>CP099844.1:11892918-12545418 GCA_030062745.1 Capitulum mitella | reverse complement strand
TCGGCATTGGCCAATGAGCGCGTGACGGTCCACTCCTGCCGCGCGGCGTCACTCCGCCGTTACTGTTCTGACCGCTCTGTCACGCAGCCAGGGGCAGACAGACCGCCGCATACGTCTATAGGTAGTAAGACAGTGGGCGGCAGCGATGAGGGCCCAGATTTTCATTTAACCCTATTCCCGGCAGGGGGAGCTGAATCCGACCCCCTTGGGTTTTTGCTTGCCAGTTTCCGGGATTTTTGACACAGCTTCACGAAACTTGGTGACTTTTCTAGCTATTCTTTCTACGTAATGTGACATCATCTCGTAATTCTGTTTTGCTCAGGAGCGGAGCCAGGTTTTTGGGAGGCACCCTAGGTCATTTTTGGCCCTGTTGAGGGTAAAAGCAAAATGGCTGCCAAAAATAGCGTTTTTATTATAGCCCTTAAAACGTTATATCGATGTACAGGGAAAGCGTTCGGCAACATACTAATACAATTTCGTTCATATTGTCGCTTCACATGGTCAGGTCAAGGTCAAAAGCCAAAATTTGGTTTAATAGTAGTAATTTTGGCGCCATTTTTTCTTCAAATGCCAAACTCGAAACATATATGACGAACACGAGTGCTTTCCACTTGTGTATCAAGTTTCAGGTTGATATCAAGACGGGTCACGGAGCTATGACCTAAAATGTGATCGCGCGCATCCTATATCACAACAGCCGTAAAATAGAATTTTAGAAATATAGTGAAATGAAATGATTGGAAACGTTTCCAAATAATATGAACTACACACAAGACCATACCAAGCGACCGTAAGGTCATTAGAGGTTACTTAAGGTCAAAGATCGTAAGTTGATCTGAAAAATATGTGACCATGACAGTTCCCCCTTTTTCATTCCTGGTAGGAGGGCCCAGTCCGCCCCCCCCCCTTGCTACGAATCGGCCATACCGTCTACCCCTTTGAAAATCCCGGTTTTAACGTCGGTAGGCGAGTAAAAACCTCCCCAGTCAACAGTTGGTATATCGAGAAGAAAGGCATTCCTAATGCTAGGTGAGTCGGACGTAGGGTAGGAATCGCACACATGCACAGATGGAGACCTGAAACCTGGACGTCACGCATTAATCAGGCTGACATTGTGTAGACGAAGGATGGGTTTCTTGCCCTACTCAGACAAGAAATGTAATTGATGAATATTTTTTTGTGTTATAGCATTTCAGCACGACTAGGTAATGACCCTACGGTATGATGAGTTTGTTTTTATTTACGTTTATGATGGGTTCATCCGTTTGCGTAACATCATTAATTTATGTTCCGGAAATACACCTAAATGGGCAAAAAAACATATCCGCAATAATTCAAAATCAATCTCCTGTGAGAAAAACCCCATCAGCTTTCTGAGTTATTTGAAATCTAAAAGAACGAAGATCAAATGCTTGTTAATTAAAAACATAAAAACATCTCTGGCGGATTTTAATTCCTCGAGCCTTTGTGAGTTCAAAATGAATTGCTTGAAAAGGTTCCGACATCATTGGTATCCATTATTAGCCACCAAAGAAACTTCATCTGCGTGATTCATTAATAACGCCTAGGACTATCACAAACTGATGACCTGAAGAGTCCGAAATTTCGGTCGCTGCAAAAAAATTCATCCCGCAAGACTAATCCATAAGCCCATTTTCGTTGAAATCTGAAACATGAGGGTGGTAATTCGAGGATTTTCTGGTCGATGTTTGCTGGACGTTTTCAGCAAAATATTGCCTGTGAGCAACACTTAAACCTCACGTACGGGAGACAACGTGATTCCTATTTTTGGTTTTGATGCAAGCGAGGTGAAGAGATAGCGAAAATTCTACCAAGCTGTTTTGCGTTATTTTCATTTTCGAAGCATATCTCAAACCTCAACCTTAAACCGAAGGTTATGAGCTTAAAAGTATACAACTGCCAATTTAAGCGTAAGTTACCAACATTACGTCTTCCTCGGCAGGCCAAATGATGTGATTAAATACCCTTTAGAAAACCATTGCCAAGCCCACTGGTCTCGTTACCTGAAGATTACCCAACGGGTATGGCGGGGTGTTGGCCATGTTCGCTTCAGTAATCGCCCACAGGTCTGATATTCACTCAGTGTTAAACCCCGGCGGGCTCTAACTTGCTCTTAATGTATGTCAAACTGCATCATTGACATCTTGTTATTGGCTTTAGAGGCTTACGCAGCCTCGCACGCGTATATCCAGTTTATACGCGTACATGATGAAAACTGAAGGCTGAACAGCAGCGAAATCACGACAGTAAAACGGGAGACAAATAACCAATTCCGGTTTCGAACGCTTCATGTTTCTACGAACCGTGGAAGGCAAGGGATAGTTATTAGACACAGTTGTTTCACGTGCGTGGCGTTTTTCGACATGTCTGCTGCCCTCGAGCATGCCAGGCGATTTTTGGCTGAATACATTAGCAGGAACTTGTGGTCCAGAATGATGTAACTGTAGATGGCAACAGATCGGTGTCGTCCACGGACCACTCCGCCCACGACAGTCCTGAGGCACACCCCCGGGTGCTCCGTGGACATCGTCCACGGACCAGGCGGCTGGCTGTTGTCTTACCTGCAGCGCTCCGAGCGGCAGCCAGAAGCAGGACCACGGCCGCCAGCCGGCAGCCGGTCGCCATGTCCTCCGCCTATCCTCCCAGTCCTCTGAGCCGTCCTCCTGCCGGTCCTCTCACTCCGCGGCTGCCTCCGCCGTGTGATGTCGCGTGACGTCGGTGACAGCTGCGGGATGACGCTCCTGGGTCCTGCGCCGGTGCCGTCGCCGCAGGACGGCCTGAGCCGCACTGACGCCGCCGCTGAGACGCAGGCGGTAGGCGCCCTCAGTGGCGCCGGTGAGATACGAACCGCTTCAGAGGTCGGGAAGTGGGGGGGGGGGGAGTGCTTCCCAGTCTGCCGGCTGGCAATGGGGACAGCTGCCTGCTAGAGCCGAGATATCTGCAGCGTCCTGGGCACCGGTTCAGATGTTGCTGTTTTTGGTGCCGATGCCCTCTCCGTGGCCTCCTCCAGTGCCGACGTCCTTTGCTGCTGACACTCCGAACCTGCCTACTAGCTGCCTACTAGCTAGCTAAATGGACAAACAGGGAAGAAAGTAAGCTTGGTACGTCGCTCTCTCCAGCCCCTCTGGGGAACACACAAGCAATCAAGGAATGGGCAGAACGTCGTCTGTCCATCGACGTCCTTGAGCAAACCTGTCGGCACTGCGAAGAAAGGGGTGAGCATTTCGATTCTTGGCGCCCATGAAGGGGCCGATACTCATCATACTCGCACAATATCATGACCGTTCCATTACCAGGACGCGTCTGGTTTGCGAAAAGATCGACAAACACGTGGTTCGTCACAAAGACATACATAATTTTTCTGCTGCGACGGAAACGCACCTTCGCCTCCCACACTCTCCACCCTGGCCACCAGACCGCCCAGTAAGCCTTTGTGTCATAGTCGTCGGCATGCTCTTAGCAGGAGGCGGTGAGACTCGATTCGCGGGCAGACGACGCTTTCAGACGCTCGAGTCTGACGACTGTCCGGGCGGCGTCTGCGGCGGAGCGGGACCCGCTGCGACCCGAGACGGTGGTCAGCTCACCTCGGACATCTTCACCGTGCTGTCCTCGGGGGTCACATCCGAGGCGTCCACGAACGCGTCGTCGTCTTCGTCCGCCTCCTCTTCGAACAGCAGCGTCACGCTGGACGAGGTGCTCTTGGCCCGGAAAAAGTCCAGAAATGTCTCCAGTGGCCGCCCTGGAACACGATAATATTGCGTGGTGTCGTTTTCGGTTTGCTGGATTAGGTCACAGCTCACATATTGGTTCCGCTTCCACTGGAGCACGACTACTTGTTTTATCCGCAATTTTGCTGAATACAGAACATTGCAGCCGCTGCGATGTGGATTTTGCGGTCCAGATGTTGCTACTGAGCCACAAAATCCTGGTATGTCGATGAAGCTGAAGACTTCCTGCTTATATCGTCATAACGTTTTCATGCATAATACGGTAGCCATGGATGCAGAGCTTTTGAGAAGAAACCACAAGACAAAACAACAGTTCCACACGCAGAAACTGGCGGGTTTTGCCGGCAGGCCGGTGGTAACGTTGAAGGCCGCCGGCGCCGGCTGCAGACGTCTGACCTGGATGGGTGAGGATGACCATCAGCCGGATGTCCAGGATGACCAGCAGCACGGCGCTGAAGCAGAAGGCCACGCAGACGAACATCCACAGGTTGAGCGCCGTGATGTAGCTCACCTGGCGGGGGGGGGGGAGCGGGGACACCAGTCACCGGACGCGCGTGGCATCACGGTCGCGTAGCTGATGATGAGGATCGTGGTGAGTGATACGTCGACTGGTGCCTCACCCGACAGGCAGACGAAAAAACTGATGCATTTACGCCGTGGCTGGTGGCGTGTTCCGTTGAATTGGACCAGATCGGGTATGTGGAGGGCGATAATGGACTGTGATGTAGCAGCACGGAGAGCGACAGATCGAAGCCGATTAACTGGCACGTTAAAGCAGCTGAAGGAGGAACCGCGAGGATGACGTTCAAGAGCGGTGGTCACGTGCTGCAGGCACGAGCACCGAGAGTGGCTGATAATGCTATCTCAGTCACCGTTATCCTGAGCTGCATGGTACATTTGGTAGCGGGAGTTTCCCTTGCGAACCCTTGCAGCCGTAGCTTAGAAGATCAACCGAGCATTTTTCTGCGACTTAAATCAGAAATCCAATTTAGAGCCTATTTGAAGTTCGTTGCGTATCGTGTCTGGCTGTAGAGTTAAGGCGTAGCCGAATTTTAGCCTTCCCAGGAGTCTTAGGATATCGATGATCCGCATGACCATCGATATCCAAGAGTAGCATCATTTCGTGGAGAGAGACTGCAGCAGAAGACACAACGCCCTATAGTCTGAGCCTCCAGCTTCCCATTCCTGTCCTTGGATCTGGAACCGCGTGACTGGCTGTCCGGCTGTTCCTGGCTTCCGTCTGCGTCCGCCTCTCCAGGTCCCTGTCTCGGCACCCAGTCTGCCCGCATTAATCGCCTGTCCCGATATCTCAGCCGCTGAGCCCCTGCGCCGCAGCCCAGGGTTCTCAGTCCCCCTCCCCGCCCGAGGCTTTGGCGCGAGCTCTCTCACGCGGTCGAGACAAAGGGCCACCTAGGCCTCGATATGCGATGGTGACGAGCCGTGTCCGAAAAATATGCATCTATGAAAAAAGGAATGCTACGGTACGGTATGACTTATGATGATTTGTTGTCTGATGCCATTAAGATATTATATGTTAAGCAATGCTGCCGAATAACTGTCATCTGACCAAATTGTTATTCATGACCTGCTGCAGAAAAGAAAATGGAGATGATTTCCAAAAGGCACTTGGTGATGACTGGTTTCGAGGCATTTGGTATTTTTGTACCAAGACATTTCTATCTACCATCACATTTTAATAACACAGCTGGTAAAATGCGCTGGTAATAAAATCAGTTTTTGAATTTTGGCTTTGTGAAGTGACATCAGGTAAACAAAAATATATACGTATGTTTGCACAGTTATTTACCTATATACTCATAGAGAGGTTGGACAAGATGGGTTTTCACTCGCGCCGATGACGAGGAGTGTATTGTAGTGTAGTAGTATATAGTAGTGTATAATGTATACTGTATATGTAGTAGTGTATATATGTATATGTAGTATGTATGTAATATGTACAATATATATATATATATACATATATATATACAATATGTACAATATACAATATATAATATGTACAAATGTATATAATGCATATGTAGTAGTGTAGGAGTGTATACTGTGTAGTCGTAGGCAACCCCACGCCATTTGGCTCCTAACTGAATTAATTGTCACCGGACAAAGCGCAATCAGTAGGCTGAGTGCCTAAGAAATTCAATGGTATCTCATTCCATCCGTAGGTCAGCCAATGACCTAGATCAGGCCAATATTTGCACTTGGGAATTATAGGTAGATTTTCGGGAGATGAAAGCAACAAAATAAATAGTCCTAAAATCCTGTCGTTTTATTGCATTCAAAAATCGTACCATAACCAAAAATTGTTTGGGACTTTCTAAATCCCAAAACACCGTTCTAGGCCATCAAACTCGTTTGACCTTGAGAAAGGTCAATGAACTACCTGACGTGACCGGTTTGCATGTAGACTACCATTCCAAAACGATTCCATGCCCGCCACGTGCCGTTTATGCGCACGTATTGCCATGAAAACTAAAAACCTTCTTTGGTGTGAACATTGCTCCTCAAGCCTTCAGTAATGAGGTCATAGCTCGGTGACCGGAAATAACCTGGGATCACCCTTAAAAAAAAACACACGCAATGAATGTATCGTCAGCTATCTCAAACTTCACGGCGCTGTCGTGCATCGAGGCCTCGCAAACCGTGCTAAGGAGGAGGGTGGCGGTGTCAAAACCCGCTCGCCCGGTGAGCGTTAAATGCTCTATTTTTTGCGACTCAAAAACATCGCCTGACTGTACCCTTGAACAAACTAATTATGCACACTTGTCACAATAAGCAGGAAGAATAGATAGAAAAAATGACCAAATTTTGTATGGCTGTTTAAAAACATGTAGAAATATTAGGCCAAAAAATCGTAGAAGGGGTAACCGAAGTCCCCATCCCATACGATAATAGGGTTATTGACAACAGATATATCGATTGTTCTAATATAGTTTTCGACAAAATCGGTTTTTAAGCAGAACGCTCTTGTCAAGCACTTTGGCCGGAGAAATAGGTCACAAAGACACCACTTACTTTTTGGAATGAAACAACACGTATCCAAGAAGTCGTTGTGGCATCAACGGGGTCATGGATTTTTCAGACAGGACTTAGATTTCGTCCCACTCAACAGGATCCTAAGACCCAGTTAGGGTTATCAAGCCTGTTGTTCTTTAGCGTTGTTTACCGTCATTGGCTCAGTGTCTGCTGATATCACACCTGTTTTCAACAGCCACCAGCGACAGGTAAAGGCGAGCGAAAACTGCGCGGCAATGTTTTGGGTCGTGTCAACTCGGCAGCTAATCTAATCTAAAATGTTGGCTTGAGGCGTGGAATTATGTCTGACAGGATCCTCACTCAAACCAGAGTCCAAAAGTATTGTCCTCATCGAAAATAGGAACAAGGAACAGAAGAAGTGCGAGTTACAGATGCAGGTGACATTCGCTTCCCCTTCCCCATTTTGATAACGGCTTTCAGGGGCCATCCTCATAACTTTCATATCTGGGAGGGCAGGTGCTGGCAAGAATACTCATTAAACTTTGCGGCGTTTTCACACAGTCCATAATTACTCCCTGCAGGATATTAGAGTAAAGCATGATACCCTGAACATTTTTCTTTATTGCCAGCGACGCCGAGCCCTGGAACCGGCTCTGGAGCTGAAGTACAGGCGTTTTTGTGGAGGTTCGCAAGTGCATACTCTTTCCACATGGGTTTGCCGAGAGTAGTACTCCCATGACCATGGTACGGCAAATTACTATCATCCGACTTGTACGCTGCCATGGTGTTCTTTCTCAGCTATTGACACGATGGTTACCGTAAACTACCTGCGCACACCCTGATCATGAAAAAATCCAACAGAAAAACGGCATTCTGTACTAAAGTAATGCACTTTCATAAACATATAGGTGAATTCGACCTACAGCCCAAACTGCGCTTGCGGTCGGCCGGCCGTCCGCACTCGCGTCGACGCCTCCGGACCGTGCACCGGCCGACTTCTCGGTCGAAATCACAGTTGTGACAACGTAAGAACGCGATCCATCTGTGCACGCCTCATGCGGCCATTTACGGCAGGAGACACCCACTGCACCCATCGCTCTCCCACCGCGCTGTTTTGACTCGCGGCAGGCGAGACATGAGACATGAGACAGGCGAGACATGGCCACTGCTCGCGGGCCGAGCCGGAACTCTGACTACGGTGCGGGGTGTTTTGTCTCGTGCCGAGCGGCTCTGAACCCCAAACGCCTTTTGCCTCAGCGCCCGATGGAACCACTTTGCTCTGTTTTCCCGCTTCGTAGAGCGAACCAAATGGAGGTGCGGCGATTTTTCCCGCCCTCGTTCAGGGACTTCTTCACTGGGGATGATGTCAGCCTCCCTGATCTCTTTGCCACCCGCCGCTTTCTCCCCGGGCTTTGGGCAGAGGATACAGGTCAGAGGGGGACTGCCATGATGTCGACGGTCGGCGACTGCTGGCACCAGCGCTGATGGTCGGCCGGCCGCCGGCGCTCGCGTCGGCGGACGGCCGTTCGCCGGCGCCGACGGCCATTGCATCGCACGTTTCTATTGGTTGCCGGTTAGTGACCATGGACAAGGCGAAGTCAGCCTCATTGAGCTTGTCGGGATTCAGTGGATAAATCACGGAGGGCCCAAAGGCGTTCTCCGCCTTCTGAACGGACGCCTTTTTCCGTAGGTCGTCCTGAACAGCCCTCCCGCCGTGTTCAGCGTGGTCGTGCGTCCGGGGTGATTGGTCATCCAGTGGTCACACTCCACGGCGTAGACGGCCTTCATAAGGCCTCTGGCACATGAGGAGGCCATAGGACATTTTTCCAAAATTTAGGCTTGAGAAACCATCACTAGCACCACTAATATCAAAAAAGTATACATGGATAGGCTTATGTCACGAAAATAAAGGAACGTTAAAATTCGTTCACGTTAATTTCTTACTGCGTTCGGCTGCTGCGCCTCGCCGACAACCTGCATGGAAATTGCCATGTCTTGAACTCAACGTTTCGGCGTACATACTGAACAAATCTGAGAAATTAGACGTGTGTCAGCATCTGCGGACCTTCGCTTGTGCGTTGGTACCTCTACCTATGCGTTGTTAGTGACAGCCCTTGGAATTCAGGCCGTTTCTCGGTCTCATGCAGTCGACTATGAGAAGACATATAGGGCGTAAATTGGTTACATATTATCTAAAACTAAAAATAAGACCAGTTTCGAGCTCTACTTGTCACAAGCTTTCCAACGATGTGCTTATTTTTATCGTGCGACCAATCGTTCGTGAGTTGGAGGGAAGGCGGCCAACTGCCCCCCTCCCCGTCGGGCGTGATCGTTGCCGACCGACGGTCGTGCGCTGGTTAAAAAAAGTGAGGAGTGGTGTGATCCAACGTGGATGGGTTCGAGACATTTGTTCAACTTCAGTGAATATTGAATACTGGTATTTACATAACTGGATCACATAGGCATGGAAGGGCGCCCTGCCTACCCATTAAAGAGTAGGGGAACTAAAAAGAAAGAAGAAATCATTTCAGTCAATGTACATGGGTTCAGTGTTTTATTAAAAAAAAATGGGGACAGTTACCCCCCGCACTTCCTGCATCCATGAAATTCTTTCTCAAATTAATGATTTCATAAAATCGGTAATCATGTGCTCCATGTGCCCAAAGTACCGAAAGTAACATTTATGTCGATAAATGACTGTGAATAGGAAAATCTTTGATGTTCGATGGGGTAATCATAGCCACGATTTCAAAAACCGATGGGGAATTTGCTGGAAAAGGCAGTTTTGATCCATGGAACTACCTGATTTCACAAATCAAGTCACGCATCAATCAAGTAATGAGCTGACACTGATACCCACACAGGGTTACATCCTTGGCCAAACTCATATTACAGTCACAATGATGTAAAATGCATTGTGGCAATTTTAAAACACTAAACAATATAAAGCATAAAGAGCAACCAAGCAAACAACACCATTCCTTCTTCCTCACCTTAATTTCCTGAGGCACCGAGAGCTGATGCAATCGTGTGTCTCCTCAATGCGAGATTCCAACAAAAATGGAGTTTTTGCGTCTCTCGCAATGTCTCAGATCAAAAATTAGCCTTCTGTACACCTCAGGCGTACTTCTGCAATACTATTAAGCTTAGATTCGCTTTTCAGTGCTCAGAATGCACATATGACATAGCACAACACCAAACTACGGGTCGTGTGAGCATATTTGCTCACAGCACACAAGCAAATGCTCATGCCAACATATTGGACGCCCTTGTAACCCATTTTATTGTCTAAAAGTACCTGCGATGCTCATGCGACACTGTTTGGGGAAGTGAGAGCAGCAAATCTCAAGTGAGCATGTGAGAGTATAAGGAAACCTGAACTGCGGGCTATATGTACGAAGCATATTCACAGTACTCCATTTTTTTTAGCTGTTAGTCTTGTTATCGGGTACATGATGCAATGTTAACCTGAGAATGTCGAAATTTCTCTTTGCAGGAGGTTACCACGGGAACTGACAAACAACATGACAAATGGCGTCACAGATTAGCCGGACCGGGTTCGGCGAGTGGTTAATTGGTTGACTCGCCATCTGGTTGGCCGGTTGACCGTACGTGGTTGACACGGCCCGGACGCCGGGCCAGGGCCAGGCAGAGCCAACACACGCTGGAGCTCGGCCTGCGGCAGATCGTCAGCCTGCTGCAGATGCCGAGCCAGGGCCGGGCAGAGCCGGCAGACACTGGAGCTCGGCCGCAGCAGATCGTCAGCCTGCTGCAGATGCCGAGCCAGGGCCGGGCAGAGCCAACACACGCTGGAGCTCGGCTGCGGCAGATCGTCAGACTGCTGCAGAGCTCCGGGGTCCAGACTCGGTGGTCCGTCCGCTCTCAGTGGCTCTCCGCCATCTGGACGATGATGACGAAGTAGGTGACGACCAGGCCCAGGATCTGCAACACGTCCAGGCTCGGGATGTGCGCCACGTTCAGGTCCTGGGCCTGTGGCATGTTCAGACCCAGGGTCTGCGAGACCTTCTGGTACAGGATCTGCAGCATGTTCAGGGTCAGCATCTACAACACGCTAAGGCTCAGGCTCTGCGATACGTTCGGCCCAGGATCTGCAGCATGTTTGAGCCCAAGATTTGCAACACAACGAGTCTGCAACATGTTCAGGCTCAGCATGCGCAACAGGCTCGTGTTCAGGGCCTGGAACATGCTCAGGCGTAGGATTTGCGGCACGTCCATACCGAAAAATTTACCAAGGTAAGACAAAACTCTCCTGAAACTAACCATAGGATTAGTCAATGTCAAAGTAAAACTTACCGAGCGTTTCCTGCTTCATTAAGCCAATGCCAGACCATCCCACAGAGTACGAAACGGACCGGACCAATCCGACTGGTCTTACAATAAAAAAATATTGACTGATGGTATAATCACTGGCTAAAATCACTCAAAATGTAATAAAATCTACCGGAATGGACCCGGATGGATTGAGAAATTTGTTCAAGACACGGATTTGGATCGAATTCGGGTCCGATGCCTCATGAACTTATGGTATTAGGGCAACTGCCAAAAAATACCTAAAACTAAGCCAACAAAGGTCAAAGTTTAGTCCAAAATTAAGCATTTGAAAACAAAGCTCATCTTCACTGCTGCCAAAACAATCACCTACAAAATAATCCACCTACGTTATCAAAATATTCCACTTTCAGTTAAACAAGCACCGGGAAATCATTGAGTCAGCAGCGGTAACATTTGTCACTGGAACACGTGTATAGGTCAATTGCAAACAAGACCGTAGTCAATAAACAACCGGCAACAAACTAAATCTGCCATTAAGGGGAATAACATACCAAATGGCCGGCAACATTTTTGAATACAAGGAATATAGCATCCCTCAACATATGCAATATAGTTCAAGCTGGGCACCTCAAGATCAAGAAGAATCCTCATTCTGACTTCTCCAGGTTTTGGCCTACTATTTGAAGCGGATCGCGTCCGGATTGAATCGGCGTTGGAGGAAATCCATGGATTTAGATCGAATCCGGATTCGGCCTCGCTGGATGAGGATTGGATCGGATCGAACTGGAGTTATCCGTTTCGTACTCTGCCAATCCATCATCGCGCTATCAGACACTAAAAACTAAGTCGATACCACGTCCGACCATGGCATCACGGTTCTCCACTGGTTCTGGGCTGGCTTCGGGGAGCAGTCAGCCGTTAGTGTTCGACTGACCGTTAACGCTCTGCGCGTCGCGACGTCATATTGTTCCCAGTGTAATGGTGGCGCGTGTTGTGTGTCTACGTTGCGATTACTGCGCCACGTACAAGGCCTGGTTACGGAAGTACGTCGTCGTCCACTGCGACACTTCCCGTCTAACCTAAATCATGCGGATGAGAGACGAATGTCAAGACCAGACGGAACGTCCTGATGTGCTACCGGTGTCCTCACGTATTGCGGCTTAGCTGGTACACTCGGAGGCCTGTACTCAGTCTGCGGTGGGCAGACAGCGTGAATTTTCGTTCAGAAATGGTGGCTGTCGCCTTATACCACTGGTCTGGATGTCAATGCCATTTGACAGGTGCGCAGAGGCCATTAGCGGTCGAGGCCGTGTAACACGGTCGCCGTGGCGGAGACAGTGGACTGCGTATGGACCATGTCAGACTTGGAAGACACCAGTTTCCTAACGAACGTCTCAAGGCGGCCGACAGTCTCGACCAAATATACAGATCATATGTAATCAGTGCGGTACAACAAATACAAATGTACAGTCAAACAATAGGGCGTTAAATATAAGAATACCTTTAAGTCCTGATCACCTTTTGCGTCAGAGAGATGTTGAAATTGTCAGAAGGAAAAATCTTAGTTTTCTTTTTCTGCTAGTTTCGTTTAAGTTTTATCTCCATTTGCTCTATGAGCGGAACTGCAAGTTTTACGTTGGTTTTGAGTTGAGAGAGTCAGTTTGAGAGTCAATCGTGCTGGGCTCGTTTTGTCGCAATTTTGGCCTAGCACCACTCTGGTTTTACCTTTGTTTTCCTCCTAGGTTTGCATTACTCACTTAACTTTTCATAAGTTTTTCCTTAGCACTTTTTTACTCAAGCCTTAGGTTTTCTGTGGTTTCGCAATAGTCCCGTTGGTTTTTTCCGTCTTACATATGTTTTCAGCAAGTTTTCCTATAGGAGAAATTGGCAACTAACGTATTACCAAAAAAGCTTCATGAGAATAATTATGTCAGTTCAATGTTTAGCCGAGTGGCGCCAGTGGGAGCCACAGCCACTCTCGAAGCTCAGCTGCGTTCTGATTGGCTACTCAGGACTCACCGCAGTCATACCGGAATGAAATCACAGCATGTCGACCGCGCTCACGGCGCACCGCAGACGTTAATGGCGCAGCTGCGGCTACCGTCGGGGACGTAAACCAGGCGATGAGAGGCTTCCCTTCTCCACTGAGTGCGTGCTTCACGAAAATGCTTAGCTAATTCACATCGTTCATTAGTTTTCGATTTCTCGTCAAGAGGGATGCCAACATCTCTGATGTTATTTTGATATTTTTTTTTACAAACACATCTTACTTAATAACATTCATGTTGAGAAGTAACGATCCAGTTTATCAATGATCAATGAGGACCAATGAATGTGGTCTGAGACATTTGTTCCAAAGTCAAGCATCATCTTCAGTTCAGTTCAGAACTAACGATTTAATGTTTTGTTCTTGTGTGTGGAAGGTATTTAAATAACTATGTCTACGCTTTTAATGGTGGTCCGTAGTTTTAATAGCATTGAATGTTTTCATTGTGTTGTCTGTGTCTCTGCGGCAGCGAAAAATATAAATAAATAGGTAAAAATACTACGTGCATTTCAACACATGGCCATACCGACAGCAGGCTGCTTTTCCTGACGGCAAAGAAGCCGAGCGGCTCCACGCAAAGCGGCCGCTGGGTCTTCAGCAGCAGCTGCTCGCGCTGCTGCCTCTCCCTCTTCGTCAGCCGCCAGCTGCTGAGGCCGACCAGACGCCGGAAGAGCGCGGAGTTCTGTCCAGAGATGGCGCAGCTGAGCCGGAGGTTCAGCTGGTCCCGGTGTGTCACAGCTCAGGCAGCCCTGCTGTCAGGGCTTAGGCATCTAAACTGTTGGTGTTATGCATCAACCAGTGATGTTATAACTAAGCGGGCAGGGTGACACTGGCTCAACGCAATCATCGAAACAGTGTTAATCTCTCTTTCTCTCTCTCTCTCTCTCTCTCTCTCTGTGTCTTTGTCTCTGTCTCTGTCTGTCTGCCTGTCTGTCTGTCTGTCTGTCTGTCTGTCTGTCTGTCTGTCTGTCTGTCTCTTTCTGTCTCTCTCTCTCCCTCTCTCTTTCTCTCTCTTTCTCTCTCTCTCTCTGTCTGTCTCTCTCTCTCTCTCTCTCTCTCTCTCTCCGTTATATCAATGCCAAAGACCAAGCAGGAGAACCTGTGGAAGGATATCTCACCTCTTGTATGATTTCGTCGCCGCTCAACGAATATGCGATCAGGCGAATCCCAAATATTGTCAGCTCCACTGTGAGGAAAATCATCAGGGCACTGCAGTCTGCAGGACTGCAGTCTACTGAAGACTCGAAAATCGCCTGATGGAATTCAAAAGCACAACGTTTTACAGCAGTGTCTGCTTTCGGTAGCGACGATGTTCAATGATTATCATGGATTCAATGATGTTCAATGGAGTCAAAATTTGAAGATTTAGTGAACTGAAGTCACACTAATTTGTTACAAAGCTGTGCTACACTTACTGTATGACTTTGTCGCCGATGAGCTACTGGATTCGACGTTTACACCATGTAAATACCATGTGCGAAGGGGATCTGGCAAAACTGCTACTTATTTAAAAAAATCTACAAAACGGCCATCAATTCTTTAACATTTATGTCGCATTTACGAATTTGAAATGAATGGAATGAAAATGAAAACGAGCCCTATTTATGAAAACCTTAATCCCCGCCCAACAAGTGCTGCTGATTTGTCCCCCCCATACATTTCTTTCTGCAGTTTTGTATCGACTCTGAAAACTGTAAGAAACTTTGGGTAGCTGACCTTTACTCCATTTCACATACTTAGAGGGTCATTTCAGCTTTGAGTCATAATAGGCAATGGGAATATGATATCTTTTTTTAAAGGCATGTTCTGTGACCTCGCAGTTTTTCGTATAGGATAACGCATGGCTTGTATAAGAAGCCAAAACTTGCATTCAGACTGACCAGAAGTGTTCTTCAAAGATCCGTGATCTCTTGTCACCCTTTAACCTTATCCCCGGCAGGGGGGACTAAATCCGGCCCTCCTCGGATTTTTTTGCTTGCCAATTCCAAGGTTTTTGACGTAGCTTCACGAAACTTGGTGGCATTTCCTAGCTATCCTTTCTACGTACTGCGGCAAAATGTCGTACTTTTGTTCTGCCCAGGGGAGGAATCAGGCAACGTTTTTGAGAGGCACCTCGGGCCATTTTTGGCCTTGTTGAGGGCAAAAGGAAAATGTCCGCAAAAAATAGCGTTTTTAGAATGGAAGTTGAAACTTGATTTGGATGTATAGGTTAATAGTTGGGAAAATACAATTTTTTTCATCTGAGGTCACTTTACAAGGTCAGATCAAGGTCAAAAGTGAAAATCTGATTTCATAGTAATAATTTTTGCACCACTTTTTCAGATGCTAAACCCGGAATATATATGACGTAGAAGGGCGCCCTCTACTTGTGCAACAAGTTTCAGCTTGATATCAGGTCGGGTCACGGAGTTATGACCTAAAATAGCAGTGCGCGGAACCTAGATTACAAGAGCCGTAAAATGGAATTTTAGAGAGTGAATTCAGTTGATTGAAAACATTTCCAAATAATACGAAATGCACACCAGATCATTCCAAGTGGCTCTAAACTCATTGGGAATCATTTAACGCCAAACGTCGTAAGCTGATCTGAAGAGCATGTGACCATGACAGTTCCCCTTTTTCATGTCCCTGGCGCCGCATATGCTAACATTATACTAACAGTGTAATACGAATTGTACTTCTCCAGAATAACATGACTAGCAGAAGCTAAAAAAAACGCTTTTGACTTTTTCAATTCGGTTTTCGAAAAACCTAATCCTCTTATTTTTGAAACCCTGTGAACGCCTATGAATTTTCTCAAAATTTCAAATGCATGGGCCTATGGTAGAAGTCCCATTTGTAATCTCTTGATTCAGCCAGTTTCATCAAAATCGGCTCATAAACAACAGAGTAATAACAAGTCCAAGGATATCACCGATTTTAAATTTGCTCCCCTATGTCCACCCTTTTCAAAATTTTGGGAACTTCTTTGATAAAAATGTAGTTCACGTCATGGCAAATCGATTATTGCGATGAAATCGCAACAGTCGCCGCCGCAAACATCGCCGTATGTTGCGATGAAATGGAATGTGTAGTTCTCGAGATAACAGGGGGAAACGAATCCCCCCTGCCGGAAATCGGCCATACTGTCCAGCCCACCGGGAATAGGGTTAAAGGTCAGGCGACTTCACTGACCTAGTTTAACCTATTGTTTGATTGCTAGCATTTTGAACGCCATGGAAGCAACTCAAGCGATAGGGGCCGCCTGTTAGGGCGTGAAGGTCACGAAGAGGTTACATAAGGTCAGGGCTCATCAGTCAGAAATGCAACAAAATATCACGTTTCCACAACGGTTCGCAGTTGGTCTAAGAAAACCCATCAGCTGGTTCGAAAGCTGGTCTAAGATGCCCATTTGACCTGACATAGGTTCGCCATGGGCATCTGAATAAGTTGCAGCGTGCTATAAGAAAAAGAAAAGCATTTGACGATCTTAATACATCAGAATCGCCCGAATGCAGCCCTGATATTTAGAAAGCGAAACGTGACTGTGTAGAAAAATGCAAAATGAGGAAGAAAAATGGAACTGTTGAACGGCGTTGATCCGAACGCTGAACCTTCTTAGTTTTCGAACGGTTGGCGGAGGAAGGGGGTGCGAGGAAGGGGACGAATCGACTCCGTCTCGTTGGGCACCTTAATAAAAATATTCCATAACTACAGAGTTAAGGCTTTCCCGGTCTTTCTGGCTTTGGCTTTCTGATTTCATTAAAGTTCCGCAAGGCCAGTGAATAAATGACTGAGGGATCCTGGGATTCGTCGGCTCACTCACTCTCATCAGCACGTACGAGTCCATCAGAATGGAGATGATGGTGGCAGCGTACACCACTACAGACGCCACTCCAGTGACTTCATTGATGATGTTCACCAGCCTGAAAGTGGTGAGGAGACACGGGACTGAAGAAATGGACAGCATGAAAGCGTGGCTGGAAACTCAAGTCGTGAACGATAAGATCTGTTCCGGCAAACAGGCATAGTCAGAAACGTCCTCGTTGTATGCGTCTATTCTCACACCACAAAGGCCTCACTTTGTGTAAATGATTGGGGGGGGGGGGAGAGGCCAGCCGTGGACGCTACAAGCTAACCTCCTCCCCAAATGTGAGCTTCTCAACGGATAACGGATTTTGGATTTAGGATACGGATTACGGACCCCACATTACTTTGACCAACGGGAATTTATGTTGCCATTTGTGAAAAAAATCTGCATACATCCCCATGTATAAAAGCTATAGATATGGCCTTCACATTCATCTGTCATTTAAGGTTTGTTTTCCAGCGAAAAATGTTGGTAAGACCCAGTGGAACGTCGACAGAGCTTAGCTCAGTATAAGGACGCTTCTAGCACTACTAGGCTCACAGAAACCGACGCTCATTAAAAATGTGCCCGTTTCACTATGCTTATTATTGCTATGCTTGTCTATTATTCTTTAGTTTCTGCCCATGTCTTATCTATTGCTGCCAGTCTTTTTGTCACTGTTGCCTACATTCCTTGTTAAAGACGGCCCAAAATATTGGGGGGACAAACCAACATTAGAGGGTTTAAATCGACATTAGAGGGGGGGGGGGGATAACCCTCACATAATAATACAAGTCGACATTTCTGCTACTCCATCTCTCTGCTTGCATGTGGTCATGAATGTTTTCTGTTTTGAAAATTACGGCATGCGTTCCGTGAATATTACCGGTCAGCCTATTGCGTCATGCCGTGATGTCTAAAATATACGGCGAATTTATGGTGGTGGTACAACAAACCTCGGCTCGTGACAAGGAGCCAGTTTGACAATCCGACAAAAACTGGCGACAGCGCGAGATAGGAGACAGACGTGGCTGTGTCTCCGATGCTAGATTAAACCAACACCATGACGTGAACAGGTACTAGAATCTGAATACTTTACGCATTTGATCAAAAATATCCTTTGAATCATAGCATATGGTGAGAAATTTGTATCCCCGCGGAAACATGGGCCTTGTATCACCACTTCGTGGACCAGAGCTCACTTGACTGACTTCCCGGCCGCCTTGTGGTCCCGAACGGCTTTGAACAGCGTGTCCATTTTAAGAAATAAACGAAGAACACAACGTTACTGTCCAGTGCCATGTGGCGCATGACGTCACGAAGTATGTCAGGGAAGGCAGTTCTCGAACAGGGCCGATATTATCTTCTTTAAGCTCACATTAACCCCAGCCGGGACGGCAAGAGGTTCATGGTCTGAGAACCTCCCACCCTCCAGTTTTTCGAGGACGGCTAGAAAATGAAGTGGCGCAGAGATATGGAACTTGGGGCACTTTTTCACGCATCCTTTTTACACATGGTGTCAATTTTTTACTTGAGGTCACCTCAGGTCACTGACCCAGAACAGGCAAAGTAAAGCTGACGTTTTGCAGAACGCATCGATTAATATGCAACTTGCTACATGGATAGAACTCAAGAGATGCAACAACTCTGCTATCTCGAATTTTTCGGGAATCTCAATGTCAGTGTCCTTAGGTCTCCTATACGTCCGGCCTTTTTATTCCACCAGTTGGCATTGTTGGTCTAGTTCAGCGGTCTTGAGGCTCTAAGATGCGACCTAGTGCTCCTCACGTTCTTTGGAAATACAACTTGAACGCGTTGTCCGTGACCTAAGGTCAGGTCACAATTTATACCAAATTTTTAAATCTGCGGCTGGATGTAATCCGTCGATCTGCAGTATTTGAATCCTTATCAGTCGCCAGACGTACTGTTCTACCATTCTTCATATTTTACGTGCCTTCGGAATTATCTGAACATCGACGCGGCTCTCCCGCCTAGTGATTGCTCATCCCACCCTCAGCCGCAACTGCGATGACGTCACTCACCGGGTGACGTCATCATAGTACAGGCTGGCGGCGATCAGGGTGGCGGTCATCTGGCGGCCGGCGGTGTCTTGGGCTGGCTTTGTCTCGACTGTGGAGTTGCTGGACGTGCTCCAGGCGGCCGCTGCGTCGGCCGGCGCCACCGCCGCCGCCCGACGGCGTCCTGTTCCCCGCTTCAGGGCTCGCTCCAGGTCCTGCTCCGCGTCCTGCTTCACGTCCAGCTCCATGGCCCGCTTCGTCTGCTTCTGCTTCTGCTTCAAGTCTGGCCCCAGACCCCGCTCCAGGTCCCCCTCCAGGTCCGGCCCCGCCATCTGCTCGAGGTCTGGCCCCAAGCCGTGCCCCAGGTTCGGCTCCGCCAGGTGGGCCGAGTCCAGTCGGCGCCGAATCTCCCGCAGGTGGAACCCGGCCGCCTTCATCCAGATGAAGTAGCAGGAGTCGAACGTGCTGCCCAGACAGCAGAACGACAATATCACCAGGACCTGTGGCGAAACAGTCCTCTTGAGCCGAGCTCGCGCTTTGACAACTGACGCGCGCGGCCGGTCAAGGTCAGCAAGACACCCGCGACGCCGCCACGGGCTCTCTGACAACAGTCTCGGATAACGGCCTTGAATGGTCGCGACAGTCACCGGCACTGTCTGACAACATCAGGCTCGGCAGACACGGCATGGACTCGGCATCATGCTCGGCCGCCGCTCCCTCGTCCATTTGACCCGCCTGCCGCGCCTCGCAGTGCGGTGTGGAATAGGCTCTCTGGCATCAGCCTCCTCCGTCCACACCGGGCACATCAGACTGCTGCTGGTACATCTAACAGCATCGGATATACATAAACGCGTGCGTGCATCATAACTCTCATATGTACGTCTGGCGGCACTGCGCACATCTGGCGACAATGCGCACATCTGGCAACAATGTGCACATCTGGCAGCCCAATGATGCAGTGGGCTTACCTGGAACCCGAGCAGAAACCAGCGGCCAGCAGAAGTGAGCAGAGGCGCCGGCACCCAGACCGGCAGGATCACGAGATTGCCCTGGCTCAGCCCTTCCGCGAAGACGAACAACCAGGAGAAGCAGAAGTAGGAGGACAGCGTCCAGATCAGCAGGAACTGCAGCAGCAGCGATCTCCTCTGGGACAAGCCGTCGTCGGCCCACCTCTTCTCCAGCAGCTCCAGCTGCATCATCAGCCGCATGAGACTGCGGAGACACAAGTCAGCTGCCTGAGACTTCAGAGAGAAACACGTCAGCCGTGTGAGACTGCAGGGACAGAGTCAGCCGTGTGAGACTGCAGGGACAGAGTCAGCCGTGTGAGACTGCAGGGACAGAGTCAGCCGTGTGAGACTGCAGGGACAGACGTCAGCCGCCTGAGACTGCAGGGACAGACGTCAGCCGCCTCAGACTGCAGGGACAGACGTCAGCCGCCTGAGACTGCAGAGACAGAATCAGCCGCCTGAGACTGCAGGGACAGACGTCAGCCGTCTGAGACTCCAGGGACTGACGCCAGCCGCCTGAGACTGCAGAAACAGAGTCAGCCGTCTGAGACTGCTGAGACAGAATCAACCGCCTGAGACTGCAGAGACAGACCAGAGGCGTCTGTAATTGCAGACAATGCGAATGAACATGTCATGTTCTTATCAAGTGCAAAGATCTGTTTGCGAACGGGAACATTGCCACCCGCACTGATGATCGCCTGAGCCACTTTGGCATTGGTGGAGGTTTCTGGACCACCTCTCCTTCCGACATTTGAGCTGCTGGCCGGAATTCGCGAAATTTCGCACACATATTTTTCGTCAGCTGGTCACGCTAAGACTTGAAATACGATGCTGCTAGGAAAAGAATGTGAGTTAATGATGTTTCCCTCTTCACCATCGGGCGCCGATGTATGAAATATCGCCAGGCGGTGGCCTCACGGCATAACAATGAACACAGCTTTGGTCTTACATGCTCGATGGTGATGGCCCTATAGCAGGAAACGTCACCGCCTGAACACCATTCGATGATTCATGCCATTAGCAAGAAAATGATGTATGATGAATCGTGTTTAAGCAGTTTTTTTGTTTCAAGAGAAGAGAAAAGATAATCGTGCGGTGTTCGGTGATCGCCGGCGATCGACTATGCCGAGCTGGCCGATATCATAGAACGTTTTCAGACATAAATACGACAGCTTTCAAAGTGTTAAGGGCTTATTGACGTCAAACAAGTCAGATCGATAGGTGAACAACACGTCTCGAAAATTTGGTGCGCCACATCCCGCCAGTCTGTTTGTAGCTAGGAAAACCGAAGGTTTGTTTAGAGCTCGCCCCCCAATGCGATGGCTCTTTGACTGTCTGGTGTGTACATACGCACTCGGCCGGTTCATAACGGCACGAATAGGCCGGTCGAAGACCAAAGCAAATTCTGCTGCACGTCGGCGCGGTGCTAAGCAGTGCGACTGAGAACGTGAGCTGAAAGGCCTTGGCACAGCTGTCGCCAGTGGTTATCGCCTCACTGCTAAAAAAGCGCAAAGGGGCAGGCAGGCAATTTCTTAAGAACGTCACTGCGCTCGATCCATGGATTTTGTGGTCTTTTGGGACGTAACTGCCTGTCCTTGAGCGATATCGATCCATTCGAAGACGTTCCAGATAGTTTTACCCGTTGTTATGTGTGACGCGTGACTGGTATATTGTCGGATGATGGCAGACCACAGCAGGAATGTTGCATGCAAGATCCATCACAGACATCTGTCATATTCATCGTAAGCGTGATAAGGATGGTACAGTTGCCACTCGTGTGTGATGACCCCCTTTTCGCACCTTCAGCAATTTATGCTACTACATTATCATTACCCGTCATTCGTGAAGACGAAAGCCACGGGTATTATGCATTTATCATCGTCATGATCTGTCACGCCTGTTGACTGCAATCAGCATCATCACCGACTGTCACGCCTGATGACTAAAACCACCAACGTTATCAATGCCTATCACGCCGGGTGGCAGGCAACGTCACAATATCATCCCTACCTGTCACGCCTGACGACAAACGCCAGCAGAACGACAAATGCCTGCAGCAGGGCGCCGTAGGTGGCCACGTTCGACATGATCCAGCTGGCAGCCGCCGCCCGCGGCTTGCTCAGAGCACCGGCGGCGACCAGCACATACTCAGCCAGCGGCAGGACAGCCAGCAGTCGCCAGCGCCGGCCCGGCGGCCAGCGGTGCAGCCAGGTCAGCGTCAGCCAGCCGCACACGGCCAGGCTGAGCCGGCTCAGCGCCGCGTGCGTCGGACGGAGCCATCCTCCTACTGCAGACAGACAGGCAGACAGACAGACAGGCTGATCCGGCTCAGCGCCGCGTGTGTCGGACGGAGCCAGCATCCTGCTGCAGACAGACGGGCAGACAGACGGGCGCAAAGACAGACAGACAGGCGTCACCTGTCATTTGTAGCAGCCCGAGATAGACATGTATGGTACTCACGCTACGCAGAAACAAATCCGGCACGGGGGGATCAAGAATCCTTTCCGAGCAAGATAATGGACGAAATAAAAACAAAATACTGAGGATCTGTCGGACCGAAAAGAGGCATCGATAACTCTCTGGCCGTCATTGGATGTCAACTGGGGCAACACGACGGTGATGGGAAACGAACCATGCGATTTTTGATCAAGCAAAAGAACTTCAACAGCAAACCATTAAGCTTTCGGTTCTCAGCCACGCACGTGAGCACATCGTTCGGGATCGTTCACAGTCCCAGCCACGGCGGAGCGCAGGGCAGCGTTTTTTTCAAGCTCAGCGTTTTTTTTTTCACGCCCACAGACAAAAAACAATGAAAACTAACTACTGCAACTACTACAACTATAAAACTAAAATGGGATTAAAACATTGGGGGCTCTCCGAGCGTCACCAAAACACACGAAACGACAGCCATGGGATATCTTAACAACAAAGCCGCGAAGCGTCTCACGAAACAAGAGCCAGCCTCGCGGTGGCCAGACAGCGCACGGCTCCCGGTCGGCTGATCAGCCGGTGAGATTCGGTGAGAATGTGAGTCGGTGAGAGTGTGAGTCGGCCGCTCCGAACGCTCCGGCCCGGCTCGCCTCTCACCCCGGCCCGCCGCCATCTTGTCCGTCACTGCACGGCGGACGCCGGAGGTCGCCGGCGCTGGGTCAGGAGTGTCCGCGCCGGTCCGTGTGTTCCTGAGTACCGAGCAGTGGCGGGGCACAGAGGCGGGGTAGGACCGGGTCGGCCTGGAACTCGCTCACCGCTCCCTGCATCCTCGAACATCGACACCAAAACCACACCGCCTGCATCACTGAGACCAGACTGAGTCTTGCGGCAACTCTTCCCCCGTTCCGGCCGCCGGCCTAAAAGGCCCTGAACACGCCCCTGGCGAGAGGCGGCCGCAAGTGACCGCCTCACGGGCCGCCAATGACCTTCCCCTCCCCCCCACACACAACGGATCCATGGCGTAACTTGGACCTTTCGGCGACATACATGGCGATTGGTTTCTTAATGCTGCACCTCGGCAGCGTGTTTGCCTAACCAGCGGTTTGTCGTCAGCTCATTGCCAGACAGGCGTCGCAGGCCTGCACTGAATGATTGGAAAGTCCATTACGATATGAGGCGCTTTTTTCACAGTCATGCATGATGTTAGGGGCTCTGGACAGGAGAGGAGGTAGGTGGGATTAGCCAGTATTTCATGAGGCATTCCTTGCCAACCTGTGGATCTTTACTGCATTTACTCACCCCCACCAGAGATGGCTGTTGACAGCCAGCACCCCCGAGGTTTTTCAAACGCGGCGAGAGAAAAAGAAAACGAAGCGCCACGATTGTACCTTTTGCCTGATCCTTTTCGCATTTTGTGTCAAAGCTTCTGCCTAAGGCCAAGTTAGGTATCTGACTTGGGCCAGGTCGAGTGGACCTATGCCCAAACGTCCAAAAAAGTCTAGCCTTCGGTAACATTTTCAAAAACATAACATCGGAACGAAACTACCAAGGAATGGAGATTTTGGCACGCTCATCAAACCTGTTCTGACACTTTTTGAAAACGTTCCTGGTCATTCACCTAACGTTAAGCACATTTTCAACACATGTCGTTTTTTATGTTGACGATTTCTCCCGACGTTTTGAGTATGAGGTGATGGAAACTTCCACTGATCGCCATTTGGCACAGTATCACTGATCTCCAGGCATTGGCCTGATCTCAGGTCAGTAATAACTTCTCGTGGGAAATATATGTTGAAATGTTCGAAAAATCCTTTATTTGTGGCTTATTGCTCCGTGAAAATTTTTGTTCCTACCCTTTACCCTGGATATCAACGTATCTACTTACGGGGTGATTTTACATCTCAAAACTCAGTGCAAATTGAATTCAGATACGGTGCTCTGTGTCCATGCGTGGAAATGTCAAGTAGTACGGATACCCCTTATCATTGTCTTCTGACATTTCCACTGTAATCCTTAGCAAGCCTTGGGATACCACAACATCCAGGACTTGGATATTGCATTCGTGAGGAAATACAAGGACGGTTTTTGTGGTTTTGTATAGGATTGAATCATAAATTCAGTGATGAGTCGCATGAATTGAACCGATTCCTTGCAGTCAAAACTGGCCTTTTGATCAGAATCAGACTGATTGTCTATTTTTCAATATAAAACGGAATAAGACTCAGAATCACCTTTTTGGATTGTGAATCAAAATCGAATCGATTCCCAGTGTCGTCAATGGTTAACAAGTCTGTCTATAAAGGTGACGCGCCCAAATTCAAAAGTATTCTCGATCATACTAATCACCAAGCATTATCATGCATTAAAGGAAAGGAATGTCGTCAACCTGCGGCACCTTTCCTCCCTGCCCTTTTATCTTGGCAAAGTACCAGGTTGACCAGGTTTCAGCACTCGTGTCTGCGCAGAAAAAGGAGTTCAAATAAAAGCTCTCGCTCCCTGGCAGCACCTGCATGCTTTGCCTTTGTCTGAGAGAAAGGTTTTGTGAATCCTCTGTAACAGAAAGCTGCGTTTGTGATACGTTTCCTGAACTATATCCTTTAATTAACATAGTGATGTGCCAGCAGGACGCGCACCAAAACTGGTTAAAATCTGGGTAATTAATAAACAACGTATTAACGCCTCGCCCGGCGGGGTGGACCGTTTTAGGACCCGTTTTAGGACCCGTTTTAGGACCTACCCCCTGCGTTTCTTTTTCTTGAACAACTTTCTACTGGCCAAGGAGAGAGCGCTGATTTTTGGTGTGGCTAAGTATCAAACATTTATAAAACTTAAGAAAAATTTTCAGGTTTTTTCATCCAGTAGGTCGTAACCTTTGACCTTTTTGTCAATGCCACGCCAGTCGTGTTTTTAAACAAATGGAACAATGCATTTCATTTGTTTGAAATTTGGGTATTGCAATTAAGTGTCGCATACTTTTTTGATTGATGTTGATGTCAATGCCCTGATTTTAGTGTATGGGAATGTTCAAGTCATCGAAGGTCAAGCTAAGTCAAACTCGCATATCAAACAATGATGCCAAACAGCACTGCAGTTTTGTACGCGGGATAAGTGATACGTTTACTTGCAAGAATGTTCTGTAACCATCCACCACGTCAACATTTTTTTGACGAACATCACCTGACGTAATGTAAAACTGGTCTGTACGCTGGGCCAGAGAAATTCGAAAATTCGAAAAAACGAAACCCGGGTGTGCCCCAGGCGGTGACCTTGAGAAATTACCGCGACAACCACAATAATGTGCCAGAATAGACCGTGGTTATATACCCGCTTATATCTACGTCAAATCGGGTGGCTCCAGCTCAAGTAGGTTTCGACAAGGAGCGACTTCCAATAAACGGCATGAGCGCCCCTGGCGGTGACGTCGGGAAATAAGATGGCCACGACCCCAAATAAGCCGCCGCAATCCAAGCTTCAGGAGAACCGGTGTACCAAGTTTGGCACGCATGTCGTCGCTCGTTTGAGCTGTGACTTGACAAAATGTAATGGGAATACCGTGCCTCCCATTGCAAATCTCAGCTGCGAAGATATTTTCATGACCTGGGAGGTCACCTATTGACCTTGACCCAAAACCCATACTTTTCCGATAACGAGGACGACGGAAAACATGCTGGCAGCAATTCTATATTGCTTACAAAATTTTGATATATTCTGATATAATCGATTTGAGGCCATTACCGTGACCTGTGAGGTTACCTTTTAAATTGAACGCAAAAAATTAGATATTGTTGGGCTGCTTACGTGACGAGCAATGCGTTAAATTTACCGCGTTACGATATCCCTCTTTGTTCAAAAATTAGTATGGGGTCATCTTAGGACCTTCCCGTCGGGCGAGGGTGTAGAAATGGCCCCGCATGCTGAGACTTAACCCCCGCAGTGGAAGGGGGTTTCGCACTAACGCGCACCGGAAATGGGGGGGGGGTCTAAAAATGCCCCTTTCCGATCTCGGAAGCGAAAAAAAGGTAGAGATATGACATTTTATAGACAGGGTGGTAGTATAACAATTTACATTGTGCGCAATTTTCATGACTCTAGATTGATATCTTCAAGGTCAAATGGGGTCGAAAAGTCAACCTTGGACACTTTCTTGGCCCGTACAGGCCATTCCGTACAACTTTTCGAACGAAACGGGAAAAGGGTATTCGTTTGGCCGTTGAAACGTGGCATATGACAACTTCCACTCATTTGGCGTCTTCCCTGAGGATTTTGGGTCGAGGCCATGTCAGGTCATTGACCTATAGCGTCATTTTTCATCTTTTGCAGATCAGATTTCGAACAACACGGGACAGTTTGAGAGTAAATGAGGGCGCAACATGTATTGTTTGGCGTATTTGCAGTGAAGGTGGCTAACATCGGTACATTTGGTCACTTCCAACGTTGATATTTATGTATGTATGTACATGTATATGTATATACATGTGACTATCAATGTGTCAAACGCGTTTTAATAGGGTCTTTAAATTCATATTTCATACAAAGCGACATATTGCAAAGCAAATCTGAACCAGGCCACAGAAAAGCTGCCCTTGATCTTTGATGACCTTGACCCGAAATGTCTCTGGTATATATGTACTCGTATACATGTGCGCATACGTGTTTTTATTAGGGTCTTGGGATGCATATTTCATACCAATCGACATGTCGTAAAGCAACTCTGGGCCTGTTCACAATATATTTGACCTTGACCTTTAATGACCTTGACCCTCACTGACCTTGTTATATGTAAGCGTATCAATGTGCACACAAGTGTTTTTATTAGGGTCTCTGAATGCATATTTCATACATGCTGACATGTTCCACAGCAAATCTGGATCACGTCACAAGCTGTTTGGCCTTGACCTTTGGTGACCTTGACGCTTATTGACCCTGGATAGGGTCTTGGTACATCCATCACTTGTGCCCGAATGTCATCATGATTGTGTTCACACGGTAGTCGTAAGAAGAATACTGGTCCTTTCACAAAGCTCCCATTTGTCAGCGACAACCGCCGCTTTCGTCATGTTTGCCTAACTTCAAATGCTTGAAACTCCAAAAATTTTCGGCCGATTTCCAATTTTTTTCGTCATTCGACGAGTTATTCAATTGACATAATTGTCACAAAGTTAGCAGCAACCAGTTCCGATCCGTTCTCGAGATATTCAGGAAAAACAGGTGGGGGGTGCGCAAAAAGACCCCTTCCTTCCATTGCGCGAGTTAAGAGAAGAATTTTAGTAACAAAAACACTAAATAAATCAAACCCTTTCCATTTCCTTGACATACAAACAAAAAAAAAAGTCGAGAAACAAGTATTAAATGCCAAGCACACCGACAAGCTTTGCTCATATCTCTCACGTTCATGAAAGAGAAACACACAAATGCAGCGGTATTGTCGATTATATTAATCATCAAGCATCGTCACGGATATTGAAAGAAGAAATTAAAGGAAACGAATACGATCGTCAACTTGCACTTTAATGGCATGGTAAATGTCCATGCTAGCAGACGTCTCTCTTTCTCTCTCTGTCTGTTTCTCTCTCTCTCTCTCTCTCTCTCTCTCTAAATATATATGTCGTGATAACGAAAACCACCTTAGACTGAACCAGCAGCGTTCCAGAACTTTCACAACCATTTCATCCTGTTCTAGACTTCTTTTTTTTAGAGCGTGCCGTATCGTCTCAAAGCCTCCGCGGTCTCGGCGAGGTGTGGCTGCGGTCCAGGTGAGATATGGCCGCGGTCTCGGCGAGATGTAGCCGCGGTCTCGGTGAGATGTGGCCGCGGTCTCGGCGAGATGTGGCCGCGGTCTCAGCGGGATGTAGCCACGGTCTCGGCGAGATGTAGCCGCGGTCTCGGCGAGATGTAGCCACGGTCTCGGCGAGATGTGGCCGCGGTCTCGGCGAGATGTGGCCGCGGTTTCGGCGAGATGTGGCCGCGGTCGCGGCGAGATGTAGCCACGGTCTCGGCGAGATGTGGCCGCGGTCGCGGCGAGATGTGGCCGCGGTCTCGGCGAGATGTGGCCGTGGTCTCGGCGAGATGTGGCAGCGGCTCCGAGGCCGCCGCCGGCAGGGGCCGCAATGACGGCGGCGGCGGCGGCGGCCGTGGCGCGCCACCAGCTGGCGATCTCGCGCCACCTCCGTCAGAAAGCGCACCACGCTGGACGTGACCGAGGCAGTGTCGAGCACGGCTCGGCGCCGGGCGCGGCCGCAGCGGCCAGCGGTCCCGGCGCGCCTCGCCGACCGGCGATGGTAGCGCCGCCCTGCGACGCGTCGGTGGCGCCACCTGCTGGACTGCCGTCGCCGCGGTAGATCTCGCCCGGCTGCTGGTGGCGCTACCGCCGCCGCCGGGCTGCCGCCTCGGCCCCAGCTCCAGCACGGCCAGCGACTGGCTCAAGCTCGGCCAGGAGGGTGGTGGCGGCGGTGCCGCCAGCGGCGACAGCTGACCCCCCGCCAAGCCGGACCAGACGGGCGGCTTTCTCGTCGGCGGCGAGGCTGAGTCGGAGCGCAGTCTTGACGGCGGCGCCAGGCCGCGGCTGCTGCCGGCCGTCGCCCGGGCCATGCTCACCTCGCAGCCGGACGACCCGCAGTGGCGGCAGCTGGAGACTCTCGGCCGATCCGTTAGACGGCGCTGCCGGAGCGGCGGACGCTCCAGCTGCGCGGCGCTGGCCGGTGTCCAGCGTTCTGCTTCCTCCGGAAGCAAAACTCACGCGGGTCTAGCACATGTAACAGTCATCTGGCAAATTATCCAAGCACTATTGTTTTCTACGTCTTGGCAAGGTAAAAAGAACTTGCAAAAAATAAAACGGCTACATTTCATATCCAATGTAACCTCAGACACATTTCCGGAAAAAATATGTTACATGATTTCCGGACAGCAATAAGTTCGGTTTAAAGATATTTTGAGCCATTTTGTGCATACTGGTCTGAGCAGCCTCTTCCTTCCTACAGGTACATTTCATAAAGTCATGTAGCGTCACATATATCTTCGTTGAAAGCCGGACAGTAATGAACTCGGTTCCTCAAGGTATAAAGAATTTCGAGTCATTTCGTGGATATGAGTTTGAGGGCTTCCTTCGTTTCCAACATCTTGCCTTAAAAAAGCAAGTATGCGAGTAATAATGCAGCAACTGTTGCGACCCGACTGTGGACAAGCAGTCATCCTCAACCACATCCTGTGTTCGTTTTAATTAAGAAAGACAATAATTTTAAAAATCGGTCTTTAAACAGAAAAGTTTTCAGGACGCTTCTGCTGGGCGAGTCATTCATTCATTCATTCATTCCTTTGTTTATTCATTCATTCTAGGTCCTCTGTCGAGTTCTCTGCAATCGCACGTTCAGTTGCAGCAATCATACATGCTGCAACTGAATGCTGGATTCATGCTTTAAGGATACTCTGCCTGATTCTCCGCAACCGCATGCGCAGTTTTCGGGGGGGGGGGGGCGTCTGGCAGCAAAGATATTTTGTTCCTTACACCGGTGCCAGGCCCCAACCAGTCTGAGTTCCGGCCCACTGTTCTGGTCCCAGTACCAGCACCCTGTCTGAAACTGTGTTTAGCCTGTCCCGGCCCCATCAAGTTTCCATCGCCCCTTGTCCCGTTCCAGGCGCCCTGTCCACCATGCACCGCCCTTTGTCCCGACCCCATCATTCAGGCCCCCTGACCCAGCCACTAATCCCTGTCCACGTCCGCGGTCTCCTGTCCCGGTTCCATGTCCATGTCCCTGGTCCCCTTCTTCGATCCCATATTCATGTCGCTGGCCGTGATCTGCGTCATTCCCCTACGCCCGTCGCTTTCTTCTGTCCCATACTCCGTTCTCATCACCAGCGGTCTACGTCCCCCGTCTCCATCGTTGGTTATCGGTCCCGAATCGGTCTGTCGGTCTAATCCGCTGCCCACGTTCCTTACCCGCTGTACCGGCCCCCTACGCATGTCCCTTATCACTGTCCCATGCCCCGGTCTCTAACCATGTCCCTTGTTCCCTGTCCGGGTCCCGTCCACGCCCCCTTTCTCCTCCTGGCGAGTTACCCAGACCCCATACCCTGGTCCCCCGTTTCGGTCCTTGTCTCGATCAGAGGGGTCTGTGTCCCCTTTCTCTGACCCTTGTCTCCATCTCCGGTACCCTGTCCCTATCGGTGATCCATATCTTCTGTCCTGTTTCCTGATCCCTTGTCCCGGCCCTTATAGTCCCAGTCCCTAATTGCCTGTCTCGATCCCCTGTTCATGTCCCTGATGCTCCGTCGCGGTACCCTATGCACGTCCCCTCTCCCCTGTCCCGGACCTGTGTCTCAGTTCCCAGTCTTTTGTACCGGACCTGTGTCTCAGTTCCCAGTCCCCTGCCCCGGACCTGTGTCTCAGTTCCCAGTCCCCTACCCCGGACCTGTGTCTCAGTTCCCAGTCCCCTGTACCGGACCTGTGTCTCAGTTCCCAGTCTCTTGTCCCGGACCTGTGTCTCAGTTCCCAGTCCCCTGCCACGGACCTGTGTCTCAGTTCCCAGTCCCCTACCCCGGACCTGTGTCTCAGTTCCCAGTCCCTTGTCCCGGACTCGACCGGCGGCGGCCGCAGCGTCGCTGGCACGGCTCGCAGAGACCGCGACGGCGACGCGAAAATCGTGTGGCCGTGAAAAGTGAATAAGCTGAAAAGCGACGTTTATTCAAACGACGGCATTGCGGAAGCACTTCTCGTCAGACGCGTAAGACGCATACAACCTGAACCGACGACCAGTGTCAAAGACTGCAGCAGCAGGCACGTTCTACAACCGTAATTTCATTGAACCTCTCATTCTCATTAAGGCGATCTATATCCCATACATACCATATATCCATATTCACATCCATATCCCGTCTTCCGGCACAGGGACGAAGCTAATCAAACCCGTCTCCTCTGTTCATAACTCTGAAATGGCCAACACTAACTGAAAGAGCTTCATGCGACTCCAACACAAACTAGTGCTTGTCATTTACAAGCAGGCTGCGAGAACAAAATGATGGTGCGTTTCAAAGTGTGACAAAAAAACTAGCAGGCAAGATGGAGCTATATTCGTATTTAAAGTGGAGCAACCACTCGCACGAGCCACCGGCATGAACAACACCCTGGCCGATTATCACGTCTCAAGCGACACATCGGAGCTGCTTTTTGGTCGTACGTCGGAGAATCAGACATCACAAGGACAAATGGTGGTCAGACGGTCATTGCACACGGCCAACCTTCAGATCCCTTGGGAGAGCCATTCTTCTAAACTCTGGCATGGACTCGAAGGTTGAACCAAGCTTTCTCTGATGCAAAGTAGACGTAGTCTAGATTCCCAGCCAAGTCAAAGGCACTCATCTCTCGGTCGAATCATTTGACGTGACGCAATATTTTCCACCTATCCACAAAATGGCCCCGGTGACTTCCTACAGCGATGGCAGGGATCGGAGCACGTGATAAGCAGAGCCTGTTGTATAGATTTCGACACCCTATAGCCGATCGCGCCATTCCAGGTAATTCTATAGCGTCATATCGTGTCGAGTCACTCGGGACGATATAGCCCGAGGCAACGTGACGTCACAATCAGCACCCAGTCGGGCCCTCAGAGCCACAGATGTGCCTGTCTGGTCATGTCAGGGGAGTTTAGTGCTGGCCAGATCTTTGTGATGGCATCGTCACGTGCCTATTTGCACTTCATATGATGATCAAGAAGGAACGTTCTGGAATGGAGCTTAGCTTACACACAAAGACGTCTGTGGCGAAACAGGCGGAGATCGAGAGCGGGTAGATTTGACGCAAAGAAAGATGGCGTGAGTGGCAGAAAGAGAGAGAGAGAGAGGGAGGGAGAGAGAGTGAGGTGTTGGGCAATATGACGTGCATCGAGCCATTATATGTTCAGACGGTTTGGCTGGCTGAACGTCGCTGAAAGATGGGAAGGTCCAGACCCCAAACATTCAAGCACTTTACCATTATGTCTACTGTAATTGCCGGAAATAAACGGCCTGAAATTCCCTGCACACCTCCCACAATTTTCGCAAATCTCCAGTCATGGCTGGGATAAAACAACGGCCACATGGTGCCAACATCTTGGCTCACACAAAAGAACTACAGTCAGAGCGGTTGAACAAGCGCCAGAGACTCCTGTCAAGCATCACGCGATGCTGATTTCAGCGCCGTATCGGCCGAAAAGTTCCCCGGGGATTAAATGCTTGTCAGCCGGGCGTGAGAAAAAATCCGAGCCTCTGACCAGCTCAAGTTCACTTCCCAGGGCAGGAGCGGAAGCTCTGAGACATCCGTTCTGTTTGGCTGTTCGAGTTTTTCCTCTGTCCGGTCTCCTCTTTCTTTTGTTTCTGACTATAGGATTCAGGTATCAGGACACATGACTTACACGATACAGACCGTTGCAGCTTGTTAACACTTATATCGATGCGTCAATAAGCTTGCTGAGCAACGATAAAACATCGATGTTTTCAATGCTTATGCATGATGTCGCCTGCAACTGTGAACCTAAGCACAACTGGGGGAGTACTCTTTGCCGCTCCGGAGATTGTCATGAGCCTGTCTTCCGGCAAAGGTGAGTGGCCAATCCGGCCAGGCACAATAGCTGGCGTTGTAACTGGCAGTCTAGGGTCTTGCACGCTACTTCACCCGTAGCATGCATGATTTGTGTTGCTTAGTCATTATTTTAAGTAAGTACAATACTTCTGGAATCTGGTTTGAGTGAGGATCCTGTGAAATATAATCCCGTGCTTCAAACCAAACTTCTAGATTAGCTGCCGCATTGGCAACTAAAAAAAAGTCGCGCAGTTTTCGCTTTTCTTTTTCTGTTGCTGGCGTCTGTTGAAGTGCGGTGTCATATCAGCAGATACTAAGCCAATGACGACAAACAAAGATTAAGTTTCGATAACCTTAATTCGGTCTCAGTATCCTGATGAGTGGGACGAAATCTAACCACTGTATGAAAAGCTCATGACTCTACTGATACTGCAGTGGCTTCTTGGGTAAGTTAAGTTCCGCACCAACTTATACAACTGCTACATTACTTTTGTCTTTGTGGCGTATTCTTTTCAGCCAAATTGCTTGGCAAGAGGATGCTGCCAAAAGTTCAGTTCCGCTAAAAGCTATGATAGATCAAGCATCTTTGTTGTCGTTAATTCTATTCCCGTATGGGAGGGAGATTCAGAAATCAGGCCTAAAGAATCCTCCAATATTTTGCTTGTTTTTTTTCCAGGACTTATGGGGCAGCTTCGCAAAACTTGCTCACTTTTTCCATTTATTTTTTCTACTATTATGACAAAGTTTCATAATAATTTTGTACAAGGGCGGAGCCAGGCCGCGTTTTTGGGAGGTATTTTTTAATGTTTTCAGTACTGCTGGAGGTAATATTGTATTGTATTGTATTATGATGGACACCACCAGGCACGGTCGCCCAATTATTGATGCAGCGAAATATTCAAAGCAGGAGTCCAAACGCATAAAATGACTGCAAAAATAGAACACTTAAGACAGAACGACAGTCAAAAGACATCATCGCGCACATTTTGAAGGAGACATCAGTTTTGATAGTGAAAATCAGTGAGACATTTATGGTCAGGTAACATTTATTTGGTTACATTGTTTTACATATACGTTGATTGTATCAGTAAAAAGCTCATCCATAAAGCATGCCGTGCCGCAGCATTTGTTTAATTTCAAGGGCACATCTCTTCTAAGCATTGGACCGTACCGTAATTTTCAGTAAGTGGCTGACTTTGGCGTTTTTAGACATGGGCGTAGAGGCATCCGAAAAAATGGAGGGGGTGGGGTAAAGACGTTTTCTCCGTAGACTAGTGTTTAATTTTCCCATAACTGAGGGACGTGACTCCTTGACCTCTCCATTCCTATGGTCATATTTTTAGCCAATAGGAATTTCTTTACGCCGTTTTACATTTGTTTTGCGCTTACGATGACAAAAGACGTTGGTTTTCCCATGAACATATACAGCTTCATGTAACTGCACAACAACGGTACTGCGGACTGTACAAAATTACTTTTCTCTCTGCTAACGTGAAATTCTAATTCTATTAAGTTCTAGCTCTTCTCATGACAGCTGCCAATAGATCTACTTCCTATCTAAGCCAAATTTCCCTGTCACGACGCATTCGCCTTATCATTTCCACGGCCGCGTTACCGCTAAATCCTTGTTTCTTGCTGGCGAAAAATGAAGTGCAAAGCATACCCCCAACGTTGTGGCCAGAAAAGTATGCCAGTGGCGAGGACCGAACCCGTGACCCGCGATCGCCAAGCTAACGCCTGCTGTCGGCCGCAGGCTGGCGCCGGCGGCGGCGCAGCTACGCTTTCCGGTCGACTACTACAAGGAGTTCCCGCCGCTGCCGTCCGCCAACCCGGACAGGCGGCTCATCGTCAAGATCTCCATCCAGTTCATCAACGTGCTCAAGATCAACGAAGTGGACGGGGTGAGCGGAGGACGCTGTTTCGGGCCTTCACGCGCGGTCGGCCGGCCGTCGAGAGGCGAGCCTTCTCGCGGTACCGACTTCCAGTCCTGCCAATGTCAGTCAGCGTCAGTGTCAGTCCGGTCCTGCCGGTGCTGGCGACGGCCGCGCTGCGCCGCCGTCCCTCGGCTACGACCGCCGCGCCGGCCGCTGACCCGGCCCGCACGGTTGGCAGGAGATGCAGTTCTCCTGCTTCTACCGGGTCTACTGGAACGACACGCGCGTCCCCAGGGCTTTGCCGGCGCAGGCAATGACCGTGCTCTCGGCGCGGACCCGGCGGCGCCTGTGGCGGCCGGACATCATCACGGAGAACGTGCGCGGCGCCGAGCGCAACGGCATCATCAAGCCCACCATCTTCAACGCCCAGTGAGCTGCAGAGGCGCCGGCTTGGGGGCTTCGGTTAAGGGGGGGAGGGGGAGGAGAAGGAGGCTGGCGGATAGGGTCTGGAAGGATGTGGAGTAGGCTTGGCTTGAACGCCGGGGTTTAGACTTGCTTCCGATGGTGGCTTTTGGTGCCGCCTGTTTCTGCTACTAAAAATAGGCTTTTAGCTCCACATGCAGAGCCCTCATTCTATCTTGTCTTGCAAAAGGAACGCTTTAATGGTAACGTTTTTTACCGCAGTGCATTCCATGGTGCGTACAATTAACGTTGTCGCGAGCGATCGTCCGTGAAACGTGACAGTCACGTGTCGTTTTCACGCCGCCTTGTTACGGAAACACATCTCCCTCGCCTTTAAAATCCGTGATCTTGACTTGCTACGTATTCCACGTTCTTACTAGCTGTCCCAGTAAAATGTTGGCATCCTGGTAAAATTTTGGCAAAACGCACGAAGTCCGCAAATATATGCTTCCGTCCAGCCTGTGTTAACTATGGCTTTCGAGGCTCTTAGCTCTGTTCTCATGTAGCTCTTCTAGACTTCCAGACTTCTGTCAGATGCCATGGCCTCGTGAACTGAACTCCCGTGTCGATATGTCAGCTGTTCCTCCAGGATGGGCTCTGTTCCAACGTTCCACTGATTTAAATGAGCCCTGTTCATATGCTCTGTACGCCCAGGATGGTCTCTGTTGACAAACGTCTGCTACTCCATGGTGGCTCTTTTTACACGTTCTGCTTCCTATGATGGGATCTGTTTATATATTCCGTTCCTCCCGGATGTTCTCTGTCTGCATGCTCTACATATTCACAGTGAGCCCCGGTCACATGCCCCGCTTTTTCATGGAAGACTCCATCCATATGTTAGCCTATCCAGGACAAGTTCTGTGATGACAAGTTCTGCTCCTTCTCGACGAGTTCTGCTCACACGTCCTCCTCCTGCAGGATGGGCTCGGGCCAGATGTTCTACTCCACGTACCTGGCGATCCGGGTCGGCTGTCCGTTCGTCTACAGCTCGTACCCGATCGACGTGCAGGCGTGCCGCATCCACATCGGCACCATGGGTCTGACCACCACCGAGGTGGAGCTGCAGTGGCACGCTCTGGCCTACCTCATGGACCGCTACCACTTCCTCAAGTCAGTGGCTCTGCTCGGTGGCGCGGCAGGGATCGCTGGGGGGAGGGGTAAGGGGCGAAGGGGGGGCGAAGGGTCAGCGCGCTGCTTGCGAATGGTCATGTGGGCGCGGACCTGAGGCTGATGTACGAGAACAGTGGACCGCCGCTCTGAAGCGTCGCCACCGGGACATGGCGTGACGGACCTATGCCCCCAGTGGGGACAGCGCGTAACAGACAGGCCGCCACATTGCTTAGCTGCAGTCACGGTGATTACTGGGCTGCGGGCTCTAGCGGCCTCTGCGTGCCACCGGCACTGGCACGGCACCCACCCGTCACGCTGCGGCTTCAAGGGTCGCTGGCTTCGTGATGCTTCGGCGGCCGATAGAAAAGCTGTTCAGCAGCTGCCGCAGACGTTACAGCGGGGTAACTGGGCGCAGTGGTTGCTGACAAAGTACCGTACGATGCCGGTTGCATCAATCGCGCGACGATATATCCGAGGGCGCTCACGTGAGAAGAAACGATTGAGCTTGTAGGAAAGTCGTCCTGTTTCGTCAGATTCCACGACCTGTTTCGGCTGAAGGTGTGTGAGGACATGAGGCACCAGCTGCGACACTCCGTCTTTGGAGAGCATCCACAGAAAACTCTCATTCTCGTCTTCGAGCGCAACTTCAAGTACAGCGTGTTCCAGGTGACGGGCTCGTGTATTTTCCGTGTAATACACCATCGCTGTAAGACTCACATACACCATCACCAACTCTCTCACACACACACACACACATATATATATACATGCATATGTATATGTATCACAATGCTTAAACTATGTTTCGTGGCCCTTCTTTCCGTTTTGCAGTTTGCTCTCTGCCAGCAACACTGGTCATTGCTGCAGAAAAAAGCTTCGATTATCGCTCAGGCAAGGCTTAATCTCAGGGTTCTCAAGGCTTAATCTCAAGGCTATGTCTTGCGGCCCGTCTCGGGTGTATCTCCCTGACGCAGTGCGCTCCGAACGCACTCGACGACGAACGGCAACAACGAGATCTGTGTCCTTGGTTGGCGTGCTGCGCTCTTTGTGATGCGATGCCCAGGGGTGCAGTGCAGTGAAAAATGTCGGATGCCCCTCTTCAGTTGATAACTCAGTCCATTACGATAACGCCGCAACAAAAAACGTAATATCCGTACTGTTATTGCTGAGCCCAGATCCCGGATGAACACACACGTTTTTGCTGCGCCATGGCTACCGAAGGTGAAGGCCAAACCTTGGATGAATTTTAGAGAAAGTGGGGATCAAATTGGAACACCCCACGCTTACCTGCGAACTAAACCATATAGATAAATGCGGCTTTCGCCACTATGCAGCCCCGCCTTTCTGCTTGAAAACGTTTCGGGATGTATGCGTCTATCTCGCGCTGTTGACCTTCCAGGTGATCAAAAACAGGCCAAAGTCAGGGTTTTCACCAGTTGGTCTTGTGTGGCCGTAATCCTTCTAGCTTCATTAGTTGCCGGGATCTTTGGGGGCTCTTAAAATCCCCCCAAAGACGAAGATTAAGTCACCCTCGGCTGTCTGTGGGTTGGCCCGCGGGTTTCTGGGCCATTTTTCGCTCCAACTCTCCCCGTTTAGTGGCCGGAAAACATAATAAGCTCTGGTCACCATACGTGAGGTGATATGACGTGGTAGTCTGAACCATGTACGGTTTTTTAGCTGTGTTCAGACTCCGGTTTCAGTGTTGTCTTTTTGGCATGGCTTGGAAACAGTTTGTCAGGAACGCCACAGATACTAAGAATCAGGTCGTGCAAGTACAAATGTCCTCAAGGGATATCAAGGATGGCCAACGGCATTATGGCTTTGCGCATTATCGTTTTATCATCATGTTAGTGCCGACGTAACTTAACTTAGACGCAGTAAATACAAAGGACTATTATGGCAGTGTATTTATGAAAAACATCGTGTGTGCAAACCCCAAATTGATTTTTTGCTTCCTTCTTCTCTAGTCTCAAGAAAGACGTACTTGACGTTTTTTCGCAGTACCACGTGCATCTGCCTGGGCAGTCTCCTCCCTGACGGTACCCCGACGTCCGTTCTTTGTCCAGGTGTACCTGCCCAGCGTGCTGTTCATCTTGATCGCGTGGCTGAGCGTGCTGGTGCCGCCCACCATGCTGCGTACCCGCCTGCTGCTCAACAGCACCAACCTGCTGACCCTAATCTCCATGTTCCTCTCCATCGCACGCACAGAGTCCGCCAGGGTGCCCAAGGTAGGCAGGAGCATATCTGTCCTCCCTTCCGCTGGTCTCGCCGTTCAGCGGACAGACAAACCAGGGTGTCTTAGGTGAGCACTGGTAACTGCGGACCAAGTAAGCTGACGTGACTCGGAATCTAGCAGCATCCAGGCCTGGTGTTTAGGAAGTAAGTGGCGCGTTCCTGGCTTTTCGTCTTGATGCCGTTCTTTTTCACCGCTTAAAAAGTCGGGACCAAAATGAGCTTGACTAGAGCGCACTCAAGCGTGACCTCGCCTTCTCACCTCATCTCACTATTCTTCCACTCTTCGTCTCTCGTCACTCATCACCCATCGTCTCTTCTCATCATGGTCATTGACGTGAACAAGGGCTCTCCGGCGGGCCCATTATGCTCAAAGATGACATTGAAGCAACCTGACGTTGCCATCGACGCGATCCTCAAGACGTAATGCTCACCGCTGGGACAGCGAAGGACTTTCCTCACGTTGCGGTCCCCTGGCGGGCCCCTGCAGCGACGTGACCCCGTCCTGATACCGGAGACGGCTCATCGCTATCGCAGATCGGGACATAAGGCGCTCTTTGTCTCGCCCGGGGGAACGGGTCAAGCGGCGCCGCGGAAGCCTCACGTGTGACGTCGATATCTCGCGCCAAAGCCTCACCGAGGGAGGGGGGGACTGAGGACCCTGGGCTGTAGAGCAGAGGCTCAGCGGCTGAGATATCGGGACAGGCGATTAATGCGGGCAGACTGGGTGCCGAGACAGACACCTGGAGAGGCGGACGCAGACGGAAGCCAGGAACAGCCGGACAGCCAGTCACGCAGCTCCGGATCCAAGGACAGGGATGGGAAGCTGGAGGCTCAGACTTTGGAGCGTTGTGTCTTCTGCTGCAGTCTCTCACCACGGAATGAGGTCTGACTTTTGGATATCGATGATCATGCGGATCACCGATATCCTAAGACTCCCTGGGAACGCTAAAATTCGGCTACGCCTTTACTCTACAGCCAGACACGACACGAGATGACCTTTAGAGAAGCTCTAAATTCGATTCCTAACTTTCGTCGCAGAAAAATGCTTGACTGATCTGTGCCACTGCTGCAGGGCTTCACATCGAAGTCTCCCGATACCAAATGCACCATGCAGCTCAGGATAACGGTGACTGAGATAGCATTATCAGTCATTCTCGGTGCTCGTGCCTGCAGCACGTGACCACCGCTATTGGAACGTCATCCTCGCGGTTCCTCCTTCAGCTGCTTTAACGTGCCAGTTAATCGGTTTCGATCTGTCACTCTCCGTGCTGCTACATCACAGTCCATCATCGCTCTCCACATACCCGATCTGGCCCATTTCAACGGAACACGCCACCAACCACACACGGCGTAAATGCATCAGTATTTTCGTCTGCCTGTCGGGTGAGGCACCAATCGATATCATCACCACGATCCCCATCATCAGCTACGTGGCCGTGATGCCACGCGCGTCCGGTGACTGGTGTCCCCGCTCCCCCCCGCCCCGCCAGGTGAGCTACATCACGGCGCTCAACCTGTGGATGTTCGTCTGCGTGGCCTTCTGCTTCAGCTCCGTGCTGCTGGTCATCCTGGACATCCGGCTGGTCGTCATCCTCACCAACCCAGGTCAGCCGTCTGCAGCCGGCGCCGGCGGCGTTGAACGTCACTCCCGGTCAGCCGGCGAAGCCCGTGAATTTCTGCGTTTGGAACTATTGTTTTATGCTATGCTTCATTCTTAACCCTATTCCCGGAGGGCTAGACGACATGGCCGATTTCCGGCAGGGGGAGGGACGGATTCGCCCCTCCACCAAAATTTCAAGAACTACTCATCCGATTTCATCGCAACAAACGACAATCGATTTGCCATGACGTAAACTACATTTCCATACAGAGAAATTCTCAAAATTTTGAGATGGGTGGATACAGGGCAAAATCATCAAAATCGGGAATATTTTTGGACTTCTTATAGCTCAGGCACATCCATAAAGCTGTTAAAGTTCTTTCTTAAAAATGTTTTTTGCCGTCATTTTCCTTTTTACCCTCAACAGGGTCAAAATTGGCCTGAAGCGCCTCCCAAAAACGTTGCCTGGCTCCGCCCCTGAGCAAAACAGAATTCCGAAACTTTGTTACAGTACGCAGAAAGTATAGCTAGGAAAAGTCACCAAGTGTCGTAAAGCTGCCTCAAAAACCTTGGAATTGGCAAGCAAAAAACCCGAAGGCGTCGGATTCAGCCCCCTCTGCCGGGAAAGCTTTGTATGACGGGCTGGCGTATCGCACAAGAAAACGTTACGACGATATATATATACCGTAAACCTCCAGTTTAGTCGGTATGCCAGGGGTTTACGGCCGCAGCCATATTCCGGTGTTTCGCAAAATTACGGTTATACCTCGTAACTGTGCTCCAGTATAAACTGAACCAACATTTGAGGTGTGACTTAATCCAGAAAAACCGAAAACGACGTCACACAATACAGTCGTGTTCCAGGACGGCCACTGGAGACATTTCTGGACTTTTTCCGGGCCAAGAGCACTTCATCCAGCGTGACGCTGCTGTTCGAGGAGGAGGCGGACGAAGACGACGACGCGTTCGTGGACGCCTCGGATGTGACGCCCGAGGACAGCACGGTGAAGATGTCCGAGGTGAGCTGACCACTGTCTCGGGTCGCAGCGGGTCCCGCGCCGCCGCAGACGCCGCCCGGGCAGTCGTCAGGCTCGAGCGTCTGAAAGCGTCGTCTGCCCGCGAATCGAGTCTCACCGCCTCCTGCTAAGAGCATGCCGACGACTACGACACAAAGGCTTACTGGGCCGTCTGGTGGTCGGGGTGGAGAGTGTGCGAGGCGAAGGTGTATCTTCGCCGCGGAAGACAAATTGTGTTTGTCCATGTGGCGAACCACGTTTTTGTCGGTCTTTTCGCTTGGGAAATCTGCATTTCGAAACAATCCGTGGCATTCGTCAGATTATCCCACTCCGCCAAGGGCTCATTTAAGTTGAGCAGACCTGACGGCGCCGCCCTGCGCGCTTCCCTAAAACCAGCAGCTTCGTGGGTAATCGGATAGCCATGGCATTGGGCGACTACGTGGAGTATCAGTCTTTTCGTGGGAATCTAGAGTCGAGATGCTCTCCTTTCCTCTCACTGCCGTTTGGTTTGTCTGAGGAAGTTGATGTCAGCCCGCTACCCGGGCTGCATTTTTCATTCTCCTGACGGTGCCGGCTCGTCGTTGCAGTCGGAGCTGCGCGCCCGGGTGGCCGAGAAACGCATCGAGTGGCTCTCGCGGACCGCCGGCTTCGAGCACTGCTACCTGGTCAGCTACCCGCTGCTGTTCCTGCTCTTCACGGCCGGCTACTTCTCCTTCTTCCTGTGGAAGCGGCGGGCGCAGATGACGGAGCTGCTGCTGGAGTCGGGCGGCAAGGGCGCCCGCTACCCGGGCTGCTGGTGCGCGCCGGACGACGCGCAGCCCGGCTGCATCCCGGAGACCGAGTACGCCAACCTGTAGAGTCGGCGGCGGCCGCCGCGGCCGCGCGCGCCGCCGGCAGCAGCGAGGGCGACTGCGCCGAGAGGCCGCCGCGGGGGTTGGGTGCCGGCCGGCGGCCTCGGTCGCGGCCGGGTCCGCGGCCGGTGGAGGTGCGGCGCGAGCGGTGCTTTTCCGAAGACGGGCGCCTAGGCCGCCGTCCGGTGCCCGGCAGACGGACTGGACGGACCCCCGCCCGGCCTGCCGCGGTGCGAGCTGACTCGGGCAGCGTTTTGACCTCGGCTGAGGGGTCCGTAGGGTGGACACGCCGGGAGACGCCGGACCCTCCGCCTTACTGCCCGTGACGATTGGTGCAGAGCTTGCCAGCGGCTAGACGCTTCCCGCGAGCGGCGACAGTCCAAACGGCGGATTCCTCCTACGCTACGAAACGGAAACGGAAGAGAATAAGAGAAACGGAAGGAAACGGTTCCCCTGGACCTGCCGGAGTAGCGCGCAAAACCAAACCAGGGGGCCCTGCAGGCTATTAAAAACCATCCGGGAGTGAGGCGAATGTGCTCCCGCCCTGCAGATTTTTAATGTACGGACGGACAGGTAGATAATATATTTATACGTAGCTGTACGCTTTCATGGTGTTTCGTGGTGAGCATATCCAACGCACTTCATCCATGCAAGAAAAGCTAACGGAGAGAATGAACGTTCCAACGTATCGGTGTGAAAAGCAATTGGTGGGTGATGATGTATCATGGAGGGACATCTGACGGCGCATCATCGCCCATCACTGACGACCGTGAGAGAAAATAACACTGCTTTTAGATAATTGCCTGCGGATCATACACTACGCTTGCACTTTGATTATTTCATACGGTTTCAGTCGTATTCGCCACAGAAAAAAACGAAAACTAAGGTATGCATTTCCTGACATTTGCCAATGAAGAAAAACACTAGATAAAACATTGCAGTGAACAAATAGGACGCCAAAGGTCTGCTACAAAGCCTCGCAGTGTCCCATCTTCTTGGCGTTACTTAACCCTATTCCCGGCAGGGGGGGCGGAATCCGCCCCCCTTCGGGTTTTTTGCTTGCCAATTACAGGCTTTTTAACGCAGCTCCACGGAAACTTGGTCACTTTTCCTAGCTATTCTTTCTACGTGCTGTGACAAAATTTCACAATTCTATTTTGCTCAGGGGCGGAGCCAGGCAACGTTTTTGGGAGGCACCTCATGCCATTTTTGGCCATGTTGAGGGTAAAATGAAAATGTCTGCCAAAAACAGAGTTTTTAGGATAAAACTTAAAACTTTATATGGATGTATAGCTAAATAGTTGGGCAATGTTCAGATGGAATTTTGTTCATCTGAGGTTATTTTACAAGGTCAGGTCAAGGTCAAAAGTCAAAATTTGTTTTTTTCGCAATAATTTCGGCGCCATTTTTTCAAATGCCAAACCCGGAATATATATGACGTAGAACGGTGCCTTCTACTTGTGTACCACGTTTCAGCTTGATATCAGGTCGGGTCACGGAGCTATGACCTAAAATGTCAGTGCGCGTACCCTATATCGCAATAGCCGTAAAATGAAATTTTTGAAATAGAGTGAATTTGAAATGATTGAAAACGTTTACAGATAATATTAAATGCACACGAAATCATTCCAAGTGACCCCAAGGTCACTGGAGGTCATTTAAGGTCAAAGGTCACAAGTTGATCTGAGAAACGTGTGACCATGACAGTTCCCCCTTTTTCATGTCCCTGGCAGCGCCTATGCTAACATTATACAAACATTGTAATGCGATTTGTACTTAATTAGTATAGCATGACTATCAGGAGCCAAAAAAGGGTGTTTGCCTCTTTTGTTCATTCAGTTGTTAGGAAACTAATCCTCCTATTTTTGAAACCCTGTGAACGCCCATGAATTTTCTCAAAATTTTAGATTTGCGGACCCATGGTAAAAGCCCTATTCATATTCTATCGATTCATGCCAGTTTCATCGAAATCGGTCTATAAACAACGGAGTTATAAGAAGTCCAAAAGTGCCCCCCATTTTGACATTTTTGCCCCCCCCTGTATCCACAAATTTCAAAATTTTGAAAATTTCTTTTGATAAAAATGTAGTTCACGTCACGGAAAATCGATTGCCGTTTGTTGCGATGAAATCGGACAAGTAGTTCTCGAGATCTCAGGGGGGCCGAATCCGCCCCCCCTGCCGGGAATCGGCCATACCGTCTAGTCCTCCGGGAATAGGGTTAAGCCATCTGCTATGGTAACAGTTGGCTCAATGAGCATTTTGTGATTTGTACGAGCTCGCTGCCGCATGGTCGAGAGATCATGACACCGATGCTGGATGCGTTGAAGTACGCCGAACAGATTCGAGAATTTCCTGGGCGTTCCGCAAAGCAAAAACCACTGCTATGAAAGCAGCGCCTGGCTTCAATGGATTGACGCGCGCAGCCGACGGCGGAGGTCACGGAGCGAAGGACGAAGATAGCGACCGAGTCATAAATCTCCTCCGATAAGGCCGCACCGGCAGATAGCGAACGGCGCCGCGGCAGACGGGCCCGCCGACGTTCTGCCGGACTGTCGGCCGTCTGTCGTCAGGGCGCCGGCGGTAATCTGCGCCATGCGTCACGACGTCACGGTTATCGGCCGAACGTCCGCCCATCGCTTTGAGCAGGGCGCCGGCAGGTGGGTCAGGGCGCTCCCGAGCTGGCGTCGACGAGAAATGCAGACACCGGTTAATATATGTCCAGCCAGCTGAGGAACATTATCCGGACTTCATGAAACAAACAGCGCACAACGGAGAAGTCATGGAAGACCACATAAGTCCCAGACGACAAAACGATGCTAGTAGATATGATATAAGGAAATGAAATTGTTATCTTGTAACGCATAACGGCGACAGCGCAAAATGTTAACAACCTGCTTTAAACCACTTACAGAACATTCAACCTGGTGCCCAAAGCCAAAGCCAATGCTGTCTTCTGTCCCCTTTTCTGCGGTGTTCTTCTATCACCAATGCCTGAACTCCAGATCTTAGACGCTACCGCATGACATAAATGTGAGAAATGCCGTCCGTAATAATCGACACTTTAAATGGAGGCGTGGACCAACGTGGTATGGGATATATGACTGTGTACAGGCGTTTAATGACAGTGACTTCGAATCAGTCAAGGTGTAGTGAAAGACATGAAGTGAGGTCACGTATTTGATAGCCCTACAACCATGAAGCAAATGCAGGCATTACATGGTACTCATTGTACGCCGTACTAACGTTTTACAACATTCGGCACGAATTCCCTGCTGCTGTTTAGAAAAAAACACGCGTAATTTAGGCATCCTGTAAAAAGACAAGGAAAGCGTCGTACACTCCTACGCGCTTTTTTCGGCCGTGTCATGCGGTACGCCGGCAGGGCACCAGTCCATCTCAGCCAGTGACCTTGAACAAACACCCTCACCCGACACTGACCCTCGCGCCAAGGGGGAGGTGTTCCGACGCCCTCCTAGGGACTTTCCGTGACGCAAAAAACAGCGCAGGCGGCGCCGAGGTTTTCGTCACCTTTTTACATTCTTTTTGCAGGTTCTGCGGAATTTTTGGCTTCCGGTCCATGTCATGTCACTGAACACACTAGTTCACGTAAAAAGGTCAACCTCCGATTTTTTCTTAAAAAGTCTTCTACAATCCAGGTCGTGCGATCGATCAACCTAAGGCTTTGGGGGATAGTAGTCGAGGTCGTTCCTAGGAATTGTGCTGTCCTCGAATTTTTTTGTCAAGGTCTAGGTCAATAGGCTGAGATCAACCCAATTGCCGCCCTATTTCACTATTTCGAAAGGTTTTGAAACGTTCTTCGGCTTTTTGGTGCCTGAAATGCATTCTCTGACCAAAGGAGTCACTAAACACGACAAATGATCTTAACCCACATGAAGGGTGATGAGGCCAGGTCAGGTTGCATTTAGGGTGAACCAGCAAAAGGGAATCTAAAACCCCGTTTTGATAATCCCTGGGGCAAAGTAGGCAATGAAGTCAATTATGCAGTTCAGAATTGGAGCAAAACGTTTCCAAACTGTGAAATGACCTTAGGTAACCGCGCTAGAAGTATATATCTAGTATAGATGTCCGAGATGTCCTTTATCTATCCAGCTTTATCTCGCTGGCATATTTCATGAGTCAATGGCAGATCTGCGCATAAAAGGATTAGGTCTAAGCGTGCTCCAAGTCAGGTCATGATCCTTCGTCTGGCCAGGCCAAATGATCGACCTTCTTTACCCTATGGATCACGGTTGTGAAACTTCAGGAGTTTCAGTCCAAAGGTAGACATGGCCCTTTTTGTTTGCATTGTTATTGATCCTCGGCATAACACGAAATAAAGCAAACAGCTGAAACTTTAGGCCAGAACACTAGGTCAGATCAGGTCGCGTCGGGTCATTAGCGTTTTAGTTTGTCGGTATGTCGAAAATGTTTGCACAAATCATTCTCTACCGTTTTGGATGCATGCATGGAACAACTCGCCAGCGGTGTCCAAAAACCTCATAAATATAGCGGAATGAAAAATGGCAATATGCCAGATAATCCGGTGCGATTTGTGAATACGTACATATTATAAATTGTATGTCGCCGTAGTGGACATTCCATTAGTTTTCCATTGGCATGCCTAAAATTATCCTAATTTCATTAGGGACAAAGTTAGAGCTTTTCTTAAACATTCGTCTCTTTAAATATATATGACAAAAAGTTGTATGATTTCTCAAAATCTACAAAAATGGATGTATTGGAACATACTCATGGCGAACAAAACGATGATATCGGATTCATTTTATCTCCAATGTTCTATTTGCAAGATGCCGGGGGGGGGGGTTGGAAGGCCACGCGGGCTCCGACTGCCCACGGCGGGGTGCTGGTTGGGCGCGGGTTCACCAGAACCTGCTCTCCCGCGTCGAGGGCCGGCGCCATGCCATTGACACTGCCCTTGACACTGACACTGCCCTGCCTTGCTCGCCGTTTCGCACTACCCCAAAACACTGAAATTTGGGTTCGGAGTGCCAGCAGCGAATCCAAATCCATATCAACGTTGCGGCAGCTCGCTGCAAGGGCGCCGGCACCAAAAACAACAGCAGCACCTGAACCGGTGACCCGGACGCTGCAGCTATCTCGGCCCGAGCAGGCAACCGTCCCCCTTGCCGGCCGTCGGATCGAGAAGTGCCACCCCCTCCCACCTCTGACGCAGGCCCGTATCTTATCGGCTGCTGTCGACGCTGGTGAGGGCGCCTCCCGCCTGGGTCTCAGAGGCGGCGACAGTGCACTGTGGAGCGGTCGGCAGCGGCGGCACGGCGCCGGACCCAGGAGCGTCATCCCGCAGCTGTCACCGACGTCAGGCGGCATCACACGTCATCCCGCAGCTGTCACTGGCGTCAGGGGACATCGCACGGCGGAGGCAGCAGCCGCGGAGCGAGAGGACCGTCAGGAGGACAGGGAGGGTCCTCGTCGCCGGAGGAGGACATGGCGACCGGCGGCCGGCTGGCGGCCGTGGTCCTGCTTCTGGCTGCCGCTCGGAGCGCTGCAGGTAAGACAACAGCCAGCCGCCTGGTCCGTGGACGATGTACACGGAGCACCCGGGGGTGTGCCTCAGGACTGTCGTGGGCGGAGTGGTCCGTGGACGACACCGATCTGTTGCCATCTACAGTTACATCATTCTGGACCACAAGTTTCTACTAATGTATTCAGCTAAAAATCGCCTCGCATGCTCGAGGACAGCAGACATGTCAAATGACGTCACGCGCGTAAAAAACTGCGTTCAATAACCCTCTTACCTTCCACGGTTCGTACAGACCTGAAACACCCAAAATCGGAATCGGTCACGTCTCCTTTTACTGCTGTGATCCCACCGCTGTTCAGCCTCCACTTCGCAACACGCCTGCGTATAAGCTGAATACCTGCGCGCAAAGCCTCTAATGCCGTTAGCCCAATATGGAGATATCAGCGGTGCCGTTTGATCTGCCTGTATTAAGTGGACGTCGGAGTTCGCCAAGGTTTGAGACTGGGTGAAAATCAGACCGTTGGACGGTAACTGGGGAGAACATGACCAAAACAGCGATGTGCCCGCCCATTAACTTCCAGAACACGACATCCGTGTGCCTCGCAGTGATTTTCCATAGGGTCTATTATGATGCCATTTGACCCCTTGGCCTTATGTTAGTTACTTATGCTTGAACTGACAATTATAATGCCTGTAACATTCGGTTTGAGGTACGTTTTGGGGGAAGACATAACGCACAATGGCTTTCACAATTATTGTCTATGTTGTTGTCTCGCTTCGTTCAAAATAAAAAGTAGGGATCACTTTGACCCTATACATGAGCTTTAAAAACTACCTTGCTTGTGGGCAATTATGCGCTGAAGATATCCAGCGCACAGCAACCGGAACATCTTCGAAATAACATCCGGATATCTCAGGTTCGGCTCAAAACTAGTGTATGTCGTAGTCTTGGGCGCTGAACTCAGCTGCCCGAATTCCAGATTCGTCAGGTCAGCAGTTTGCGCGTTAAAGTCCCAGCTTCTTTAACCTGCCCCGGACAAGGGGGGGTTCGTCGCCCCCCCCCTGAGGATTTTCCAATGTTGCGAGAAACGAACAAATGAAGCGCTACGAAACTTTGGGTGCTATTTGCTTGATCATTATTACGCCTTGTTTCACATAACTGACCTCAGGTCAAGTAAGGTGTCCGACCCAGGTCAGGTCATGTGGACCTATGTCCAGAAATGTTTAGCGCCCTGTAACTTTTTTCAAAACATGAAAGCACAATAAAACTTTAAAGGGTTGGAGATTTTGATAAATGCAACAAATCTGCGATCTTGGATTTGTCGGAATCGTCCGGGTCATTGCCCTAAGGTTAATCCCATTTTAAACACATGTTGTTTTTTTTCGAAAAATTGTATTTTTTGTAACAGTTTGAATATCGGAGGGATTCAGGCACCCATTTAGCGTCAATGGGCAAAGTTTCAATGAACCCCGACCACTGACTCGAAGTCAGATCAAGAATAACTATTTGAATCAAAATGCATTGCCACCAAAATCGGCGATGAATGACTCATATCGGGTAGAAAATGGCACAACTGGCTCGCACAGTTGCGAATAATGCCAAGAAGTTCAAAAAGTTTAATAAATTGCATACTTCGGAAATAAACGGGTTCTCGCGAATAAAACTCCACCAGTTATTGCAGATTGATAACCGCTGATTTTTTCCACATTTGAGTGCAAGAAACCATCGCAAGAACCACCAGGATCAAGAAACATCACTTGGAAAGGCATATTTCGCGAAAATAAAAGAGCGCTAAACTTAGCTCCCGTTAATTTCATCCGGCGTTCGACTGCGGCGCCCGCTGTGCAGCGTTTCGGAGATCGCCGTGTCTTTCACTCAACGTTTCCGCGTATATTTTAAACAAAAAAGAAAAATTAGACGTGTATCGGCATCTGCGCACTGTTACCTGTCCGCTGGTGCCTATATCTAGACATAATTAGTCACATCCCTTGAGATCCAGACCGTTTCTCGGTCTCATGCAGGCGGCTATGAAAAAATATATGGTGCGTAAATGGCTTACATTTTATTCAAATATAAAAATGAGACCAGTTTCGAGCGCTACTCGTCACGACCTTTCCAACGGTGTGCTTATTTTTACCGTGCGACCAACCGCTCGGGAGTTAGAGGGGAGTGGAGGTCGACCGCCCCCCCCCCTCCCCAGTCGGGCGTGCATGGCTGCGATCCACAGTCGGGCGCGGGGTAATGACTCACTCAGCAGATGCTTCGTTGGTGGCCAACAACGGACAGCACTGATATCGGAGCTTTGGGAGCCTATTCTTTTTATCTCAGAAATGCTCAAGCAGTTAAAATCTGCTGGAGATGGTTTTCTGTTTGAAATAAGAAGCAACTGATTCTCATTCTTTTAGCTTCAAAAACCACTGAACACATTGACGCGGTTTTTCCCAGAAAAAGAATGTTGTTTGCCGCCAAAAAAATATGTTTTTGCCAATTAATTTTTTCCAGGAGCTAAATGAATGGTGTCACGCAGTAGGATACCATCATGGAAATGTAAAGGAAGCATTACATTGCACATACAGGAACATTACTCAATCATGTTGGATGAATATGATATAAAATATAGTTTGTTAAATAAATCTCCTGCCTGAGGAAGCCAAGAAATCCATCTTTCGCCTGCAAAATGTCAACTGACGCACAACGATCAGCGAGCCCCTAATCACGGCCTGGGCACTGCTACTTTTCGCTGAGCTATTTGCAAAGGGAAACGTAAGAATATTGTGTCGCGACGTGCATGTGACCGTAAGTTAACACAACAGGAAGAGGGGTGAATACGAGAAGGAAAGAGCACGAAACCAGGAGTACGCTAGCATTGTTCAAGCGCCTGGAGATCAGCGTCACCCATCTGGCCATAACTGTACAACCGAAAGCTTCAAAACTCTCCTCGGCTTCACTGAAATAACTTTTCATAAACGAGCTGTGCCTTTCCGGAGCAAAAGTCAAAGGCGTCAGGCAGATGGATACAATCTATCAAAGAAAGTTAGCTCCATGGCTTTTCAAAGCTTTTCATGTACTGTTGAAATCGTACTACACACAGGAAACCCTGATCTCCCGCTTGATATGAAGCTCAAAACTGTTACTGACGTCTTGCCCGACTTAATGGTTTTCTTGTACGTGGCTGATTCGCAAGGGGAGAAGCAAACGAGCACCCAGAGGGGGCTGGAGACTCCCCCTTGGCATGGAGTAGGCCCCTTTCGGCCCAAATACGTGGTGTCCTGGCGTGGAGCGCGGATGTTCGCATATATATATATATGTATTCGTTATACAGCACGCAGCCAAACGAGAAGGCCCCAGAAGTCGAATGTAGAGACATGATATCCCCGACCAAAGGTCCAACCCCGTTAGGAAAATCCTAGGTGCGCCACTGAGGGATTGCTACCTGTTGCATGTTTCACTCTTGATTGGAACTCAACTGGGAAAGAAAAAGCTACTGATAGAAAGTTTTATCTTCACTCCGAAAATGCCCCATTTGACCCTTTCAAGCCATCTGATAACCTCTTATGTCACATTAAAAGAGAGCATTGCATCGTTTGGTGTCTTCGCCGTCGTCGCGGTAGCTTTTTTTGTGGGAAAACGGCCGGCAGACTGTGCTTTTTAGGGACTTGATTTTAAAATTGATAACCGTTGTAGTCAAAGATTGCTTTGTCCGCTTGGGCCAAGGTCAGGTGAATAGAAAGCTAAACATCGCCATCACATGGCATGACGATGTTACTGCCAAAAGGTATGATTTATTACCGTGTAATTAGGTTCTGATCATCCTCAGAGGTAGCAATGGCTAATATTATTAAAATTAACACCAAAACCTTTTGCTGGGACTGGTTTAAAGTCCTTTTGAGGCTACCTTAGTTAATAAAACTGGCTTGACCTTGAAAAGGTGACGGATTTTTGAAATCAGACGAGTTGTCATGCATCTGCTGGAACGGTGCTGTAATATAACACGACCAAATATATCGTGGGGTTCCTGAAAAAGAAGTTAGATCGTAGATCAGTTCTCAATAAGCGACATGCGGGTCCTCGAAAATGCTGTCAAAACTCGGTGATTTTACATGCTCTCGTAAAATAAGTTTTTGAAGAGTTCGGAAAAGTTGTAAGGTATGCCATCGCAAATTCCAGGCTCGTGACTCCGGCAATTCGTCCTGCAGTCTGAGAAAAACTAGTCTACTTACCTAGAGTCTGAGAAAAGGAAAAAGAAAAACAAATACTGAAAAGAAAAGGGAGGGGAAAGGCGGCAACCAGTCCCGTCGCCAGACGAAGGTTAACTCGTTCATGTCTTAGAGCCCATTGATTGCGTTACACGTTTTTGGCAATACACGGCGGCGCGTCTTCACCTGTGACGTCGTACGTCAACATAAAAAGTCAAGTTTCACATTCAGGGATGAGGAAGTCATGCCATGGCTTGGCGTAGGAAACATTCAGGACGAACCATCAGTTCCCGAGGCTTAAGGGGAAGTCGATTTTAGCGCCTTCTCCCCCCCTCGTCCGTTTGTCGCGGACGGTGGAATACATCAGGCGTTGCCGGAATAATGCCACTTATTTCAAACCGATAATTTTTCTCGAATAGGAAAACTGGGAATTCTTGGGCCCTTCATTGACGTTTCAAAGCACTGCAGCTATCATCACATACGTCCATCAAACAGGCCCAGTCAACCAAGAAAACGTGAGTGGGAAATAGTTCAAAAGTTTGTAGATAAATTTCTCCCCCACCATGTTCGAAACGCTGAATTCGCTGTCGATCTAAAAAGGAAGGTCAACATGAATTGTGGCTAGAAATGATTAGATTAGATTAGATTTTTAGATTTGATTAGAAAATGAATTAGATTGATTTGATTAGAAAATAGAAGATTAGAAATGACTATCGGGATTCAAGAAAGTGCTTGGAGCACTCTATGACGGGGAAGGAAAATTTGCCATTTACCTCAAATATTTGCCCTCGTGAAGGCACTATAATAGCAGTATCAAATACACCACAAAAGTAGCACCACTGAAATTGTTACGCTACTTTTGCTTTTATAGAAAGTTACCCAAAATCGCAGTCTTTTATTTGACTCATGGTTCGTCGAAATCAGTCCAATATACTGACAGATATGAAAGACGGTGAATTACCTCCCACCTGCATGCATTTTTGGCGATTTCCACCAATGCGGCAAAAAATGCATGATGCTGACGTTTGCATACGTATACAAGAGTGCCATTTTTTTGTTAAAAATGAAAGCAGTCTTCTGTAATTGTTCATTTCAAATCTATTTTGAAGACCTCAAGGGCTGTCGGTGTTCTGGAGAACAAATGTGCAGCGATAACACCTGTTTTAAATCGGCCCCACATATGCCGACGGAAAACTTGTTTACCACGGCACGTCATTCCAACTCGTGGCGCCATTGTTTCAGGCGAGGCCGTCATGGGCCAAGCCATGGATTACTGGAGAGAAAGATGAGTACATCAAGATCTTCGATGGCGACAATGCAGAAATAACAATCTACGAAGACGTGCCTATCGGTCATCACATATTCACTCTACACGTTAATGCAAATCAAGGTAAGGTTTTTTACGAGTTTTTGCTGTCTGGGAGGACCTGAAAGGAGTCATTGTGACCTTTTTACATTGTGCGAACAGATAATTAAAATCGTATAACAATGTCAGTGCAAATAACCAAGAATGGGAATCTACTGGAAGAAAGTGGGACTGTAATTTTTTCCGTTTTTACCGAATGAAAAAGCGATTATATGGTTGTTTTCTACTTTTTTTTTTTTTTATATATATATATACATACATATTACATATATATTTTTTTTTTTTTCATTATTAGGATCGGAGGGGGCGCACATGTTCTTCCTCCCATCTCTACAATGGAAAGAGCTAGAGACATTTAATTTTAAGGGTAGGGTAGGACCATAAAAAGTTACAAAGCAAACAATTTTCATGATCCTGGGTCAATATATTTAAGGTCAAATGGGCTCGAAAAAGTCGTCTCTGAACCCCTTCTCGGTCCGTACAAGCCATTCCGTACGATTTTTTGAACGAAACGTGAAAATGGTGCGTGTTAGGGCGTTAAAACGTGGAATACGGCAATTTTTATTCATTTGCCGTCTTGAATGCGGACTTCCGGTTGAAGCCATGTCAGGTCATTGACCTAAGGCGTCATTTCTTCATTTTTTTGCAAATCAGATTTCAAGCAACACATGATAGTAGAGTAGCTTGCGTATGAATAAGAACGCTAAACGCATTTTTAGCGCATTTCCAATGAAGGTAGCCAGCTTCATTACCTTTGATGTCTTCCAGCATTTACTGACCTCGGCAACGTCAAAACAAGTGAAGTGAGGTTATCGACCGTGGATGAACTTTTTAACCCAACTTAAAACGTAAAAGTAGTTTCTATCTACCTATTCATTTATCTATATATCTATTTATCTATCTATCTATCTATCTATCTATCTATCTATCTATCTATCTATCTATCTATCTATATATATATATATATATACGCATATATATATATATATATATATATACAGATATGTCTCAATACAGACATACATTTAAGCGTATCAATCTGCCAAACGTGTTTTTATTAGGCCCTGTAAATGCATATTTCACGCAAATCGACAAGTTGCAAAGCAAATCTGTCATAACATAACATAACATAATCTGTCATAACATAACAGGTCATAACATAGTTGACCTTGACCTTCACTTACCCTGCTATATATAAACGCATCAATGTGCTGAAACGTGATTGTATTAGGGTCTAAATGCACATTTCAAACGAACCAACTTCTGGATCTGGCAAAGCAAATCTGGATCAGGTCACAAACCGGTTGACCTTGACTTTTGATGACACTGGTCCTTACTGACCCTGGTTTTGGCATTGGCACATCCATCGGTTATGCCCGAATGACGTCAGCTGATAATGCTCAAAGGGTAATCTTACGTAAAACGAAAATCCTTTCGCAAGTTGCACATTTGTCAGCGACAACCGTTATTTTCGTTGTTTGTTTGGTTTCAAATGCTTCGAGCCTCAAACTTTTCGGGCCAATTTTCGATCTGTTTGGGTCAATCGACGAAGAACTGAGTCGCCATAAGTGTCAGAAAGTAGCGGCGACTAGCAGCGTTTCATTCTCGAGACTTTCAAGAAAACAGGTGGGGGAGGTACTAAAGTGTCCCTTTCCAGTGCAGGTGTGAAGTAAACTGAACATCTTCGTCCATATGACATAAAAATAGCTGCCTATGGTCAAAGCGGGTACCACATACTCTGGTAAAGTCCCAAGTTACGCAGTTTCGCTCGTGGCTACTGCATATTTAACTCCAAATCGTTTGAAAGTCGAATGGTCGGCGCAGAGTGATTTTAATGACCAAAAATTCTTAAAATCGGTTACCAGGCTATTTTCTCTTCGTAAAACGGGATTCAGGTGCCCCAAACATCCCAGCAGAACTTTCGTTAAATTGGGGGCACTCTAGTCTGCAGGCTGTCAAGGTGATGCAGACGTGATCACAGGAAGAATGCATCTCCATGTAAAAATGGGTCCCCTGTACTCAAAGCAAAGCACGACCCGGTATGTAAACGTTTTTATTGCTAGGACGGTAATGAAAAGGTGAGGGAAGCACAAGCTCGGATTAAAGGCGGAGCCAGGTCTACAATTTTGGGAAGCTGTGAATTCCATTTAGACTTACAAATATTACGCATATGTAAATGTCTTAATAGGAGCGGATCCAGCGGAAACATCGCTTTCTTAAAGACAACAGCAACACATACGTATACTAAACTTACGCCTGTTTTGGTTTTATGTAGGCTTAAAACAACATTTCGCCACACGTGCCTATGACTCAAGATTAGCTGAAATTAGCCCCGCAGATCCGCGTATTCGGGAGGGAGGAGGACGAACTGTCATCCCGCAAAGACTTGGAGTGAAATTCGCCACATGAAAATGCTGCTAACGAAACGAGGTTATGTTTTCCAGAAGACACTGCAGACATCACGACAAGCTCAAAACCCGCCGGTGTTCAGCTGGAGACGAGTGGCTCCCCATCCGACATCAACGTCACAACACTGACGTCGCTCGACTACGAGAAGGAGGTACGATCCGGTCGGCTATATCAGCTTGTGTGCCTTTTTCCTGATCACCTGTGCTTTGTTGGTCGATAAAAGGTCATCTTCTGAAAGCGCAACAAATAACGATATGTATGTCGGAGTAAATGACGACAGTTTATATTGCCATTGGGAATGCGTTGTGATTTGGAAAGAGAGTATATTACCTGTATACATATTTCAGAAAGACTACGTCATCAAGATTAGCCTGAATGAAGGGGACACCCAGACTCTTCTCCTGCATGTCGCAGACGTCAACGACAACCCACCGATTTTTACGGGAAACATTGGCTCCCAGGTCTACCTGTATGTCCTCGAGGTAATATAACGACTCCTGGAGACAAAAACATGTATATCGGATGTAAAAGATGTATATCGGAATAAAATAGTGGCAACTATCACATACATATGTGCGTCCAATTAACGTAAACACCCCGGAAATATCGTGATTCAATTTGCTTAGCAAACTTAAGCCTTTCATCACATGCGTTTTCCTCACTATATCTTGTTCTCACTTGTTCGCCTACGAGGTGTGACAGACAACGCAGGCATTCAGATGCCTCATCTTTTCAGAATACTGTGAATGACTCTTTGCTGGTGTTGGGAGCGACTGATGCTGATGTCGATGCCACTGCCGAGCTCAGCTACTCTCTGCAAACGGTAAATCTACCTTAACTTCGCCAATTTTGCTATTGGTGACTTCAAATGGAAATCACTTGCAGACCGTAACACCACTGCATGAATTTTCCCTGTACCTAAACATTCGTATAATACATGGATAACGTATGGGCGCATTGCCGTATGGGGGAGGGAGGGTGGGGGGTTGACTCCGTGAAATCTTGAGAACTAGCCGTGCAAGTTTAATTGTAAAAAAGAAGAAGGGCTGTAATCGACTCACCATGTCATATGATAAATTTCCACCAAGTCAAGTTATGGAAATGTTGGATGGGGTTGATACACGTGCCAGAAGGTAAAAAGGGGGGCGCAGTTGTTATTTTCCTCACGTTTATGGACCAATTTTGGTGTTATTATCATGGGTACAGAGCTAATCGATGGAACTCTTCATTTTGACCCTCACAGTCGTTAAATTTCGACTGTTTTTGAAATTTTGCTAAGTAAAATAAAATAAAAGAAATTTTGCTAAGTAAAATTGAATTAAACTTTTATTTTACATAAGAACCGAGATCAGTAGTTCAGTTGATAGAGCGCTTGTCTCTCGCCGTCCTGGCAAAACGGGTTCCAGTCAGCCCTGGTGTTCCATATTTTGCCTCGCGGGCCCGCTGGCAACTGGCCAGGATCATGCTGACTACCACACGATCGCGCCGCAGCCTCAGCGGCACGTTAAACTTTCGCCGCAAAATCAGCCGTCACCCGGAACTGCGCGATCGGGTTGTGGGGGTCGGATGTCCTATACAGTCCCTGCAACATGGTCTGCATAGCGCGGTCTCCGATCCTCCTACAGTGCCCCGTCAAACCGCTCGGATCATATTTATTGAAAAACAAAGTCGAATCAACACATATGCATTGATCCTGATGTAGCATTTCACAGTCAAGAGGTCAGACAAAGTCACGTCGTTCCTTTTAAACCATGTAGGCTATAAAAGCAAATCTGAGGATCCCGTAAACTGACCGGCATTGCTGAAGATTTCCAAAATGGTCATATTTTTTCCTTGTCATAAAACAGTTGCATAGGTCTGAGGTCATGTCAGGTCAGGTCAACAGCCATTTGGAATATGGAAAACAGCGCATATTTACGGAAGAGCTGGCAAGTCAGTAAAGAAACTTCAAACAGACTTTTCTGGGATCAGCATTACCAATGTTTTGTGAAAATGGTAACCAACTTATGGAAAAGACGTATCGGGCTATAGGTATATCAGGTAGGTTATATCAGGTCATGTCGTAAGTTATGTCGTGTCAGCGACAGTCAAATCGTTGAACTTTCAAATCGTAGAACTTTTGACAGGACTGAGATACGGAAGTGAAACCAAGGTCATTTGATCATTTTGATCATGGAACAGTCATGGAATATAGTTATATACTTTGCGTGGCATAGGTAATCAAGGACAGCTCAGGTCAGATCAAGGGCCGATAGCAAGCAAATTATGTCAGCTTTGTTCTAAAAGGCACAAGTTCACAGAACAAAACGAAGAACTGTCGAAAAAAACCATATGAGCCCACAAAAGCAGCCTGCGATGACTAACACGAGAACATTTTGCCATCATTGGAGTCAAGCAAGGTCAAGCTCGATCAGATTAACAGTCGTCTGTACCTCATTAATGAATAAACGTAGACATATGAAACCATGTACATACGTTATCATAAGCCTATTCCCGTTCCCCTAGTCCTAAGGCGCATTACCGTACAAGGACTGACTTATTCGCCTCCTTCCGAGACGTCAAGGACTACCCGTGATATTTTACTGAAAAAAAACGTCAATCAGATTGCCATGACGTAAAACGAATTTTTATCACAAGACGTTTCAAAATTTTTGAGAGGGTAGGTAGATACCGAAATACCGAGATATCGAGAATAAGTAACATTTTTTCGGAGCTGTTATACCTCCGCTTTTTATCGACCGATTTTGAAGCCATTAGTCTGAACCGACAGTTAATCAACTGGATGTTCTCATTAGTTCGTACGTTTGGAATTTCGGGAGAATTTGTAGGCGTCACAATGCTTGAAAATGGGGTATGTTTTTGAAAACTGTTTTTAAATAAAAGTAAATAAAATAGCTTTTATTAGTCAGACTAAATTTAAGGAGCACAAATGGTATTAAATTGTTTCTATAACAATGACACAGGTGGCACTAGGACCATGAAAAGGGAACAATCATGGTTGCACGTTGATCAGACCAACTTACAAATTTTGACCTTAAATAACCTCATATGACCTCATCGTGACATGCAATGGTCTTGAGGTTATTTCGTAGTGTTTCAAAACGTTTGCAATCATCTGAATTGACCATATTTCTAAAAGTGCTGTTGATGTCCGTGATGGTGGAGGATACGCGAGCGGTCATTTTAGGTCGTAGTTCTGTGACCCGATGGGTCGCAGAACCTGAAGCCGAAACACTAGCAGAGGGCACTGTGCTGAATGGGACGTATTCCAGATTTTTCATTTTGAAAATTATCGTCGAAAATATCCACGTAAAACCAAATGTTAACTTTTGACTTTGACCCGGCCTTGTGAAGTGACCTCAGATCAAAGGTCTTTTAAATTTCACCCATATATTGAACTGTACATTCGTATAACATCAAAGCTCTTATATAATATATAACAGAAAATAGTTATAAAAAACTTTTTTCAGCAAATATTTTTCTTTTCTTTCAAAACTGCCGAAAATGACGTAAGGTGCCCTGAAAATCATGGCCTGGCTCCGACCTGAGGCGAAAAATGAACATTTGGCATAATACGTAAGGAAGAATAATTCGGGAAGTCACCAAGTTTTGTAAAGCTACTTCAGGACGGCGAGCAAAAATCCGGTCGGGGGCTCCTGAAGCTCCCCATACGGGAACAAGGTATATCTTGAAACTCAACAGTATCTCAAGGGATATGTGGCCTTTTAAATGGTGTCAGGTTATGTGAGATCATTTAAGGTCATGTCAGGTCAAGGTGTCCATGGCACTAAACTGAGATGTACACCATCACACATTATTAGGAGTGAGTGGCGAATGCATTTGATATTCGTTTTGCTCTATAAATAATGTTGTGACTAACTGGTTTAACAATAGTCATGAACTCTTTATACATGGCATGTTGCGTCATTAGAAGGCGTGCAAGACATTGCATATCGCTTTTCCTATCCAAAAACGCCTCCTATATAAAATAATTTCTGGCAGAGATGTGAAAAACATCATGCCAGTACGGCTGACCTGACGTTAAGTTATATGATTTTACGAAAAAGCTAAGGGTCTTACTTGTTAGAGATTGAGCCGAGGAATTTGTACATACCTTCCGTTTGTTAAAATCTTTTTTGGCATTCACTGTCGCATGCTTAAACTTTTTTGGCATACTTGCTTAAAGGCCAAATATATCAGGCTATGGCCTGACACAGCCTTATTTTTACATTGTGTCGTCAGTTGTGAAAATGACGTGGAAACAGCTACTGAACATTTCACTCTTTTAGCTCTTTTTGTTTTTATGCTATGTTGAGGAACCCAAGGGGCTCCTCGCAAACTTCCTTCCCCGGTGAACGAATGTCTGGAGACGCCTTTTGCATGTTTTTGTATTGAGCTGTTCCATTCAAAATTGCCGTGTCCTCTCGTCCAGCCAACAGAGCTGGCTGCGCCACAGAACGGCGTGTTGGTGCCAAACCGATTCACTTCCCGAACTCCCGCTTCAGAACAACAACGACATCTTCAAGCTGAAACAGCTGCCGGATGCACAGACGCCGAAATGTCAGCTGCAGATGGTCAACAAAACGGACTACGAGAGCAGCTGGCTCTACACCATGACGATTACGGCAAAGGTTCGGGAACCAACCGTCCAACGATGGTCACAGACCGCACGCGGTTACCCTGTATTGATAAATTTTGTTGCCAATAACCTTCTGTGGTATTTGGCCCCACTGCCTGCAGGGAACCAGTAACCGTGGACGTTTCCAGCTATGTCCTGTTTTAATGTTCCTTTTGCCGTGATGTGTACGATGTTCGTCATGAAATCGGAGTAATTCTGTCATTTCTCATAGCTCACCACTGCCTCCGCTGGCGTTGCTGTTGACGGCCTTAAGAAGGCGGTGAAATATTGTTTGAGCTTAGGATGTTGCTTTGCTTTGGAAATGTGTCCAGAAACTTCTACTACGGCTGTGGCTAGCTACGGCCGATGAGAAATGGCTTTGTCGGGACTAAATGGTGGCAGCTGTAACTCAATCATTGCGACATTATACGCTACAAACATTGTTGCCACACACTCTGGGACGTCTGAATGACGCAACACTAATTCGTTCCATGTGTGGGGCTCCAAACCTAGACATAGACCATACGCAACGGCTCATATTAAGCATGGATGTCTCACGTTTTTCCGCATGTTTTCACCGCGAAATCATTACCACCTTATGCAAGGTCATGAATTTATGACGTCTTTTTCGAAGGCCTGCAACCATTTTTCTACCTACGTTAGTAACGTTCTGGGTTGTTTCTCGGAACATTTCGGGTTCTTTCCCGGGCGTCTGACAAGATATCGGTTCAGTCCAATTTATCTATTTATTTTACGTCAGTAGTTTTCGTTACGGTGCGGTTTTTACAGCCCATTCTCAAACACGCTTGAAAAGTGAAACAAACAACTCCATACACACGCAAACGCATACGGTGTTGCACACCCGATACGATACCCGATACAGGACAATGGCGGCGTGTAGGTATTCACAGTGTACCGGGCTTTTAAGGATCAGTGGCCTTCCCAGCGCTTGAACTGGCTTCAGGATAATTTTTGGCGCTGGTTTCAGCAGTACCCCTCACGATGACAATGCCAGCCTGGGATGGTACAAAACGGTCTATGTCACTGATAGCGTCATGAAACACGAAGATGATATCTGCCTTTCCATTGGCCTGACCTTGACTAGGCGGAAAAATGTGATCATTAACTACTCAAAATGCAAGCCTGCACGACTCTCGTGTTTGAATGCCAGTCGATATTTTAGGGCATACACGTAGTGCGGAAGGGAGAGAGGGTGTTCAGTTAGCTCCAGTCATACCACACTGGCTACCACGCCACGCTGCATGTTGGAAATTCAGACAAGGCTAATGAACGGTCCGGTAGTCTCAACGGCACCCAGCCTTGCGATTCTCAGAATCCAGACACACGTCCGATCATGGGTATTTTTTTCAAGCGCACTTTTCAACTATCGGTGGGCGACTGCTCCATGTCTGTGTGCCAGCAATTGGTCCCGCCCACTGTCCCGTCCCAACTGCGATTTAATTCCGTAACATAAATAACGATGTCCGCCCGGGGGGCCTTAACAACAATATGCGAAATTATGAAGGGATTGCAACGAGTTTCTATAAACGAATAACAATAATGCGAAATTAAGAAAGGGAAATGGCATAATATTAATAATAAACGACATAATGATATAACGTAACATAAATACAACAATAATAATCATCATTGCCATCACCGTCACCATCAATACCTGATCATCATTATAGTAATAGAAAGGTAACATATATTTCATCACAAGGATCGACGAGCAACATTTCGTCCACCGATTTTCTAAAAGTACACTTAAAAAAACATGCTCCGGGAGCATTTACGTAATACATTCCAACAAAGCTGGCGCGAAGAAAACTCCACGTCAGCACGCTGTCGAGGATGACCGAGCCAACAAGGCACAGTGAAAGGCCGAACGCCGTGCGTGCTCGGCGCCCGCATATGACGTCACTGGCTCCTTGCAATCCGCGACGCCGCGCAACACTGCCGCCGGTGCGACAGGACAAGGCGGACGACAGGGGCACTCAGCGGAGCTCGTCGGTGACGGTGTTCGTCAACGTCAAGGACGCCAGCGACACGCCCCCGCGCTGGGTCAAGCCCGCCCCGACGATCAGCATGAACGAATCCAGCAACACGGTCAGTGGCCACCTCCGCCGGGGCCCGGCAGGCGGCAGAATCCGGTGGCAGTCGGGAGCCGTTCATTCCAACCGCCTCGCTTCCGGCGGTCGTGCTGGATGAGGCGAAGGTTGCCCTGAGTCACGCACCGGTTCCGTTTTCCAGGAAGCCAACCGTGAAGCCATTGCATAATGATAATAATGTGTAACAATAACATGCGTATAAACAGCACCCGTTCATTTCTGCAGATCTAATGAATCGATCGTTACGTAATTTCTGGAGCCTTAGTTCATGTGATGAGTTTACACGCTGCACAGTCAGACAAGAGACTTGGGTCAAATCAATCAAAGCCCTAAACTCATCGTCTGTTCCCTTGCCCACTCCTTATAACATCGCCGTCGTGTTTATATGTCTACCTTTGATTTCGTCATCCCATTGCTTTTACGCGCGCGCAATAGCCCCGCTTCAACGAAGATGGACATATGCGACAGATGAAATGATATGAATCATGCAGATTCATCGCAGCAGCTCCAGGGATAACCTGCAGCAGGGAGCGGGAGGGAGGGGACAAGCTTTGTTCCTCTCACGCAGTGGCTTCACGCTAGTTTTCGCAGTCAGTGGCGGACTAATCGACTGAGGCACTTCGTTGCAGGGTATCGTAATATTCACCGTCGGCGCCATAGACGGCGACATTGGAGTGAACAACGCGATCTCCTACAGCATCACAAGAACGTCAGTATGGTCGAGATTACAACGTGACGACAGCGTCCCATGAACCGTAGTCGCTGTATGATCTACATGACCTGGCGACACTCATTCTACAACGTAGTCTCAGAAGAGAGAGAGAGAGAGAGAGAGAGAGAGAGAGAGAGAGAGAGAGAGATACTGATGACAGTCAACGTTGGAGCTCGTTGGATCGAATAGAAGTTTCCATTTGGTGGCCTGTGCTTGAAATTCGAACAGAAAAACAAATAGCAACGAACATTGCATGCTCTTTATCGGGAACAAGCGTCGAACACTAAACATTATCATGGGTATCTCTTTATTCCTTCATTTTGCTACCGACGAAAAAACACAAAATTCTGGCGAACATAGCTAGATGCCTGATGTCACTTTAGGGCGCACTTAGTGTGTAAGAATATTGCCTCCTTGCTTGGATATACGGAGCAATTTTAATCGATTTGACGTTGATTGAACAGCACTGCTGCATGTTATGCTCAGTTTGCCATGCACGCACGGCGTTGAAATGTGCGATCATAAGTGCTTGACTCGTTCTCGTAATTTCTTGCCCGCAGAGGTACCCAGCGGCATGACAAAAATCAATGAAACGTCTGGAAAGGTCACTCTCCTGAAGCCACTTGATCGTGAAGATCCAGACATTCTCGCCAACAACGGCTTTCTCTCTATCACGGTGCAAGCCCGGGAGGCGCCGTCAGGTTCGTCTGCGGCTTTCCCGTCTTACCGTCCGGAGGAGCAGCCTTGCTGCCCTCACCGGTGTGTGTTTTCTTTCCTGTGTATCCCACTTGGTTTCTTCGGAAACGGCAACACTGTTGGTAGAGAGCTGTTATTCAGCATTAGCAGGAATGCAAGCGCTCCAGTCGCTTCAGTAAGTCATCAGTGACTGCCATATAACCAAGCAGGTCGTCCCTGGAAAGTCAAAGTGTCGGTCTGTCCATTGATGTTCAAGTGACTTGAAGACGTTTGTGAAATCTGTCGAAACAGCTGGGTCATTCCACGTCAAATTGCGCAGATTTGACCCGACCCCTTTCGATTTCAGTGAACTTTGGAACACTCATAGCACCTATCGACAAATTTCCAACCATAAATTGTAATCCCAGGTTGACCTTTGAGGTCAGAGTTACAGCTCCTCATACAGGTTAAAGGTCACCAATTTTTACAGGCATTGCATGATTCAAATGGCTATAATTCGGTGATAGATTAACACAGAACGGTGCGATTAGCGCCACTGAAAAGAGAACTGTTTTAGCTCTCATAAAAAAGGTTCACTTTTTCAGTGACCTTGCGATGACCTTTGACCTGAATGTAGCACAACATGTCTCTAGTTATCAACAGTAAGCGAGGCAAAACAAAAATCTTTCAGATATCTGGACTTAAGTGTTACCAAGGGGCGCTTGAGAAATATGCTCTGGCGTATTTGACGAACAGTCATTTGTTTCATGATTTTTGTCTGTCGGATTGTTCTACAGTTTGGTGTGTACAAGGGCCTGCATGCCTGATATACATCAGCTAAGTTTTAAATTGCTTTGCGTGAAATGTCCAAGGTCATGACGGGGGGGGGGGTTATCTGCAGTCTAATTTGTACCAAAACCTCCTGGTAGGCCGAAGCTCGATACATCGTAATGGCGCCACAAACATACATGAAATTAGGCCGTGCTTTGACCTTACCTCATTGATTAATTGGGTCATTCGCGCCATGAATGTGTTCGGCATGTTAGTAATTATCTTAGTGTTCCACCAAAATGAATATCACAACATCTGTTTCTTTTTTATCTCACTTTCACCCTAGCTCAGTGTGACCTATCATGATCTATAATGACCTCAACATTGACCCAACTTTAAAAACCTTGAGCTCATTCAACTCGCCTGGATGGGTTCTCTTTGCTGGTATTTCATTTTTTTTTTCTGCGCCATGCACAGAACCTGAGATCGGGGGGGGGAGAGGGGGGTTGATATCTGCCCGATCGCCGCCGGGCGATCCCGATACGGCCGGGCGCGGGTTGAAACTGACCATTCCTTGAGTCCTCGATTATTTTTTTCCTTCAAGTCAGGGTCACCTTTAACACTCGCACGACCGTCGGTCCGTTTCGAACACGGGCGACTGGGGGGGAAGGCAGTTGACCGCCCCCCCTCCAACTCACGAGCGGTTGGTCGCACGATAAAAATAAGCATACCGTTGGAAAGCTTGTGCCGAGTAGAGCTCGAAACTGGTCTCATTTTTAGTTTTAGATAATATATAAGTAATTTACGCCCTATATATGTTTTCTCATAGCCGACTGCATCAGGCCGAGAAATTGCCTGAATCTCAAGGACTGTGACTAATAACGCATAGGTAAAGGCACCAGCGCACAAGTAAAGGTCCGCGGGTGCCTAAAAGATACACGCCTAATTTCCCAGATTTGTTCAATATATACGCCGAAACGTTGAGTTAAATACATGGCATTTCTCGCAGCAGCTGCCAGGCGTGGGCTGCTGCTGTATGCGGCCACAAATTGACGGGATCTAATTTTAGCGTTCCTTTATTTTTGCGAAAAAGACGGTCTATGTAAATTTTATTGATCTTAGCGGTTCTTATGATGGTTTTTCATGCTTAAATTCTAGAAAAATTCATTAATTACCCATGTACAAAATTGGCAAAGCTTTATTCGCGAGATCTTGCTTATTTCCAAAATATGCTGCTTTTTCAAAGTTTTGAGGTTCCTGGTATTACTTCCGTCTTTGCAGGCTACTTCTGCCATTTTCTAGCCATTCTCGGTAATTCATCGCCGATTTTGACAGTGGTACATTTTGGCCCACTACAGTTATTCGTGACCTGACCTCAGGTCAATGGCTGGAAGTCATTGATACTTTGCCCAGTGACGATGAGTAGATGTCTGCTTGACTCCACACTAAAAATGTTATGAAATATTCCGTCAATTTCCGAAAAACAACGACGACATGTCTTAAAAATGGGCTTGACCTTAGGTCAATGACCCGGAAAATTCCAAAAAGTCTGAGATAGCAGATTTGTTGCATCTATCACGGTGACTAATCCCCGAAAGTATTATTGAGATATCTTGTTTTGCGAAAAAGTTAGAGGGCGCTAAACTTTTTTGACATAAGTCTGTTTGACCTGATCTGGGTCAGGCACCTAACCTGACCTGAGATTAAAATTTTGACACGAGATGTAAAATTGATGAAGCAAAAGGTACAGCAAGTTTTGTGACACTGTGTTTGTTGGTTCTCTCGCAATCTTAGAAAAACCGCAGTGGGGCAGTCAACTGCCCCCCAGTCAGGGTCACCTTAATATGCCCTGTGCCCTTGCGTCGCTAGTCCGGCTGTGCGCGCCCCGTCTGACCCGCGCGGGACGTTCTTGCCCGCGATGGCGTCGGGCGCTCTGCGCACCGGGCCGGACTCGGGGCACCGCGCTGCGCTGGCCCTGACGCCCGTCCGTGCTCGGCCTGTGCGGCCGGCTTGTGGACTTCACAGACTCCGCACTGGCGTGCGGAGTCTGAGGAGCCCGCGCTGTGGCCAGGCGTCGCTGGGTTTTTTCTGAGCGCTGCGGCGTGTCGCTGCGGCGTCGCCCGATCCGCGCCCGCCGGATGAGCGCAGTGCTGGGGCGCGGCGTGGCTGAGGAGTATTGCCACCTTCCCGACGCGTGTCGGAAGCGGATGACTCCCCTGCTCGACACCCGGCCTCACCTCCCTCTATTGGGAGCCGGCCCAGCGGTGGCGTACTCGTCACGTGCCGGCGCCATGTGCCTAAATGATTTCTTCTCCGACCTCTCGGCCGCGCTGTTTTCCGCCGGCTCGGGCCTTATGTGACGGGCCGAGTGCGCTGAAATAGTGAGTCAATTTTAACTATGCTATTTTTACTGCGCTGTATTATCACAGATGCTGTCATTAAGAGGGACATCAGTAGTTGTTAATGCTGAAATGGACGTAGACAATTAAGCTCAGGCATCACTGCGCGCTTTTTCGTTTCGCGATTTTTCGCTTTTACGTTTTTGCATCACGATATTCCCACTTTTGCGCTTTTGCATTCTGCGTTTTCTCCGCTTTTGCGATCAGATTTTTCGTTTTTTCATCTTCGCGTTCTTTTGAGTTTGTCCTCGTGGACGTGAACGGCCTAGCGCAATTGGGTCTAAACTGAGGTCTCAACGGTTCAGAAACGTGTAGGTGTTTTTTAAAGATAGTCCCAGCTTTTGAACGCCCGCGCCTCTTGCGCCTGCTACTGCTGCTGTGGCGGCTTCGGCAGGAGCAGCGGCAGCGGCAGCTCCTGCGTCGCGATCAGTGTGGAGAGAAGAAAGGTCACCTTTTTATCAATGCAACCAATAGAATCAAGAAAACTCGGATGAACGGCATTCGAAAGCTCCAAAGAAATCACAATGAAATTACTCAAGTGAGATTTTGACCCAGGTCACTGTTTGATCTCCAGAGGCAGGGATGTCGATTTCTGTAAATGATGGGGGGACGAACCGAGGACCCGACAGCCTAACCTTCCCCCAATGTGGGTTTCTCGACGTATTTAGCTCACTTTATTTTGACCAACGGAAATTTCTAAGTTTTTTTGTTATCACTGATCAAATAGAAAATTGCATTTATCCCCATGTATAATGGCATATATATATATATATATATATATATATATATATATATATATACATATATATATATATATATAGAGAGAGAGAGAGAGAGAGAGAGAGAGAGAGAGAGAGAGAGAGAGAGAGACAGAAGAAAGATAGATACACTGGAGTATAAAATGTCATGCATTTACGTATGAGACATGGACTAACCAGGTGCTTTGCATGCATATGTGGTAAGCAGGGACGGATCCAGCAGCTCCGTTGGGAAGGGGGGGGGGGGGGTAAACCAGTTTCGGTAAGTCAGCAAAGTTGTTGACCGGGGGGAAGATGGCTGGCCGCGTGTTTTCGGAGTGTACTTCAGCGGTCGAGTATGGATAGCAAACCATCAGCGGGGGGGGAGGGGCTGGGCAACTTCAAACTCTGATTGAGTAGGAATACCCATGTCTTTTGTTGGGGGGGGGGGGCAGTGATCATTTTGGAGTACAATTTTTTTCTTGGAATATGAATGTTTTGGTGCTCCTTGACACGAGAAAACGACAGTTTTTCCAACACTGCCTCTGTCCGATCTGGGACAGGTTTGAGGGCACCCCATACCTATATCTCGCTGACACGCATGCCGCAGGTTGGATGTGCAGCAAGAGAAATTGCAAGTATCCATGCTAGACAGGAGCTGGATAGTCTGGTGATAACAGAATTATCCATGTGATGCTTTTTCATTAGCAAAATTGATGTAACATGTGCCTTACCATTTTCCATTCAGGAAAATAACCTGCTGACTCAGGGGTGGACCCAAAATATTGGTTTATGCTGGTTGGGGGTGGGGGGCAATCCCAATAAGGCATGCTGGTGTTCAAAAACTTGTTGGATTTTGCTCCATTTCACCTACCAGACTGTTTTAGGACAAGCTTTCCTTTGCCCATCTTGGTGGCCTTGTTGCCCCCCTCCGTCTGGATCCGCCAATGTGCCTAACTTCCTGCAAGTGTGGTCTGTCCTTCATGTAAATGCTTCCATTCTAGACAAGCACGCATGTAAATGAGAGATGCCAAGGTCCCTGAATAGTGAATACACACATGTAGCTACCATCACTGCTATGATCAACATGTCTCTCGAACTTACTTGAGATTACTATGTCTTTCTTCCATTCTAATGGCTCCCTCTTCTCCCGGAATTTGTCCATCTTCTCCCTCCATCTCCATAGAACAACCCAGCCTACAAACCCTAAATGCTTAACGCCAAGGCCGGCTAAACTTGGCACCCGCGCTCCTGTCCCTCAAAATCAACTCAAGGTGAAGGTATCTTCAGAGTGATAAATCACAAAGTGATCGACGCGATTGTGATGGAAATCCGCAATAAAGTTGAAATATTTAAACATTGTTGCGATTTTTCGTTTTCGATTTTTCGCTTTTTTTCGTCCCGAATTTCCGCTTTTTCAGTTCGTTTTTACGATTTCTCCTGAATTTGCGTTTTTCCATCTCGGTGTAGCGTAGTGGGGCCGGCCCTGTGTGTTCTTATGGACCTGGCATTTTCCGGTGACGGAAAAGTGCGAAACTGAGATGAAAAATCGCAAAATCGAAGCGGAAAATTGAAAAACCGCGCAGTGAAGCCTGGTACTTACCCTTAGACAGTTCAAAGTGATTTTGAAGGCATAAAAACCCAACGGCCTTACTTGACCTTGAAAATGGCACTGACCTCTCAAAAACCGATATGTTATTCAGAAGCATGCGACAAAGAGCCCAACATCAGAAACTGACTCCATACCTCGTCACACTTCTCAAAAACAAGTCAAAACGTAGCTCAGATTTAGAAAAACGGGATGGTAGCCTTACAGCATGACGTCATATGGCTCAATGACCTCGATGACCAAACACACTATACCGTTGACGTGGTTGACCTGTCCTCAGAGAATCCGGACCAGCCCTGCACAGATCAGTCGTGCGCCACCACCAAAGGTCTGATCACGGTCATCGACCTTGACGACCACCCCCCGGCGTTCAGCGAGCAGGAGTACCGCGTCACCAAGCCGGAGGGCTTCACTGGCAGCCTGGGGCTCGCCATCAACGTCACCGACCGCGACCCGGTCAGTGGGCCGGGCCCGGCCAGCCTGGTGCTGATCCAGCTGCGCTCGGCGGCTCTGGCCTAGTCACGAGCCGGACCCGGTGCCTTAGGACCCGGCTATTGAACTGGCCGCGGCAGCTCTGTCTCCGTTAGTCAGCTGACCTCGCCGGCGCTCCCGGCCGGCACATTTGACGTGACTGCTCCGGCTGGATGAGTAAAATGGGATCAGTAACTCTTTCGGCCAGCGCACTTCATAACTCTGACTCGGCTAGCGAGCTGGACGCAATCTCTCGGCCAGTGAACTAGACTCAGGACTCTGACTCGGTCGATGGACTTTACTGGGTAGGTCGCGTCGTGCCGTGCCTTGTAGTGCGTGTGCGCGTATAGTAATATATTTTGCTCACTGCGCGTAGAGCGTGTTCAGTTTGATGCCGGCACTACAGCCAGAAGACGGAGTGGATACGTGTTCATTCGAAATCAGCTGCTCATTCCAATCCACGCATATCAGATACGTTAATGTGTTGTGCCGCCTATACAGCAGCACCAGCCAATGCTGAATGGCGTGAAGGCGTGCTGCCTAGACGCACGCACGCCTTCTAAGCTATTGCAACAGTTTTTCTATGTATTGTACAACAGAGGAAATATTACATACGAGCAAATTCACTCGTGTTTCCCCCCGCATCTGATGTGCACGTGGTCTTGGACGTCTTCAGGGCGCTGTTTGGAGCAGGTGCAGCGTGCCTGCCTTGTTGTCCGGTAAACGTTACAGTAGATAGCGTCACGAACGTTTCGTTTCGCTGCGTTCGAGCCGCCGGCGTTACCCTGCACTGCGATCGTGTTGCCGGCAGACATATGACAACGGGCTCTTCGTCATCACCCTGGAGGGTGCGGAGGAGGAGGGGCTGTTTGCCATGACGTCATCCAAAGGGGCGATGTCTCTCATCACTGACGTCACTGTCACCAAGGCAGGCGGGGATTACCTGGACTACGAGAAGGAGGACAGACGGACAGTCCAATTCCAGGTGGGGTTCACAGCTGGCACATGTTGTCTGTGTGCTGTAACTCGTGTCAGCGATGCCGTATTTAAATAACTAAACTTGCCAACAGTGAGGAGGCATTTTCGAAGCCAACTGACGTCCTCTGAAATAGTCATTGCTCTAGCGTTTTTTGTATTTTATTTGATGCAGCTGGTTTCGCCAGGGTGAAGTTTGGGATCACAGGGCATGGCCTGCTGCACCGAAGATGAGACCAAAACCCATCGTGCAAGTCCGGGAACCGTCCGATTTCGTCGCGAACGTTAAGCATGTCGCGAAACACACCACGCAGTCCTGTGGTGCTCTCCGTAGCCTTGCAGCTGCCTGCCTGCCTCGTGACCGGCGCTCTGACTGGCGGTTGCAGGTCGTGGCCACCGGCGACAACGCTCTAGCGAAAAGCGCCACCGCGACTGTCATCGTCACAATCACCGACAAAAACGACAACCCGCCGATCTTCGAAGGTCTGCTTGCCGCTGCCGCGCGGTGACGATCACGGATGCCCCGTTGTCACCTTCCATGGGTTCTCTGCACTTTAGGAACGTCCTCCCACCACACCTTCCTCGTCTCACGGACATTCCGGCAGGGGCGAGGCTAAGGGGGACAGGGGGCCATGCTCTCCCTGGGGTTGGAAATTTGAAGTTTTTTGACACGACAAGCAGATGAATAATACATTGCGAAATTCGAAAGTAAAGTGGCCGACATTGGAAGGGTTTTCAGCTTTGAAGAGGGTTGGGCTTAAACTGACCCCCTCCTTGGCGAAATCCTGGCTGCACCTTTAGACTTTGGTCCTGTCGCGCATCAGTTATTTTTGTGACATGATCTGTCAAGACTTGATGAGTTGGAGGACGTATTACGTAAACGCAACCAGAAACAAAACACAAAGCGATGAAATGACTGGCATACCTTCGACGGAAACACCAGGCTCAAGCAGAAGGTTTTAACAGGTATGCAAGAAGTGTTTAACTCATGCCATTGTCGTCAACAAAGCCTCAGTGGCCAGCCAACTCAGCCAGTGCATTCTAATCGTATCGCAGCAGTATTGCCGCCTACCCACTAGGGGCCGGAACACTAACAAAACATACGCTTTAGGGACTGCAATTCCGACCGTGGCGTTTTCATCAGTTTATTTTCATCTGTTCTTGACTCTGGCGTTTGCCTGATGACACTCATTTCAGAGAGCTCCTACGCCAAGAATGTCTCCGAGGACATCACCTCCGGCGAGAAGATCATGACGGTTACGGCCACCGATGCTGACAGTACCAGTGAGAAATTCGGAAACAAGAGTATCAGGTGACGGTCCCCAGATGCCACGGTATAATGAGCTTTACCTTGATCTTTTCTTCTAGGCGTCGCTGAGACAAAAGCGGCGCGCAGCTGTCGTTTTTGTCCGGCAATCGTCGGGACGCTGACACTGCGCTAATGGTCTTCTGATAATTTCCCGCGTCGCTGGGGTAGGGGTAGCTAGGAGGGTTAGGGGTAGCAGGGGTGACCATGGGTGTAGCCACGCCTCAGAAATTGGGGGGCAAATCAAAATCGGGGGAGGAACGATTCCATCCAAGCTCTTGGGTTCAGTGGGAAACTGCGTGAAACGTTCACTTTCCGACCAAAATTTGGGCGGGGACAAAAGCTCATTTTGCCACAATTAGAGGGGACATGTCCCCAAGCCCCCCAGCCCGCCCTCCGGTTGGTTACACTCATGGAGTGTACCCCCACCTCCTTCTCCCGCTCTTTTGATTGACTGACGAGCTTCCATTCGTGAGAGTGTAAAGCTCTCAGGTCAAGTTAATCGAGGTCAGATGAGGTCAGGCACGGAACGTGAGGCAGCCTTTCTTTTTCCAGCCCTGCTGAACAGATTGCATCTATCTCAATCGGTCTCTCGGATCTCAGTCTAAGTTCTTCCTTCTACTGTGTTCTGGCAATGCTTTTGGTTTGGTTCCACCCTCAAAACGTAACTATTGCTACGTGACCTTCCTACATGACCACGATGAAAACCCGGAAGCGACGTTTGAACATGACAAACGTTACTGAGTTTAACTTCTTCCACTGTCCAGCAACCACGTGCGAAACATCGCCCGGCGCCAGCGTTTTCGAATGCAAAGTGCCCCCTTCTCCCAATTCACTTCTGGTGTGAACTGGAACAAGACCACAATCTGAGAGGCCGTTATCTTGATTTCATATACAACAGCATTGTTCGTCTCTGAAGTCATGCTCTATGTCTTATGACGTTTTGAAGTTTGGATTCGGAAAGCACCGCCTCAAAACAAATTCGACGGTGATGTCGCATGTAAGTGGAGGAGCTGGGGGCGAAACCCACACGTCATGTTTCTAAATATGAGACACTTGGGCACAAAGATCGACATGTGCTGCGAAAGCGGTGCGACGGACTACCACCAACGGTTAGCAGAATCTGTCGAATTTTCTGACGGGGTTGTAGCCAAAATGGCCCGTGGTAAAGTGCAAAACAATGCCGTGGAGACGAATAATACCACTTAACTAGTCATTGTTTTCTGCATACTCTGCCTACATGTGACGTCACAACCACTGAAATCAGTAGTATGCGTCTTAGTGCGTAGTACAAAACCGTCCTTTCAAACGTAATGTTAAGTAACAGAGCTGAAACAAAAATATCAATGAATGACATGTTTTGAATCGAAGTCCCAAAGACGGTGTCCGGACAAAATGGCGAAACGTAAAAGAGGCGAATGCCGGATGGAAAATGCAGAACGGCGACATGTAAAAATGGCGACACGTTAAAATGGCGACTGGCCAAATGGCACGCCTTTACGTTCTTCGCCATTTGGTCGTTCGTCATTTTAGCATGTCGCCATTTTTATATGCCGCCTTTTAGCGTGCCTTTTGGCATTCGCCAAACAGGCATTCGCCACTCTTACGTTTCGCTATTTTACCATAGTACCCCGAAAAACACCTGGAAAAGCTGGCTTTCGAGCGAAAGTTATTCGCCCGTAAGTTCGTTGCCTCGATTTTGACATCATTAGTAGCGCAATGAAACAATTTTTTGTTCTTGCTAAGAGATGAAAATGAGTGCTACTCCACTGTAAGAGTAGTGCTCTAAAAATGTTTGATTTTACCAGCAACGACGAATGTAGCCCGGCTCCGGTGTTGTACCATCGTTACTGATGAGCCTAGAGGGCGGAGTCTAATACAGCGAATGTCGAACCTATGAATGAACCTAGAGCGACGAAGTCCAACACAGCGAAAAACTGACTGCTGCTGAACACGCATTTCCTTCAGTTCACCTGCTGAACGCGGATTTTTGTCAGTTCGCCAAAGAACACGGCACAGTTGCCTGTCAACAATGCCTTTGCATCACTGCATTCGTATAACTGCGCACGATTGCGTTTGTGGGTGTCGTGAGGACGGCGGTGCGTCTCGCGGTGGAGCGCTGCGGACCTGCAGTCCCGCCGCTGTCTCCGGCCTCTGATCGGGACGTTGGACCGCTCGCCTGGACAGCGCGCCGTGCGCTCGCCCTCAGGTACTCGCTCAGTGGCGTCCAGGCGTCCGCCGTGGTCATCGACAACGTCACCGGCCAGATCAGCGTGGCGCCCGACGCCGACACGCCGTTTGACTACGATCAAGGTCGGTGGACGGACCACGTGGCCGCGTGGTGCGTCGCTGACGCTGATTTCGTCACGTGCGTCGTGACGAAATCAGCGTGAATAAAAAACCGTCGCAAGTATTTTAGATATGCGTCGGCACGACAGGTGACGCAGTTTTGCCTGTCGGCGCGATAGGCAGTGTAACGGATAGACAATGCAGGAGGCATACATCACAAACCGGCGTATGATGACGTTTGAGAACAGTTGCACCACTCTGCTGCGTGTTGATAACAGTGCTAAATTATGGAGGCGCCTGTGAAATCCTGGCAATTTATTTTTCTTTTTCCCAATTCGTCTTTAAGTTAGGAACCATGCCAAAGAGATTCTTAAAATGCTAATGTTTTTTATTTATTTTATACATATTTTTTATTTTATTTAATTTAATCTAAATTGTAATGCTTGGTGACCAAAGGGATTCGCATACGAAATCACTTGGGCGGAGTCATTTTGCTTCGTAGAAGGAATGAGTAAGCGCGCTAATATCAAGGTGTTGTCTTCGAATCAGGTATGAAAACGGTGAAATTCACGATCAGCGCCACGGACGAACTCGGACAAGGACAACTCGCCACTGCACAGCTGATCCTGGACATCAACGATGTGGACGACACAACACCGGTCATCCACGTACGTGTCCCTCCTCTGGCACAGACACATCGCCATCCGCGTACGTGTCCCTCACCTGGCGCGGACAGGGCGCTGTCCACGAGCGTGTCCCTTCTCTGGCGCACACGCCACTGACCATCCACGCACATGTCCGTTGTCGGACGCAGACAGGCCGCCGACCATCCACGCACAGTCTCTGACACAGAGGGGTAGGAACTGCGGCAGAGGGTGACGCCATCTGATTTCCCTCTAAATATCCATGTATGCGTTTTCTTCCGTTCGGTTTGACCCGAACTCGAAGCATGTTATCCTTAGCACTGTCGTGCTGGAAGCAGTACCTTTTGGCTTTGGAAACACCGGAGAATGCATGGAGAAAGTTCTTACTGTTTCCTTCTCAGAATATAAACGGCAGGTTGCACTAACGTCGTTTGATGACTTTCCTTGGCGATAGTCGGCCCGAGTCGTTCGTCTGATGACGCTAACTCGTTATTTTTCAGGCTCCCTCCCACGCTGAGGTGAAGGAGAATCAGAACAATGCACTCGTCACGGAGGACATCAGCGGCGAGGACGTGGACACCGCGGCGGTACTCGAATTCCAAATCGACTGGGAGGACAGCACAGCGACCAAGGATGGCACGCCTGTGTCCAAAGACGAATGCGACTTCACCAAGTGCGTTACAAATCGAGACACACTGGGCGATTTAGAGGGAGAACCCCATCTTGGATGACGTTCTAAAAATACACTAGGTTAGTTTTGAAAGTGACGCCGATCGCATTTTCAGAGCCCATTTTATCAAAAACGCCAAAAGCTTTGGGAATGGAAATGACTTAAAATAAACGCCGTCAATACGGCGCAATATGGGCCTGCGCGGGCCAATGAACGGCAGCCTGCATTGGCCTCCAGTCATTAATGACGTCATGCAACAGCTGAAAATACGACGAGGCCAAACAGGACATCGGGGAGCCGCAGTAGTCCTTTCAAATCTCCGTAAATGTGGTGTTCTGAGTCGTAATGTGTTACATATTCTTAAGGGGTAATGTGTTACAGATCATGCCCATCATGGCTCAGGTAGCGTGCTGAGGTTCGATGGATGTTCTGGAGACTGATCCGAAGGATAAGCACGATTGGTTACCTGGGGCGGTGAAATTCGTCACGACAATTTAACGCTTGTGATGCTTTGTTGCATTCAAACGACCATTTGGTTGGAAAATGATATAATTCATTCCAGGTAAAATTACAGTTATGGACGTTTTATAGCCAAATACAAGCACTAAGAACAGTAGGTATTTACTCATTGTACAATTATTGCAAACTCAATTTCTTTTGGCAATGTTTTCCAGTGCTTTTTATCTTTAGCTTCTTGTCCACATAAAGAGGTTGTTCCTTCGTTCTAATCACGACAAAGCCTCAGAAATTTTTTCGCACCGTTATTTGTTACACCAACTCGCAATTTTTCGTAGCAAATGCAACAATAAGCCGATAAATTTTACCATTCAAGATTATCATCTCAGTAACCAATGGGCCACAAAATAGTGTAACTGACGTAGACTCTTTTGACATTTTGAAATTCATTTGCTCCTCGCTCCAGCATATGGGCATCGCACACATGCGTAATTGATGTACATGTATGTCAAGAGTCATCTTAACAACATTTCGGGACACTAGTTTTTGTATTTCATTACTTTAAATATTACGTTGACGCATAACATTATACATTATTTATATGTAACCTAAAATTTATATCAAATATAATACATATGCATACATGATACATACATACATTATGCATTGTATAATATTATATTATATATAAGCAGTAAAATATGTTATTTTACAAATAAACCTTCCTGAAGTGAGGGGGATTTATTTGCCCATCCCCTCTGATTTCTCGGGAGGTTGGCGGCTGTCTGGGAGCTGGCGACTCCAGAATCGACCGGGTGACCGCCAGCCTGCGCAATTCCTGCAGGTGGTTCGCGGTGGAAACCCTGCCGGACAAAAAGGCCCAGCTGAAGGTGACCGACACGCCGCCGGACAGAGAGAAGGTCGATCAACTCCATCTCGTCGTCGTCGTCAACGACACGCACACGGTCACCGGGAAATCCAGCGCCAAAGGTGAGAGGCGAACACCGAGGACTTTCGCAGAGTGTTGAAAGTGCCGATCTAGAAATATAAATAAATAAATATAGTATAAATATATAGTTGAAAGTTGCAGCTTATCCATAGTCCTGTCTATAGCGCACTGGATGCACTGTATTTCTTGGGATGTCAGACGACGCTGGGTCGTTTTTTACGAATCGGACGATAAGATCTGGAACGCGCAAAATTCCGTCAGAATCTGTGGCGGGGCCGAATCCGAAGACTTTGCTGACAGGCTTTCCGGGATTTTTTTCCGACTACCGGCCAGCTGAAAGTGGAAGTGGCAACATGTGTCAGGAAATGAAATCATTCCCTCGCTCAGATCGTATTTTTGCATCAACTGACCCAAGATAAGATTATGCAAAAGTTCAAATGAAGTCAAGATCATAACTGTGCCGGTTTGCATGTATCTATGTGGAAGATCACGAAAAGCTCAACAATGGTGCATGTTTCCTGGTATCATCAGCTTTTTGGTCTATGGAAGCTCATGGGCCCCAGAATGGAAGCCAAATCAAACTCTGCAAAGGCAAGAAATGACATGTGTTGAACCCAGTTTGAAGTCATTTATCAACTGCATAACAAAAATATTTTTCCTTTGTACAATCCTTATCTGTTTCTTCCAAACCATCTCCCAAAGAAAACACAGTTGCGCGAATCCAGACAGTGATCCAAACTGCACCTATCATTGAACTTATGTCGTCATATGGCCTGACCACTGACGACCTGTCAAATTCTTGTCAAAGTTTGGAAATCAAATGGTTGATTTTTCTTTCCACTGTTTTGTTAAAACTCCTCAGATTTGAAACTCAGTAGTGAAAATGATGCGCCTTAGAAAACGATCTTACTCCATTGGACTTGACCTATTCCAAAACTCTGGCAGGCTGCTGGAATTTACGTCAGTGTGGCGATTTGTGATTTTTGTCTTTATCTAATACATAGTGCACGGCGAAACATCAAAACGTTCTATTATTACGGTTTTTCACGTCGCTTATGTGAATTACCTGGGAATGGCGCAGTTTGAAATTTTAACAGGATCTTAAAATGTTGCCGAAGAATGAACAGCAAAATTGGCCTGGATGGGGATTGCTTGCTTGCTCTGCTGTCTTCAGATAATTTCAGTGCGCTCCCAGGAGGCGTCACGTTAACCCTCGCCCATATAGGGCCTTTTGCATAATTCGGATTTATGGGGGGACACGACCCCCCGGCCATTTCCACACCGTGCGTCCTAGAGCGCGGTGGAAAAAGTTGCGTGTTGTACGTGATGAGATCTCGCGATTCATATCTTTTTTAATCTCCCAGGTTTACGGATGGCCTTCCGGGTCGGGCGAAAGGTCAAACATTGACGTAATGTGGTACTTTTTTTTATCTAAGCGCAAATGAACGCCAAAGAATATATGACAATGGTGATGATAAAATGGAACGGATATCATAGTGTTTATCAGTCAATTTTGAGTCTATTTATACCCCACATGATTGTATTTTGCCAATGGAGTCGGATCCAAGCCATGCTAGGTCAATCCTTGTCAAGCGGGGTCGTCGTCTTAAATGCGTTTTCGGAGCTGCAGAAGCATTATTGTAAATAATAATATATGTTGAAATCAAATGTAGCATCTCAATTAACAAACACTATCGCCGAATAACATATAAAGGCCATTTTATGTTATACAAGGTCATCTTAAGTAATCTAAATCCAGTGATGTAGACTGGCCTGGGATTAGCTAAAAATCGCAACTTAGATGCCTTAAAAGCGTTTACCGAGTCGATATCCAGCACAAAGTTCAATTTTAAGCATGCTGCGGTGTTGAAGACTCATCACTTCGCGGCCGACGCCGCTCCGTCCGTCGGAGCAAGTCAGGCGTTCGCTACCATGCGCCCTCTTCTGATGAAATAAAAGATAAACTGCATCAAATTTATATCATTCGATTCCTTACACCTCAAACAATCCGAATATATCGGTTGTTTTACGATGCCTATTTCCCATCGCATTCCCAAAGATAAAAAGTAACGTATTCCCCGTCGTAGCTCATGACCTCAGTTTATACCCTCGATAATCCCAGCAGTTAGCATAAGCCTACTTAATCTATCTATATATATATATATATATATATATATATATATATATATATATATATATATATATATATTATTGTATTTGTGCACTTCAACCGTCATACAGTCAGGCAAACCTGAGAACGTTGTAAACCCGCCCGTGTTGGCGCGCGAAAGCGGCTGACATGATTACCGTTATGACGTTATATCTCATTACCATGACAACGTAGAAGAAAAATTTTCACCATAAGATGCGAAAAGGATATCTCAGAGTGCACACCAAGTTTCAAGTGGATAAACAGACCGTCGTTCGGAAGTTGTTCTTCGGAAAATCTCAGGGGGTGCATCAACCCCCTATACGGGTGAGGGTTAATCTTCTGGATACCATATAGGCTGACTGAGGGAGAGGGTGAGCTTGCTGAACGTATTTCACTGTTGCAGCCACAATCACCGTGGACATTCTCGATGTAAACGATAACGACCCAGTCTTCACCAACGTCGACGAGTCCACGAAGATGAACGTGACGGAAAACATGCCGCCTTCGTCGCCGATTTTCCCGATCAACGCCATCGACATCGACTTAAACAACGCGATCAGCTATAAGATTAGGTATGAGAGAGACCGTGGATGTTCAGCGTTGGGAAACGCAGATGGAAAGGATAAAACGCAAATGAGAACAGCATAGAACTTTCGCAGTTTGTTGAGATGGCATTGGTGAGGTGAGATATTGAGTAATGGGGCCACGTTTTACGCCGCCGACCCCCCACCACCCAACTGAGGATGGGGGGTTGGAGTTTCGAGCCCCTTCCAGGGACTTTTGGTGAAAAAACAGCGCACGCGGCACCGAAATTTCTGGCACTTTTTACATTATTTGCGCATGTCATGTAGAGTTTTCAACTTTCGGTCATGTCAGGTCACTGATTTAGGTCACATAAAAGAGGCCAGCCGCCGATTTTTAAAATCTTCCACAAACCACGCGTTGCGATCGACCAACCTGAAACGTTCCGGGATTATAGCAAAGACCATCCCTAAAAAATTTATTATCTCGGATTGGTGTCAAGTTCAAGGTTAGTGACCTGAAGTTAGGTCAATTTTCGCCCCATTTTCCTACTTCCGACGATTTTGAACGGTTTCTTTGCCTTGCTGGTTCCTTAAATGCTTCCTGGCACGACAAATAATGTTGAGCAACATTAAGTGTCATGTCAGGTGAAGTCGCATTTCGGGTGAACTGGCGTAAAAACCATAAAACCTCGTTTTGATGGTGCCTGAAGTAAAAAAGGCATTTAAGTCGATTTTGCCGTCCAAAATTGCACCAAGGCGCTGCCAGGCCGTGAAATGACCTTAGGTGATCTGAGGTCATGCAGTCACCGTGGTAAAGGCTGAGTTCAAACCCAGATGTCTAGCTTTATCCGTCTGGTTAATTTGATAGCACAGCTACAGATCTAGGCATCATAAGATGAAACCTAGGCGTACTTTAAATCAGGTCATGATCCCCGGTCAGGTCCGGCTTTATCACCAACCTTACATAGCGCCCCACTAATCACGGTTTTGGAACTCAAAGAGTTTCAGTCAAAAGGTGCTTTTGGCCCTTTTGTTTGTATTGTTACTGATCCTCGGCAGAACACGAAACACAGCAAGGCAAATGGCTGAGTGATAGGTCTGGTCACAGGGACAGTATTTAAAAAAAAATGTTTGTGCAAATAATTTCGACTTTTGATGCATTTGACAACCTGCCAGTGACGCCCAGAAACCTTATAAATACATTTAAGTGAAATGAAAAATGACATTGTATCAGAACACTTGACGCAATATGTGATTATATCTATGTCATAAATTATAAGTCACCGTAATGTACGTTCTATTGGCTTTCCATTTGCCTGCACAAAATTGCTCTAACATTTTCAGGGACGGAAGTAGAGCTCACGCTAAAAAATAACATCTTTTACGTATATAGGCAAAAATCTTGGATAAGTTTTCAAAGTTTTCCAAAATTTTTGAGCGCTTTTGAAAGAATCATGGCGAACTTTCCCATGATATATGCTTCATTTTCCCCAACAATCCGTTCGCGAGAGTGAAAACGATGCTCGATTTCGTCAGCTGACCGCCCTTGTCCGGCCAGCTGATCAGCTGGCACGCGCCAGGTCTGACGGCCTTGTAAGACCCAGACGCACGGCAACAGGATTTTAGATATCACAGCAGGCTCGCCACATTCGCTGACGTCACGAAAACGCCACGGACCAAGGGCACCACGAAATGTGCTTTGACGTCGCCATGTTTTGTTTAGATGTTACACGCTGAATAGCGGAATAGTTTCCCTGTGCCTTTGCCCACTAAGTTTTGTTTGCTCTTTTGTGTTCTTGATAAAGTTCTTCGCAACTGGCGTTTTTGTTCGGAAACTGTTCATCGCCGGTCTCAACCCGCTGAGGGCACAGTCGATGTGGAGGATCTTCCTACGTTGGCAGCGGTGACCAGACGTTCACCAGCCTGGTGAAAATCGGTGACGACGGCCAGCTGAAGGTGGCAAAGCTCATCGACCGTGAACAGCACCCCAGGATCAACGTCACCGTCACGGCCACCGACTCCGGCACGCCTCCGCGCAACACCTCTGTCGATGTATGCCGTTCTTGGGAACACCTCTGTCGATACATGCTGTCCTCGGGAACACCTCTGTCGATACATGCTGTCCTTGGGAACACCTCTGTCGAAACCTGCTGTCCTCGGGAACACCTCTGTCGATGCACGCTGTTCTTGGAAACACCTCCGCTGTCCGCTTCAGAGTGCTTCTGCCGATTTACGATCTCCTTGGGAAGACCTCTGTCGATGTAAGCTTTCTTCAGGAGCACCTCACCTTTGTTGTCCGCTTGAGAGCATCTCTGACGATGCACGGTCTTCCCTGGGAGCACCTCTGTCGATTCACGCTGTCCCGGGGAGCATTGACAAGACTTTGTCTCACACTGCCACGCCAGCGCACAAGGATATGCGATTTGTTTCACAGTGGATTAGATACGCTCTCCTGTGTAGTTCTCCTTCTTCCCACGCTGCCGCGGCTCCGTTTAGGCGCTTGAGTTCGTACTCCGCTCTATTCGAATAACTCGGAAATCGTGCGCTTATCAGACAGCTATGAGCTCACTGCCGTCGCGTCGCTCCAAGTCGCAGGCACAGCCGCTCTGCGGGCGCCTCCTCCGCCGTGAGGCGAAAATCGGCCCAAGCGCTCACTGCCGGTCCGTCACGAGCAGTGACGTCACTCCGACCCAGGGCGGCCGTGCGCTGGTCCGTCACCGTCACTGACGGCCGGCGGCCGCCTCCTCTGCCGGCAGATCTCCATCGAGGTGTTGGACCAGAACGACTGCCTGCCGCGCTGGCAGACGCAGCCGAGCTCGCTGAAGCTCAACGTCACGGAGGGCAAAGCCGGCGTTCCCATCACCGAGCTGAACGCCACCGACGACGACCAGCCAGGTGGGAGGTCGGAACGAGCCCGCTGAGCGGCTCCGCTGACGTGGTCCCCGTCCACCGGGTTGGTTATCGGGTTGTTCGGCGACGCCGTCGACTGCGAGCGCCGTTTCGCGTCGCAGCCTGCCACGCCGGTGGTCGCGGGACGACGAAATGCCGCTGTTGCTCGGAATCGAGCCGGGGACCTTCGGGTCACGAGACGAGCGTGGGAGGTTGCGACGGTTGCGACCACTACCCCACGCCGCCCCTTAGTCCACTACGTTGGGTCATGGGCCTGATGCGCAGCGCAATCACGGTGAGTTTGTCGTCAGTTCCAAAGGAGTGCCACCTTCGCAGTGCACCATTCTAGATGAAAGGGGGCTACAGATTCAACCCGATGTGCCGGAGTGCGAGGAAAATCGACGCATGGTTATGTTGCGGTGAGAACTCCACGAGCCGAGGGTCCGCGGTTGCGGAGTTGTTGACTTGCGGATGGCCCAATGGCTGGGCTAGGCGGGCCGGTCAATTTTTTCTCGTAGACGAAAAAAACTATTCGCGATGTCACTATACACGACTATACACGATGTCACTCGCAAAAGTATCGATCGAATGAATCGAATAAAGAAACGCTTCAGAACTCGACAACTGAAGGATGTCGGATACGTTTGCACACCTCGAAGTAGAGACTATCATCGTAATGGCTGGACCAAATTTTTGCCAAATCATGGAAGTAATGCGCCTCTTTTTCCGTCTTGATTTGGTTCGTAACATTGTGTTGTCTGTGAACTATGCCGGAAATGCATCGCGAATCCACCACCGATAACTTACGGCGGGGAAGGCTGGTTTTTGCGTTGTTCAGCTTTTGGGAATCCAGAAGGTCGTTCTTCCTCCGTGCTCGACATTAATGTGTGTTGCTGGCAAAATCAAAGTCGGTGCGAAAATCGCTCCATGTCTCACTCGTTCACACCTCGTCTTCCTGACATGCTCCGCTCTCTAGCGGGGACGCCGAAACTCGTTCCGGTTCGTCCGCGTTCGAAGGGAGGCCGCTGACCGTCGCCCGGCCGTCCACGGTGCTGACGCACCCTCCGCTCTCCAGGCACCGCCTACAGCAGGATCACGTACGGCATCAGCACGGTTGGCGGCGCGAGGAGCTTCACCGTCGACAACGTGACGGGCGAGGTGCGCGTCGCCGACGCCCTGGACCGCGAGCTGCTCGCCGACACCAACTACGTGATGACGGTGCGCGTCAACGCCAGCGACGAGTGCAGCGCCGGCGGCATCTGCCGGCACAGCATCGACAGCTACTTGACCGTGCGCGTGCTGGACGTGAACGACTGCGCGCCCGAGTTCCCGCCGCCGGACGGCAGCCGGGTGACGGTGAAGGAGAGCGTGGGGGCCGGCGATGTGCTGAAGACGCTGGCCGCCACCGACGCCGACGAGGCAGGCACGCCGGCCGCCAACCTGACCTACAGCCTGGGCGCGGTGAGCTCGACGGGCGCGGGCTGCGACGCAGACGGCCTGTTCGCCGTCGCCACCGTGCTGGGCGCCGCGCAGCTGACGGCGAAGACGGCGCTGCAGGACTGCTGGGGCGACTACAACGTCACGCTGAACGCCACCGACGGCGAGGAGCCGTTCAACAGCGGCACGACCGTGGTGCAGGTGAGGCCGGCGGCGCGGACCGCGACGCGGGGCAGCACCGTCGGCCGCCGGGCGACCGTGCGGCGGCCGGGAGTGGAGTTACGCGGAGTGGGTCGTCGAGGCCGACACTCCGCGCCGCGTGTCGCCAGCAGACGAGGCGTGGTCTGCGACATGAGATGTGCAGCCCACCCCATTCCGAGCCGGGGCGCTCCTCCGGGAAAATCGGAAATCGAATCGAAATCGAAAAAAAAATCGTCCCGAGGCGCGCGTTCAAACCAAACGTCCCGGATATTCAGGGGCGCCTTCCCTTCGCTTTGCATTCAGGTCCCACGCCTATCAGCATCCGTGGCCTCTCCGCAGTGCCTCTTGCGAACGTAAACGTCCGACAGGGTAACATCGCACCCCTGACCCGTACCAAAGACCGCGAGTCGTCTTCAGGCGTGCTCTGCTCCAGGAGACGCCGCGCTGCCAAGTGGGCCGGTTTCGGGACGCCGCCCTGGGCGGGCCGGGAGTCGCCCTGTCCGGCGCGGCGGCTCAGGCTGTCCTCCCGTGCGAAGACGGCCGCGGCGCGACGGCCGCCAGCGGCGCGCTGAGACCGTCCGATTTCAGGTACACGTCGACGACGTGAACGACCCGCCCACGTTCGTGTCCCCCCCGGACGGCTTCGCCCTGGAGATCCCGGAGAACAGCTTCAACGAGTCGACGCCTCTGACGCCCGTGGTGCTGAAGAACGGCACCACGCTGAAGGTGGTCGCCAAAGACCCGGACATCCCGGGCACGGACAACTCTCGCCTGTTCTACAGGCTGCTCTCCACTTCCACACCGCCAGGAGCCACCACCATCTTCGACGTGAGCGAGATCAGTTCAGCGTTGTTCAACGCACTGGCGTCAGTCCATGGTGAACGGAGGCAGAAAGCCCGTACCGAGGAGTGAACGAAACGCGCACTGTAAATTTGCACCCGTCTCAGTCCTTCGTCTGTTTCGCCGCCTGGATGTGCTGTTCGGCATTGCGGCCGCTGTTCGCGTGGACCTGTTTCCTTCCGAACTGCCTGGAGAGAATCCGGCTTTCTGTTGTGTCCCAGCTTCTGCAGTTTCTGCGGCGTGACCGCAATCATTAGTGGGAACGATTGCTGAAGCGAAAAACCCCGCGTCCTGGTACGTCGTGCTTCTCGACTGATTCCTCGGTCGATCTGATCTGATCTGATCTCTGATGATCTCTCGACTCTTACATCGACTGATACCCCACGTTTTCCCGGTATTGCGTTTGCGAGCTGTGTGAGTAAGCCATCGTCTTTGTCCGCCCACAACCACGTGCGGTCGCAGCCTGTCTCGGCGTGTGCCGACCGAAACAGAAAGCAACCGCCCCCGGCCGGATTCGAACCCACGACCGGCCGATGCGGGCGACGGCACTAACCGCCGGCGTCGCCTCCCGCCAGGTGGACCGCGACCACGGCACGCTGTATCTGAAGAGCCAGATCGACAGCGAAAGCAAGGCGGGCAACACGTACCAGCTGAAGCTCCAGGTCGAGGACCAGGGCAGCGTCCACAAGGCGGACACCATGACGCTGAACGTCAACGTCTCTGACGTGGACGAGTTCATGCCCGTCTTCAACAAGAGCTTCAACTACGACACCCGCTTCACGGAGGAGCAGCCGAGCGGCGTGGAGGTGACGCTAACGTCCCGCGCCTTCGACAAAGACACGACCAACATCATCTTCTACTACCTGGTGGGCGGCGCCAAGGAAACGTTCGAGCTCGTCAGCTCCAGCGACCCCGAGCCGCGGCTGCGCACGAAGAAGAGGCTAGACCGCGAGTCGAACGGCAGCTACCTGCTGATTCTGGCCACGGACAGGTCGAACAAGTACCCGGGCGACGTGCACGTCTTTGACCCGAGCAACCCCCAGCTGCAGCTGCTGAACATCACCGTCATGGACATCAACGACAACACGCCGACGTTCGGCGAGAAGTTCCTGGGCGGCATCGCCGTCGGCGACGACAAGAGCTCCGCCGTCGTCACCGTCCGCGCCGACGACCGCGACCTCAACGAGACGATCAGCTACGTCATCGACGGTAACGTCACCGCCAGCGACCCGAGCATAGAGCCCGAGGTGGACGGCAAGGAGGCCTTCAACCTGGACCCGGCCACGGGCGAGGTGACGCGCAACTTCGACGTCGACAAGGCCATGACGGGCTTCTTCGAGTTCGCCGTGGTGGCCACGGACAAGGCCGGCCACACGAACCGCACCACGGTTCGCGTTTTCGTCATCACGGAGCACAACCGCGTCAAGTTCGTCTTCGCCAACGCTGCGGCGTTTGTGACGGTGAGCCACGGCTGCTTTTGAGGCTGCCAGGTGTCAGCGCTATCGTTAAGTCTCCAGTCTCTTAACAAGTGTCAAAAAATGAAGTCAACGCATTTAGGCTTTTTTGCAAAACTGAGGTCCTCTGAGTCCAGGCCAGTTCACCTGGCAGTGTGTGCCGTCAGTTCTGACTCCCTTTCCCCAGCGCGTTCCGGAAACTGCTCACAAATGTTCATCAGTTTGCGGCTTCGGCCTAACCTTTGACGTCCTCGTCAAACTTCAGGTCAAAACGATTGGTGCTCCATCTGTGGCCCGGTTGTGGCGTCGACCAGCGATTGCACGTGGAACCTAAAATCGGATGATCGGTGCTCGGGATACGCAGGGACGGGAACTCCCAGGTATATGGGAGACAAACATGTGCCAGGATCCCGAAAGTATGGATCCGGCTTCCGTATCTGGGGCCTAGGATCCGGAATTCCTTGGTGTCTGGATCCTGTGTGCCAGTGTTGTCGAAAGATTTTTTCCAGATCCCAGATCCTAAGCCTACATTTTGTCGAAAGATCCCTTCATATAACAGGTCCTAATTTTACAGCTTGCCGAAAGATTACTTCAGATTCCAGATCCGTTGTCGAGATTCCTGCAGACCCTGCATCCCTGGTGCTCACTCTGTAAAAAGATTCAAAGCTCAGGAACCATGATTCTATATCAGTTTTGTCAAAATATCGCGTCAGACTTTTGATCCATGGTCTGGGAGTGCTTCAAAAGGTACGTTATCAGAGGTATAGCATCTACCGTTCTGCAGTGGCTGTATTAGTAAATGCGACACACGTGGGCGAATGTCATCTCTATGATCATGAAAAAATCAGGCTTCGAACACGCATTTGATCACGGACTGGAATACACACGCCAAATACGAACTGCCTCAATGGTGGCCAGCTCAGTTTTGTATCCAAGTGTACGCCCCTGAACGAGGCTCAGTACTCCAGCCAGGGAAATACAGTTCAAATCCAGCCTGTGCTTTGTTGAGGGATCCTTTCAGATATCAGATCCCAAGTCTGTACCGTCTCGAAAGATCCCTCCAGATCCTGGATGCTGTGGAAAGTTTCGCCGTGAGCTTCCTGTAACATGCTGTCGAATGGTCCTTTCAGAGCCTGGATCCTGTGGAAAGTTTTGTCTGAAGACCCCTTCCGACACGAGATCCTAGGGTAACATGCTGTCGAGTGATCCTTTCAGATCCTGGATCGGATCCCAGATCCCTCTTGTGAGATCCTGGCACATGTTTGCTGGGATGTGGCGCAGTACCTCTTTAACTGCCGCGTTTGACGGGCACGCAGGCGTACACTTCTTGTCTGATTGATTGTTGACGATGATGAGATCCATAGTTGATTTATTAACAGGCTCATCGCAGGTTTAGTTCATTTAGTAAAAGAAAGATTTTGGTTGCAGACATATATATGTTAAACTTGATATATTAAACACATAAACTTACATATATATAACATACCTGATATTACATATATTAAACTCGAACCATTAACGGACGTAGATCTCTGGCATTTAATTGTTCTGAGCACACTACGAGGCCTTGGTAGACGTCACCGATCACCTCCGGGAGTCGCAACCTATGCGCGGAGAGCGGGCGTCCACGGCGGAGCTCATCCGTGCGTGCGTGAGAATGGGGTGCTGCCTGCCGTGCCGAGCGCCATCATTGTCTGACTGGATTGGACTGGAGTGGGCTGGCCGGCCAGCGTCACGGCACGTCACGTCACGGGGACGGGCGCGCGCCGAGGCGTGACGCGTCGCTCCTCCCGGTGCCGCAGGCGCAGCGCGGCCAGGTGCGCCAGATCCTGACGAGCGTCTTCGGCTACACGGCCAACATCGAGACGATCGTGGCGTCGCAGGGCGACGCCGAAGCCACGGACATGGTCACGCACTTCGTCGACGAGAGCCACGAGCTGCCCGTGGACCGCGACGTCATCATCAACATGCAGTTCAAGGACGACGTCAGCAAGCGGCTCATCACCGAGCTGGCGAGCAGGGCCAGCCTGAACCTGACCAGGATCGGCGACACCACCGTGTCGGTGCCGCCGGCCGAGGACACGCTGTTCCAGATGCTGCTGATCGTGGTGGCCTCCGTGATGGGCGGCGTGCTCGCGTTGACCCTCATCACCGCCTGCATACAGACGCACAAGTGAGAGCGCGCCCCCTGTTTCCCTTTCGTTTTCCATCTTCCGCTGCGTCTCGCCTACTCGTGCTGCTTGCTCGAAAGCTGACCGCTGCGCCTCGACAGGCTGACTCTCCGTCCCGCGATCAGGCTGACCCTTTCCAGGCTGACCGCCGTCCCCCGACAGGCTGAGGCGGCAGGTGAAGGCTCTCTCCATCAACGCCTTCGGCTCCAAGGAGTCCGGACTGCAGAACGCAGGCCTGGCCGTGCCGGGATCCAACATGTTCGCCAACCAGGGCGCCAACCCCATCTTCACCATGGACGAGAAGAGAAGTCCGGACGCCGAAAGGTCGGTGGCGTGGTCGCTTCGTTCTCCGCTCTTGTTGTCTAGAGCCGTGAAGGTGCTTGCTTGCCGGGACGAGGAAGACGCGATGTCGTGATCTCGGATATACGATTACTGATCTTCTTCGTCTCCGATATGACCTTTTATTGTTTATGTCGTTGGAGAATTCAGCCTCGGGAAAACAGCGTCTCTGAGATATTGAGATGTGACGTCGCATGTAGATGGAGGTGGTGGAGGAGCCCCCACAAAAGTGCAGGTCACATCGTGACCTCTGAAAGCAGGAATTTTAATGCATCGTACCCCGTATATATGAGTTAGATTTTAAACAATGAAAAGTCAGTCAAATACTCCTGAGTGGCATATTTCAAATCTGCGCCCCCGAAAGCTGTAGCACGGCTATTTTGAAGCAAATGTTACGTTAACATCAGAAGTCCATTGCCTGCCGCCGCTTCAAGGAGCACGCTTGTCGTGACGTCCACTCGCCGCTCTGTATTTCCCAGCCAATCGAGCGGAGACTCGGTGCTGATCGGCGTGGAGGATGACCCAGAGTTCAAGGGCTTCGCGCCCTCCTCGGCCCGGCCCGGCCGCGGCGTGCCGGTCGAGAACCACGCCCTCGAGCCGGACGACGAGGAGCCGCCGGCCGCGTTCGGAAACCACAGGTCCAGCGTCGACCTCCCCCGGGGCCAGCTTGCGCCCGAGTTGGGCGCATCTGGCAGCGAACGGCCGGCCTTGTTCGACGAGAACAGCCGCCACCACATGCCGCAGTTCGAGCCGGACGAGCCGGAGCCAGCCGCCGACGGCGGCGACCCGACGTCCCCCTTCGCCAGCTCCGGAACCACGCAGAACCCGCTGTTCGGCGGCGACGAAACCACGCAGAACCCGCTGTTCGGCGCCGACGGAACCACGGAGAACCCGCTGTTCGGCGGCGACGGAACCAAGCAGAATCCGCTGTTCGGCGGCGACGGCAACTTCAGCTTCGGAGGCGGCGAGCACTAGCCGGCGCCGCAGCCGGCCTGTTGCCCAGTCGGAGGGATGTCGCCAGGCCGAAGGAGTGTTGCCAGATCGAAGGGGGCGCTGGCAGACCGTTGCCAGGCTGAAGGGAGCTTGGATGCTCGGTAGGAGCTTGGCTGCCCGACGAGCCCTGTTGGCCGTTTTGGCTCCTGTTTGGCATAATAATAAGGCCGAGTCAGCGGTTCGTTCAGCTCGCGGGCCAATCGGCAGGCGGGATTTGAGTGAGCGCTTTGTGATTCCAGTAAGCCGCTGGCGGTATGTTACCGAACGCGACGTGTCGGTGTTGCGCGAAATGGCCGCCGCTTAGCGGAAAACACCGTAGAAAAACGATACCCAGAAGATCGTGTGAAGCCGTCGTTAGTTATCAGTGAAGCGCCATGGTACGTAATACGTATTCCAGTGACGATGAAAGCCGACATTATGACTGCGTCCTCTCTCCTGCTTTTCAATCAGCTGCATCCAAAAACGGTCGATGGCCAATTGTGTTATTCTCCGTATTGTTGATGTCACGGCCATTGGAAGATTTACTGACTGTGTATTTGAAAGGAAATGATGCATTCCTCGTTATTTTGTCGTAGCACGACGGAAGACATTATGTGGTGATTCACCACCCGTCAGTCCTGTTACCGCGCATTGTGATAGTGATTCTTGTAAATAAAGTATGTGAAAAGACTCTGCCGTCAGTCAATGCTTGCAAACAACTATAACTAAGAAATCTGCATCGAAGAGGGAAGGTCCTCCATGAGAGCGCAAGAAAACTGGGGCTCGGGATTCGTTTTCCCCCTCTCCACGGCCTCTGCGCGTGACGCGTGCTCCTGTTGAAGCCTGCGCATTTTCAACAGGGAAATCGTGACCTGGCGTCGGCGCCGACTCCCCGGGCGGTCTGGAACGTTCCGCTAGCCGACCAAGCAAATTCCGTGTGTATCTTACACTGATCCTCTCCGAAAACAGCGCAGTCTTCTTTGCGGCTCGGACAAAGCGGTTCCGATGTGATCGAAGTTCTACACGGTTTTCGGGCAGAAGGTCGTCGGACTAAAGTTTGCAGGGTAATAGTTCGTAAGAACATTGTTCGTCCGACAAAAGTTCGTCTTAGGCAAAAGTTCGTCTCGCGGAAGTGTTAACGGACAAAGTTCGTCCAGGACAAAAGTTCGCTTTGCTTAAGTTCGTTCAGGACAAAAATTCGTCTAGGACAAAAGTTCGTCCAAAAAAGCTCATATAGGGCATAAGTTCATCTAGGACAAGAGTTCGCCCAGGACAAAAGTTTGTCCCGCAGACATTCGTTTTGGACAAAAGTTTGTCTGGGACAAAAGTATGCGTATGACAAAAGGTCATGTCAAGTTAGGTTAGGTTACGTTGCTGTTTTAGGTTCGTTCCTTTTCCGATACGAATCTTAAGTTTACTCACCCTTGGTCACCAACGTTTTCCAACGTTACTTTTTTCCCAACAAACGTTGTCCCTTACGAACGTGTTTCCCACGGACCTTTCCCATACGAACCTTTTGCAGTGCAAACTTTTCCCATTAGGAGATGAACTTATCCTAGACGGACCTTTGCCCTTGACGAACTCTTGGTCAAGACAATCTTCTGCATGATGGACTTTTGTCTCAGACAAACTTTTGCCCATACGAGCTTTTGCCTTATGCAAACTTTTGTCCCAGACGAACTTCTGCGAGAGCAACTTCTGTCCCAGATGGACTTTTATTCTCGACGAACTTTTGCTCTAGACGAACTTTTTTACGACGAACTTTTATCTTAGACGAACTTCTGTCGTAGACGAACTCTTACACGACGAACTTCGGCACGACGAACTTTTGCCCGAAGACCGCTAGTTCGACGAACTGTTGTCCGACTGACTTCTGCGGTACGAAGTTTCGCCCTGAAGCCTTAAGCACTGCAGGATGAGTTTTGAATTACGGGTGCCGTTGGCATCGTAAATCTGTCGAATCAAATCGCCAAGCGCCGTCTTTGTAATCCGAGTCGCAGCAGCACAGAAGAGCACGAGGACGACAACCCATCTGATGACGTCTCGGCCGTCACCAGTCACCAGCCACCACCACGGCACGTCAGCCAGTCCGGGGCGGTGGCTGGTGCGTCAGAGGAGCACAGGCTCTTACCGCATAGGTGTCGCCAGCTGACGTAGTTCGTCATCGGTGAGCTGCGCCAACTTCTGTTTCCTGTTTGTCCTGGCAGATGGCGCTCACCGTTGATACGCCTTCCAGCCGCCTACGAGTCAGCGCGCCATGCGTGATTCTTCTCGTCATATTTCAGCGTGCTTTCTTCTCCTCGATATTTCGTGTTTTTGAACGCCATATTTATAGCGCAACTGACATGAGACTGGTACAACGCTATGTTCCGGTGCAGAGACGGCCTAGAATAGCTGCAGATCCTGAGGGATTGGGACGGTCTGGACATCAACGCTGTCGCTTTTCGGACATTTTGGCATTAGCCTTATGGCTGGTACCGAAGACAAAAAAATCCAAAATGCTGTGAAAAGGTCTCAAACGAGATTTCGTAATCTGATGACATATTGGTTGTTCTTCCCACTGCAAACATTAGATCAAGGCATTACCACCTAAAATCCTGTTCAAAGGTCTCAAACGGAGTTTCGTAATCTGATGACATATTGGTTGTTCTTCCCCCTGCAAACATTCGATCATGGGCATTATCGGTGGACTTTGTAGGGACAGAGTGCACGCCGACAATACATCGGCTGTGACATGTTCTAGCTTCCTCTGTGTAACGTCTTTAAGGTTTCCATTTCGAAGCTGCGTACCCATTAGCATCAGCTGGTGGGCACAGAGACCAGGGGTTTCGAATAAGAAGAACTCTCAACAGCAGCATGGTGTTACTGTCTGAGTTTCGCTGTGACCAATTTCGTTGTTTCCATTGTGTGAAGCTGAGGCAATGTGTTGTAGTATTTCTAGGAAATGCTTTTACTTTAATTTTGCAATATAACTTTAAAACCAACATATTCTCATCATTTAGTGTAACATGGGACTTGTAAAAGTGCACAGCTTGCAAAGCACCCAGCGTTTTCCAAAGTTTTCCGGCCACAATAGTGGGCCTTGTATCCCTTGTATCCACGCGCAGTGGAAGGGGGTTTCGCGCTAACACGCACTGGAAGAGGGGCACAGAAGTGCCCTCTCCGATCTAAGAAACGGGAAAATCTAGTGGAGCCGTAACGATTTACATTGAGTGCAATTTTCATGGCCTTAGGTCAATGTCCTTAAGGTCAAATGGGATCGAAAAGATCAACTTTGGATACTTTCTCGGCCCGTGCAAACCATTTCGTACGACTTTTCGAACGAAACGGGAAAAGGGTGTTTGTTTGAGCGTTAAAACGTGGAGTGCGAAAATTTACATTCATTTGGCGTCCTGTCTGAGGATTTCGGCCGAGATCATGTTAGGTCACTGACCTATGGTGTCATTTTTTTCATCCTTTGCAGATCAGATTTCGAGCAACACGGGATGACTTGAGTACAAATGAGGGCGTTACACACATTTATTGGCGTATTTTCAGTGAAGGCAGACAACATCGGTATATTTGATCATTTCTAACGTTTGTTAACCTCTGCAAGGTCAAAACAAGTGAAGCGACTTCATTGATCTCGGATGAAGTTTTGTATCCAAAGTAAGTTTTATGTCAACTGTCTGTGCTAAAGTTTTTTCGTTATAATGAACACAGTTACACGATTTGAGCACTGTACAACATAAAAATTACACATATATATGTACATTTATGTATGTATATATATACACGAATGAGTATCAATGTGCCAGACGTGTTTTAGTAGGGTCTTTGAATGCATATTTCATACAAATAAAAACATTGCAAAGCAAATCTGGACCAGGGTACAACAAAGTTAAATTGACCTTTGGGGTTGACGTCAAAGGTCAACTTAACGAGTTGATCTTTGGTGACCTTGACCTGCACTGACCCTGGTATGTATAAGCGTATCTATGTGCACACACGTGTTCTTATTAGGCTTTTGAATGCATATTTCGTACAAATGGACATGTCGCAAAGCAAATCAGGACCAAGTCACAAGATATTTGACCTTGACCTACGATAACCTTCACATTCACTTACCTTGATATATGTAAGCGTATCAGTGGGCGCACACTTGTTTTTATTAGGGTTTTTGAATGCATGCTTCTTACAAATTGACATGTTGCGTTTAGGTATGTGGGCGACACTTTTTTTAGGGTTTTTGAATGCATGCTTCTTACAAATTGACATGTTGCAAAGCAAATCTGGATCAGGTCACAAGCTGGTTAACCTTGACCTCTGACGACCTTGACCCTTATTGACCCTGGCTTTGGTCTTGGTACGTCCACCACTTATGCCCGAATGAAGTCGCCTGGTTGTGTCCAAACGTAATCATTGGTATGGTCCTTTTCATCTTTTTCATTTTTCAATCATGGTCCTTTCACAAAGTTCCAATTTGTCAGGAACAACCGTAATTTTCGCTATGTTAGCTTGACTTGAAATGTTTGAAGCTTCGAAAATTTCGGGTCGATTTTCGATTTTTCTGCGCCAATCAACGAGTTATTCATTTGCCATAGATGTCACAAAGAAGCAGCAACCAGTTCCGATCCGTTCTCGAGATCTTCAAGAGAAACAGCTGGGGGGGGGGGCACAAAAAGACCCCCTTTCCCGTGCGCTTCTTAACCCGGCACCGCCTGGTGTGTTTTGATTCCCGCGACCGCTTGGGAGTCAAAAAGGGCACCCTGTTCTCTCAGGACCGTACCGTCAGATATGAAACAGTCTACCATCAATCGATAGCCCTGAGTCTTGCGATTCAGAAAATGCTATGTTAGCCCTGGTCACGTGGCTGATGACGTCACAGGTCACGTAAAACGCATGTCATGGCGTCGGAAAAGGTGATACCGGCTCGTACATCACATCATCAGCAAGACTGGTCTTCATGACTTCAACTGGGTAACAAACGAAACGTCACGATCGTACGCATCAGAAACATGCCAAAATGTTAAAAAATATCGGGTTTAGGTCAGCTTAGGTCAATTTAAATATTGGTATTAATTTACATGCCAAACATTGATACTTACTGGCAACCATTTTGATCTACGCTGCAAAAAAGACGAAAGTCAAATCTTCTCGTGATCAGTATTTCATTATCTGTTCTTCATCCAATCACGATCATTCTAGGTCAGGTCAGACAAGGCCGTATTACTCTTCCTGACAAAGATCAATAATGACTGGGTAGGATTCTTAATTGTGTCAAGCACATAATCAAAATAACGTCTCGTGATAATGAAATTTGCTCTGTCTGCTCCTTATCGGGCCAAGGTCAAGCCAGGTCAGGACAGCCATTTTTCGTCTTCTGACCAGGAACAGTAATGGCTCCCTGTTGCTACTGAACGATCTTTCACAGATCATGCTGCATTTTATTTCTTTTTGACACCAGCCTATGACGTGACCTGACATGACCTCACGCTGCATTCGGTGAGCCTTGCTAAGATTTGCTTGTAGATTTACTTGTCTTGCTTGAACGATGAAGAAGGTCAATGGCAACCATTTCTATCACCCACAGTGCAAATCAGTTCTACTGTCATTATGCATGTGATCTAGTATGACCTCTGATGTTGACGTGTCACGGTTTTATGTCCTTTTGGGTGTCGTTACATATGTAAATCCAATAACCCATGCATTATATTCGCGAATATTATCGAAAACGAGGTATGTTCGCACCACCGCCCGAAGAGGCGAAAACATACATGCAAGGGTTCACGTATGGCGTCACGTCTCCATGACCTGACCTAGCATGGAAATGACTTTGATGCCAAAATATGCAGAACTGATTGGTTAAAAGCTACTAAAAGTTTGGTCCGGCTGGCCCTTATGGTTCAGAAGTTATTCACGAAAAATCGAGGGGGCGCCCTGTTTGCCACCCCTCCAATGCGGTACCGGGCTAAACCAGAAAGAATCGTCACGTGCATCACGAAGGGCCACACGGACCGCACGGCTTACGTTGAAACCGCCGCGCCGCGTCTGCACAGGTCCGGTCCTCCGTTCCGTCGCAGGCCGGTCTGCTGGGCGCCACCGCAGAGGTCACGTGACCCGGAGTAGCCCGAGGCGGGGGCCGGCCGGCCCGGGCGGGCCAGCTGGCCTCAGTCGCAGCGAGGCCACGCTGTGACCTGGGCCTGCGTCAGGTCATGGCGTACAGGGGCTCACCGCACGGATCCAGCGGCTCTTACAACGTGCAGCAGGCTGAGAGGAACAATCTGGGACAGGTCAGTACCGGGACGTCAACCGATAATGACGTGAGCCTAACACGTTGTTCAGATACTTTGCTAGTAATAAAAGCAAATGTCCGATGGTTTGCTGGTTTGCCGCTGCATGGATGATATGGCGAAAGCAATCATTGGAAGTGGTCTGGTTTGATTTGTAAGCAATTTGTCAAACAGGAACTTGTTCGTCCCAAATTTGTTTCAGAGATAACCTGATCATGATAACGTGGTAACAATGCGCGTATTTCGGCAACAAATGCGACATCGTATTTCGTGGAAGTGTTCCACTGGTCTGTAACTGCACGGCTTTTTTTGCTCTGATGCTGATTTTGTAGCCTCCCTACATGTTGATTATGACAGATTTGTGTCTCATGCCAGGCCATTGGGTTACGGAAACAATTTTTTTCTTTCTGAAGCTACCACGTTCGATCCTTACCAAAGTTTGGTTTTTCCTAACAAGTCTGAACAACATATGTGAGTTAGTCTTCACCCAGGATTTTTTGAACATGTGTTGGGAAGTCAGGATATGTATTCTCGAAATGAGGTCATTATCTTTTTTTGCAATACTTTTTTCCTTGTAGTACTTAATACTTTTTCTGTAATACCTTTCCTTAAGATTGAGCAGGACATAGGCTATTTTCACAGATCATGTAGAAGTTTTTGTGTTCTTTTTTGCATGCTGTCTTGTGAATCGTCTCAATCAAAAAAAAATCCTGACCTCATTTTATACTACGGAAATCGACCGTCGCAGTTGCAGCGATCGTTGCGATAAACCACGCAGTATCCAGAAGGCGACACAAAAAAGTATGGTCGATGTTTGCGAAGCAGCAACGATGTGATCGTGATTGACCTCCTTTCGATGCAATTGCGCGCCAGTCATATTTCTAGTCAGCTTGCCACTGAGCTCGTAGAAAGTCTGTCCGTGCCGGCACCGAAGCAAACTCCTGTGACTTCATACGCCATGACTGCGTCCGCAGTCTGTTTGGCCCAGTGTCTGTGTTATTTGGCGGCGATGTGTCTCGGAGCGTCAATCCACACCCAACTGGGAAGGGGGGGCTTTTCAAAGTCCCCGGGACTTTTGATGACAGCAAAAAACAAACAACGCGCTCAGCGTGCTTATGTCATTGTTACATTTTCTTATGTCCTTTGCGTATGTCCAGAGGAATTTCTTTCTTTCAGGTCACTGCCTTTGGCCATGCAAGAGTTCTAAAAACTTTGACCTAAAACTTTTGAGTTCTAAAAACTCCTCCACCAATCACGCCATGGAGTCGATCGACCTGAAAATTTTAGGGAAAGTGGCCGAGGGCATTTCTAAGAATTGCGCCATCTTGAATTTGTTGTCAAGGTCAAGGTCAGTGGCCTGAGGTCAGCTCAATTTGCCCCCGGTACCCCTATTTCTAACGGTTTTTATCGTATCTTTGGCTTCTTGGTATCTGAAACAGGCACGTAGACAGGATGTTCCTCGGCGGGGGGGGGGGGCATGTGTCAAATTATGGCACATGCTAAAGGCATGTGAAAAAATATAGGAAAAACAGCAGTTCCATGTAATTTGCCTCATATTTCAAACAGAAGAAAACGTAATGTTTGCTTTTGCAGCGTATGTGTGATCACTATTACGCATTCCTGCGAAATTGCTATGTACCTAGTGCAGACCGCTTGGCTCGGGGTAATGACTTCATGGCCTCTCCCCTTGGCTACGTCCCTGGCCAGAAATGCATTCCTGGGCCACGGAAGTCACTAAACACGACAAAGAGTGTTGACCCACATGAAGGGTCAAGAGGTCAGGTCAGGCCTCACTTGGGGTGAACCAAGAAAAATGAGTCTAAAACCCCGTTTTATAAACCCTGTGGTAAAAATAGGCCATGAAGTCGATTTTGGAGTCCAAAATTACATCAAGACTATTTTAAACTGTGAAATGACCATAGCTCATGTGAAGTCATACGAGGTCACCGTAGTAGAAGATAAAATCCATTATTGGTGCCTGAAATGTATTCCTGGACCAAGAAAGTCTTTAAAGATGACAAATGTGTTGAGCCATATGATCAAAAGATCAGGTCAGGTTAAATTTGGGGAAATCAAACAAAAGGGAAGTCTAAAAGTTGGTTTTGATGACCCCTGAGGTGAAGTAAAAATGCACAAAAATGCATTCTGCAATCTAAAATTGCACTAAGATACTTCCAAACTCTGAAATGACCTGAGGTCACCAGATGCCATATGATTTCGCCGTGGTAAAAGATCAGTTCAAATCCAGACGTCCGGCTTTGTCTTTCTGGTTTATTTCGTGAGTCAGTAGCAGATCTAGGCATAACAAGATTAAATCTAAGCGTGCTTCAAATCAGGTCATGGTCCTCGACAGGTCAGGTCATATGACAGACCTTACATAGCACCCTTTTAAAAAGGGTTGTGGAATCCAAGAAGTTTCAATCCAAAGATACTCCTTGCACTTTGGTTTGCATTGTTATTGGTCCTCGACAGAACACGAAACAAAACAAAGAAAACGGCCGAATGTTACGTCAGGTCACTAGGTCAGTTAGGTCACGTCAGGCCACTGGGGTCTAGTCTGTCAGTATTTTAAGGAACACATATGGGCAACAACTCGCCAGCGACGTTCAAAAACCTCACAAATATAGCGAAGGGAAAAACGGCGTTATATCAGGTCACCTGATGCAATTGTGTCATTAAATGCATGCTGGAAGCAATTCATCATAATGCGCATTATATTAGCTTTTTATTGCCATACTCAGAACTGCTCTAGCGTTGTTAGGAGCAGGGCTAGAACTGTTCTTAGAACTATTCTTATTCATATATATATATATATATATATATATATATATATATATATATATATATATGTGTGTGTGTGTATATATATATATATATATATATATATATATATATATATGTACATATATGTGTATGTATGTATATGTATGTACGCATGTATGCGTATATGTATATATTGCCAGAAAGGTGGATCATTTTTAAATACATGTAAAAATTCGATTGTCTTAGAACGTACTTATGCCAAGCTTTCCGACGATATAGGTGTCATTTTTCCCAACGTTCCGTTCGCGAGGTAGAGAGGGGACGTCGAAGCCCTCCCCCGGGCTCCGGTCGCCCACGTCAGGGTGCCCGTTGGGCGAGGGTCAAAGCGCGGCTCGGTGCCTCCGTTACCCGGCGGCAGTCTGTTTCAGGACGCTGATGCGTGGTCCGGTGTGTCATTTCAGGACGCCGCGGCCTCCTCAGCGGCTCCCTCGGCCAACGGGGCCGACTCCGCCTCCGGAGGACGACGTGTGCACCCCCGCTGGTACGTCTCCCACCCCGCCGGTACATTCTTCATCCCCCGCTGGTACGACTCCCACCCCGCTGCTACGTCCACCCCCCCCCTGGTGCGTCCCCCACCCCCGCTGGTACGTTCTCCATCCTCTCAAGTACGTCCCCCATCTTCACTGGTAAGTCCCCCAACCCCTGGCTCATCCGCCACCCTCTCTGGTACGTCTCTCACTCCCGCTGGTACGTTCCCCACCTTTGCTTGTACGTTCTTCACCGCTGGTACGTTCCCTATCCCCGTTAGTCCCCCGCACATGTTTCCATCTCTCACCGTTCGCCAGTAAGTTCGTCTTTTGTTCACCGCCCACTGAAAACTCACTGTGTGCCTACCACAGTCTGAGATCCATTCCCTGTGCCCTCCCCCATTGGTCATGACGTGCCCACCGTTGAATGAGAGCGCGCTCTCCGAGCAGGGTGAAGCAGTCGCTGCTGACTGACCAGTCGGCGGAGCCGTCCTCCGCGGGAGCCGGCTCCACGCCCGGCTCCGATGTGTTCGCGCCGCCTGCGTCCGACAAGAAGACCCGGTACGTGACAGGACCGGGCGCTCGGCCGCCCCGCGGGGGGGGGGGGGCACCGGCAGCGGGCGGCGCTGTTGAAGAGACTGATAGGCGCCAGCCGATAGGGGAGTCAGTGCGGCGCGCGAGCCGAAAACGGCGCCGGCGTGTCTGGCGGACCCAGCGACCCAGGACAGCCGGCGCCTGCCTGCTGTTGCATGGTGTATTGCAACGTATAAAGGGTGCGCGTCGTTGGTCAGTACCCATCATGACGTATGATGGACATCCTTTAGGGGAGCGTGGGACGAATCTGATATACGAGGTCTGTCCGAAAAGTAACGAGACTGGCTTTATAAGAACTTTATTAGAGGAAATTGAAAAGTACCAAAGTCAAATTCCTTTAAAATAATCCCCTTCCAGTCCAACACACTTGTGCATTCGCCTCTTCCAGGATTCAATACACTCCTGGAAGGCATCTTCTGGGATCCTTCTGAGTTCCGTCGTCGCGGCCGTTTTGATGGAATCAGTATCAGGAAAATGGGTTCCCTTCAGAACAGATTTGATCTTGGGGGAGAGGAAAAAGTCACAGGGGGCCAGGTCGGGGGAATATGGAGGTTGTTCCAAAGTTGCAATGTTCCTTTCTGCCGGAAACTGGCGAATACTCAGGGTTGTGTGAGCAGGAGCGTTGTCGTGATGGAGCACCCATGTGTTGGTTTCCCAAAGGCTTCGCCTCTTGTCCCGCACTGATCTCACGAGGCGCCGAAGAATCTCCCTTTAGACGGTTTGGTTCACTGTTTGGCCTTGGGGTAAGAATTCGAAGTGAACGATGCCTTGAATATCGAAAAACACAATGAGTATCACTTTCGCTTTCGTCTTCGACTTCCTTGCTTTCTTTGGCCTTTGGGATCCAGGACTTTTCCATTCACGACTCTGTCTCTTCGTTTCCGGATCGTACGAGTATTCGCCAGTTTCCGGCAGAAAGGAACATTGAAACTTTGGAACAACCTCCATATTCCCCCGACCTGGCCCCCTGTGACTTTTCCCTCTCTCCCAAGACCAAATCTGTTCTGAAGGGAACCCATTTTCCTGATACTGATTCCATCGAAACGACCGCGACGACGGAGCTCAGAAGGATCCCAGAAGATGCCTTCCAGGAGTGTATTGAATCCTGGAAAAGGCGAATGCACAAGTGTGTTAGACTGGAAGGGGGTTACTTTGAAGGAATTTGACTATGGTACTTTTCATTTTTTTCTAATAAAGTTCTTATAAAGCCAGTCTCGTTACTTTTCGGACAGACCTCGTACGTTGAAACGTTTGGTAACGGCCAACGCAGTATCGTTTCGTTTCGTAGACACGTAAGTAAGGCATGGCTGGAGATTTCCGAAATTTAGAAATTAATTGAAGCACTTCAACTAGAATGCTGAAAATATTTTTCTCCACACATTCCCATAGAAATCATGGTAAAATACCTACAAATTAGTGGGTCTAAATGCTTTCCCCCCCCCAGTCTCCGACTATGATTGCGGGTATTCAGTGCAATTTTTGTCTGATCCTGAAAGTTGTTGTACCAACGAGCTTTTGCAGGTGTTTTAATGTCATTCGCACGTGCCGTCGACAATAGCCACTCCTCGTTCCGCGCAATTTCGCAGCCCGCTCGCTGGCCGAGCTTACCTCTCGGCCTGGACGGACAGCGTCCAGTCTGAGTTGTCCGTCACGGCCGACACGGGTCGCCGGTGTTGACCGCTGATCAGGGTGTCCGGTCTGATTGTGCGGCGCCCCCTGCCGGCAGGTTCCAGATGACCCCGCACCCTGTCACCGGGCAGCACCTGATCCTGCCGCCGGGCCGACGGCGCAGCAACAGCCGCACCCCGCGACCCGAACGGACAGGTACGCAGAGCAGGTCAGATCAGGTCTCATCAGGTCAGGTCAGGTCAGGTCGCATCACGTTACGCCACGTCACGTTACCTCACGTCGCGTCAGACCCGATCAGATCAGATCACATCAGATGAGACCACATCAGATCACATCAGGTCAGGTCAGGTCAGGTCAGGTGAAGTCAGGTTAGGCCAGATCAGATAAGACCAGATCGATTAATTGATTAATGGGGTTTAGGGGCGCACCTACTTCGTAGTCATACGGCGCCATGATCATGCCAGATCAGACGGACCAAATCAGGTCCAGTCAGATCACATCAGGCCCGATCACATCAGAACAGACCGGGTTAGCTATTGTGCGTCACATTCTACACGTGAGGCTTTTCATGCAGGCCAGTCAGTAACTAAAGGACAAAAACATTCGCGACCTCAACATATAGGCAAGTTTACTCATCCTCCTCAATCCGACCTTAGTTCTGTGCGTTTTATTTCGACAATAATAAGCTACGAAAATTGTCGGAAACTCGTGAGGGCGAAAACGGACGCACACTCTACAAAAGAGTATGTCGGTGTGTCGGAAAACGTCGCCTACATTACTGTAAAACCTTTGTCGTCGGCCGCCGGTACCGCACGATGGCCTTGTCCTGCTGCCCCTGGCATGTCCAGTGCGTCAGGAACGATAAATGAAAACCAGGCATGTTACTGTGGAGACGTTTGTTCACGTCCGATGACCTATACTGATGCGCAGTATTGGTCAACATGGGTCAGTATAGGACCTGCCGGCTTATGGAGGTCTCGGCGGTTAATTTGGCATGTTCTTCGTTGCCCTCTGTTGACTTTTTTGACATCCACTGTCCTGTTTTTGTCATCGCCGCAGCTCCCTTAAATATTTTAGAACTCTTTCAATGCTTAGTGACCTCGACTAGGCTCTGATGACCTATGCCGACCTTTGCTCATCCTCGCTGGTCTGTGGCGATCTTTTCTGATTTCTGCTTGTTTCCGTCGGCGTCTCTTGAATCCTGCTGACATCTGGCGGACTTCCGTCGATTTTTGGTGACCTCTGGTGACCTCTGCGGCGGCGGGCCGGCAGACGAGCGGGACAGAGAGCAGTCGGCCGCGTCCGAGGCGGAGCAGCGAATGGAGAGGAACCGCCGACTCTGCTGCGGAGCTCTGATTCTGCTCGCCACGCTGCTGCTGCTGGCCGTCTGCATCGGCGTTCTCGTCACCGAGCGTGAGCTGGTCATGCTCACTAAAGTAAAGCCGACCAAAGAGCAGAGCGCAGGGGGCTTTTCTGGAGGGACGGGGGGGGATGGAGGCACGCCTGAAGGCAGGGAAAGTTTTTGCTACTTTTTTGGCACTGAGATGAAAGCCGTTCTGCTCGCTGTTGATCCTTGATGGTGCCATCATCGAGTGTAGACAAACTACGCTGCATGAAGAACTGTTTCCTTTTTGCATTCTTGGTCTCAGTTTCAGTGCATGACGATTCAGAAAGGAACGTCTGATTTAAGCGCCAACCGAAACAGGTGGTAGAGGGTCTTGGCGCTGTTGTATTTTATCTCCTTGTGTTCCATATTCCGTCAGCAGGTTAGCCTGTTTGTTTTTCCAGTGAAAACGAAAGAGAACCCCTCCAGCAAAGGCCCGCAGACCACGTCCCAACGGCCGGCAGCTCTCGCAGCCTCCGGCAAACCGCCCGCTGACCCTTCACTCGTGACATCTACCGACCGGTCCACGAACCACCAGTCGTCGCCGTCGCCACTCGATGTCTCCACCAGCGCCGCGGTTTCCGTCACGGAGTCGGGGGCTGGTTTGATCGAAGCTCTGGGCGGCACCACCGCCGCCGTCGCGCCCGAGCGACGGGGCAGCCGGATCGGCGGGGCCGGCGACGGTCCCGACCGTCGGGAGGGCGCGACCACTGAGACCAGCCCGGGTCCCGGCGAGACCACGCGCTGGGTGGACCATCGCCCGCCGGGCGGCTGGTCAGCCGGGGACACCGACATACCGCTGATGGCCAGCCGGCCTCCCTGGCTGCAGCCGCAGTCCCTGTCGGCCAGTCCGGAGCCCGCCCGGGCCTCGCCGACCAATCAGGAGCGAGGCACGACGCCGGCAGCCAATGAGAGCCGCGCCGGCCGGCCGATGGCCAATCGGGAGCGCGGCGAGGCGCGGTCGGCCAATCACGACGACCCCGATTCGACGCCGGCCAATCAGCGGCGGCCGGCCGGCGGCGGGTCGCTGTGGCCGCCGGCGTCCGGCACCGAGCGGACCGAGAGGGACATCCAGGACGTTGCGCTCCCCGCCACCGGACGTCCGGACGTTCGCGCACCTTCGGACGTCCGCGGCGGCTGGGACCTGGCCGACGGCGGGCTCACCGTAGACGTTTACATTCCGGAGCCCGACTGGTTTCCCTCCGGCGTTGTTCAGGAGGCCGAAGTCGGCTCGCAACGTGTTCTTGTCCGCCAGGCAAGGTGAGCTCCTGCAAAGGTGGTGGAAGTGAAGTAGGATGACACTGAAGCATGAGGGCATGCTTCTGCACATGCTGGATCAGCCATGCTCTGCTTTAAACCGGGCGGTGGGTGCCTCTCAATGTTAACGGGAGGGATCTTTACGCGATGACAAGGGGAGGAGGGTGGTATGCATGCACCTCGTCATTTGGTCCGTAATTTAGCTAACGTTCCGGGAAAAAGCAATCGATAGCTGTGTGCCCAAGGAATCTAACGGTACCCGGGTCAACCACGTAAAGTCAACTGGTGATCCCCTGGGTCAGACCAAACTTTATGTTTGGGAACTATAAATAGATCTCCCGGAGTTAAAACTGATACATTGGGGCCAAATAGGCCTGAATTTGTCTCCTTTATCACAGTCACGGCAAAAAATTAGTGCAGGAGCGTTCTTAGGTCAAAAAGATCACCTTATGCCATTAACATCGTTCCGCCCTGAAAAAAACCATTGAATAAAGTAAGCTATCGTCATGTTGACCACCATTCTGAACCAATTCCGTTCCATCATCTGCCGGGTATGCATACTTATAAAATAGTGAAAAAAGACATTTGGAGCAAAAATTGCCCTGTAAATCTTCATTAATGACGCTAAAGTGACCTGAGATCAGACCTGAGCGGAAACTGGGAATATTTTTTACTTAAACATGTACAAACAAGTTGTTTTTTGGCTGTCAATTGATGTTCACTTGCGTGGTATGCCCGTAGAGATTGATGCTGCTTATTTGAAAAAATGCTTTTCAATCTACTGCGCTAATCCGAGTTTAAATTCTGTCAAGTCTAATCTCCTTGTATGGAAAGCCCAGGGGTGTTTGGGCACTGTGCTCTGCATTGTGCCCAGACAGATAACCTGCATTCGTTTCGCGTACAGACTGTACGGCTAAGTCCTTCCGATGACCCTCCAAATGACGTCACATTGTGGTGCAGATTTCGGAGCGCCGTGTCGTCATTCTTCACCCTCTTCCTGAGCTTTCGTCGCGAGGCCTCGGCTTCCGCAGCTCCAGCCGGAACCCTCTCTCCGCGCAGCCAGTGTAACACTAAGCACGCCACATGGAGGACCAGATCGCTCTCTTGACTCTGCGACGATGACGAGGCCGATCCAGTAGCGTCTAACGCAGACGGCGTCGCTCTGACCTCCGACCTCTGACCTCTGGCCCCCGCGCGGCCCAGGAGCGTCCTGCTTCGGCCCGAGCTCGATGACCTGCCCCGGCCAGGGCGGCGTCTGCGGCGCCCGCTGCGACGGCGTCGTCGACTGCGCCGACCTGAGCGACGAGCGTGACTGCGCATGCGCCGCCCGGCTGGCGCCGAGCCTGCACTGCGACGGCTACTTCGACTGTCACGACGAGAGCGACGAGTCGGCCTGTGACGGTGAGGGCGGTGTGACGAGTCGGTCTGTGACGGTGAGCGGTGTGACTAGTCGGCCTGTGACGGTGAGGGGTGTGACTAGTCGGCGTGTGACGGTGAGGGGTGTGACTAGTCGGCCTGTGACGGTGAGGGATGTGACTAGTCGGCCTGTGACGGTGAGGGATGTGACTAGTCGGCCTGTGACGGTGAGGGGTGTGACTAGTCGGTCTGTGACGGTGAGCGGTGTGACGAGTCGACCTGTGGCGGTTAGGTGTGTGACGAGTCGGCCTGTGACGGTGAGAGGTGTGACGAGTCGGCCTGTGACGGTGAGGGAGTGTGACGAGTCGGCCTGTGACGGTGAGGGGTGTGATGAGTAGGCCTGTGATAGTCAACTATGTGCCAGGAAGCTTATCCAACCGACCTGGTCGGTGTCTTAGTGGTCAGGCCACTGAGCTAGTCAGCGACTTTTTCTACGCCGCCTTGACCTAGCCAGTGCATTGCCACTAGTCTGCGGCTGGCCGAACCTGACCTGACCTGACCCGTTGCCCCCATGGCAGGCTGCCCGGTGGACGAGTTTTCCTGCTCGTTCCATCCGGAGCTGGACGGCGGGGGGCCCTGCATTCCGCGTCGACTCCGATGCGACGGCAACGACGACTGCCTGAACGGGCGCGACGAGCTGGCCTGCCACCACCTGAGCGATGACGTCATTCCGCAGCAGGTGACGTCATCGGCCGGGAGACGGGCGCGGATTGGCTGGGTACTGTGTGTCTGTGTGTTGTGGCGGGCAAATTGTTGTTGATTCCCGCTTCCTGAAGAATTCCTTGACATGTTTCGTTTTGAGTCGGCGAAAATAATGTGTTGGCTGTTCTTTTGTGTTTAATTGTTGTTTGTCTTCGCGGGCGATTTCACAGCTAAAAATAACAGTTCTTCCGTATTGATATTTATACGTGTTTATATTTTGCGGTCATGCCGGAAAGAGCATAAACAGGTGTGTTTGTCAGTAATAAAGTCAAGCTCGGTTCGCCAGGTGTACCCCCTAGTAGTGACGTCTGGATTTCTGCATCGGCTGGTGGACGGAAATTGGCTTCCGGTGTGCCACACCGGAGAAGACATGATGCCCTACGCCGAGGACGTGTGTGAGCAGATTGTCGGCCGACACACCGTGTGAGTTTGGGGCTTTTCATTTAAATCGCAACCGCTCACTGACAGCGAACTTGACCTGTGAGACGGCGTTGGTTTGCATGCGGGGAAGAGTATTAAGGGGAACCGGTTCTGAATCTTAAGCTTATTGTTTTTCGTGACCTTGTAGTTTGGTAAGCCATAGGAATAAACGTCCTATGACAGCAAAAGGAGCTTGGATCTGTTTTCGTTACTATGCGTTTTTAGTGTCATTTTCCTTAGTCTGTCTGATACGTCGGGCATACCAACTTTGACATTGAAGTTGTGAACCTGTCATGAGTTCAGGTGTTCTAGCTTATGTCAATGCTTTGCAGAGACAAACTAATGGAGGCTGGCTATTGTGCTGGGGTGTAGTTGTGCATGACTTTCTGAAATGTGCCTTAAGGCCATCTATACTTCTCCACACCTGCTTCAAAAAAAACATTTTTTTAGCAGACATTGTTGTCGCAAAACCGAGAAGCGATCTAAATTGCGCTTCAAAAATTTGCTTTCAAAACAATACAGCAGCGTAGTTGCGAACAAGCCACCTGCCCGCCGCACCGAGCAACGCTTCACTGCTCGACTCCTCTCGAGTCGTGAGCCCTCCGCGCTGAGTCCCGAGTGGCGAGTTTCGAGTGCCGTTTTCAGCGGGCGGCCGACGGCGCGGCCGCGGGCGTACCGCTCGCCGTACCGGGGTGCGTTCGCCGTGCTGGCGGGGACGTTCTCGGCTCGGCCGGCGTGCGCCTCGCTGGCGGGCGTGTTCGTCCGGTGTCCGCCGCCCGAGTGCGGCCACAGCACCGACCAGTGGACGTCCGGCCGCAGCCGTCTGCCGCGCAGTCAGGTCAGGAGAGGGTCGGGTCAGGTCAGGGAAGCTCAGGTCAGGGGGAGGTCAGGTTAGTGGAGGGACAGGTCAGGAAAGGCTATGTCAGGTCAGGGGAGACTGTCAGGTCAGAAAAGGGCTGTGTCAGGTCAGGGGAGGGCCGTGTTAGGTCAGGGAAGAACTGTGCTAGGTAAGGGGAGGGCCGTGACAGTCAGGGAGGGCCGTGACAGGTCAGGGAGGACCGTGTTCGGTCAGGGGAGAACTATGTTAGGTCGGGGAGAGTTGTGTCAGGTCAGGGAAGGGCTGCGTCAGGTCAGGGGAGAGCTATGTCAGGTCGGGAAAAGTTGTCAGGTCAGGGAAGGGCCTTATCAGGTCAGGGGAGAAGCTGTGCCGTTTAGAAGAAGGCCGTTCAAGGTGAGGGGAGAGCTGTATCAGCTCAGGAGAGGGCTGTGTGAAGAGAGGGCTGTGTGAAGACAGGGCACGGCCGTGTCAAATCAGGGGAGAGCTGTGTTAGGTGACGGGAGGGATACTCTGTTGTGTTGCGCCGAAGAAGCGTTGCCTTTTTATGGCAGAGCGCCAATCAGCCGACGCGAATTGATTCATTGCTGGGCAGCCAGTTCTAGCACTGCGTCTCTTCGTGAGCTGCATTTGTTCTGCGGCCTCTGCGGGGCGCCTTGTGACAGCGGTGACATGACGGCTCCGCTCTTTTCAGCCAGCTCTATTCGGACAACAAACAGCCGATTCGTCCGGCTCGTCCGGCTCGTCCGGCTCTTCCGGCTCGTCCGGCGGGCGGCCGGCGTCACATCGCCTGACGATCGACGCCACGGACTTCGACCTGCGGCGTCCGTCGCCGCGGGTGCCGCTGCAGCCGCCGCCCACCGCCGTCCCGGACGACGTTGAGGTGTTCCCCGGCTGGAGCAACGAGCACGGGCGGGGGCGGGGGCGGGGGCGGAGGCCGCCGCCGCAGCAGAGGGACCACGACGGCCGCATCGTGGGCGGCATGCGCAGCGCACCGGGCCGCTGGCCGGGCCTGGTGGCCATCTACAGGGACGGCGTGTTCAGCTGCGGCGGCACCGTGCTCACCGCCCGCTGGGTGCTCTCCGCCGCCCACTGCTTCGAGAGGTGAGCGGACTGACGCGGAGAGATTGCTGCCTGGCGCTGAAATGGAGGAAGGACGAGCGAAACCACACTTTTAGGTCTACGTCGTCAAAAGCTAGGCTCATCTTCAGTTTAGCCCTAGAACCAATGGCAATTTTTCCTGTCTCGGCTTTTTGCTTTGCTCCTTCCCTGTTTCTATTCCCCAGCGACAAGTGACCACAAGCCAGCAGACTGAAGTCTCCGGTGTATGATGTGTGGTATGTCCATTACTCGGACCCGAATCGGGGGCGCCTCCACAAGCTGTGCTGTAACTGCGGCGAGCGAATTGCGCCTTCATGGTCTCGCTGTGCTGGGTTGTGCTTTGCTGGAGCACTCATGTACGGGAGCCGTCGTGACCTGTAACTCAGACGGGAGGGTGCTGGTCCCCCCGTCCTGGCGAGACAGGATCGAGACGCCAGAGTCGAGTCAGCAGGGTCGAGTCGTCGCGGCGCTCGATATTTGACCTGTCAGTCAGCCGCCAAATAGCCAATAGTGGGTCATTCTGGCTTCCACACCGCTGTTGCTTCGTTTTTGATGGCTTCTTCATCTCTCGCGACAAAATCAACCGTATCCTTGATTGCGCAGTCGGGTGTAGGTAGATGCAGTACCTGCCGGTGCGCGAAAGATATGCCTGGCACAGCCTCTCAAACTCCGAATTGATCGCATGAGATTTATGCAGCGACAGACGAAAAGTCTGAATGTGTCTCGAGCATGGCGGCTACATCGGCCTGCACGATGCAATGGCAGGTTCGAAAGGCACCGGTACGAAATCCAGGCGGGAATGCTCCGACGGCAGAGCTTCGCGCCGTACGAGCAGTCCCGGTTCGCCAGCCATATCGTCGTCCACCCGGACTACAACAGGTGCCCGACCGTGCTCGACTGCTCGAACGCTGTTTGTCGTCGGCGATGTTCGCGTGTTTTGCGTTCGAATGACCTTGTGCTGGCAGCTTTGAGCTGCGTTGCTTTTTCTCGGGATAAATCGATCGGATAACATGCGTGGCTTGCATTCTGTTCTGAGTGCGTAGCTCTTATCGCAAAATGCCGGCAAAGGAAAATTATCCCAACCACGAGACACCAACCATTTTGATTAAAGAACTGCCAGACCGCAAAAGAACTTGACGTGCAACCTGGCTTGAAACATTACCAACGTAATTCTTGTTCCTCTGACATACGTCAGTATCTCTCGTTGTAAACACTTCACGACCGCACGTTTCCGCTCGTTGCAAATGCTGCCCTCGCCCCGGCTTACGGCTCGGACGAGACCGCGCCGTCCGCGCGGCCGGCCATCGCCGCTGACCGATCCCCCTCTGCCGCCCCGCTGGCAGCCGGGTGTACTCGCACGACCTCGCCCTGGTGCGGCTGTCGCGGCCGCTGGAGCTGACCCAGTGGAGCGCGCCCGTCTGCCTGCCGGCCGCCACCGACGTCGTGCCGCCCGGCAGCCGCTGCGTGGTGGTCGGCTGGGGCCAGGTCCACCAGGACGGACCAGAGGGTAGGTCAGGTCCACCAGGACTGACCAGGGGGTAGGTCAGGTCCACCAGGACGGACTAGAAGGGAGGTCAAGTCCACCAGGATAGACCAGAAGGTAAGTGAGGTTCGCCAGGACAGGCCAGGGGTAAGTCTGGTGCAAAGGGCGGGTCGTATCCACCAGGACGGGCAAGAGGTCAGGTCAGATACACGAGAACGAACATATTAAAGGGGAACTTCTTCAGTGGCGGAAAGGGTTGAACGTAGCAGGCTTCACCATTATGGTTCAGATAACGACTCACGAACCAAACATCATGGATCTTCTTCGTCCTGTTAGATCACGGGAGATGTCTCTGTGATCTCTCCGTGTGCGGCCAGTGGAGGACCTGATGGACCCGATGGACCTGATGGATGTGGATAGCCCTGTGCGTGGATAGCGGAGGACTTCATGGAGGTGTCATCCCGTGTGGGTTTTGGAGTGGCTGATGAAGCTGGATATGCATGTGGGCACTTTAGGACCTCATGGAGGTGTTTATCTGTTTGTGGACAAAGTTGTGTCTGATGGGGTTGGACATGTGTTTGTGTGGACAGTGTGGAACCTGTTGGAGGCAGATATCTATGTATGGGGGCAGTGGATGACCTGAATGAGGTGGATATGCCTGCGGTCAGCAGGGGGACCCGATATGGAATGGTTGTCTCTGTGTGTGGGCAGTGGAAGACTTGATGGAGGTGGAGATCCCGGTGCTGTCCTTCTGTCCGGAGCGGTACGACAACATCACGATCGAGATCTGCGCCGGGGCCCTAGAGGGCGGCAAGGACTCGTGCCAGGGTGACAGTGGAGGGCCCCTTTTCTGCAGGTGGGGCTCGGCGCCAACTACAGCCCACTGTTGCACCGCGCCGGTGTCAGCTCACCGGAGTCCTGCTTTACGCCACATCATCCGCGTACTAGAACATGATAACGAACAGCTGCCATCGTTGGTCGTTCGTAGCACATCGTGGATGTTCGTAAACAAACCATGTGTTTTTTTAGAAATCACAGAAAATCAAGCTTGGTGGGCTGTATTTGGGAGTCTGCTTGGTGTCGTTTAATTTCCGATTATCTGAAAAGTGCCCGAAGGACTGATTTCATATGACCTGCTCTGTGGCCCAGGATGTGGCCCCAGATCGGATGGCCTGACCTCGAATGGCCTGATCTTCGACCGCGTGTGACCCAAGGTTGGATGACCTTACAGTGGATCCCGTTTGGCCTGAGATGGATGACATGACCTGTGATCCTGCGTGACCTGGGGCCGGACACCCTGACCCGTGACCTTGTGTGACCTAAGGTCGGACGACGGACGCTGGGAGCAGCACGGCGTCGTCTCGCACGGCCGCGGCTGCGCCCTCCCCAACTCACCGGGCGTCTACACCCGGATATCGTACTACCGAAACTGGATCGCTCGGTTCACAGGTGAACTCGGACATACGGCATCCACTCTACTGGGATGTCCGTAACGATGGGAAACCGTTCCATGTTTCTGGTAGATTGGCAAGCCATGGTTGTTACCTTTTAGCCGGACAGAAAGCAGGCAAATCGGACCGCGATGCAAGTGAAATATGCATCACAGGTGTAGCAGTGCTGTGCTGTAAGAGGATTTCGTGTAAAACTAGCGGGCAGCCAAAACACTAATCCGATCCTGTGTGCTATCTTTTGACCAGCAACATGATCCAAGATTATCGTTTTTTCCGTCATGGCGTCGTGGGCTTCTCCTCGAACAGCAGAATTCACCCAAAATTATTTTGTGATCCAGACCACGTTCCGGGCTGATTCACCCGGCGCTCCGTACCGACACCGCGCGCTTCTCATTCCCGTCGGTGCTCCTCATGCTGTCTGCACCGTGATCCCCATGCCCATTCTGCGTCCAACCGGCCTCTGCTGCCGCTGTTTCCCGCTGTGCTGTTGACCCCGTGACCGTGGATGACCGCCGTGACGGCTGTCCCGTCTCGGTGGGCAGCGGTGGACACGGTCGGGGCGGACCGTTTCCCGAAACAGCGCTGTCCGACCCGGCTGTGCCATCTGCGGGGTGGCATGTGCCTGACCGAGGTCGACGTCTGCAACGGCCGGGTGGACTGTCTGGAGCTGGAGGACGAGAGGTGAGAGGAATGCGGACGCAGAGGACGAGAGGTGATAGGACTAGGGGCACAAAGGACGAAAGGTGGGAGGAACGGGAGCGGATAGAGGTGGGGGAGAAGTGAGCGTGTGGGAAGAGGACGAAATGGCTGTGTTGGTAGAGGACGATAAGTGAGGTGATCGAAGAGGGAATAAGGGACGAGGACAAACGGGATTTCAGCAGCAAGCTGCGAGGCAAGATCTGAAGCTGATTGGCCACAAGCCGGTCTATACTACGCAAACGCCACATATACCATGGCTAAAGCTTCCCGGGAACTTCCTGTCTGAAAACGTGAACAAATTCCTGGGGATTGCCCAGGCGACGGCAGAGCCTCGTGTGGGATATTCACACCGAAGCAGAACGTCTGAGCCCTCGGAAATGTAAGTCTACAAGGTGCTAACCCGGGCCGCCTGGCTGTCGTCAGGTTCTGCGGTCCCGCCGGGGAGGAGATTCTGCCGGTGGTCGCCAGGACTACACCGCCTCCACCGACGAACGCTGCGGGTACGCCCTCGAGGTGCACCAGCGGGCAGATAAAACACTGTTGCCAGTCTGTGGGCCCATCTCACCTAACTTCACCTCATCACCTCATCTCACGGCTCACCATGGGTGCATCTCGCGTCTCGCTGTATTCTGTGGCTCCCGAAAATACATATGTTATGTTACGTGATTGTGTCTGTATGCTGGTGTACAATGTGCTGTTAGCTTAGAAGCGAACTGTTTGTTGTATTATATACGTGACATTCACATGGGTAGTAGGGAGGAAACTATTGACAAACAGCTGACTTGTGGACGTCTATGTCCGTGACAAGAAACCATAGTGGACTGACAGCTGACGTCTGTTTCAGACTCGGATCCGACTGTCGTATTCGGCCCTCCGGTTACGGTAGCGACGAGTCGGCCATCGACTACAACTCAAGTTTCCAATAACACCGAAGACGCCCTGTGCCCGTCTGACGAATTCAAGTGCCTCAAGTAAGGGTTTCTAAGAAGGGTTGGCTTGAGTATGCCAGACTCGCAGATGTCTTCAGTTTGCTCGTTTTATTGTTATTTTCCTTTTCGTAAAGGAATCACTAATGTCGCCTGTCATAAAAATTGATGCCGATCACGCGCATCACTTTCCATTCGTTTCTCTCAGCCATGTATTATATTTGTAACCAAGAGCGTTTGGACTTCTGTGAAGTCCGGGAGAGGGGGGCAACGTGATTTTTACCTCGTTTCTTTTCATCTGCCGCCATAGGGTTAGTGTCAAATGGGATAGGGTTAGGGTTAGTGTTAGGAGAACGGTTGCCCTCTGCCCCCCGTTCCTATGCTCCTGTCTGTGGCAATTTTCAATTTATAAATGAAGGATTTTGTGATCTAGGTTTTTTGGTCCACACGAACTTGGAAGGTCCAATGCCTGCCACTTGGATTTTTAATCCTGCATTGCCATTGTGTCCGTACGAGCCGTAACCCCTGCGGGTTTCGGCATTCCGATCTTCCGAGTGTCTGATGGTCCATTTCGCGCAACAGCGGATTCGCGCGGGCGCCGGCGGTCCCCGCCCGCCACAGGGGAATCTTCCGTTTTTTTTGCGTAAAACACCGATTTGTTCGATTACCAGAAGGGAATAAAAAACGCTCAGCTGAAGTGACCTGAAGTAATTCATTGCCGTTCCGACGTACCAGTTAATTTGCTCTTATCGGTCATATTGAGTGTTTTGTTTAGAAAAGTATGAAGGCTCGCAAGGCCGGTTTTACACCAATCGCGGGCGGATTTTGTGGCCTTTTGATGACGTTAATACAGATAACCAGATTTCATTTTTCGGGGGGTAGGAAATAAAAAATGCTCACCTGAATCGTTGTGGCAGTGGAATGGCGGTGGAGCAAAAGAGGAAACTTGATACGTACAGAGGCATTTGTGTCATTTAATGTTTAGTTGATAGACATGTAAGGCAGAGGTCAACCGACCCAGGTTAACGGGTTCTTATTTTAGCGTTCCCACAGCGCGGACGTAATTGTCAACTTTTTTTCGTTCTCAACCGCTGTGACAGCCGCGGACTACCTTGCTGTGATGAAAAAGTTGGTAGACACGTAGTGAATTTGCCAGGTTTTAATTTCAGAGAACGTCCTGACAGAGCATTTCGCCGTTTTCACTGAACGTTTGTTTGCAGATGTATCCCAGGCTAACGGATCAGGACACGAAACATAATCTGCAGCGCTTTGAGAGGGTCAATTTGGATATTTTTTGGCAGTGGCGCTGACAGCGCACGGAGGCGGTCTATTCGTCTCCTTGTCCATACCTTTTTCTGTCGACATCCACACGTGCTGTAACTTCCACTTGGTTCATAGGAGATTCCAACGGTGATGTGACGCGCTATGCAGTAAGACACCCAATGACGGATCCAGGACGCAGTCTAGGAGGGGGAGGGGGCAACCATGTTTGTCCCCCTCTTCAGCCTTTTGGGGGTGGGAGACGTGGACTCAGATGTCACTTGGTGACGACGTTCGCCTTAAAGCGACCGTCGTCGAAGCAAACGTTCTAGCGTGTCTAATAGCACGCATAAAGTCGTATGTGACGTCGCAGTCTCGGCCGTCAGGCTAAAGACACCTTTCAATTTAATAAACAAAATACATTTGCGATATCTGCAATCCAGCTGTCCAGCTAACACAGAGGTATGGCGCACTGCTCATAAGAAATAGGCTAAATAGACAACCATATGTGACTTTGAATACACATATATCAAAATCCGCATTTTTCGCATTGATGAAACTGATTAAGAGCAATTTGATGCCTTCCCATACCTACCCCAATATTTTTTAATCCAAAGCCGAATTTCTACAGTCCACCCCTCAAATGTAATGTAGTATCAAACTCGCAACTTTCCATCAATCGAATGCCAGCCGCTCCAGTGCCAAACGAATGTACGGGGCAATGTTGAGACAACTCTAGCATGAAAACTGAATTCTTTGTAGGAATCGTAGCCTTATATCTGGCGACGATTGCCATAAAACTGCGACGACTTCTTGCGAAATCCGCACTGAGTTCTCTGTCAGCAACCAGCAGAGTACAAAAATGGTGCAAAGAGCAGTCAGCTTACGATCAGCTCTCCAGTACTGTGCAACTGTAACTGTGCAATGCAAAATGACGCTAACTGTACTCAGTGACAGGGCAAGATTGACAGACAGAATATTGTTTGTTTGAGAGTTAGGGCTCAGGTGTCCACGGTCTTGAGTCAGGTTTTGTGTCTGGCTTCAGTCAACAATCTCAGATAGTCTTCGTCACTTCGTCACCCAACATTGCGTCGAGCGCAAAAACCGTGCCAGCTCCGCTTCAAGCGCCTGCTGATTGGCAGCACAGATTCTGAAAGGGACTAAGTCAGTATTTAGCTTTTACCATGTATCATGGTGTTTTACGGTTACTTTTTTTCTTATCAAATTCGGATCATAATGACAAATGACGTAACAAAATTAACTATATTAAATTATCTATAACAGTTTACTGAGAAGGATGAAGCTTTCAAGTTTAATCTTCAACTGATGTTACTTCCGTTAACCGCGCATGGGATCTACTATCACACCAGAAGTTAAGGAAATACTGTCGCTGGCAGAGCCATCTATTGAGAGTCTGACGAACGATTTCGCTGTGGCCTTTGCGCGAAATGACCACCATGGTCTGCAAGCCTTTTGTTGGCGTGTCTCTGCCTCGTTAGTGGGTCCTGGGTTCCCCGCTGCCACTGACCCCCAGACTCCTCCCAGCCTGGCCCACTCGCGGCCGCAGCCTGGCTCTTTGGTCCGGGCTCCCGCGGACTGTGGCCCGTCAGCAGCACACTCCGTCATCAGACTCCAGTCTGCCAGCTGGCGTGACGCGCGCCTGTCTGCCGCAGCCTGCGCCACTGCGTGCCGGTGGCGCAGCTCTGCGATCTGGAGCCGCAGTGCGGCGACTTCTCGGACGAGGCGTCCTGCTCGCTGCTCGACTACCTGGCCAAGCACGACCCGGACCGGCTCTGCGACTTCGAGGTCGACCTGCCGGACGCCGACGACGAACAGTTCTGCTGTGAGCGCCTCGGGGCCGATCAGGGGCGCAGCCGGGATTTTCTTGGGGGGGGGGGCAGGAACTGTGAGCTGAAATCGTACGGAAACCGCCTGCCGGGAAGACGATGTGCAATGGTTTCCACGACAAAATGCGGGCCCAAGGGGCGGGAGACGGGCCCCAGGGCCCCATGACTGACTGCGCCTGTGGTGCCGATCGTGTGCGATGGATTCTGCTGCGAGAGCCTCGGTGCCGATTGCTTGCCATCAGTTCTGCTGTGAGCGCCTCAGGGCTGATTGTGTGCGATCGTTTGCGGTTGTAGGAGGATTCTGAGTCAACAGGCCGCTGCAGAAACCTTTAGTTACAAACCAGTGCCCAGCATGGGACTATTATGTTCATGCGCATCCTGGGGCTCCGTATACGGTCTGCGTTCGCATTCTGGTATAATCAGAACTGCTCTAAACACATGGAAGATAATGCGAAGAAGACGTGAATGCAGTCTGCGCTGTGGAAGGGCGTAAGTCAAGAAGGGGTGAAAATGTAACTGATGCACCTGTCAGTTGAATGAGCAGAGGCTGGGAGTTGCCATTCCGCCATGCCATGTCGCAGGCGCTGAGAACCAGGACGAGTTTTTCTGCCGGCACAGTCAGCGCCGGATCCCGCGGTCCTGGCTGTGCGACGGTGACGTGGACTGTACGTACGGAGAGGACGAGGCAGACTGCGGTGAGTCGGCCGGCAGACTGGTGAATCGATGGTAAGGCTGTGGTGAGTCGACCGACAGATTGCGGTGAGTCAGATATCAGAATGGTAAGCCGGTTTTCGGACTGTTCAGTCGACAGTTTGTGGAGAGGACGAGGCGGACTGTGGTGAGTCGACCAGCACACTGCGGTGAGCTGATTGACAGACTGTCGCGAATCAACTGTAAGACTACGGCGAATCTACTGATAGACTGCGGTGAGTCAGCTATCAGACTGCGGTAAGTCGACTTTCAGGCTGATAAGTCGACTGTCAATATGGAGAGAACGAGATAGACTGTGACGAGTCGTCTTCCAGACTACGGCGAGTTGACTGAAAGACTGCGGTGAGTCGACTGTCAGACTGTTGTGAATCAACGGTAAGGCTGTGGCGAGTCGGCAGCCTTCCAGCTCCGCCGGATTCGCAGCCACAAGCTCTCTTTCTCATTCGTTCTCTCGTTATTGCCGTTGCGGCGATGAAACCATACCGGATCCTGCGTGCGTCCTGACCTGCCCTCCCCGTTTCAGTTGCATTGGCGCCAACTGACACGGGCACCATCGAACTGGACAGAAATGGCCTGCCCATAAAACGTCTGCATGGGGTCGTCGTCATTAAAACCAAGTAAGGCGCGCCACACGTGGAAGATCAACAGGTGTGCCTCTGCTCTGATTGTGACTAGCATTGCGTGTTGAGGCGATTTTTCATCTTTATTAGAGTTTTGACATCGATTTGATTTGTCTGATAAGTGTTCTTGTTGACTGTTTAATCGTTCCGTTTTTTTTTGGGGGGGGGGAATGCACAGGCATCACAATAACCAAGAAGTTACAAACAAGGAAGCTGCGGTCATTACTGACAGATTACGCAGTACCTGTTACCTGATTACGTTCGTTGCCTAGCGCCTTTTCTTAACTTTGCGCAGCATCCGGCATAAGGACACCAATCGATAGGTATAGAGGCATTTCGCAGCACTTCTGAACTGACAAATTAATAAGAATTTGAACTACAACTTTGCCATCCCAGTTCAAACCACGCACTGACTGTAGAACATTTCCTCCATCCGAACAGTTGATGAACATGATTCGTCTTTGGAAAAGAGTGAACGATAACTTTGTCTAATTTCCTCTGAATTCTCTTGACGCCACAAGGTATTGTGTTTAAGGCGAATTTCTGATGTCTTTTGATCTGCGTCACTGTAGTCGACTACGACTTATTATCACTCACACCAAGAGCTATTTCTTCTGTTCAGAGGGTGTTAAACTTGGACAAGGACCAGAAAGCCTCTCAGTGTGGCCGTTGCTGCCAGGCACGCGCGTGCACCTGTCGTTTCAGCCAGGACTCGAGTCACGTCTGGACTCCGATCTGCACGGAGTCGCACTCCTGGATCAGTCGGTACTCGGACGTCATCTGCAACTACCTGCACCAGGGGTGAGTCGGTTACCGTCACGAGGCGACCAGACGGCGCCGCTGACTGAAGGCAGGTCACGGAACCGCCTGCCTGTGTTGTGTGCCGGGACGGCGGGGGGACTATCTCGTGACCACTGGGCGCAGGTGCCGGTGAGTGGCGAAGAAGCTGACGGCTGTCTCGGCTCCGTTGCTGGAGATGCAGGGTTTCCGAGAAGCCTGTTAACCCGCGCACGACCGTCGGTCCGTTTCTGAACATGGGCGACTGGGGGGGGGGGCAGTCGGCTGCCCCCCTTTAACTCACGAACGGTTGGTCGCACGATAAAAATAAGCATGCCGTTAAAAGCTTGTGACGAGTAGAGCTCGAAACTGCTCTCATTTTTAGTTTTAGATAATATCTAAGTCAATTTACGCCCTATATATGTTTTCTCATAGCCGACTGCATGAGACCTAGAAATGGCCTGAATCTCAAGGGCTGTGACTAATATCGCATAGGTAAAGGCACCAGCGCACAGGTAAAGGTCCGCAAATGCCGATACATATCTAATTTCTCGGATTTGTTCAATATATAAGCCGAAACGTTGATTTAAAGACACGCCAATTTTCGCGCCGGCTGTTGGCGTGCGCCGCAGCCGTAAACAGTAAGAAATTAACGGGAACTAATTTTAGCGTTCCTTTATTTTCGCGAAAAGCCTATCCATGTAAATTTTATTGATCTTAGTGGTTCTTGTGATGGGTTTATCATGCCTAAATTTTAGAAAAATTCATTAGTTACCAATCTACAAAATTGGTCGGAGCTTTATTCGCGAGAGCCTGTTTATTTCCAAAATATATTACTTTTTCAAAGTTTTTGAGGTTCCTGGCATTACTTACGTCTGTGCAGGCTATTTCTGCCATTTTCTACCCATTCTGAGTAATTCAGGGTCGATTTTGACGATGGTACATTTTGGCTCACTACAGTTATTGGTGACCTGACCTCAGGTCAATGGCTGGAAGTCATTGGTATTTTTCCCAATGGCGGTAACTAGATGTCTGCTTCACTCCACACTAAAAATGTTATGAAATATTCCGTCAATTTCCGAAAAAAAACGGCGACATGTCTTACAAATGGGCTTGACCTTAGGTCAATGACTCGGGGAATTCCAGAAAATCTGTGAGAGCAGATTTGTTGCGTCTATGAGGATCACTAATCCCTAAAAGTATTGTTGAGATATCTTGTTTTGCGAAAAAGTTAGAGGGCGCTAAACTTTTTTTGACATTGGTCCGTTTGACCTATGTCTTAGGTCTTTGACCTATGGCTTAGGTTAGGCACCTGACGTGACTAAAGTCAAAATTTTGGCACGAGTTGTAAAATTGATGAAGCAAAAGGTGTACGAAGTTTCGTGACTCTGTGTTTGTTGGTTCTCTCGCAATCCCAGAAAAACCACAGTTAACCTGTGGTTAACTGTCCCCCAGTCGGGGACGGGTTAACCTAGCATTGTCAGTAGTGCTTCGTCTCCTTCCGTTTGCTGGGGAGGGGGGGGAGAGATTTTGGCCACGGTCCGACTGGAGAGGCAATTGTTCGATTACGGGTACTGACGCTGCAATCGATATCGCGTTACCCTGACGCCTCAGATTTCCCAGTTTACTGATCTCAAGATGAACAATGGTGCTGCAAGTGGGGCCAAAGTCTAAAATTTCGCTGTTACGCGCCGACCGCTTCAGAAACGCATGCCCAGGAAAGAATGCTCATCTGAAATGGCCATATGTCGTATAAAACTGCCCCTTTTTGCACGACAAGCAATGTTTTTGCGAAACGTGCCTCTAGGGGAAAACGTGGGTCACGAGGTCAAAATCCATCTTGGCCTGACTAGGACATTAACATTCTAATGATGTGGAATTTCACAGAGATATCAAAAATGACATGTACTGTACCTTCAGGAAAAGACAAACGGCATGCATCCACAAACTGATCTTAGATGAAAGCAATTTACCTGATATAGTTTTCTTGCGTTCCGGTCATACACATTCATCACCCAGCCAAGTTCGCCACAGACCATCCTCATGCGCCATTTTCAAATCCTACGCCAGTGTCATTAGCCAGCTCATCGGCTGATGAGTTGCGACATACTCACAGCCCCATGATTGACGTCTGACGAGTTGTCACATTGACGAGACGCCACATTCCCTTAGTCCCAAGACAGACCGCTGGTGAGATGTCACACTGACGAGATGCCACATTCCCTTAGTCCCAAGACAGACCGCTGGTGAGATGTCACACTGACGAGATGCCACATTCCCTTAGTCCCAAGACAGACCGCTGGTGAGATGTCACACTGACGTGCCACATTCCTTAGTCCCAAGCGACCGCTGGTGGATGTCCTTGACGAGTCCACTCCCTTAGTCCCAAGACAGACTGCTGGTGAGATGTCACACTGACGAGATGCCACATTCCCTTAGTCCCAAGACAGACCGCTGGTGAGATGTCACACTGACGAGATGCCACATTCCCTTAGTCCCAAGACAGACCGCTGGTGAGATGTCACACTGACGAGATGTCACAATCCCCCAGCCTCGGACTGACCGCTAACGAAGTATCGCATTTGTCCAGTCCCATGACCCCGACTGCCCGCCAGCGAGACGCGGTACACCCTCCGTGCCCTGACGCGGTGCCGTGCGCCGGCAGGCCGGTGGTGCGGGAGACGTTCGTCTCCGCACAGAACAAGCCGCTGACGCCGGTCCACCCGCTGGGGGACGAGCTGTACTCTTGCGCCGAGGACGACGCCGCTGATCCGATCCGCGTCAGGAGGGAGTCGCCGCTGAAGGGCCACCTCGGCCAGGGCTTCTTCGGCCACCCGATGATTCACGTCGCTCGCCAGCTGAGAACAGAGAGGGTGCGTCTTCTGGAGGTCACTGGGACCTGCGGCGTCGCTGTGGATACTGTCTGACCCCAAGGCACGAGGTCCTGCCACAACGCGCTGGATGTTTACGTAACAGAAGCCTAAATTACACCGCAACTGGAAACACAGAAGGCGGGTGTTTGGGGCATGGAAAGTCGTGTGTGGCTGCGGTGGGTGGCCGGGTGACCTTGACGCTGTCAAGGTCGTGCCGGCATTGCCTGCTCGTTGACGAAGCCTGATGTTTATTTTTTGTTTATTTATTGATGTTTATTGATGTTTACTGATGTTTATTTATTGATGTTTATTGATGTTTATTATTTAGAGACGATGTCAAACAGGTTGCCGCTGACCCTGAATACTGGCGTCTGACATTGGTGGTCCGGTCTAGTTCAATCAGATCAATCTGGTCTGGTCAGAATCCCTTTGGCTGGCTTTGCTCAGTGCATGCCTTGTTCGTGCAACATTTATTCATGTGGTCAACCTTACTGACTTGAGCACATGAACCCTTTAGCTCATATGCCTGAGTGGACTGGTCTCAGCACTGACGAACCCTTCACTCTCGTGCTGCGACCTGCGGGCTAAATATGTGACCTCGGACTGCCCGCTGATGTAGCTCTGACCAGATGATGCAGCCCTGGCATGTAATCAATTCAGTCCATGCTGTCCTTTGACTTTGTGCAGGGCGTGACCTTGACCTCCCGTTCTGTCCCGAGATGGCAGTGGTCTGTTAAGTGACCTGCTTCGTTGCTGACCTGAACCGTGTTCATACCGCCCTCTTTTGTGGACAGTCGAGATACATTGACCTTCCTGCCTTCTCGGCAGCCGCTGGTCGCCGGCCGGACGACCTGCACTGCTGTTGACCTGACCTGTGCTCCTCCTGACCCCCTCTGCGGCCGGCGGCCGGCCTTCAAACAGCTGAAGGACAAGCCGGGACCTGATTCGGGTAGGTACTACAGGTCCTCACCGCTCCGCAAGGTCCAGGACGGCGGACGCGTGAACCGTGCCTTTCGTGGGTGTAGATGTCCCGGCTTCCAGCCATGAATGGGACTCACATTTAAGTCTGCTGCACTTAAATGTCTCAGCAATTGCAAAACAGTCGGATTGGTTTGGATTTGGTGGCGGGGTAGCGTCTGGTTGTTATCATGTCAGCATGTTGGCTCGTAAACGTTGCCAAACACACAGCTGTAACAGCCTACTGGACTGGTGGATTAGCCGCCATATCGGTCTCCGAGAAGTAAAATGTCCATCGTGACATTGCATGGCAAACATAACGTTTATATCATTCTGGCCTTGCCAAATAAAAACAAACACTCTTACGCACATGTAACATAAAAGCTGGAGACAAGAAAACTGTGTTAACCGCGGGGGTGTAGCAATACGTAGGGCTGACAGGGTAGCCACCACACCCCGTCAGCCATCGCTGTTCTGGTTGCGAAATGACCCCGAGACCTCTGCTGGTGTTCTGTGGACCTGACTGCGTGTATGTCCGCCTGTCTCTGTCCGTGTTCGCAAGTGACGCCGCCTGTGCTCCGCGCTGTGTGTCCAGGCGCTGGGGTGTGGCCCATGTTCGCCACCGTGTACCTGAACGGCCACGCGATCAGCGGCGCCACCCTCATCACCCCCAGCTGGGTGCTGCTGTCATCCGAGAATGAGTACTTCAGCGGGTACGGTGGCCGCAGCTCGTCGCGCCCGCTCCTAATGTTTGAGGCGGCCCGCCTTTTGAAAGGGCCTGTTGTCGAAACGCGAAAAGACGAAGTTTATTCGCGCTTAGCGTTGCATTCCATTGTTGCGGCTTGCGTTGGGAAAGCACGCGTTCGCCTTGGCAGGCTTTTCATTTCGCTGTTTCTCTAGTGGTCCAAAATGTAGCTTTGAATGAAAAGTTTGGCAGGTCCTGTACGTGTTTCCAACCATCGTTTTGTATCTTCTTTGTGGTTTTTCCTGCTGCGCACGTATTTCTTTGTGATTTTTCCTGCAGCTGCCATATTTCTCGCTGTAGTGTGCGGTGAGCACGTTAAAATGATCGCGGCCAGTTTCGACCTCCGCTGCTCGACATGACGCAGCCTTCTCCCCAGGCCGTCAGCTGGCTACCTTTCGGTTCGGCTGGGCGAGCACAGACGGCAGCTGTTCGTCTCGTCCAACCAGCAGACAATGGCGGTGGACCAGATGTCACGTGAAGATGACGTCACCCTGCTACACCTGAGCCGGCCTGCGATTGTAAACGATCACGTGTACCCGGCCTGTCTGCCCCCGGACAACAGGTGGGGATCCTCGGCCGGGGGTGGTACGACTGGAGTGGACATCACGGGAACAGCGTCCACCGATGTTGGTAGAACTATTGGTAGAACTAGAAATGCTCGCGATCGTTCCGAAACAAAGTTTTTTTTCGCGGAGAATCGCAGCACAGCAAAGAACAGACACGGGTAAACAGGTGAGCGTTTTCAGAATTGGAAATCAAACGTTTTTTACGTCTGTTCTGTACCAAATCATTGTGGTGAATTGTCTTGCAACTGTCGAACGGCCTCGTTAAGATTATTCTGACAGCCCAGAACCTAAAGCGACGCCCCGCTGCCCTCACAATCTGGGCCTGTTTCCACAGCCAGGCGTTCTCCAGTCTCGACTATTGTCACGCCATTGGCTGGTACGGGTCAAAGGTCACGCGCGCCAGGCTCCGGCTCAACCCCGTCTGCCCCGAGGGCATGCTTTGCACCCTGCCCAACGCCAACGCCCGATGCCAGGTCAGGCGTAGGCTGCCGGCGCTCGCCGTGCGTTGGCTTGTCATGCCGTATGGTGCATTTGCACTGTTCCGGAACTACAGTATCGTGCGATTGGTGCATTCGTAATCACTGTTTTCCAGCTGCACCTGCCCCGAGCTGGATGTTGATTTCGTTTTCGTTGCCGCTGTCACCTTTGGTGAGGAGGCCAGGTGTGCTTGTTTGGCAAGCGTCAGCGAATGATTGAACACAAATATGCGGCGAATGAGTTTGAAAATTTCACGTGAACGGTAAATTATGGCAGATTGGCAATATGCGTGCCAAAAGAAAATTGTACTCTTCGAAAATATTGTGGCAACTGCACAACACAAACATCTCTGAGTTTGTCCAAGACGCATTTTACTAAAGAACCTAGCAAGCCAAGCCCTTTTCACTGTGCAGGAGACCTGCACACGGCAGAAACTGCACAGACTCAATAAGTGACCGTTCACGGGAAGGTCATGATCACAGTAGCGGTGATAAGTAGCGGTGATAATTAAATGGTGTTCTTACCGTCCTTCCCCGCAGAGCGGTGTGGACTGGTCCGTCACTGTGTTCTGACAGTCCTCACCTGCAGAGAGGCGTGGACTGGCCCGTCACCACGCTCTGACGGTTCGCCCCCTCAGAACGGCTTCGACTGGTCCGTCGCCCTGCTCTGACCTTCCTCCCCCGCAGAGCGGCGTGGACTGGTCCACCACTGCGCTCTGACCGTCCTCCCTCCGCAGAGTGGCGTGGACTAATCCATCATTGCCGCTGACCGTCCTCCCCCGCAGAGCGGCGTGGACTTGTCCATCACTGTGCTCTGACCGCCGTCCCCCATATAGCGGCGTGGACTGGTCTTTCACTGACTGTCCTCCCTCGCAGAGCGGCGTGGACTGGTCCTTCACTGACCGTCCTCCCCCGCAGACGGGCGTGGACTGGTCGGGCGCGCTGCTCTGCCAGGACGCCCAGCGGGTGTGGCGGGCCGCCGCCGTGTTTCGGGAGCAGGGTCCGCACTGTTTCGGCGAGCAGCGCAGGTGGCGGCGGCTGTCGGCCGGTCGGCTGAGACACCGGCTCAGCTGCCTCAACATCTCGCTGACGGCGCCCCCCGAACTGGGCCAGATCTTCAGGGAGGAGCTGCTCAGCAGGTGAGAGATGGACTCGTCCAGCGGGGGAGGTTCCTGGACGGGAGCGAGCGGCTCGACGCGTGAAGGGCGCCTGACATGCTTACGCTCTCGACGGAAGGAATCGTGAGATAAGTGGGATGCTTCGAACACTTTGTAGCTTAGTTCGGCATGTATGCAAACATTTATGCGTCGCATTAAAAACGTGTCGCCATCTACGTAGCTGCTCTTCTGGTGGCGACATAAATCACCTGGAACAGCTGACGCGTTCCTAGTGCAACATTCCCAATAGAGTCACACCATCGTGAGCAGTTTAACTCTGTATGTATGTCTGCAGCTGCTCGTCCCCGATCCGATTCCGAGACCTGCTCTGCGCCGGCCACCGCTGCCCGCTCGGTCAGTGTCTCCATCCCATCAAGGTGAGTGACCCCTCTGCCGGCCCAGCGCGGTGGTGCCTATGTAACCGACTGTGGTGCAGCAACCAGAGCGTGATCGCAGGTCGCTGTATAATGAATGGCATTTGCCGAGAATAACTCGTGAAAAGGTTTTGCCATTGTTTACACTGCACGCCGGAAGGTCGTTTTACTTACTTGAGCCAAGATTAGTTATTTTATCATGGAATTTCGGAACCACCGGGCGGGTATAATCTGATGTTGCAGTTGGCTTAATTGGTCTAAGTAGAAATGATACTGTATGTCACTTTCGATGTTTCCCAATTTGAGAGCAAATAGTACCCTCAAGGCTCATTGCGATTATGGCAAAATTACTTTTACAGATAATACAATTTATTATCATCGTTTACAGAGAAAACGGTGCAGTGCTCCATTTCCCAATAATTTTGTTCTTTCTGATGCGGAATCTTCGAGCAACGTGTCCGCCTTTCGTCAGTGATATGCTCATTACACACCAGCGTAAGGGACAGCTTATCCAAGGTGCAGGACCCACTAAAGACCAGGCCTGTCAGTATCTGTATCTGATCAGTATCTGAAAGCCATTTTCCTTTGTCCGCCGGGACGCAGGTGTGCAACGGCGTGCCGGACTGCGACGACGGCTCCGACGAGATCGACTGCCACTTCAACGTGACCTCGTGCAGGGAAGTGGACGGGCAGTGCGGTACGTACCCTCGTGTCTGGCAAAGGCGAATGTTTCTCGTCAGCTTTGCCAGCACGGCTGACAGCACGGGACGTCCGGTCTGCTGAGGTGGCACAGAGTGAAGGCATTGTCGTTAACCTGGACCGTGGTCTGCTTTTGCCTTTCGACCTGGACTTTATGAGGCGCATGTGAAGGAGGTATGTCTCAGTGGTCCTGCCCAAAACTGACCCTTTAGCCTTGGTTCTGGCGTTGCGTCAGGCGGCGCGTGATCTAGATGGTCATCGACCTTGATCTGTAATGACCTTGACCCGGATGGAGGATTTTTTTACTTTTAATATTTGTAGTTTCGTTCTCGCCTTGTATTCCAGTCATTATTTATTGGTTATATTGTGTTGTATTATATTATAATACATATTTTAACTTATTTTTTGTCATATTATGTTATATATAATATTAATATACATTTCATTATTATATAGCATCTTATATTATGTTTATTACAATCATTGTATTACTATTATACATTACATTAGGCCAGGCATAATTTCCACACCATATAAAGCAACACACAAGACGAGCACGATAGTCTGAAAAAAATCTGCCATCCGTAACACAAACACCTCGTCTCAATCACTCTGCAAAACCCTGACCTTGACCCGGATTAGCGGAGAAACAACGAATGGCCTGTAGTAGTCTTGACCAGGGCTTCCCGAGTCTCAGTGACCTTGACGTATGATGACCTTGACCAGAGTGTGCGGAGGACCAGATCCAGTGTGCCGAGAGCGGCACGTGCTGGCACTACCGCGCCTACTGCGACGGCCGAGCCGGCTGCCTGAGCGGCTCCGACGAGCCGGACATCTGCACCTGCAGAGGCTTCCTCTGGTGAGTCCTCTACATCTGCACCTGCAGAGGCTTCCTCTGGTGAGTCCCCTGCATCTGTACCTGCAGAGGCTTCCTCTGGTGAGTCCCCTACATCTGCACATGCAGAGGCTTCCTCTGGTGAGTCCTCTACATCTGTACCTGCAGAGGCTTCCTCTGGTGAGTCCCCTACATCTGTACCTGCAGAGGCTTCTTCTGGTGAGTCCCCTACATCTGTATCTGCAGAGGCTTCCTCTGGTGAGTCCCCTACATCTGTACCTGCAGAGGCTTCCTCTGGTGAGTCCCCTACATCTGCACCTGCAGAGGCTTCTTCTGGTGAGTCCCCTACATCTGCACCTGCAGAGGCTTCCTCTGGTGAGTCCCCTACATCTGCACCTGCAGAGGCTTCCTCTGGTGAGTCCCCTAAATCTACACCTGCAGAGGCTTCCTCTGGTAAGCCCCCTACATCTCAGAGGTTTCCTTTGGTGAGTCCCCTACATCTGCACTGGCAGAGGCTTCCTCTGGCGGGTGTCTTTCAGGTCAGTGAACGTCAGACAAAGTGCGGAAGTCAGACATCATTTCCGAAGCATGTTTATCTGCCTGCAATGTAAGAGCAGTCCGAGCGCAAATCACAATACGCGGCTGGCGTTCTTTGACCGTGATATCAGAGCTGCTAACCAAATCGCGTCATCGAAATGCAGTGCAGCAGTCTAACAGTCTAACGTATTGCGTAAGACAAACATCCAGCATACGTCACGCGTCGTGACGTCATAACGCGAGGCGTCTCCGGGCCGGCCAGGCTGGCCGCTCCGGAGCTCATCTGTGACCAGAAGGTGAACTGTCCGAAGAAAGGCGACGACGAGTCGGGCTGCGAGTACGAGGCCGGCAGGTTCCGCTGCTACAGGTCAGTCGGCGGCCGCGCCGCGCCCAGTGGCGTCACTGCCCGCTACTGACGGCGTCCCACGGAAATATTCTGTAGACTGTGACCTCAGCGGTGCTCGCTTTAAGATAGGCGCTTACAAAATAGAGGTCCGGCGTCACGTGCTGAGGTACAGGTATGCCAGTGAAGTCGCTCTGTCTCCCTCCAGGAGGTCTGACGTCAGCCTTATCTTGGGTTCTGACTTCTGTGACCGTCCTCTGTTCCTCTGTTCCTCTGTTTCTTCCTCCTCCTCCGTTGCTCTGTGGTTCCGCTCTCTGAGCATTTCAGCGTCAATTTCATTGCTCTGAGGGTCATGACGCCACTTGGGCGGCGGGGCCAGTGTCGGCACAAGTTCCGCTAGTTCTGCTCGGCACGGGCCTCGATCCCAGCGCCGCCCACTTCAGAGTTCGGGCCAAGCTTACACAGAAGAAGCTCCTCCTCTGTCCCAGGAACTCTGACGTCAGCCTGATCCCGCGCTCGGAGGTGTGCGACGTCACGTACCAGTGCCCGGGGGGCGAGGACGAGGAGCACTGCGTCTGCCTGCTGATTGAGCTGCCGGAGATGGTGCCGGACCACGCCGGCCGGACCAGCTTCAACGTCTCCGAGAGTCTGCTCGGGTGAGTGGCGTCACAGGCGCGCTGCTGACGTCACTGGGAGGTGGGCAGCGACGTCGCCGAGACTGTCGCTTGACGCTCGTGCCCAGTATCCACTCTCATTGTATCCGATAGCTCGCATTTTGCCGCTGGTATCCAGTGATGTGCGAGTTCTGGGAACAAGCGGTGTTAATTGATTGTGTTCCTCAGGGGTGCAGCCAGGATTTTCTTAAGAGGGGGAGTGCCGGAGTCCAGTGTTACATGCGAAAACCGCCTGCTCGGAAGACGATGTGCAACGATTTTCACAAAAACGCAGGCCTAAGAGGAGGGGGAGCTGCCCCCGGGCCCCCTTTCGGCTGCGCCTGTGGTGTCCCTGTTGCCTCGGGAGGGGTCTCCTGCCGTCTGACGGCCGCAGGCTGACCGTGTGAGCCGCCGCGCCCGCCGTCTCCGCCAGGTCACCCCGCTGCGACTCGGAGGGCTTCCTGTTGGTGCGGGCCAGGGGCCGCTGGATGGCCGTGCAACAGAGCATGTGGGACGACTCCAAGTCGCAGCGCGTCTGCGCCAAACTCGGCTACCTCCAGGCCAGTGACGAAAGGGGAGCGTCTTATAATGCCTGACTGGGGAGTTGCAGTGATTGGTGGTAAAATGGCCGTCGCCGAAGAAATGCTTGTAAAAAAAGGCCATGTCTAATTTGAAACACTGTATTTTTATGTACATATAGAATATGGTATATAGTAATAATGATTATTGATTAAATGTATATTTAGATAAAAAAAAATATTATAGCTTAATAACCAAAATACAATATATAGCAATTTGAAGGATCGAAATGAAAAAATATAAATTTCACTTATCTATTGGAGTATTGAAGAAATAATTGAGGGGATTTTGAAGATATTTTACAAACCGTGCATCCTCATCCCTGTTTCGAGTGTTAAACCCACGTGATCGTCGTAAGCACTGAGCAGTGCAGCGCCGTAGATCGCTGCAGTGCAGTGACGGGCCGGCCGTTGCAGGTGCTGTCGACGTCTCTGCAGCCGGTGGGGGAGGCGGGGAAGCTGGCCGTCTACATCTCGTGCGGGTGAGCGGCCTCCCGCTGCAGGGCCGGCGGACGGCGCCCGGGCCGGGCACCAGCTGCGGGCTGTCCTCGCTGCTGTTTTCCGGCGGACCAGTGGCGGGTTATCGGCGCTGCTGTCTGATCGGCAGACGGCCGCCGGGGCGGTCCCGCTCCGTTGAAGGGCGGCGGTCAGGGTTCTGCTGCCCGGGTTGTCGGTGTTGGAGGGCGACGCGCGCGCGTGCCGCCGCCCGGCCCTCCGCCCGGCCGCCCGCGGCGCAGTTTCCGGTGCGGTTCAACCGTCCAGGCGTCCAGAGTCCAGAGGAGTCTGTGGGCTGATGCCGAGCCGGTCCCTGTCGTGTCTAGTCTAGGAACGGAGATTATTAGAAATGTCGTGGATCGGCGGGAAACGTTGCCAGAGATTGTTAGCAGCTTGCATGCCGTATTGCTTACGTTGTTTTTCCAGGTGGTTACGATATTACGACTCATTGATTGTTGGGCTTCTTTGTTAATCTCATGTCTAATAGAACTGCGTCCGACGGCTGTGCCACGATCTAAAATAAAACCATGTAATGGCTGTTGGCCTAGCTGCTGTTTCTTGTCGTCTGACGCAAATTATGGTCGACGTCTCTCTACGGCTTGTTGCATCTTCTGCTTGTGTCGAATGGTCGATATACATATACAGATATACATATACATATACAGATATACATATACAGATATATAATATACAGTGAAGGCAGCAGTACCGCTGGGAAGCTCACAGAGGGGCCTGACCGGGAGCTGGAGCTGTATCCGGCGGACCGAGAGCTGCAGCAGCCGCTGGCCCGGACCGAGCACAGAGCCGCGGAGCAGATGGCCTCATATCGTGGTGTTTGTGTTAGTAACGCCCCTGCTTTACTCAAGCGACGTCTCCGAACGGTTTTCAGTGGAAGCGGTGGCGCTGTCATTCAGGAGACGCGACTTCCGGCTGGTGGCCAGTGCGCCATCAGGAGGTTTCGCGCTGACGTCTCCCCATACGACAGGAGGGTTTTCAGGGAGCGTGAGGTTGGCCTCTCCCTTCCCCGCTTCCTCACCTCCGATACCCTTCCAAAGGCAGTGTGAGGTATACTCTCCTCTCCCTCGCTCCGTTCCACCCTCTCTCCGGGTTGATGCAGCACTCGTCTGAGAGCTTGTGGTCAGCCGTTCCTCCACTCCTTGCTAGCACTGTTTTTTTCCAGGACGGTGCAGAGCATATCCCCTCCCTCTCACCATTGCGCCTCTCCGGTCCAACACAGCTGCTCTTCCAGGTCTGTGCTACAAGCGCATTTGTGAGTGAGTTTGTGGACGGCTCCTCCCCCCCTCCTCCCACTTTCGCCTCTTCATTTCAGCTCCTCACCCCTGCTGTTCTATCATTTTTGGGGTAGAGCAGGCTATAGGGCAGTTCTCGATTTTGCTTGTTTTTTAGTGCCAACACGCATTTTATGACTACAGATGATAAGAACTACATCCATCCCTTCCTCCTATGCAGTTTCTACCGTCCAAATTCCCTTGTTCTTCGTCGCCAAATCAATACCCTTGACGTCGCGAGAATAAATCGCCGTCATATTTAAGGCTCTTCCACTCCGGCGGTGCCCGCTGCCCATATCTGAGTGACTTACGTAAATAATGCTTTGGAGCACGGGCTTCGTGATGTAGAAGGAATATTACATAATGCGATGTTATACAGTTTTATGCCGCGCCGTGTCTCATCAATGATGATGCCGCTGATGATACGGCAAACAGAAACACCCGGCGTGTGGACGTCAGTACCTTGACCGGGTCCAGGGTTGACCTTGTCTGACTTATACAACATAGTTACACACTCCATAAGCGTGCCAGACACATCTGCGGCGTCATCCAGCAATGACATATGCTTGTGTATTTAGAAAACGACAGTCCTGACCTTACAAGAAAGACGTTTTTTGCCTTTATTTCCCGCGTTCCCTGAAATTGTCAAATTTAGCTTCAAGTGTTCTTTTCCGTTCTGTTCTGTTCTTTTCTGTTCTGTTCCGCTCCACGATGTAAATCAGGCCTTGTTTTTTACTGTTAAGCTTCTCTTCAACCACGTGCAAGTCTTGGTTATCGAAGGTCTCTGCCAAAAATGCCAGCAGTATAATATGACCTAACATGACCTGGTGATGTCTCAACCCGCGCACTCTCGGCTGTTCGAATCACCCGTCGCTTATCCGGGGGAGGGTTCTCGAGAACCTTCATGATCTTCATGAGAAGTAAGTGAGCTGAGGAGATGAGACGGACACCAATCGAAAGCTCGTGAAATATTATGAAAAAATGCATATCTATTGACTCTGAATCGGTACTTTATGATTACGAAATCAAACAAGGTCATGTTATGACGTCCAAAATCTGTGTGCAATAAAACAGAGAAGCAAAATGTATGCAAATATGAAAGGAAATAAGAAATATAAAAAAGGAAATATATATCAAAGCAAAAACACAACACTCAAAATAAAAACGGTATAATAAACCGATCTTGACTATTACACAGTCAAAAAAGGGCCAACGTCGTATTTTTACTGTCAAAAAATAATTTACTTCCCCTCAGGTCATGTCAGACCAGGTTAGGTGAGGACAACGGCCACTGGGATACATTACTGTGTGGTCTGAACGTTGCATGTTTCGAGGCGTATCTACAAAGCTACACGCGGAGGTTCACAGACTCATCTAGCTGCGGGGAGATCTCTGCCGCACTTCCTAACAACATAGGCGTCTTCCAAGGTGCGGTGCTAGGTCCACTTCTGTGTATTTTCTTTTCAAACGACCTCAGCCTGTTCGTGCCGAGTGCAGACGTTATTCAATACGCGGGTGACACCCAGGTCATGGTCTGCAGCAACAGTATCGCCCTAGCAGATCTGACCAGGCACAAGGAACAGGCACTCTTCTCTCTCGACATTTGGTTCCGCGCAGTCTATAAAAGTTAACCCTGACAAAACACAACTGATTGCTTTCGGCAGCAGACAAAATTTGCGGAACATAACACCCATACAACCAACCTCCGAAGTAAAAAATCTAGTGGTGATCTTTGATCGCCACTTATCACGGAACGCTCATGTACAAGAAATTACGCGCAAATGCTTCTGGACCCTCCTTGGCTTGTCGCATATCCGCCATTATCTTCCGGTCGAGATCCGTCCGACCATCGTAACCGTCCTGATGCTGTCCCGCGTCCGCTACTGCATCCCAGTTAAGGCAACGCATCCGCAAGAACGTCGCCAAAATTCAGAAGGTTTTGGCTTTTATCGCTAGTTTTATCTGCGAGAACGAAACTTAGCCTGTCAGCGGAAGTCCGGGCAGCGCTAGGGCGGATGGAAGTGGAGGATCTTATATCACACGCTCGCGCCACTCCACAAAGTTCGTTTGCATATGGCTCCGGTGTCCATTTCCTCCACTTTCCAAACGAACCGTGAGGCGCGAGTTAGGAACACCCGCGAGGATGAGTTGTGTCTGCCATCAATAAGAACGGAGGCCGGGAGACGCCGGTCATGTTATCGTGGACCGACACTGTATAAATACGCTGCCAGCTGAGATGCGTGAAATGCAGGTGTCACGTTTCCATCACGCTCTGAAGCGTTTTTTTGCTTGACGAATGACTGAGGTAACGAAAATGACTGAACTGTCCTGCTCGGCTCGCTCGTGAGTGTCTCATCCTCTGTTCTGATCTTGTGACGTGGACAAGGAAAAGCCAAAATTGTGTGGGTTGGCCGAAATAAACATTATTAATGGTACGTAAAGTAACACAAATTTATGTCGAAACTGGCAGTGAACTAAATGTACTTGCAGCGTGCGTTTTGGAATCGCCATTGCGAATATCTGGCCAAATACGTCGACTTGTATTAAAAAATGTTTATGTAGGTCAACTAAAGTTAGGTTTTACAACATTCGTATCTCGTGATTGCATACAAGTACGAATGTCAGACAAACGCTGTTTGACCACGATAAACATGCATGTTCTTAAATGACATGAAAGTCAAAGACAGCTCATTTCAGCTGAGGTCAATGACGACAGCAGGCAAAATGTGTTTGCATCATTTGAAGCATAGCGATGCCATAGAACAAAGTGAAGTGGTAAAACACATCTGCGATCATAAAAATAGCCCGAGATCACTAGAACGAGTGCCCTTCTTCTGAGCCAAAACAGTCCCCTGTACAGGGCAGCTTCTGGCAGAAAGACCAAAAATAGCATGTCATTACGGTTAACCTGAGATCAAGTGAAACAATATTCCTAAAGGATAAGAATGTACATTTTGTAAGGAATGTGTTGGCAATACAACAACATCATTCGTTAGGCAATAGCTCTTTTTCACAACCACTGGCACACGTTCAAACTTTCTTGGCATGAATTGCTTCAAGTTTTAATACGTCAATGGCCTGATATGACCTGATTTTGAAGTTCTGTCAAAAGATGTCAGATGCACTGACATTTATTGAAAATTTCGTGTTTTGCCTCTCTTCCTTTTTGCGCTGTGTTTAGAACACCTCAGGGGGCTGTCGAGTTCCCCCACTGTGAACAAAGGTTAATACTGACCTGATTTGAAAAAAATATATGTGTTTTCTTCTAGCTTCGCAAAGGGCCGTCCAGTTGTGTTTTACGTTTTCTTTGGGATTCTGTCGCATCTGTTGCGGCAATGCTGTTTCCGTCGCACGTTTTAACCCTATTCCCGGAGGGCTAGACGGTATGGTCGATTCCCGGCAGGGGGGGCGGATTCGCCCCCCCCCTGAGATCTCGAGAACTACTAGTCCGATTTCATCGCAACAAACGGCAATCAATTTGCCGTGAGGTAAACTGCATTTTTATAAAAAGAAATCTTAAAAATTTTGAAATTTTTGGATACAGGGGGGCAAAAAGGTCAAAATGGGGGGTACTTTTGGACTTCTTATAACTCCGTTGTTTCTCGACCGATTTCGATGAAACTGGCGTGAATCGAGAGATTATGGATAGGGCTTTTACCATGGGTCCGCAAATCTGAAATTTTGTGAAAATTCATGGGCGTTCACAGGGTTTCAAAAATAGGAGGATTAGTTTTCTAACAACTGAATCAACAAAAAAGGCAAAAACCCTTTTTTGGCTTCTGCTAGTCATGCTATGCTAAAGAAGTAAAAATCGCATTACAATGTTTGTATAATGTTAGCATAGGCGGTGTCAGGGACATGAAAAAGGGGGAACTGTCATGGTCACACGTTCTTCAGATCAACTTGTGACCTTTGACCTTAAATGACTTCCAGTGACCTTGGGGTCACCTGGAATGATCTCATGTGCATTTGATATTATCTTTAAACGTTTTCGATCATATGAATTCACTCTATTTCAAAAATGTCATTTTATGGCTATTGCGATATCGGGTACGCGCACTGACATTTTAGGTCATAGCTCCTTGACCCGACCCGATATCAAGCTGAAACTTGGTACACAAGTAGAGGGCACCCTTCTACGCCATATATGTTCTGAGTTTGACATTTAAAAAACCGGCGCCGAAATTATTGCGAAAAAAACAAATTTTGACTTTTGACCTTGACTTGGCTTTGTAAAGTGACCTCAGATAAACAAAATTTTGTATGCACATTGCCCAACTATTTAGCTATAGATCCATATAAAGTTTTAAGTTGTATCTTAAACACTCTGTTTTTGGCAGACATGTTCCTTTTACCCTCAACATGGCCAAAAATGGCCTGAGGTGCCTCCCAAAAACGTTGCCTGGCTCCGTTTCTGAGCAAAGTAGAATTGTGAAATTTTGTCACAGCGCGTAGAAAGAGTGGCTAGGAAAAGTGACAAAGTTTCGTGAAGCTGCGTTAAAAAGCCTGGAATTGGCAAGTAAAAAACCCGAGGGGGGCGGAATCCGCCCCCCTTCGGGTTTTTTGCTTGCCAATTCGAGGTTTTTTGACGCAGCTTCACGAAACTTGGTGACTTTTCCTAGCTATCCTTTCTACGAGCTGTGACAAAATTTCACAATTGTACTTTGCTCAGGAGCGTAGCCAGGCAACGTTTTTGGGAGGAACCTCAGGTCATTTTTGGCCATGTTGAGGGTAAAAGGAAAATGTCTGCCAAAAACAGAGTTTTTAAAATAGAACTTAAAACTTTATATGGATGTATACTCAAATAGTTCGGATATTTGCACACAAAATTTTGTTTGTCTGAGGCCACTTTACAAGGTCAGGTCAAGGTCAAAGGTCAAAATTTATTTTTTTGCAATAATTTCGGCGACGTTTCTTCAAATGCCAAACCCGGAATATATATGACGTAGAAAAGTACCCTCTACTTGTGTACCAAGTTTCAGTTTGATATCAGGTCGGGTCACGGAGCTATGACCTAAAATGTCAGTGCGCGTACTTTATATCGCAATAGCCATAAAATGACATTTTTGGAAAAGAGTGAATTCAGATGATTGAAAACGTTTACAGATAGTATCAAATGCACACGAGATCATTCCAGGTGACCCCAAGGTCACTGGAGGTCATTTAAGGTCAAAGGTCACAAGTTGATCTGAAGAACGTGTGACCATGACAGTTCCCCCTTTTTCATGTCCCTGGCACCGCCTATGCTAACATTATACCAACATTGCAATACGATTTGTACTTCTTTAGCATAGCATGACTAGCAGAAGCCAAAGAAAGGGTTTTTGCCTTTTTTGTTGATTCAGTTGTTAGAAAATTAATCCTGCTATTTTTGAAACCCTGTGAACGCCCATGAATTTTCTCAAAATTTCAGATTTGTGGACCCATGGTAAAAGCCCTATCCATAATCTCACGATTGATGCCAGTTTCATTGAAATCGGTCCATAAACGAAGGAGTTGTAAGAGATCCAAAAGTACCCCCCATTTTGACATTTTTGCCCCCCTGTATCCACAAATTTCGAAATTTTGAAAATTTCGTTTTATAAAAATGTAGCTCACGTCACGGCAAATCGATTGCCGTTTGTTGCGACGAAATCGGACTAGTAGTTCTCGAGATCTCCGGGGGGGGGGCCGAATCCGCCCCCCCCTGCCGGGAATCGGCCATACCGTCTAGCCCTTCGGGAATAGGGTTAAGGTAGTGCGGAACAACGCAGCCATGAGGCCAAATTTTCTCACTCCATTGGGCAAGGCGTTTCTTCACATTTTTCTCCTTTGCGCTACAACTACGTTTTCTGGTATTCTTTATTCTACTCGACCTCCGTTACGGCAATGATGTCTATAACCACAGAAAAAAACGCTTTACACACACACTTATTACATACTGTACGTCTTGTGTTTGTGTTGCGACTGTTTTCGTTTTCAGCGATGTAGTTTCAAGCAGCAGTTTCCGGTAGCATCCAGTAGCATTTCCGGTAGCATAGTAGCTCTTCAGCGAACATCCCCCTCTTAGGCATTTTCCTCCTTTGCGAAAATCCAGGCAACCATGAACTGGTTTAAAGCAGCCTTTTTTATTTTAACGACAACGAGCTAACGCAATTCACCTCCAGGCAATGACCATTTTGCCAGCCTGGTGAAAATAACTCTCCATAAATGGCGGTGTCTGGTAGGGTGAACGCTTAGCCAGCGTGAAAAGTGGTGTGGGCAATCTCCTCCTTGCCTGCACGATGCCCTCTGTGCTCTTCGTGAGGAGTAGGTCACGTGTCGGCACCTTGGCAAAGTCCAACGCAAATCATAACGTAAATTTTCTCAGGATGGTTGAAACTTACGACTCCCGCAGTAGTCGAGGCGACGGCTCTCTTCCTCTTCCTCTGCGCTTCTTGCCTCCGCTTCGTGAAGGCCCCGCACTATGTCGATGTTCTAAGCGACCTCTAAATTTAGTCTGCACACATACAAAGTCAAACAGTCACTTGTACTCACCAGTCTTCCCCGTTGCAACGTTAAATGGAACACTTGTGCTGTCTTGAAAATCGTCACATGCACACTAACGTAACTCACACCGACACTACGCGCCGCCTTTGAGGACAGCGCGTAATGACCAGTAGGTCGTGCCACGTCTTAAAACCCAATATCAGTCATTCAGTCATGGGGGAGGTAGGGGGCAGCGTCTTACTCGCGGGCTCGAGCGACTGGAAGATGAGAGATCGAGAGAGCGCCCTCTGAGCTGGCCACAGTGTGGCCGGTGCCACTTGGCTGCTGGCTGCTGTCTTTTGTAGTCCCAAATAAGCAGGCCCCGACTGTTCCCGAAGAGCTTTGATCCAGTGCAGCGGCTGACCACGCATATTTCTCGTTCACGATTTCACGGTGTCTGTCATAACCACAGTATTGTTTTTTCCCTCACTACCACGAGGTCAGTGACACTGACGAGAAATCACACATAGATAAACCTCAGAATGAAGTGGAAGTGGAACCGAGGGGTTCGCCTCGAGCCGATTGTGGAGGACGAATAGCTGGACTTTTATACATTTTCGTCCGATGTACGTCGACATAGTTCTAAGTTGTGGGGTCGGAAACTTTTTGATCGAGGCGATTGGGCTCATCCGAAAAGGTCACCTGGGACTGAAGCGTCAAAATTTTGTTAGATAAGGATTTGATATTAAAGTTTATGTGCCTTTGGCAAAAAGCCTTAGGGAACAAAATTTCGTTTTTTTACAAACTTAATTTAGGTGACTTTCAAAACATTTAAATCTAACATACGCTCGTGTGAATGGGGGCCAATTTGATCCCCACTTCCACCCCCACCCGAGCGAGAAGAATGAGCCAAATGAGCATAGACTATTTTGCAGAAATTCACCTATCACGGCTTAACAACAATGTGCAGACGACTGAGAAAAATGGAAATAAATAGGAGGAGCGATTTTGGCTTTGGAGGCCAAATCGCCGTGGGCTAAGCCCTCCGCTGCTTGCTGGTCCTCCGACCCCGACCTCCGAGTCCGAGACCGCCTGGTGTAAGTTTGAGTAGGCCTTATTCGGTGCACAAGAGAAGTGGTCCACCCCCGTCTCTGACTGCGTCATTCGGCACTTCCGGTCCGGGGCTTGTCTGTTAATGCGTGTGGTTCTGAATTGGTGCTGCTTGCACGTGCTTGATTTTCTGCCTGTGTCAGTTTTTTTGCTCATTTTCACTTCGTGTTTTTGCTGTCTGATGATACTTTTTATGCTAATGATCGATGATTTGTTTGTTAATAGGTTCATGACTAGTTCTTTCCCTGCCGACGATGGTGGAATTCCTGTTCCTGTTCGTGCGCTGCAGTGACATTCATGTCGAGGGAATAAAAAAAAAAAGCAGCAGTAGCACGCAAAGATATGAAAGATGCGTGATTGGTTTCCTTCGAATACCTATGAATCTCACTTCATGTTTGCAAGATAATTCCGGACCTAACTTGATCGTAACCTCATCTGATTCAAAATGCTTATGTTCTATTTTGACCTCATCTGGTTACATGGACGTGGCCTAGCATGACCTAAAGCTGACCTGATGCTACCTAATACTGCTTACAAGGTTGACTAACATAACCTGACCTGGGTCACGACTTGCGACAAACTGCGGTTGAGTGGTGGGTCTGTTCATGCTCGCTTTCATCTGCTGAATGGAAACTTCCGGGGGCGCTTCCGCCGTGTTCGCGGCGATAAATCATTTACCTCTGCCCGTCCATTGGCTTAAGTGGATAATGGCCCCGTCGATGGCAGGGGAGGCCGGCAGTACGTTGCCGAATCCTGGTAAAACGTCCAACGCAGACGTTTTCTCTTGGAGGCTTCTCGGACTAGTCATGAATTTGCCGAGCAGACGCCAGGAATTCCTCGTGCACTGTTTATTAGTTCTTCTGAAAACATGACGGCGGTTGGCCGAACTTTTTTGCGGCATTTAGACACGTTGCCATGCTTCATCTCGGCCACTAGCGCTGGCGGTCCAGAGTAAGTGAGCCGAGCAGCTGGGCGCGTTTGAAGCGCCATGGCGTGACGCATGACACGGACGGTTTGTTTAAAAGCCTTCGCCAACCAGGGTCAGATCAGTGCGGTCCCCTGTCGAGGTCATCAGTCAGTCGTAACAGTAGACGAGGGGGGCTGAGCGGGGGGGGGGGAGGCTGCCGCCAGGCGCCGGTGGCTCCACCGCTTGGCAGCGCCCGGTGACGGCGCGAGTGGCATCTGAGACCAGGGCTGCGGCGTTCTCTCTTTGGTCAGAAGGCCGCGGCTGTTGTAGTGCCGCGTCCCGCGTCTGCGCTGAAGGCGCGGGTGGACAAGGACTGAACGACTGGCTGTGCTGTGCTCTCTGACAATGGTAAGCGACTGCATGTTAACCGTATTCCGATATGGGGGGAGCTTCAAAAGCTCCCCTCCGGGTTTTTTCGCCATCTCGAGGCAACAAAATCGTTTGCAGCATCTTCACGAACTTTGGCCACTTTTTGAACTCTTTTTTACGTATCATGTCAATTTTCGTATTTTTTTTTATCCATATTTTTTTTTAACTTGGTCGACTTTTCAGGAGGCGCCTCAGGTCATTTTTGGGACTGATGAAAGTAAAAAATGGCTGCCAAAAAGAGTTATTTATATAGAACTTCAAAACTTAGGTGAGTGTATAGAGAAATAACCACGACAACATGCAAACATATTTTTGTTGAACTGAGATCACCTCACAAGGCGAGGCCAAGGTCAAAATTCAATATATATATATGTATATATATATATATATATGTGTGTGTGTGTGTGTGTATGTATCCATATAGAACTGAAGGGGATCCAATTTGCAGTTGGGTGCTCTAACAACCCACCTTGATGGCGGATTGTTCCACGAGACGTGAGGAGTCCTCCCTCGCATTTATCTAGAGCGTCATTAAAGTTTTTGTGGTGCCGTTAGAGAGAGGGCCCTTGATGTTTCCAGAAAATCCCTAAAACATTAAGGAGAAATTCCAAGCAACGCTTGGGCAATGCTTAGAATTACTTTGAAAATACGATGGTCAAATGCCCATAAAAACTACAATGGGCCCTCTAAAAAAATTCAAGATGAGGCCCTCCCCGTGGTCTTAGGGGTTCTCCTTGAATTCACATTTTTAGATCAATGTAGTTTTTCGTGGAACCCTCAGGCTTTCTGAGAAGCCCTTTGGTTTCTTTAGAGGGCCCACAAACATTTCCGCGTCCGGCTCAAAACTCCTTCCTGAATGTGGGCTCCCTGAAGGTACCTAACCTTTGAAGGCCCTTCAAAGCTTTAGGGGTCCACAAACATTTCATTGGGTCCTCAAGATGAATTCAAGAAGAATTCCAGGGAGTGTCATGGGCGCCGAATGACCTCGAAGTCGGTGTGCCCCAAACCCAGGTAATGAATCAACCAATTCGGGGGTCTCTCCTTGAATTTATATAACACGCGCACTGGAAGTGGGGTCTTTTTGTGCCCTCCCCCAACTGTTTTTCTTGAATATCTCGAGAACGGATCGGAGCTAGTTGCTGCTACTTTGTGACATTTATGGCAATTGAAAAAACTCGTAGAATAACGGAGAAAAACCGGAAATCGGCCGGATGTTTTTGAAGTTTCAAGCATTTGAAGTCAGGCAAAACATCACGAAAACGACGGTTGTCACTGACAAAATGGGAACTTTATGAAAGAACTAACATTCTACCTAACATTGCCATTTGAACACAACCAGGCGTTGTCATTCGGGCATAAGTGTTGGATGTACCAAGACCACAGCCAGGGCCAATAAAGGTCAAGGTCAAACAGCTTGTGACCTGATCCACATTTGCTTTGCAACATGTCAGTTTGTATGAAATACGCATTCAAAGACCCTAATAAAAACATGTGTGCACGCACTGATATGCTTACATATACCAAGGTCATTAAAGGTCAAGGTCAAATATCTTGTGACCTGTCCCAGATTTGTTCTGCAACATGTTGATTTGTATGAAACATACATTCAAAGACCTTAATAAAAACACGTGTGCGCTCATGGATACGCATACATATATACCAGAGTCATTTCAGGTCAAGGTCATCAAAGGCCAAGGGCAACTTATTTTGTGACCTGGTCCAGATTTGCTTTGCAATTTGTCGATTTGTATGACATGTGCATTCAAAGACCCTTACTAAAACACGTTTGGCAAATTGATACTCACATGCATATACATATATACATATACATACATATATAAATAGAAACGCAGTGACCAAATGTACCGATGTTGGCTACCTTCACTGAAAATACGCCAAAAGATACATGTTGCGCCCTCATTTACTCTCAAACTGTCCCGTGTTGTACAAAATCTGGTCCGCGCAAAAGAAATGAAATGAAAAATGACGTCATAGGTCAATGCCTAACATGACCTCGACCCAAAACCCTCAATGAAGACGCCAAATGAATGGACGTTGTCGTATTACACTCTTTAACGGCCAAACAAACACTTTTTCCCGTTTCGTTCAAAAAGTCGTACGGAATGGCCTGTACGGGCCGAAAAAGTGCCCAACCTTGACTTTTCCACCCTGTTTGACCTTGAAGTTATCAGTCTAGGGTCACGAAAATTGCACGCAATGTAAACCTTTATAGCCCCATCCTGTCCATAAAATTTTCTGTATCTAGCTCCTTCTGTTGCCGAGTTTGGAGGGAGGCACTTTTAGACCCCCCTTTCCAGTGCGCATTAGTGCGAAACCCCCTTCCACTGCGCTGGATAAAGCGCCTATTAAAGTTTTTGTGGGGGTCCTAAACGTAATAGGAATGACCTCGATATTTCCAGAGGGCCCATGAAACATTTACTTGTCTAGTTTACACTTTCAAGAATGTATGAGGTGCCTTCGAAAACATCAAGATCATTTCAAATATATTTAAGGAGGGCCCCTCGAATGCCAAGGCGGTTCCTTCCTTTTTTTTAAGGATTCATCGAGTTTGTGTGGAATCTGAAGCCTTTTGAGAAGCCCTTTTATGTTTCCGAGGGGGCCTGAAACGTTTCCTCATCCAATTAAAAACTCCTGTCCTGAATGTTTTAGAGGCCCTTCGAAATACCATTGTTCCTCTCAAATTTTTGAGGGCCGCACAAAAACTCCAATGGGACCTTATGGAGACTTTAATGAGGGGCCCCTCAGATCTTAGGGGGGACCTTCTTTGATTCGTGTAAACAGTCCTTAGGGTTTTTCCGTGTTTTTCTTTTCTTCTTTTGTTCTTTCTTTCTCCTTTTGTTCCTTCCTTTTATTTTTCTTTTCTTTTCTTCTTTGTGGACCTTTTCAGGGGATCCCTGATATTTTCAAAGGGGTCTCAATCATTACGTCGTCCGGTGCGCCCTTTCGGAATGTCTGAGGTGCCATCTGAAAATATCAAGGTTCCTCTAAAGGAATTCAGGTATCTCTTTTGAGAAACTGAAGGGATTTTGTTTCAAAGGGTTTCTTTGGGCCTTAGGGAGGACCCCTCCTTGAACTAATTTAAAGGGCCTTTTGGACTTTTTGGGTCCCTCAAGCGTTTTGCCACGACCCTTGATAATTTCAGCCTCATCCAGTTTAAAACTCCCTTTCTGAATGCTCGGAGCCCCTCAAAAATTTGACGGTGTCACGAAAAATTCATGAGTTCTCGAGATTGAAGACGGAACAATCAGTCCTAGGAATGGGTCATTCCTTCAGTTTGTTCAAAGGACCTAGGGGAGTTTTTGGCAGAGCTTTTGACAGAGCCTCAAGCTTTTGATAGAGCCCCTGGTATTTTCATACGGCCTCTGAAACATTTTCTCAAGGCTCTTCAACCATTTCTTTGTTGATTCAGAAAGCCTCCTCTGACTGTCTGCGGAGGTGCGTAAGAATATTTGAGGAGGAACCGTAAGGCCGGAAGAAATCCCATTGGATTCCCCTAGAGGATCCCCTTGAATTCATCTGGAGGGTCCATCGGAGTATTCTGTGGGGCCCGGAAGGCTTTTGAGGATGGCCTCGCTATTTTTACAGGGCCCTCAAACTTTCAGGACAGGATTTCTTAACCCGCGCACGATCGTCGGTCGGCGACGATCACGCCCGACTGGGGAGGGGGGGGGGCGGTTGGTCGCCCCCTCTAACTCACGAACGGTTGGTCGCACGATAAAAATAAGTACACCGTTGGAAAGCTTTTGACCAGTAGAGCTCGAAACTGGTCCCATTTTTAATTTTAGATAATATGTAAGCAATTCACGTCCCAAATATGTTTTCTCATAGCCGACTGCATGAGACCGTGACACGGCCTGAATCTCAAGGGCTGTGACTATACGCAAAGGTAAAAGCACCAGCCCACAAGCAATGGTCCGCAGATGCCGATGCATGTCTAATTTCTCAGATTTGTCCGATATATACGCCGAAACGTTGAGTTAAAGACACGGCAGTTTTCGCGCCGGCTGTCGGCGTGCGCCGCAGCCGTTCGCAGTAAGAAATTAACGGGAACTAATTTTGTCGTTTCTTTATTTTTGCGACATAAACCTATCCATGTAAATTTTATTGATCTTAGTGGTTCTTGTGGTAGTTTCTCATACTTAAATTCTAAAAAAATCTATTAGTTACCAATCTACACAATTTGCCGAGCTTTATTCGCGAGATTCTGTTTATTTTCAAAATATGCGATTTTTTCAAACTTTTTGGGGTTCTTGGTATTACTTACGTCTGTGCAAGGGAGTTCTGCCATTTTCTAACTATTCTGAGTAAGTCATAGCTGAGAAAATCATTGATACTTTGTCCAATGACGGTAACTAGATGTCTGCTTCATTCCACACTAAAAGTGTTATGAAAAATTCCGCCAACTTCTGACAATGCGACGACATGTGTCAAGAATGGGCTTGACCTTAGGTCAATGACCCAGAAGATTCCAAAGAGTCTGAGATAGCAGATTTGTTGCATCTATCAAGATCACTAGTCCCTGAAACTATTATTGTGATATCTTGTTTTGCGAAAAAGGTTACAGGGCGATCAACTTTTTTGGACATAGGTCCGTTTGACCTGACCTAGGTCAGACACCTGACTTGATCTGAGACCAAAAGTTTGGCACAAGGTGTAAAAATGATCAAGCAAACGATACACGAAGTTTCGTGGCTCTGTGTTTGTTTGTTCTCTCGCAGTCCTAGAAAAACCTCAGGGAAGGGGGCGGTCAACTGCCCCCCCCCAGTCGGGGGCGGGTTGAACTAGACACGGAAATAATTCTGCAACATGAATTGGCCATATTGCCTCCTGCCGCCGTTTGAAAGAATTGCAAAATGCTTCGTCATATTGAAAACATATCACCGTAGGCCCCACTTCAACAATGACGGCCTGAAATCATCATTGGGGGGGCGGGTTAAAATCAACATTAAGGGGCGCGCACCGCGTCAGAAGAATACAAAATGAAGTCCCCGCCCGTAGCTAGAGAACCAGGACTACTTGGTAAGAACTTACTCTCTTTCCCATAGCAACCAAGTTCTCTACTAAGAAAGCTGGCCTGAATTACCTATATTCACTGTTCTGGCCGCTGGGACTCATTAACGGAAGAACTCCCACTTTTCTGGATCTAAATGGTCAGGCAACCTGCCAAGCGCCAACCGTCCCACATTCCCATTGAATCGATTCGATGATCTAGTTACAACACTACGATGCCCGGCACTGACATTTGGCAACCATTCCAGGGCAGAGATGCCTTTCCAGCCAGGCGCTGCCTTTGCTTAACTGACCTTTCCAGGGCAGTGGACATTGGGGTCCTTTAGGACGTTTCAGGGGCCCCGCCCAGGGATTTCCCTTCCCATGCTAAGAACTTCTAGAGTCGGGATGATAAGACCCCTAGGGCCCTTGGCTAACGTTACGTCACTGGGGACCCTTCCCGACACACCTGCACTATCCATCTCAGGAGGACCTCTGCTGGCTTGCGACTCCTTTCCTGTCCTTGCATATTCCCTTTTGGCAGCACATACCGGGGGGCCACTACATTTCCCGGTCAGGGGCACCTCGTTACCTGCCCGAGGGGTCCTTGTCTGAAGTCTGCGGACCCTTTGCGGAGGAGTGGATTTATCTTTTCCAGCCAGGGGGACCTCTTTAGGCCCATGCCAGAGGCCCTTCGTGGGCCTTCCCCACACACAGATACCATCACATGGCAGGTCCCTTCCTGGCTGGCGGCTCCTTTGCGGAAGAACATCCTTTACGGTACTCGCCTTTTGGTAGGTACATGCCGGGGCTCCACGTACCTTTCCCGATCAGAGGGCTATCCTCGAGAGAGGCCTTTGCCTAAGGTTTGGGGGCCCTTTGTGGAGGAGTGGGTTTGTTTTTCCCCGCCAGGGGCCCCTTGAGGCAAATGCCAGGGGGTCCTTCGTGGGCCAGGAAATTCGGGGGTCCCAGGACCCATAAGACCCCCTTGGCTAAGCTACTACCTGAACCTCTTCTTTGATCCCTGGGACCGCGTGAGGGGTCCCAACACGGCAAAGTTAATTTGTTATATATAGCGTTCCATGAGACCATAAAAAGTGCCAGAGAGGCAAGAATTTAAGAGGGTGTCTGGCACGGAATAAGGAGACCTTGGCCAGCCAGACATGTCCCCTGAACAGGGAACATGTCCTTGATTGTTTCTGTAGCAGATTTCTAACTGCCTGCGTAATAGTTCAACTAACGACGACCTCGCTCGTGCCAGTCCTTCTCGCGAGTCAACCAAAGAGAAAATCTTCCATGCCCAACTTCTGTTCACTTCGCAGTCATTCACCAAACACCTATACCGGTACCCACACTATAGGGAAACCCTTTCACTATGCCTTCAAAACCACAGGGACGTTCATGACGACGAGCAATGCACTATTTATGCTTCCTACAAACTGAAACGATCCAGGCCAGAGGGTACAAAAATGACGTGCTGTATCCAATAGCAAACGTCTGCGTTATCGAACGGGGGGGGGGGGGCGTAAACAGGTGGCGTGAGGAACGTAAACTGTCGGCTGGACCAATCATAGCGAGAGCATCCCCTCACGATGCCAAGAAACACAGGATGTCGAAATACATTGTTTGTCACTCATACTGACTTTTCACGGAAGTACTGAATCGCATTACCTGTAAAAATGCATTGTTTTAAATGAGACAATTGCATTGTTTTAAGTGAGATGACCATAGGCGTCACAGAAGTCTTTGCCCGAGACGTTGCATTCAGTTTTGAGGATTTGGGGCTGGGGATTTTCAGTACTAGATAAATTTTTAGAAAATCTTTAACTTCCAAGTCTCTGAAAAATGAAATCTCTGGCCTGTCCAAGAGCTTTAGGAGAATGCCTCTCTTTAGCTGTAAATTGTTTAGAACCGTGAAGTTGGTTTTGTTACAGTTTCGCTGACTTTTGAAGCGCCTCCCCCCACCCAACTTTGAAATCGATTCCGCGCTCCGGGCTGATGATATTTTGCATAAAAACATAAAATGGAATGACCTTTGATTGGCAGCGGTGTCCCTATGTTGTTTCCTGCGGCATCATTCATGCCATCCAACATGAAAACATAATTACCATAATTGTTTTTGGCGCATGAGACCTGCTTAGTATCCTACAATATACTGTCAGGAAATGTATATATATATGTATGGCTATCGCTGTCCCCGCCAGAAAGTACTTATTACTTCCTAGTCTTTTTGGCAAAGATGTGGCACCTCCGTTGGGGCACCACAATGACTGAAAAAACAACGCGATGAATGAAGTAATGACTGAAATTAAACATTCCTCTCTTGAGCATAATTTTACTCAGACTACCAGGCCCGATGATACCTTATCCTCTTTGGAATCAGCAATATGTCAATTTCTGGATTTAAAAATCCGTAGGGTTACGTTGAAGAGAAACTTCTTCCAAACGCCAGTTTGTTTGTTGTCGCCCAGCCTCTCACGGAGCAACAGCGTCTCGACCAGGGTCCTGTGGTGTCAACGGGTTTGGTGTGTGATTTTGCACTGCCCCGTCTTTCGGAACACTTAACTCACAACTCAGAAAAATAAAACGAAACGCATCGCAAGTAGAAAGAACCGAGTTTTTATTCAAGCAAGTAGTTTTATCGCACACGGCTAATCTTAGTTTCCTCTCCTTACGCCATTTATGGGAATCCGTGTGAGTGGCCGTCCATAAATTACATAATGCATTTTTTGGCGTTTTTTTTTTAACTCCCCACGTCCCTTGTAATGCTTCGTAATTGTAAGCCAAGCCCCCACCCCCACAACTACGTAACGCCCAGTTAACAAACCCACACTGCTTGTCTGTCCTGGCATTTTAAACAACGCATCACTCATTTTAGTTTACTAGCCCTGATAAACAGAAACCAGAGTTACAAGGATTGCGAGAGATGACAACTTTTAGCCTTTGTAGGTTGTTCAATTCTTTTCTTCTTTGATGTGACTGCGTTACGTAACGCTCTGCCGAAACCCCAGGGCGTAGGGGGCCACGGGGCACCAGGGGCGTAGGGGGGAGGGGCAGGACCGTACTCACCCCTTAGAGCTGTTAAGTTGACGGTTCTTTACGCAGCAAAAATAAAAAAAATTGAAAATTTCTGAAACTTGGAAATAAATTAGCCGAAATCAAGAGCTTCCAGTTTTGAGGGGGGTTACGTTTGTCCTGGCCCTCACCTTGTCAAAATCCTGGGTACGCCTTTCCTCCCCTTGTAACGTTTTGTCACGCATTGGCCAAGCCCCACCCCTCACCCCCACCTCCAGCGTCATATCATTTATAGATGACACCTAAATGTAAAAACAACATAATTATAGTATATGTTGGTGTGGAGCGCTTCGTCGCAAAAATAGATGTTAACCTATGCAACCAAAGAAACCTTGGCCGTAGCACCCTTTGTCTGACCTTTTGACCTAACGATGCCAGAGCTCGCCGAAGCCAGCCACGTCTTCCGAGGCCGCGCCGGTTGCCATGCCAACCTGATGAGAAGCGCAGCGGCGATGACGACCCACCGCCGTATGACGTCACGTACAGACAGCGCGAAACGTGGGCCAACAATGCGGAGTTCGTGCTGTCGGTCATGGGCTTCTGCGTGGGACTGGGCAACGTTTGGCGTTTCCCGTACCTGTGCTACAAGAACGGCGGCGGTGAGTGTGAGGGCAACGGTGTGACCTTGACTTTCGTGACTGTTTCGTTTCTGGAATTACGGTGGTGAAATGCCGTGTCAAACAGTGTGAGTTGTGAGGCAATCACTGCATATTACATTTTTGCGTAATTTGAGTATTGGCATAAATTGAGAGTTCACTAAGTGGTCATGGGAACTGGAGCAGTGACAGCAAGTATAGCAATGTGATGCTCGCACGGTGCAGCGAGGTCCTCAGTATGGCACTGTATGTAAACATTTGTGAATAATTTTGGCTTGATGGAATGGCAGACGCAGATAAGCCGTGCTGCGCGCAACACGAAGCTGGAGCAGTCTCCTGATCAGGCATCACACGATATCACAGTAACTTCTGAACTTGTACCGTCGTGTCTGACAATTCGCAAACACCATCACGTGACAGTAAGCCGTCCGTGGCGATTATCTGGGGAAGGAACCAGCCGCCAACTTCCATCTGACACGAACCCGACGTCACGCCTCGTGTCACGTAACGTGGCGTGACAGTGTGACGGGTGCCGCGGCCGCCCCGGCAGGCGCGTTCCTGATCCCGTACCTGATCTGCCTGGTGACCGGCGGGGTGCCCATGTTCTTCCTGGAGGTCGGCATCGGACAGTTCATGGGCGAAGGCGGCATCTCCGTGTGGAAGCTGTGTCCGGTCTTCACTGGTACGCTGCCGGCTTATCACGCGATGTGTGGCATGCCGGCGATGACATGGCATGACATGACATGTGACATTTTTTCGCAACTTTATCACGTTTCCTGTAACTGTGCGGACTGCGGCCCGCTGGTTATTACCTCATGATGAAGCTAAGTTGTTCTGCAGAGAGAGGTATGTGTTGTTCTGCATCTGAACGCTCATACGTGCAAGCCAGTGTCACACTGACATCGTGTTGTTTGCAGTCGCCCTCACCCTGCAGCGAGAACATACACGTTAGGACTATCGGCGTCACATCCATGACTGATCCGTGTCTGACTCATGCCTGGCGCCTGGCTGACCCCAACTGACCCGTGTCTGGGCTGTCTAGCTCTTGACTAGCCTCTGATTCACCCTTGACTAACTCCTGACCTCTGAATGATCTATATCTGGCCTCTGTATGACCTTTGTCTGCCCCTCCTCTGCCCCTTACTGACATCTGGTTGACCCATAACTCCTGACTGTCCCCTGACTGACCTCTGTCTCACCCCTGTTTCTCTCCGGCAGGCATTGGGTACGGCACGACGATGATCTCGTTTCTGCTCAACATCTACTACATCGTGATCCTGGCCTGGGGCCTCCTCTACATGTTCCACTCATTCCAGTCACCGCTGCCCTGGGCCACGTGCGATAACGCCTGGAACACGCCGGCCTGTTCCACGTTCGCCAACGGCAGCGCGGCCGCCGGCGCCGCCGCCACCGACCCCGTCGTCGAGTTCTGGCAGTGAGTGGCGTCGGCGTCGACGGCGGGCGATGGCCGACGCGGCGGCAGGGGCGCGGCCCGGTGGTTTCGCGGCGGTGGTTTTGCTCGTTTGCAGAGCTCGCGGTTGGTGCAGTCGCTGGTATGAGGAAGTCTCTTGACGGATGTGATAGGGATTTCGCAGTTCCCGTGCTTCAGGGCAAAAAACACGACTTTGGCCTTGTTTAGTTCTTCAGACATCTCTTGATAAGGATTCAACAGTGTCCATGCTTCAGGACAAAAAGGGTGGCTTCAGCTTTGGTCGGATTTAACGAACGTCTTCGTCAACAGGAGCGCGAATACTTATATTCGTGTTCCAGCGCAGACGGCGTTCGCTGCCTTCGTCTCTTGCGAGTTGCGACCCTGCTTCTACCTTCGTCTGCTGCGACCCTAAACACTTCGCTGTTGCCGCTGGCTTCGTTCGCCGTTCATTTCACCCACTCCGGCCAATGGCTGACGCAGTGTGCCTGCCGCTCGGCAGAAACAACATACTGGGCATCAGCTCGGGGGTGGACGACGTCGGCAGGCCGCAGTGGAAGCTGGTCCTGACCCTGCTGCTCGCCTGGATCATGGTCTACTTCATCGTCTGGAAGGGCATCAAGTCGTCGGGCAAAGTCGTCTACTTCACAGGTAGGAGGAAAAGCTGTGTGGTGAGCAGTTCAGAGCGATGTAAGCAAGCATTAGTCTACAAAGACGTAACGTGGTGACGCAAGCGAATTGTGACGTATCAAAAGTTTGTTGGAGATCTGCAAGCCATTGGTGAGACGCTGGCACTGACGGAATGATTTCTGAGCGGCATCTCGCGAAAACCCGTTTCTGTTGTATGCCTGTTGGCTCTGTTTATGTCTGTTGGCGGCCTCGTTTGTGCCAGAGCCCAAGTCTTTCAGTCTGCCTTCAGTCGTATCAAGTGTTGTCGCTACACAGGTTCACGCGATTTTTCCATTTGCAGCACTAGCACAGTCACATGAGAGACAGCTTCGCTGCGTGTCACAGAGAGAGAGAGAGAGAGAGAGAGAGAGAGGGGGAAGGAGAGAGGGGGAACGAGAGCGCGCTTCCACGCACCACGTAGCCGCTCAGAGTGAGAGAGAGAGAAAGAGAGAGAGAGAGAGAGAGAGAGAGAATGAGGAAGAGAGAGAGAGAGAGAACACATTGCGCGCTTTTGATACGGCCTACAGGCGGAGATGGTGCCCTCTTATTATTGCCACACGTGGGGCAACAATAAGATTCTGACCAATCAGAGAGCTTTGTGTCGCCTTGCGATTCCAAGAATGACCTGATCTAAGGCTGATGTAGTCAAGACAGCCTCGACAGTAAGAACTATATAATTTCAGCATAAAGAAAAGACAGGTTCACAGGTTTTCAGTTTGTTTGCTCTGTGCCCTTGCACATTTCTTCAACTAAAAATTAAAACTGTCTACCAAACAAACTATATACATTATTTATAGTATATATAGTATATAGTATATAGTATAAAGTATATATATAGTATATAGTATATGAATATAAAAATTGTATCATTACATGAAGTCAAGGACTAGCCGTGCTTTCTCATGGGCATTTAAGTCGAGATTGTCCTTATCCCTTATCTTTTTAATTATTTGTAAAAGTCTTTAATTTCCGTGCCATCACTCTGATAACGCATTTTTGGAAGTGCAGAACTTAAGCATAACGATAAACGGAACACAGAAATGTCAAGGGGGCAGACAAAATTTTGTTACATCTTCTCTCTCTCTCCAATGGTGCAGCCCTTCCCCAAGCGACACTGACGGCGTCTCCCCGTCGGCAGCCACCTTTCCCTACATCATGCTGGTGGTGCTGCTGGTGAGGGGTGCCACGCTGCCGGGTGCCGGCCTCGGCGTCACGTACTACCTCACGCCGGACTTCAGCAAGCTGCTGAAGGCGCAGGTGCGGATGCCGGCCGGGGTGAAGGTTTTCCAAAGTTGAAGTTGAAGGTTTTCCCGGGACGACGGGCGAAAACGGCGCTGCGAGCGAGGGAAGCGTGACGTCATGTGAGGTGAACACGTGACCTGGCAGCTCTCCTGAGTAGTCCTACGACTGGTCGAACTAAGAGCCAACAAAGGGCGTCGACGTAACCCAATCTAGAACGTTGTGAAGTGGGCGCAGGCTTAGCCGAAGGAATCACCATAACGGGTTTCAGTTGCTAGCTCTGTCAGACTCCGTCTCCCCAGCAGTCTATCCTCATGCGGCAAACCTTTCATCAGGTCGAAACACAGTGACGTCACCCTGCCTTTCGGTAGGTCTGGATAGACGCCGGCACGCAGATCTTCTTCAGCTACGCCATCGCGCTGGGATCCATGACCGCCCTCGGCTCCTACAACAAGTTCAACCACAACTTCATCAAGGACTGCACGCTGCTGGCTGTGATCAACAGCTGCACGAGTCTGTTCGCAGGTTCGTCACTTGGCGCTACTTGCTAATGTGGTCCAGGAATGGTAATTGTTGGCGTTTTCAATTCAAATTTTGCGTAAGCAAGGCTTCCATTATTCAAGCTTCCTTGTAGACGAACTAAGTGTTGATGTTAACGAGTATAAAACTAAACCATAGAATAATCTGCTTTGTACATTTTGCAGAACAATAACGGTTTGGTTTCGAGTGACCCCTCGGTGCAAAGCCAGAAATACCATTTGCCATTTAAAACTGCCAGCTTAATCAGCTCTATCGAAGCAGTTGCAAACACGGCAAAAACCAGTTGCGTCCGACTCTGTGGTGCATCGGCCGGGCCCGAAGCCCGGCACTGGAGGAACGGGGGACTCCGCTCCGGTCGCGTTCCGACCGCCGCGCGTGTTCCAGGGTTCGTCGTGTTCAGCGTGCTGGGCTTCATGGCGCAGGAGCAGGGCGTGTCGGTGGGGGACGTCGCGTCCTCAGGTACGCCGGACCGTGGCCAGCCGGTCCGGTCAGGCCGCCGGCTCCGCGGCGACGACTGCTGTGGACCGGACGGGTCAATCGTCACTGCTGTGTATTGAAAAAATGAGCTGCTTGTGGGCAGACGATGGATGTGGGTGGCGTTCTCGCGTACCGAAGTTTTATTGCCTTTCTAATTTATTATATATTCAGACATTTATTACATATTTATTCCCTCTCTCTCTCTCTCTCTCTCTCTCTCTCTCTCTCTCTCTCTCTCTCTCTCTCTCTCTCTATGTATATATATATATATTGTCCTGCGCGTTGAAGCTTTTCGACGGACAGTGAGCCGCATCACGGACACGACCGACTTTCTCCTTTACCCACCGGCTTCGCCATTTCCGTGCCTGCGGGTCCACGTTGCGTCTTTCCCTCCCTAGCTAGTCGCCACCGTCGGCTGACCAGATTTAACTACACAGACGTGTGTCGGACGACGTTTCAAGGGCATTGTTGTGCACGGAACAGAAATCAAACTCTCACGAATTAGATCTTGACGACCACACGCCGCACCACACGATCCGATCTTATTGCGTAGACGTGTGCCGATCGGCGTCTGAAACCCATTGTTATGCAGAGAGCAGAAATCAAAGTCTCGCGAATTCTTCTTAGGCCGAGTGCGTAACACCACCGCAGGCGCCCTTGGACGGCTCACCTCCAGATCCAGATCCAGATCTGCCTCCGTGAGGTCGCGAGCCCGAACTCTGACCATTCACGTGCCAAGATAAAAGAGATCCCGAGATCGGATCCTTAAGATCGGGGTCTTAGATCTTCTGGGATCAGGAATCTTCTTTGAAACGTTCTTGAAGGATCTTCTGAGACCTGCGATCCTTTTTGAAATTTCGTCGAACGATCATTTGGGATCTGGGATTTTTTTTTACATTCTGCCGCTTTACATTCTGCAAGATCTGGGAGCTTTTTTGAATCTTTTTGCCCACAGATCTTCCGGTATCTTAGATCTTTTCCAAACTCCCAGAAGCTCCAGAAATCAGAAGGTCCCTGGGATCCGGGCGCATGTCTGGCGCTGACCCGTTCGCCGCTGACCCCCCCCCCCTCCCTCGGCGCCGCCCCGGGCGTTCCTGCAGGTCCCGGCCTGGCCTTCATCGCCTACCCGAAGGCGGTGGCGATGATGCCGCTGTCACCGCTCTGGGCGGTGCTGTTCTTCTTCATGCTGCTGACGCTCGGCCTGGACTCGCAGTTCGTGGCCGTCGAGGGCTTCGTCACGGCCATTGTCGACCTGTACCCGCACCACCTCAGGTCAGCCTGCTCTCGGACCGCTGTATGTGTGACGAGTATGTCGTTTTTGAGGTATATGACGTGTGTGGTTGGAGGGCTTGTGTAGTGTGTATGTTTGTGGTGACTGTGCAGGTTGCGGGTTCATGAACGGTATGACGAGTGTGACATGTACAGCGGAGTGTGACGCGTTGAGACTCGTGTGATACACCGTGCGTCACGTGTGTGACGGATGTAAGATCCATGGATAGTGTTGACGTGAGTCATGTGTTTGACACACAGTAAGCCTAGACTCGCATGCTCTTCCATATGTGAAGACATGAACCAACAATGCTTCTCACCAGGGTAAAACACTGCGCTAAATGGAACGCTTATTCCAGGGTGGGCAAACGGCGGGAGCTGTTTATCCTGATTACGTCATTGGTCAGCTTTCTTCTCGGTCTTCTCATGGTGACGAACGTGAGTTGGAAACGCGGCGGGGCAACGCTGGGTAATGACGGCTTCTGAAGAAGCGTGGCTCCCCAATGGCGTGCTCATTGCTCAAATCTGTATTTTGTCACCGCGGCGCGAGCCGACTATTCTCTTCACGAGATGTTTACTATGGCCCGGGCGTCATGTAAGCCAGACCACTTGAAACGCAACGGGACATGAGCGTCTCCTGTTTTTGCTGTTATATTGTCCTTAATCCGCCCCTTTTTTTTTGGCTTTTTATTTTTTTTTATAGTTTTCACGTTCTGTGCCAAAATTTAATATTTTTTTTGTACGCCAACATAGGCATTTTTGGCCATTTGAGGAAAACGAAAATGTCTGCCAAAAGAGTTTTTAATAGAGCTTAAAACCTTATTGGTAACTTTCCAGACGTCTGAGGCTACTTCAGTGGTCAAGGTCAATAAATTTTTTAATAATTTGCGCTGTTTTTTAAATCCAAACCCTATATATCACACTTCACTTTAAAACTTAGGGCCGTTAAAAAGGCTATTTGATAACGTTCCTGGACCTGGTTTGGCTTACAATGACCTTCGGTTTTTGCAAATGTATGTGCCGCAGTGTAAGTCTTGCAAGTTTTAGTATTCCTTGTAAACAAATATAAATCTGTGTAATATGCTGAGATGAACAAAATCATATCTTTTTATCCTTTATTAAAATTAGCCCTTAAAAATCGCTTTTAAAACGTTTTTTTTTTTCCCAATCGTTTATATTCGTGGCTTTCGGCTCACTTTCTTTTCTATTTTGTCACAGTCGGTTGTATTCGTGACTTTGGGCTCAGAGTAAATGCTTAGCAGAGCTTGTTGTTCGTACGTGATTGTGTCCGTGAGACTAGTGATTACAATATTGTAACAGAGTGAAACATCCTTCGCCATAACCGAGGTCCTCCGGCGGCAGGGCGGCGTCTACGTCTTCACCCTCTTCGACCAATACGCCGCTTCCGGCATGGTGCTGCTCTGGTTCTGCTTCTTCGAGTGCGTCGCCGTGGCCTGGGTGTACGGCTGCGGCAGGTTCTACGACAACATCGAGACCATGGTCGGCTTCCGGCCGAACCCCTGGCTGCGGATCTGCTGGACATTCCTGACACCGGCCCTGACCGCCGTGAGAGCCGGGGGGGGGATACGGAGGGTGCCGGCCGACTGGTCGGGGAAATCGTCCAGCAGCGTCAGCTGAACGGTCGCCCGAGACGAAGACGACTAAGGCCACTCCTGCCACGTGCTCTAAAATCCCGGTTTCGCGCTTGCGCACCTGTGCCGAGTCCACTAATGCCTACCGGGGTTTGTCTCCTTGCTGTTTCATCAGTGACGTGGGTTGGGTGTGATCTGAAAAAGACGCTTTGCTTGTTGTGAGACTGCGATGGTATAGCGACTCCTCTTCCATGAATCGATTTGTTCCAGTGAGGTACTGTAATAGACAGTACGAATATGGTATATAATAGTACTAAATACTAGTAAATGAAGAACATTGCATTTTGCTTTGATTTGACATCAACTGCTGTGACTTGCGTGACGCTTGATGTGTATGTACACGTTTGTTTTGATGTTGCATGTGATGTTGTTCACCGTAAGAATGCCGGCGTGACGTGGTCTCTTTGCCTGTAGTCAGGTTGTCGGTTTGACTCCGACTCGCCGCTCGTTCTCGTCGCGGACTCGCCTGTTCCGCTTTCTTCAGTGGGTAGTCTCGGTTGAGCCGTTCGTCACGAGGCTCGTTCGTCAAGCCGCCATGTATACGCCCATTGCACTATCAGTTTAAGTTAGCTTCCGTTGACTGTTAGCTGTTACCATAAGTCGACGGTGCGTCACTAGCAGGCTACGTTGCGTAGGCGTTACGATGTGCGTACGGATTGCGTTGTGCGTTGCGTTGCTTACAGCTGACCGTACAGCTGTAGTCAACCACTGCGTGTATGATGGTGCCGCCCAAACTGCGCAACGTCACGTGCGCAGTACCCTGGTACGGCCGAGCGTTAGTACCGCCCGGCCAGCGGGTCACTATCGGTTCGACCCGCAGGGCATCTTCCTGTTCTCGCTGGCTAGCCACGCACCGCTGCGGTACGGCGATTACGTGTACCCGGTGTGGGCCAGCGGGCTGGGCTGGCTGCTGGCGCTGGTCTCCATGGTCATCATCCCGCTGTACTTTGTCGGCCACCTGCTGCTGACACCCGGTACCGCCCAGCAGGTCAGGACCAGATTCAGGGGGATGGAGGGAGGCAGACGGTGTAGGTTTTTATTGGTGGGGAGGGAATATTCTTCGAGTGAAACAAAATATGCTTAGAGTGTCTGGGAAACAAAGCTCGAAGCTCTCCTGATTTACCTATCTTCTAAAAATATTTTCCGGGGTGGCCTGCGAGCACCCGTGACCTCTGGGACTTTCAGCTGATTTCTTTGACCCGCCATCCGTCGCCTGGTCCATCACCTGTCACATGCCCCCTGTAATCCGTCAACGTAACTGCGTTACCACTCATCACTTTGTGACCCGTATGCTGGCCCGTTTGGCCGTCAGCTGACCTCTGTGACCCGTCATCTGACCTCTGCGACGCGTCAGCTGACGTCCGTGACCCATCAGCTGACCTCTGTGACCCGTCGGCTGACCTCTGTGACGCGTCAGCTGACCTCTGTGAGCCGTCGGCTGGCCCGTTTGACCGTCAACTGACCTCTGTGACCCGCCAGCTGACCTCTGTGACGCGTCAGCTGACCTCTGTGACGACAGCGCTGGCGGAGATCCACCAGCCCTGTCCTGGAGCCGCACCAGTGGAGACCGCAGGACAAGCCGAACTTCAACATGCAGGCCCTGAACGTGTGACCCGCCTGCTGGACTTCTGCCGGTCCAGGAACGCTGGACCCAGCGGGACAGCCCTTCACCTGAAGAGCGACTCAGTCGTGGTGCTCTATGCAAATGTATGCGTGGAGTTGAAGGTAATGCAGGTTATTCCCGTTTTTGTATGACCAAGGTGTGAATTTGGGTCAAGGAAAAAAAGGTGTTCTGATAGAGCAAAGCGGTGCCGAGGCGACAGGCACTTCCCCTGGTCAGCTTGGAATCGGACGCAAAATTAGGATATCATGCATTCAATCAGGATCCAGGCCATTGCTTGGTTCGATGTGCATTTTTATGCGTCCACCGCGATTTTAACTGCTGAGAAATTTCCTTCCGCGTGATTTAGACGGCTGATGAAATTTCGCTCGCCTTAATCATCTATGCCGCAAGATTTTCGGTGTCATTTTTTTTTTTTTGAAGATTGTAGTATCAGCAGCCTCTGACAATTTGCTTTCTTGGGAAAGTCAGAGTCACTATAATAAGACGATGAGTCTTAATAAAACAGGGGTGATTTGTGTCGCGCACATTGCCCGTCGAACTGATCAGTTAAGAGGACAATAAACTGTAATTCTCATCAAACTCAGCGTCAGCTATGAGAACATACATCCACGGAATGTTTTCATTTTTGTCGGCAGTATCTGGACAATGTACGAATTCCGCCTGGCTTTCCTTTTTTTAATGTTGCAAAATTTGCAACCACCGATTGCTTGGTGGGTCAACTTCTGTTGCATCAACAGGCCAGAGATGATTCCCTTGTATACCCTCTTACCTTGCCGAAATGTTTTCCCCAACGCCTTCCCAGAACTAAATCTTCCACCCGTTCATCATCCCACTTAGTAGTTTCTTTTCCGTTTGTTTTTTTTTTTACCTCCGCTTAGCCTATTTTGCTTGTTTTCCTTACTTCGAAGTACACTTTGTGTGGAAGTCAGATGAAATCACTTGTTCGTTTTTCTCGCCAGTAAGCTCCTGATGTGTATTCGGCACTTCTGTAACAGTGAGCTTTGAATAAAGAGAGGAACTATGTGAGTGTCTCTCGAACACCGTGTCCTTTACGTACGGTCTCTCAGCAGAAATGAACTGAGTCTGGGATAAACCGTGGATGGACGAAATTTCCCACATCTCTGACTGTGCCCGGAGGACCGAGAAAGCTAGAGTCCGCACCTTCGTCATCGTCAGCATTGCCTGATCACGAACAGTTCATTAAAGACTTGGCTTACCTGTGAGTGTTCTTGAGAAATCTGAAGAAAATATACATTTGCCTCCCGTCATTACAATTAACTAAGCTCGTCATTTATAATTTTTAAAGACTGGTATCATGGCTTTACTTTACATTCCCATACTCATGGTGATTCAAAAACGTATCATCCATATTTTAAAGTGAACCGCAGACACTCATTTCATAAGCTGTTGGGATTCTGGTATTTGCTTTTCCTTGGTTCAGTTTAACCCGCGCACGACCGTCGGTTCGTTTCGAACATCGGCGACTGGAAGGGGGGGGGGCAGTTAGCCGCCCCCCTCTAGCTCACGAACGGTTGGTCGCACGATAAAAATAAGCATACCGTTGGAAAGCTTGTGACGAGTAGAGCTCGAAACTAGTCTTATTTCTAGTTTTAGATAATATGTAAGCAATTTACGCCCTATATACGTTTTCTCGTAGCCGATTGCATGAGACCGACAAATGGCCTGAATCTCAAGGGCTGTGACTAATAACGCATAGGTAAAGGCACCAGCGCACAAGTAAAGGTCCCCGGATGCCGATACACGTCTAATTTCCCCAGATTTGTTCAATATATACGCCGAAACGTTGAGCTGACACGGCAATTCTCGCGCCAACTGTCGGTGTGCGCCTCTGCCGTATGCGGTACCAAATTGCCGGGAACTAATTTTGGCGTTCCTTTATTTTCGCGAAAAAGGCCTATCTATGTACATTTTATTGATCTGAGTGATTCTTGTGATGTTTTTTCATGCTTAAATTTAGGAAAAATTAATTAGTTACCAATCTACACAATTGGCGGAGCTTTATTTGCGAGATTCCATTTATTTCCAAAATATGCTATTTTCAAACTTTTGAGATTCCTGGTATTACGCACGTCTGTGCAATCTAGTTCTGCCATTTTCTACCCATTCTGAGTAATTCATCGTCGATTTTAACGGTGGTATATTTTGGCTGACTACAGTTATTCGTGACCTGGCCCCAGGTCAATTACTGGAAGTCACTGATACTTTGACTAATGACGGCAAGTAGATGTCTGCTTGACTCCACACTAAAATTGTTATGAAATATTCCGTCAATTTCCGAAAAAAAACGACGATATGTCTTAAAAATGGGCTTGACCTTAGGTCAATGATCCAGAGCATTCCGAAGAATCTGAGACAGGGAATTTGTTGCATCTATCACGATCACTAATCCCTGAAAGTATTATTGAGATATCTTGGTTTGCGAGAAAGTTAAAGGGCGCTAAACTTTTTTTTGACATAGGTCTATTTTACCTGACCTAGGTCAGGCACCGGACCTGACCTGAGGTCAAAATTTTGACACGAGATGTAAAATTGATGAAGCAAGAGGTACACAAAGTTTCGTGACTCTGTGTTTTCTTGTTCTCTCGCAAACCCAGAAAAATCCCAGGGGGCAGTTAACTGGCCCCCCAGTCGGGTACGGGTTAAGATGGGACATGGAGATGGGTGGATATGGACTTTTTCCTTGGGACATGGAGATCGATTTTGGTCTTGATTTAGTGTTCTGGCCGAGCTTGCTGCTATCATCCCGACTTGTTAAACCGTACAGCTTTGTGCAATGTTGTCTGGCATTTTGTGATGTTGGCAGTGTATGATGCTACAAAATGCACAATGCATGTGTGTACGTTTGCAAATATTGCACATGTTCCAGTTAATGTAAATCATCGTTACATGCCTTTGGGCATCCGGTTTCATTACCTTGATACCTTGGATATCTTTGTCTTCCAAAGATAATGACTATGGCTTTCTGCATCAGACCAATCGCCGCTTTCATGAGATGGCATGGCCTTCACAAACAAGTCGTGGATCAAAAATAGGTTAGACAGACATTGCTCTAATTCGCACACATGTTCTTCAAATTTCCAGAGCTCACCTAAGAATTTTAAGGGAAAAACTTCAGCCGGAAGCTCTGATAACCACCGTGCCGGGCCAGAGTTAAGCATGCATTTCACCCGGTCGTTCGTGGGTACCGGGTTAAGACGTCTTTCTAAGAAAAACGTCAATTATTTCAACGTTTTAGCGTAAGAAAACAAGCAAAGGCATTCTTCTGTCGTAACGGCTTTTAATATTCGTGGAATGGACAATGGGGACACTTTCTAAAACGCACTGTAGACCGCAGCGAGTAGCTTTATTGTTGCAGTTCTGGCAATCAAGGGGTGGTCAGGCCATATAACAGAAATCGACCTCCATCGCATTGGCACCTCAGAAGAAAACAGTGTCGAAATGGGAGCTCCTATGCAATGTAGATTGCATTTGTTCAGCGTCAGTGTTGATTACAGTTCCGCGTTTCACATTGAGCAAAAACACTTCCAAATTGCTTTCCTTTGCTAGATGATTACGCGCATGTCAGTGTACTTAGCGCACGAAAACTAATTTATTTCAGATCCCTGGAACAGGTTTAATTCTTCGTGAACAACAAGCAACGACAAACCTGTAATACAGCGGTTCAACAAGCAACTGTGAAGGCTGTGACGCACACGAACAACAGGAATCCACGGTCTGAGAACCGGAAAACATGCATGATTGCTGACATTATCAACCATGTTCCACTAACAAAAATTCCAAAGCTGAAAGATGACTGACTGACTACGCCACAGAACACATGAAAACGAATATATACAATGAAGGGCAGTTATCAAGCGTTCGCAAGATGGTCGTCAATCGCCGATACCCTCTACAGAACTGCGAGAGATGTTCTAAAATGAAGAGTTGGACCAGCCAATTATCAATTTATCAGCCGGACAGACTTAATTCTAGAAAATGGAGGAGGGAGCCACCATCCATGCGTTATTCAAGGTGCCGGTTGTCTGTGACCTGAACATCTGAACGTCTGAAGTCTGGGATCTAGGAAACCATATGATTGATGCTGCACCCTCCCCGCATATTCCCAAAATAGCTTTAACAGACGTGGAGCTACTCCGTGACCTTTTGCTCAGCATCCCGACTGGATGTGGTCATTTTTGTAGAGCAAAACCATTCGGCTAAAATCTTACGTAAGAGTCTTTGAAAAAGACTCTTACGTAGCTCTTTGGAAGGCCAATGGCATTTTTAAAACCGTGCGAGGTCAGAGACATAACCGACTTTAAAAGAGTCGCCGGGCATTTTTACCGATTACTAATTATCATTAGCGGCGGCGCCGTTTTGGCAGATTCCTGAAACCCATTGCAATAACAGAGGCAGAGCATCCCTAGCTGTCTTGTGAACTGGGGAATTTAACCCGCACACGGAACGAATAAAACCTGAACTTTGTGCATGCTTCAAGTGAGATCAGCGATAAAACCACTCGTGTCCAATGGCCAGCTAAGAGAGGGCCGAAGTGGCGGCGTCAATGATGACCAGTCGTAAACTGATTAGTGATTATCGTGCTCGCCTCATGACCGAATGGTCCCGATTCGAGTCCCGGTTGCAGCAACGTTTCATCGTCCCCGTCACCGCCGGCCTGAAACGCCGCGACATGAAGTGACACTGGCCGTCGTGAACTGGCTCAACAACAGGCCGAAAGAGGTCGAGCTCTTCGTGATGAGAGCAGCACAAGCCACGGAAATCGATCACCCCTCGACCGAGTGACGCGGGGTCGCAAAACTGGACTCAGCTGAACCGTCTGGGCCCGAGCGGAGATGCACACTGCCGTATGCACACACATACGTATCCCAACTCGCATGCGCACACACACACAAAGCGTCGCGCGCCAGGGCCGCCGCATGCGCGTGCATCGCCACGAGGCGCTCAGGACGGTGACGGTCGTGGTGGCGGAGTGCCGCTGCCGGTAAGCGGTTGCTTTGGTCAGCTGTTCCCGGATGAGGGCGTGAGCGGCTGTAACATTATCGCGGCGCACGCCAGGCGTACGTGTTGGCGGGCCCAGCGAGGGGTCATTGTGTCCGAGATCCCCACCTCTGTGCTCCAAAACCCGAGGCCGACACTCTTTGAAGCCTGTTTTCCAACGGAGATTCCAGCGATTTCACCTTGGAAATAACGTTCGTGTACCTGAATGCCTATTCTGAAAATGTGGAAACCGAATAGCCTTAAGCTGAGGAAAAGGCCGCATTTGAGGGTAGGCTGGGTTGCACAGAACGCTTGGGCCTACCCCTAGTGCATGGTCTTGATCCGACAGTGGGAGTAGGGCTCGTTTGCACAGGTCAGCGTGTGGGCCCGGTGCCGTTTGCACGGGCGCCGTGTTCCACCTGGTTGCACACGACACGGTGCGTGCCCGGTGGGACTGATCACGGCGGTTTGATTTTGCAGCACTTGACGTACCGCAGGCGGGGCACGTCAGAGGCGTCATAGCCAACGGCGACGACAGCCGAGTCAGCCCCAGTGCACTGGATGGGCCACCTGAAACGCACGGCGGTCGGAGACGGCGTCAACGACGCGGCACGGCGCAAAAGACGATATTTCACTTTTGGCAAAAGCCTTTCGATGGCTAAAATGTGAGGCTGTGTCGCAGCTTGCGTGAAACGGGTTCCTTGCGTTTTGGCCCCATTGCGGGTAAGGCGGATTGGAGGTCCAGACACTGCACGCATGGCAACATACGTATGACGGTAATATAAATCGCACTGGAAAAAAACAGATACCTTGGACAGATATCTCTTGTAAATATTCATTGTAGAAATACGAACATTTTATCATGCCCTCCCCGTAAAAATCTACGCTATGGGACATACCATAACCACTGACTGCATGCAACACACAAAAGGTACAGTGAGATGTAATGGATAACTATCGGCTAAAATATGAGATAGATATGGCCTATGAGACCACGCAAAACATACGACACGCAGACGCCAGTACAACACAATGATGATGACAATAGACCCAAGGCATTGCTTTCACAGCGACTGCTCAACGCCAACTGGCAAATCAGGCTGTTCAGTCCTGCGGTCCCCTGAGTTTCCTCAGTTCTTTGTAGTGACTTTTGTTTCGACTCAGCGTCATGTCATTTTTGCCCGTTGTGTTCAGCAGACAAGAGACTGTCAACGCCTCGAATGTCCCTCACCTTTCGTCGGCCTCCAAGTCGGTGGAACACTCCGGTCTATTTTTCGGCCATTTCATTTCGCAATAAATCCATCTGACGGTGAACCCGGCGCCCACCCTGGCGCACTGGAACCCGGTCAGGGTGCCAAACGAATCAGAAGAGGCCTCCAGCCCCACCATCACTTCTTCCGGCTGGCATGCCATCATCGTCTGCAGACGAAGGTGTCGGTCATCGACAGCTCCACCATCACCTCTCCCGTCTGACGCTCCAGGGACGGTGGCAGACAGGTCGGCACATCGGGGTGATAATCTACTCGTCATCTCCGCGCGCATCACCCGCGCCATCATACTCCGACTCTCACCGGAAGTCACTGGCGGAAAACAGCTTTAGTCTGGGCCATACAGTGAGAGCCGCTGAGTAACACGTTTTATGGTCATTAAGTGACATCACATGAACTACACGGACAAAAACATGGACTCGGTATTTATTCGGCTTAAGGGTCCACAACACATCACACATCTATCATACACGGTGAGAGAAAAGATAAGCCACAAAGAAAAAAGTTACCTACGAGGAGGATGGGGCAATGACGTTCATTTAGAGTTTCTGCTTATGGGAAATTAACGAAGTTTAGTCAACCGTCACGGGATGCAACAAACAGGAACAACAACCAACACGACAAACAACAGCAACAACAAATGGCATCCAGCAGACGTTTGGAACATAATACAAGATGTACTTTACACCAACGAAAAACGTATTACGTTTGGTAGATCTGTACGTGTAAGAGGATGCCCAGCATTGACACTTCTCCACCTCGCAATGGCACACGCATATTGACGCTCCAGCCCGCTATCTGTATAGCTGAAGCGCCAGCAAAACGGACTGTCGGGTAACCATTCAGAGTATAAAAGTGTTTATAAATGGCATGCAGTTTAGTGCCTTACGGGGCGTTTTCGCCCACCTTTTTTAGGTCTCAGTTGTAAATGAAAGGATGCGCTGGATGTCCGGTCTGGCCGGATATCCGGGCGGATATTTGAGATTACCCAGGACGCGGTATCCGGCCGGATGTTTTTTTTTTATCCCGCCGGCTATTGCCGGATATTCGGCCTCCCAGTGTGTGATGGCGATGTTCTAATGTCTGCTCGCAAAACTGCTTCGGGAGCAATGAGTCTTGTTTTATTAGATTGTCGATGTGCCTGTCAATTCCAAGGTCTGTATGGACCATTATTTTTCCTGCTTATGTCGGGAGGGTTGAGATATATTTTGCGAGGGTGTGACTCAAGCTCAGAGCGGTGAAACAACAGACAGCATATGACCAACATTCCATTTTGTGGCGTATCGTCTTTCCATTTTTCAAACATTTTTTATCTGTCACAAATACTCTGATACAAATGTATTAACCCTATTCCCGGCAGGGGGCCTAAATACGCCCCCCTCGGGTTTTTGCTTGCCAATTCCAGGGTTTTTAACGCAGTTTCAAGAAATTTTGGCACTTTTATAGCTATCCTTGCTACGCACCGTGACAAAATCCCGAAATTCTGTCTTGCTCAGGGCGGAGCCAAGCATCGTTTTTGGGAGGAACCTCAGGGCCAGTTTTGGCCATGTTGAGGGAAAAAGGAAAATGACTGCCAAAAAATAGCGTTTATAAGATAGAACTTAAACCTTTATATGGATACATTGCAAATAGTTGGGAAATGTGCAAATACAATTTCGTTTATCTGTTACGTCAAATACAGTCTGTTTATCTGAGGTAACTTTACAAGGTCAGGTCAAGGTCAAAAGCCAAAATTTGGTTTTATAGTAATAATTCCGGTGCCGTTTTTCGAAATGCCAAACCCGGAATATATATGACGTGGAAAGGTGCTCTTTCCTTGTGTATCAAGTTTCAGCTTGATATCAGGTCGGATCACGGGGATATGATCTGAAATGTCAGTGCGCCTGCCCATATCACAATAACCGTAAAATGGGATTTTTGAATTAGAGTGAATCCAAATGACTGGAAACGTCTAGAGATAATATTAAATACAGACGAGATCATTCCAACTGACTCCAAGGTCACTGGAGGTCATTTAAGGTAAAAGGTCACAAGTTGATTTGAAGAGCATATGACCATGACAGTTTCCCTTTTTCTTGTCCCTGTCGCCGCCTATGCTAGCATTACACAGACAATGTGATACGATTTGTACTTGTTTAGCATGACATTGCTAGCAGAAGCCGAAAAAGTGCTTTTACCTTTTTCCTTCATTCAATTTTTAGAAAACTAATCCTCCTATTTTTAAAACCCTGTGAACGCCTCTTAATTTTGTCAAAATTTCAAATATGTTTATCAACGGTGAACGTCCTACTCATAATCTCTCGATTCATGTTAATTTCATTGAAATCGGTCAATAAACAACAGAGTTATAAGAAGTTCAAAAGTACCCCCATTCAGATGTTTTTGCCCCCCTGTATCCACCCTTTTCAAAATTTTGAACCTTTTTTTAATGTAGTTCACGTCATGGCAAATCGATTACCGTTTGTTGCGGTGCAATCGGAAGTGTAGTTCTCCAGATCTCTGGGGGGCAACCCTTCCCCCTGCCGGGAATCGGCCATTCCGTCTAGCCCCCCGGGAATAGGGTTAAGGGACGATATACTTCATTCGACATACCTTACTGTTTGCACAGAATGCTTATCAAGCCAGGTATTCTATGTCTATCAATGCGATATAATGGTATTCTGCATATCCTGGAACCTTTCCCTTTTGCCTGCAGTCATGGACGGTGACGGTGACGGTGCAGTCAGACGGTGAGCTCCGCTATGATCGTTGTGTTCTTATTTATTCCTTCTTTACAACGAGGCCCATGAAAGCCTCACAGTACTAGACACTAGGTGGAATGACTCACACTCTTAACATTTGGTATTGAATACCTGTCAGTTCCTCATACTTTTTTAAGTTCTGTTTGTAAGTTGTTGTTTGTAAGTTATTTGTAAGTCCTTTCAGTAAGTAAGTTCTTAAGTTTACTTTTTCAATGTCCTCCGTTTTATTTTTCAGAGGAAAAATAGTTAATAAAAATTGGCAACCGTAATATCCGGTATCCGGCCGGATATCCGGTGTTCCGATCCAGCATATCCGGTATCCAGCCGGATCACGAAGTCCCGATCCGGTGCACACCCAATTAAGGATACCGTCAGCAGACCTCTGCTCCGATTCCGAGTTATCGCCCTTCGCCATTTCACCCGCCGCTTGACCTGTCCTGAGGTTAGCCAGTCAACAACGGTGGATACAGTGAGAAAAGGTTATGCGACCAAAGTTCCTTTATGTGCTGTTCAAGCGGCCGTTTTCGAGAACACTGTTAAGAGGCTATTAAAATGCATGGCAAATGTCATTAAGAACGTCATCGAAAGCGGCTCCTTGAAATGTACATGAGAGGGCTTGTATAGGCATTAACTTCCCTATCTGTATCAGCCCTCGCCGAAAGGAATGGTCTGCAGAAGGGTCGGGCGACGAGTGACGTGACGAAGGGGATAATTCGGAATCAGAGCACAAGTCTAACCGCGAGACGCAGCCGTACTGTGTCACGCGGCGCCAAAAGCGGGGACCTACAGCGGTCACCGAACCTCCACCAGAGGGCGGGGCCTGCCGCCGGAAACGCCAGGTCATTGGTCAGGTCATTGTGACGTCAGTTGTGGTCGTCCGTGCCGCCGGTGTTTTTGGGTGTAGCCACGTTCTAGAAACTGGGGAGGGGTGAGATCAAAATCTTTGGAGACAATCTGACCCAAAATCTTATTTTTCTTTCCATATTTCATTTCAATGTTATTTTATCATTCATTTCACCCAAAATCTTATTTCATTCAATCTTATCATTCATGGGAAATTGCGAAAACGGCCACCTTCCGACCAAAATTGGGTAAGACAAAAGCCCATTTTGTCGAAACTGGAGGGGACATGTCCTCCCGTTGGTTACACCCATGCCAGTATTTACACTGTTCCCACGTTTCTGCTTCCCCTTGCTGTCCAGTGTGCGGATATCGTATTATTCCTACCAGGGTACCGTCCCCGACTGGCCGGTACGTGGTTGTACAGCTCTCATGATGACCACAATACCTGTTTCGTTCATCGGTCTGTGGTCTGTGGTCGTGTTACTTTTATCGTGACGCGCCTCCTCGAAGCTCATTAAGTGATGGGCGCATTGTCCTGACCGTGCTACCCTTTCCGACCATTCGGTGACTCGTGGCCGTACCGTTCTTAAGGGATTACCGTTTGGGCGCAAAATGACCTCAGTAGTCGGTGCGCCCGAAAACACCAAAAAACAACGGATTACCGTTCCTCCATGTTTAGAAACTGAAAGTCGCATTGTCAACGCGGTACCTCTCTGGAATGCTCTGTAATTGGTGCTCGCATTCTTTCTCACCGTGGCACCCTTTTCTGGATGTTCAGTTAAGGTGGTTGTATCGTTTCTCACCATGGTACCCTTCCTGAATGTTCAGCAATCGGTGCTCCTGTAATTCTCAGCAAGGTACACTTCCTGACTGCTCAGTATTTCGTGACTGCATTGTTCTCACCGGGCACCTCCCTAAATATTCAGTAATTGGGGCCGCGTTGCTCTCACCGAACCACCACTGCCGACCGGCCTCCACTGCGGCAGGTTCAGCCTCAGGCCCGGAAACTGCTCCAGTCGACCGCACTTCAGACTGTCCACCTCCTGCGCGCAGCCGGACAGCCGTGCAGAGTGGAACACACCACGGGAACACGGCTCAGAACACCCATATGGTAATCAGCATAGCGGATCATGGCATCAGTTAACAGTACAACATATGATAACATAGCAACATAACATGACAAAGCATGACAAGTCGCCAGTTAGCGAACAACCTTCATAAGAGACGGTTATTTTAGGACATCTCCGGATTCCACTTGCGACTGTTGCGAATCTGTTTACATGCGATCAGTTGAAATGAAGTCCTGCTTCTCATTTGGGTGTAAACACTGCAACGCTGTACTGTCAGGTCATCGATCAGGGGATAAGGCCGGTTTCGGCACGGCCACCCAGACAGGCCCAACTCTGCTTTAACCCTATTCCCGGGGGGCTAGACGGTATGGTCGATTCCCGGCAGGGGGGCGGATTCGGCCCCCCCTGAGATCTCGAGAACTACTTGTCCGATTTCATCGCAACAAACGGCAATCGATTTGCCGTGACGTGAACTACATTTTTATCAAAAGAAATTTTCAAAATTTTGAAATTTGTGGATACAGGGGGCAAAAATGTCAAAATGAGGGGTACTTTTGGACCTCTTATAACTCCGTCGTTTATAGACCGATTTCGATGAAACTGGCATGAATCGAGAGATTATGGATAGGGCTTTTACCATGAGTCTACAAATTTGAAATTTTGAGAAAATTCATGGGCGTGCACAGGATTTCAAAAATGGGAGGATTAGTTTTCTAAGAACTGAATGAAAAAAATAGGCAAACACCCTTTTTTGGCTTTTGCTAGTCATGTTATACTAAAGAAGTACAAATCGCATTGCAATGTTTGTATAATGTTAGCATAGGCGGTGCCAGGGACATGAAAAAGGGGGAACTGTCACGGTCACACGTTTCTCAGATCAACTTGTGACCATTGACCTTAAATGACCTCCAGTGACCTTGGAGTCACTTGGAATGATCTCGTGTGCATTTAATATTATCTGTAAACGTTTTCAATCATTTGAATTTACTCGATTTCGAAAGTTTCATTTTATGGCTATTGCGATATCGGGTACGCGCACTGACATTTTAGGTCATAGCTCCGTGACCCGACCTGATGTCAAGCTGAAACTTGATACACAAGTAGAGGGCATCCTTCTACGTCATATATATTCCGGGTTTGTCATTTGAAAAAATGGCGCCGAAATTATAGCGAAAAAACAAATTTTGACTTTTGACCTTGACCTGACCTTGTAAAATAACCTCAGATAAACAAAGTTACATCTGCACATTGCCCAACTATTTAGCTATACATCCATGTAAAGTTTTAAGTTCTATCTTTAAAACTCTGTTTTTGGCAGACATTTTCATTTTACCCTCAACATGGCCAAAAATGGCATGAGGTGCCTCCCAAAAACGTTGCCTGGCTCCGCCCCTGAGCAAAATAGAATTTTGAAATTTTGTCACAGCACGTAGAACAAATAGCTAGGAAAGGTCACCAAGTTTCGTGAAGCTGCGTTAAAAAGCCTGGAATTGGCAAGCAAAAAACCCGAGGGGGGCGGATTCCGCCCCACCCTGCCGGGAATAGGGTTAACTGAACCACTACTAGCGCGAAAAGTGGTGACAGCTGTATGTGAACTGGGATGTGTCTTTTGCGCTCTCTATCAGGGAATTTTGACGGTTTTCCTGATCTTCGTGAGAGTGATATCCAGACCTGGCCTAACAAAAACTAACGAAGACTTGGGCAATCGTAAAAGCGGAGCAGGCCACGATTCTTCTAGATGGCACAACACAACTGCAGAGAAAGACCGTGCTTTAATCACCGTAAACACGTGTCCAGTTGAGTCGGCATCCTGCAGTCCGATAATCATTTCGGCCGGGTACGCGTGGTTTTGAACGCAGCTCAGCGACAGATGGCCAGAGCTGTTCACCTGCTCAGCTGACAGCTTGCTGAGCTTCCAGAACTTCTCCTCTGAAAGGAAAGTTTGCTTGCACCTTCACTACTGTAGTTAAACAGGGTTGCCACTCTCACATTTCTGATGGGACGATTTTGTCTTTTGTGATCTGGAGTTACAAGACGACGTCAAGACGACTTACTGAATGACGTAAATGTACAACTCGATAGTGAGATTACATAGTCGAGATGAAATCCGCTAAATCGAGCAGAGAACACAGGTACGAATGGGTCTTCTATTCTCAAAGGGGCCTGCATAGGTCCTCCCTTCGAACTTTCCTGAATCCACCGCTGCTCACCGTAGCTGTCCGTCTCGTTCCAGGTGAAGCGGAAGCCGGGGTGACCCCCGACGCCGCCCGTCTGCAGGCGGACGGTCAGCTGTCGGCCGCTGGACGGACCAATCAGCGTCGGGATCGCGTCGCCGCAGAAGCGGCCGAAGGACGGTGATTGGTCCGAGTCGCCGTCCCTGCGGCAGCAGCGGCCGAGACCGAACGGCTATCTGGTGCCAGGCTTTCGCGACTCGTGACGGAAAGATCAGGCCATTGCGCTGACGTTGAACAAGGCGCTGGAGTCATCTGGACGCCAGCTGACCAGGACAATTACAAGTCAGACGCAACAGTCCGCCTGTAATACGGTTAAGAGGTAGATGCTATGGCTGCATTCCATCTGGCCACAGGTCTGGCCAGCCGAAACATCCTACCGACTACATCCTACCGCAGTGCAACAGTTCCTGGTCCACGGATTGACATATGGCCACCGCAGCCAAGTGTGAATGCAGGACGTCATTTCTCCCCGGTCCTGCTGGACGTTCGCTGGGTAAGACGCAGAAAAAACTGGCACCAACGCATCCCGGCTTCAGCGATTCAGATTTCAGCTAGACGACATCTGAAATCACCGTCATTGGGCTCACCGTCCTGTCCTGTTCGACGTGGAAAAACGACTCATCCTGCTTCTCACTTCAGCCAGAGCGCCGCACCCTGCGCATCACCGCAGCTGGACAACCTCACCACGTCTACATATACTCATCCCGCGTCTCAGCTGAACAAACTGATCCTGTGTAACCATTTTTTTCTGGCACTCTAAAATTCCTCTGTTCCGTGTTTCTTTACATCAAAATTCTAGAGCTCTAACACTCATCGCTGTCTCGATTGCACAGCCTGAAATCAGATAGTTCTTGGAATCGCAAGGCGCAACGAAACTCCTTGATCGGCCATAATGTCATTGTTGCACCACGTTTGGCAACTAATTTCGTCTGTATGCCGTATAAAATGCGTGCTGCACGTTGTCCAACCCTCCCTCTCTCTCCCTCTCCTCCCCTCTCTCCTTCCACCCCCCTCTTTCTCAATGCGGTTACATGACGCGTGAAAGCTCTCTCTCTGTGCTACTGTGCGAAGTAGTCTCTCGGTGTGACTGTGCGATTGCTACAAATGGCAATACAGCGTGGACTAGCAAAGCCACAACTCTTGTACGGCTGAAGACAGACTGAAAGCCTTCTCTGGCACAAGCGAGGTCGCGAACAGGCATAATATCATGTCAGGCTGAAAATCACTGCTACATCCTGTGTCTCACCACAGTATGACAGACTGACTCCGCGTACATCCACGGCTGGTCAGCCTCACCACAGTTAGGCATGTTCATCCTGAGTCTCAGCAGAGCTGAACAAGCTGATCCTGCGGCTCACCACAGCTCGACGAAGTCCTGGCCGCAGCCCGCAGTGGGCAGCAGCTGGAAGTCCAGGGCGCGCACGGTGACCGTCTGGTCGGCCGGCACCGTCACCGTCCACGTGCAGACGAGGCCGGCGCCGTAGCTGCCCGGGTATCCTGGCGACGTCAACTCCCCCCAACGTCCGTTCAGATCTCCTCCGCAGTCTGCAGCACGAGAAGGCGTCACGCCGTACCGTTTCAGATATGCCAGGTATTATGTTTTATTTGTCCTATTTAGTGAGGTGGACGATTTGAAAAAAAGAAACGAACCGGTGCTCTGGGAGTTTAGCGAACGCATGGTAAAAACTATGTCCGTTTACAGAATACTTGACCACAACAGCGTGCTCATTTTCTTCCACGGTATCCCAATTCGCATGTACGAAGTAGACGTCCGCTTGGCTTTTCGTGGAAGCCCTTTTGTTTTAACGTCGTCGAAAGCTCAGACAGAACAAACGGTCCCCTGCCGAGCCAGGGGACACCTCAGGCTGACTCACTGGGGGCCGCTGACGTCGTGGGTGACGTGACATTCGGAGTGGCGGTCGTCGACGACACGTTTTCCGCCGAGGTCGACATCGTCGTCATCAGCGTCGTCCCGGCCGACGAAGAGACGGCAGTCGCGGAGGATGACGTCACCGTGGCGTTGGCGGCGGTCGGGAAATGGTTCGGAAGTTGTGGAGTTCGGTTGCCAGGCAAAGGCCACCGTGTTGTTCGGCCCTGAGGGCGCCAGACGGAGATGTAGGCCTTTTCAAGTAGTTCTTTTCGTGCAGCGCGCAGGGGGTGAGTACCGTAGTCGGTACCTCGATTGGAAGAGAGGGCTGTTCTCCCTGTCCTGGCGAGACGGGCTCCAGTCGCTTGGGCGCTCGATATTTGGCCCGCGGCAAGAGTGTTGATTTCTGTAAATGATTGCGGGGGGGTCCGTACCGACCGCCTGACAAACTAACCTCCCCAAATGGGGGTTTCTCAACGGATTAAGCCAGCTTTATTTTGACCAAAAGAAATCTTTGTTACCATTTGACAAATTAAAAATTGCATTTATTCCTATGTGTATAGACACACACACGCACACAGATATATATATATATATATGTACATATATATATATATATATATATATATATATATATATATATATATATCAGGGCCTATTTTAAGGAAAAATGACTGCGGGGGCAATTCTGCGAACGAGACGCATTGGCTGAGACCACCTCCCCGGGTATTGGTGTTCTTATTGAATTTTGTCCACTTCATATATATATATATATATATATATATATATATATATATATATATATATATATATATATATTCCTAAGGAAAGGATATATATATATATATAAATGCTTTCCAAAGGAGGGAATATATATATATATATATATATATATATATATATAAGGGCGAATTACGATGAACACTTCCACAGATCTCTGTCATTAACTGATATGTCTTTTGGAGGAAATCATGTGAGCAAAATATAGCCTTGGTCCAGCACTCTTAGGCACTTTCACACGAAGACTGTCGTTTGTGCTGGATTTTATTTTATTTCGATGAAATTCGCGCCGGCTTTTGTGCATTTCGAGCCCATTAAATTCAAAGAACACCATTTCATTTATCCCCAGCAAGAACTCTTTCTCCATGGACTTGTGATCCCTGGGAGATTCGCTCAGGGAGAGATGTGTCTGAAATGCCCCCAAACGTGTTTTGTGCTTCAGTTTTTTCAAACCAAGCGCACGATATGCATAAAGTGCACATCATAGCACCCCTTTTGACACACGGGATCGAAACACATTTCGCATTCTGTCTCAGGTCATAGGTCACTGGCCCTGTCGGCAGCAGTGTGGCTTAGGTGGGAATGATACTTCAGTCCGCTTAGTGGTCTCGGGGTTCTGGCGACGATGCTATTCGACTACTTGCAGCAAGTGCTGCTTTTGCCTTTCATCCTTCGTCAGTACCTTGTTGTATACTTGGATAAGAACCACAGCTCGTTCGGCGAAGTCGCTAACTACCGCGATCCCGCACAGGACTTCCCTGGCGTTCGTGAAGCCAGGTGCTGTCTCCCAATCAACGAGATCGGCGGCAAGGAAGTCCATGTTGATGCCGTAGGCTTTCAGGTTGCCCACCGACTTTGCGGTAATTAAGTCGACGATGATCTTCCTGGGACGAGAGCCTCCTTTGCTGCGAGATCCACCTGCGCTCGCTGGGAGGACTCTCCGATCCCTGTTCCTGGAGTGCCGCGATCATCCTCGTCTTCATCTCACACGGCACGCCCTCGTCGAAGAACGACACACCAGCCAGTTCTTCGCTGGGGCACCATAATAGTTGATTGTTATAATGAATCATATGTCGACTATCATGTCATAATAGATAATAGGTGATCGTCAAACTCCTTGGGGATCCCCTTCGAAATTTCAGCATTCAAATCAGCCTTTGCAGAACGGCCAGGTCGTGCACGGAAGCGCTGACCGCCGATGAAGAGCAGAACCATGCACTGACGTACAAAACAACCATGAAAGAGACGAAGCGCTTGAGTGCTCCCAATTCACTGAGAATCAAGGAGAATTGATAGCAAAGCAAGAAGATCTTGATCCCGCAGATTATGAGCCCCATCCATCCGGCGCGATGGAACCATCTATCTGGCACGTTGGAGAGCACCTGGCTGGGGAACTTGATTCCCCGTGGAGGCTGTTGACCAAAGGGGATAATTGAGACCTCAAAGAACCCACGATAATCATCGCTAGGCTGGATTTCGGCGAGCTTCTTACGGCAGAAGGCGACGAAACGATCATTGGAAGAGAAAAACGTCTCGGCCACTGCTGGCTCCAGGTCTTCATACACCATAGGTTCAAACTTGTTCCAATCAGTGAGCCTCCATCTCTTCTTGAAGCTCTTGAACAAGGAGATCCCGGTCCCGAGGACGGACCGAAGCGCGTGGAGAAAGCCGCCTCTGCCACCAGTTCGACGATATGATGACGACAAGCAAAGTGAATAGGCCGTCACTCAAGCTTCTGCTGACGAAGCGTGTTTGCTCCCACAACTTGTCCAGTATTGCTGGAGGTGGTGTCGAAGCTCATGCCGACGACCTTGTCCGAAACCTCCCAGTCTTCCAGACAAAGCGCGACAACGTCGGCTGGCGTTGCTCCGGCTCTACTTGCAAACTTACAAACACCGAAGAGCTTGGCGGCACTTCCTGGACCGGTTGCAATGACAGAGTCGATCCACCTTTTCCTTTCCATCGTCAGTAGCATTGCGGTCCTAGTGGACCACCAGGTTGGGTGACGCGGAGAAAGAATGTTAGATTTCGTCCGCAATGGCTTTCCTCTGCGATCTACGTGCGCGCCTGCCCGAGCTTCCGTGATCGCCAGTTCAGAGGAGTCGTGGCCGAGGACCGAAGCCGTCGCCGATAGGGAGTGAACTGCAGAGTGATCACTGAGCTTGGTCCGATCGAGGGCTGCTGCCTGACCAGGAGTGGCGATGTTCTTGGCTCTCCTGCAGGGCCACTTCAAAGGCATGGCCAAGGACTGCGGGTCATCCTGATCTGTCAGTTGTGTGTTGTCGGTAGACGAGTATTCCAACTGTGCAGTTGCCTTCTGCTCGGTCTGCTGTTTAGTCTAATGGTCCCTTTAAAGCTTCGGCCTACTGTTGTCGTTGAAAAGCTCGCTCCTGCTTCTCAGAAGGGAACTTATTGAATACCACTATGACGCCTCGGCGACCTGGCTCCCTTTGGGCCTGGAGAATGTCTTTATCCTCTTGGTTTTGATGATCTTAATGGTGCCGACAAGGGCAAGGTCAAAAAGATCGTTAAGGTTGTCCCTAAGTCCATTCTTCTTGTCAATTTCCGGGGTGAACCTCCAGAATTTGCCTTTGGTACTGGTCAAGCTTCCTGTTGAGCTTCTTTATCACGTTCCGCTCCGGTGCAGTGAGAATACGGGCTTTGTTCCACACCTTCATCATTTCGTGGACGATCTGTGTTTTGACCTACCTCTGGGTAAGCCTATCCACACGGTGGGACTGAAAATATTGCTGCAGCACTTCTCTCCGCGAAGGCAGTTCTGAGCACCCGTCAACCAAAATTCGGCTTTTTTCTCGTGATGCAGCCATAATAGCACAGACTTCCGTTATAAAAGGTACTTTCTGCATTGACGCAGGTGCTCCTTAAATATCCTGACGTCTAAGAACGCGCGGAACATTGCCAGACCGGCACCGTGGGTTGCCGTGGCATGGCAAGGCGTGGTACTTCAAATATATAAGTCGCAGTCTGCAAACGATGGCCAGATTATTGGCGGGATGTTGCGGCAGCTTCGATTCTTCCCTAAATGAGACAGTAGGTTGCCTGTCCGGGATAGTTTCTGTTAATCTAATCTATCCCCAAAATATATTTTCTCACCGAATTTTGGCCATATGTTTTTCAGCACTGCGCAGAAATGTAAAAGCTGTCCCAACACAGGCAGAACAAACTTCTTCATTTTCAGGTTATCGGCCCCAAAATAAAAAAGTCACCTCAGATTCAAATATTCGCCTTAGGCCCGCCGTAGTGAGATATCATCAACATTCGTCATTATCTGCAGTCTGGGCCATGCCATGTTCGTTAAGCAGATGAAGCAAGCTCATGGGATGCACAAACCCATGCACTAGGAGCAGCAAGATTGACGGCTTTAATATATGACTGGTTCATTTTCCGTTTTCCTCGCGTAAAACTCGGGTTTAACCGCCTAGTTCAATGAAGTTCTACCAATCACGTACTGGGATTTCAGCAGGGTTTTCGGATCAGGATGATTGGTGATGACTACAACACTGCTGGACTGTTAACGCATTCATATAAACCTTATCTCACCATAGCAAAACCGCCCTGCCCATCAGCTCCCCCTTCAGCTTTCTTGCGCTTGAACACATCAAAGATGGTTATCATCATTTTGAACGTGCTTACGATGCAATGAAACGCCTTGGCCGCCCACCAGACAATCGCAGCATCGGGTGCCGGCGTACTAATTACGAAACACGCTCGCCAGCGGTCACTAGGTGTGCCTGCAATACGTATTATAAAGTGATGCTTCTAAGTGTGCTCCCACATTACTCAGTGATTCAACACATAGATTCTTTCTAATTCGGTGATTCACCACATAGATTCAATCTTATCAACCTTCGTTGATAAGATGCTGCTTTGCGAGCGCAGCGCTTTATGGAATACCTTCCTGGGTACGCTAGTACACCTGGCTGTTTTTTTCTTTGCATGGGCAAAGGATCTTGACTGGGGGGGCAAAGTGTCCGGCTGGGGGGCATTTGCCCTCCCAGTTAACATGTTAAAATAGGCCCTGAGGTATATATATATATATGTATGTATGTATAGGGGATATAAAGATAAATACATCGCTTAACCCTATTCCCGGCAGGGGGGGCAGAATCCGTCCCCCCTTGGATTTTTTGCTTGCCAATTCCAGGCTTTTTAACGCAGCTTCACCAAACTTAGTGACTTTTCCTAGCTATTCTTTCTACGTGCTGTGACAAAATTTTAAAATTCTATTTTGCTCAGGGGCGGAGCCAGGCAACGTTTTTGGGAGGCACCTCATGCCATTTTTGGCCATGTTAAGGGTAAAAGGAAAATGTCTGCCAAAAAACAGAGTTTTAAAGCTAGAACTTAAAACTTTATATGGATGTATAGCTAAGTAACTGAGCAATGTGCAGATATACTTTTGTTTATCTGAGGTCATTTTACAAGGTCAGGTCAAGGTCAAAAGTAAAAATTTGTTTTTTTGCTATAATTTCGGCGCCATTTTTTCAAATGCCAAACCCGGAATATATATGACGTAGACGGGTGCCCTCTACTTGTGTACCAAGCTTCAGCTTGATATCGGGTCGGGTCACGGAGATATGACCTAAAATGTTAGTGCGCGTACCCTATATCGCAATAGCCATAAAATGAAATTTTTGAAATAGAGTGAATTCAAGTGTTTGAAAACGTTTACAGATAATATTAAATGCACACGAGATCATTACAAGTGACTCCAAGGTCACTGGAGGTCATTTAAGGTCAAAGGTCACAAGTTGATCTGAGAAACGTGTGACCGTTACAGTTCCCCCTTTTTCATATCCCTGGCACCGCCTATGCTAACATTATACAAACATTGTAATGCGATTTGTACTTCTTTAGTATAACATGACTAGCAGAAGCCAAAAAAGGGTGTTTGCCTCTTTTGTTCATTCAGCTGTTAAAAAACTAATTCTCCTTTTTTTGAAACCCTGTGAACGCCCATGAATTTCCTTAAAATTTCAGATTTGCGGACCCATGGTAAAAGCCCTATTCATAATCTCTCGATTGATGCCAATTTCATCGAAATCGGTCGATAAACAACGGAGTTATAAGAAGTCCAAAAGTACCCCCCATTTTGACCCTTTTGCCCTCCTGTATCCACAAATTTCAAAATTTTGAAAATTTCTTTTGATAAAAATGTAGTTCACGTCACGGCGAATCGATTGCCGTTTGTTGCGATGAAACCGGACAAGTAGTTCTCGAGATCTCAGGGGGGGCCGAATCCGCCCCCCCTGCCGGGAATCGACCATACCGTCTAGGCCTCCGGGAATAGGGTTAAGACTTTATTCTTTACTGTCCGCCTATCCCTTATCTACTGCGGCCATATTTTTCGGTATTATTACTCACTTCCCTTTAAAAACAGTAGAAAATATTGGATGCGCCCAAACCAACATTGGGTGGGCCCAGACCAATGTTGGGTGGGCCAGGGCCCTGTCAAAAAAAAAAAACAAAAAAAAACAAATCGACACCCTGGCCCTTGGGTCAGCTGGCAGCTGGCCGATACAGGATCCGGCTGACTGTCAAATCGTCGCGTCCGCTGTCTTTGACGACATGCTAAACTTTCGCGAAACAAACCAGCCGTTACGTGGAACTGCACAGTCGAACGTTCACCGGCCATGCAATAAACGCGGCTTAGCATCGGCTTCGATCCAATGCATCACCGCAACAAATCACCGAAATAAATTTTATACCACAGAACTGGAAAACGGTGCGAAATTTTGCCAAAGATGAAAGCTCAGTCACCGCGTACCCATCGTTTTCTCACGTTACTCCACGTCTCTTTCCGAATTCATTCTCACATCACGGCGCGGACACTCGGTTGGCCGGTTCTCCTGGAATGAGGCTGACCTCCGGTTACCTGTCCGGACGGAGCGACTCACTGCAGGTTGTCCTGTTAGCCGGTAGCTGACCATCCGTGCACCAGCACGTGTTGGACACGCAGTCAGTGGGGCCGACAGTGAGGTGCTCGCAGTCTTCATCTTCTCCGCACCAGTCGCCCAGGTAAGCTGCCGACGGAGGCGTCTCATGAAGAAACGCACCAGGACAGCACGCCTGGTGCATTTCCTACAGATGTTCGGCCACATGTATTGGGCTTCGATTAAGTGCGGAACACTGACGATTTTAAAACCAGCAGCCTGATGCCTTGAATTCCGGCTTCCCATGCATTTTCAAAAGTGCCTTTATGTGCCTTCTTTGATTTAGATCTGTGACTTGCATCGAGTCGTGAAGTCCATGTACGATGCAAATATATTGATACATATCCAATAAGTGCATCCCAGTATACACTATATGCAGTTTGCTTTGTTTTTTGTCAAGCTTTTCGATGTTCCTTTGTCTAATTAGCTTGTAAATGATAAACTTTTATCTGCATGTGATGTACGATTTACTTCGCAGGACGTTCGCACTATTTAATTACCATTAATTAAATTAAATACCATTTAATTACCATTACCACTGACCTGACGGGTGCAATGAAATTGGCTTTACCCCACCATGATTATCATCTTTGTAACAGCAGTTCCTCATTGAATTTCTAAGAGACCACTATGCTGTTGACTGCGAATGGATGTCTCGGGTCTGCTTAGCGAATCAGTAACACTGCCACTGGCGTACTTTGATAACTACGTAACATAATTGGAGAAAGGAGCAGACTTTGCTCGTCCCTCGCCCTTCTCCATCTCTTGGCATCTTCGACCGACTGGAGCGAAATTATACGGCAAGGCTGTCTGAGTGGCAATCTTATAACACGCAGAAACCAAACGGACTTACACCAATAATGTCAAAGTCAATTTTTTAAATAGGTCACTGAAACGGCGTTTCCCGTAGTTGGAAAACCATGCCGAGGGATGAAGGTTTCCCGAGCAGTCCGAGTCATACTCTGGGTGTAGGCCAGCTTGCTTTAAAGACATTTTAATAAGCTTCGGATATCAATTTTTTGCCGACACAGATTCCGCAACGAACGAGCTTTGAAAGCGCCCTGTAGATTACTTGGCCTCTCATGTGCGACTTAGCCTACCCTAACATTGTGCCACGTTGTGTCGTTTGAACAAGTCCTATGCACGTCAGCGCAGGGCCTGGACTCACCCAAGCGACCCCGATAGCGGAAGAGAGTGCCGGGGCGCTGCTGGACGAGGCCCATGTTCCCGCGGATGTCGTACAGGGTGCAGAAGTCGGCGGCGACGTCGAAGCTGTAGCTCAGGCACTCCAGGGAGGTCAGGCAGCGGGCGTGGCAGGCACCTGCCGGCGGAGAGATTGCACCTTCTTGTGATCTGCCGCGGGGTGGCCGCATTCTGAGCTGAACCTACATTGTCACATTCGCGCCATGCACGTGCCAGTAGGCTTGTGCTTGATTCCGCTTTGGGGATTGATTTCAAATCTGGCTCATGGTCTGCTGAATCGATTATTATTTTGACTCAACGCAGTTCTCCAAAACTAAATCGATTCCGATTTCGACTCAAAACGAAATGAATCGAAACCGAAATCGATTCCACTAGGATTCACTGGAATGGATTAAACGGCAGGAATGGATTTCACTTCTGATTCCGTAGACAGCTGTGTAAATCAGCTCCGTCTCTGATTTAGGTACTCTTGAACAGATTCCGATTCCGACTTTGGTTGGAATGGATTCCGGAAACGAGTCCTTGGTTGTTCCGAACGATATTCCTTGGTTTTTCCATCATGATGTCCGAATAACTATAGGTAATGACTCAACCCCCAAGTCACTTCGGACTCGCTTTGTCTCTTCGTTTTTCTGGCATAACTTACAAACGACACAAAACAGCGGCTGCAGACTTTCACTACTCCTGACTGAATACTACCCCTGCCTTTTGACTAAAAAGTATTTCACGAGGTAATCATGGGTTGGGTCATGTAATGTTTGAGTATGTTTGCATGATGCTCGGGAGAGTCTATGATAGTTTGTGTTTGAGTTATAAACGCGGTTTTCAGGCATTGCTCGGGCCCCAGAGGTATCTGCATTTTTGGATGCATCGCTTGCAAGAATATTACCATGGATCCTGCAGAGCAAAAGTTTATTAGAGGTAAAGTTTACGGGCTATTAAGAGGTCTGAATCACCGAAATCGAACAATTGGCAAGTAACATTTCTGGGAAGGGCCAAACTCAACTACCTAGTGACTGGAACGTGGCAAAATACTGCGGGCAGTGCCAGTTAAAGCATTCATTATTCTCATTTGCCCAAAAAGATTATCTTTCGGAAAGGAATGATTGACGAAGCCATCATAATACAGGTCATTATCATGCCACGAAATAAATCGTAAACATGGCTTTCACCCACAACTTGCAATATTCAATGGCACGCCCTTTCTTGAGACTTACGTCTGGTGATGAAACCACATATGAGGAGCAAAATGTTTGTGTGATATATGAACTCAGTTAAGGATATCGGTGACATAATTTTGAGTGGGGGTTCTAGGTACCGGTATAGTTGATTGAGTGATTGATTTCTTAGGAAAACGTAGTTTCGAGGTCCAAAGCATTTGATATATAAAGATACAAAATGCAGCATTGCTCAGACGCTTTGGTGATTGTGCTTGAACAAATGCTACATTTCCCTCATTTTAACCGCAAATGCCCTTTTGACGTACTTCTGAAACGGTTTATATTTTAAATATTTGGATTTTCCGCATTTCATGACCTGGTAAGGGTATGTTTTTAATAGCATCATAAAACAAATGTAAACCGATTCTCTTGACGATGACCTCTAATACTGACCGAAGATATTCCCCAGACACCGTCCAATTTAATGTTACGTGCTTTGCTTGAATTGGATATTATTGTAGACAACCATGAAGAGTCCAAATGATTTGGCTGCGTGAAATTTAATCTATTTGAATTCCCCCATTTCTACGCAGTTGACATACACACAATCCCAAGACCTTAGAGATTGCTGGTCATGGTTTTTATCGCCTCTCTCAGGTTCCTCAGTGAGCGACGCTGCGACTGGAATCTGCCCACACCGCGCCACGAGGCTTTGCTTCCCACACTCACACTGTCCGAGTCCGGGCACGGAGGCGACGATGTTCTCCGGGTTCACCACCACGCCCTCGCTCAGAGCCACGAACGGAGCGGGATACACGCTCATCGCCTCGGGCGGCATAGTCAGCTCGACCCCGGCGGTCAAGGTCAGGCTCAAGGTCAGCAGGGTCAGCACGTGGCGCGTGCTGGGTGGTCGTTGAGGGGTCGCCATGCCCGCTGGCGGTGCGAGGTGAGCTGACCCTTGACCCGCGGCTGACTCTGTCGGACTACGGTGGTTCGGAGGTAGCGGCAGAGGCGAAGGCGCGGGGGTTGTCGGGGTAACGAGATGTAAACAAGCAAGCGCGCGAGTGTTTCGCCCTGTTATCGAATGTGTTCTTTCGTCATAAGTACCGTGCGAACTGGTGTCAAGTTGAAGGGCAGAAGTGGGGATTAAAGGGAAAAATAAGAGGAAACAGGTTGTAAGAAAACGCTTCCAAGATTCCGTACTAGGGTTCGGAAAGGTGCTGTTTTTTGGGTGCGCAATAATACCAAAAATATGTGGTCCAAAAATACTTCATATTCCAAACGTTTGATCATGTACCTCCATCAGAGCTTCATTATATCCAGGCAAGATCACTTACTCTGAAAGCAAATGGCTCTTTCTCCACTCAGTGCGAAACAGGCATGATGTCGTAACTGACATACACCAAGAAAGCCAACTTAACCAGCATAACTCTTTGCAAAATTTTGTACTCAAAAACATAAATTACATTTCGGCGCCAGAAACAAAAACCAATTTCCAACCTTATTCGATGCTCTTTATTAAAACGCACATCAAGGAAGACCTGTTGGAGGCTTGCTGGACAATCGTTAAGGCACTTCGCGGTTTGTCCTGAACACGAGAAGAGTCGAGAACATTTCCTACGAGCAGGTCGCACACGCGTATGTCAACGAACTACAAACGACAGGCACTTCAGGAATGTCTCGACTTCCCTAAAAACAAACATTGTGCTCCCGCTTGGAATTGCCAGTGCACCGTGCTGAAAGGTCCAGCAAAAACGTTTCACGACCATCAAACACCACGGACCGAGAGAACCCAAAGTATTCCTACCGGTCCGTCCAACAACAAATTAGGAGGGTGCAGCTGGTTTCACTACATTCTATGCCATTCACCTCTTGTTTTCGCACACAGTATTGTTTCATGCAACCGGACATTCAAAAGGAACTAAACGCAAAACAGCGTCACTGCCAGCATGCATGTCAGCGTGCAGATACCCTGTCCATTGCTTAACCAGCGAACAGTTTACTGATATTCTGCCCTTGACAGTTTTAATTGTGGTTGTCCAACGATCTTTATCTCCCTTTCTTCAACGCAGCTAGATAAAACACTTATTAAATATCAACAATGGCGAATGCTGGAAATAGAGGAAGCAATAGGAGAAAGGTCCCGGGTTCCGTTAAAAAAGGAACAGTCCCCAAATATCTGTCACTTGCGAAACACTGCCATCAGTTAGCCTTGTAATTTCACAGGAGATTTGTCTTTTTGCGGAGTGAAATATTTCCCTAAGGTTCCCTGGCGGAAAACAGCCTCGTCAACATTAACAATGCCTATATTTGTTACACTGGATGCCAGCCTGATCCTCCTTTCGCATCGCGTTTTATTGCGCCTTAGAGAGTGTTCGTCGCGGTTTCCTTCCTGATGCCTCCTTCCTGTGACCGCTGCTATGCCGTCGCTGTCTATTGTCTTAGCAGCGTTCCGCGAGAGCCCACCCCTCACTGCTACCTCCTCTCTCAGCAGCGCTTCGTGGGCGCTCACCCCACCATTGCTTCCTCCCCTCAGCAGCGTCCGAGGCGCCCTCAGCGCCCGCGGCGCTCCCAGCGCCGTGGCGCCCGCCGCGCCGGTTACTTCTTGCAGCAGCGCTTGGCGGGCGCCTTGTCGGGCACCAGGCGCAGCGCCATCTCCAGCGAGTCGTCCTCGCGGCGCAGCAGCATGGCGGCCATCAGCTCGATGACCTCGCCGACGCCGAGGTCGCGCAGCGCGCTGCACTCGCGGTACAGCGCGCCGCACTCGTCGGCCAGCTGCTGGCCGGTGGCAGGCTTGACGACGCGCAGCGCTGGGTCCGGGCACAGGTCGGTCTTGTTGCCCAGCAGCACGATGCAGGTTTCCTCGGCAGCCAAGTCCTGCCGGCAGGCGTGGAGGCCGGTCGGAGGGCGCTGCCCGTCTGGGCGAGGTCGAGGGTTCGAGGCTCGTCGGTGGAAAACGCTTTTCGGTTTCGGAAGGATGGCGGATGAGAGAGGGGGTGCGTGTACTCGGTTGAAATTAGCCAAGTCCTGGAGTTCAAGGACGGATGGGAGCATCTTCCAGGAGTCTCTCGCACTGAACAGTCAATAGCTGCAAAGGTAATCAGTTTTGAAAAGCACTAGATGTACAAGAGAATACGACGCAAGGAGACCAAAACGATCACATGTGAATGTTAAAGCACATTTCCAGGGGACATATGGGGATACTGATTCCGCCAGAAGAATCGGCGACCCAAAATAGCCAAAACGAACAGAGATTTAGTTTTTGGGGTCTGGGGCTTTCTAGGGTCATAATACACAGCTGACTGTATCGAAAACTACATGTCTTACGTCATTTACGGCCTCGTGCTATTGACCTCGCAGGAACTAACACAACGAAAATCCAAGTCGACTGCCACAGCTTTAAACCGGGCGAGCCGAGCTGGGTCACACCGACTGGGGAACGCAGCCCGACGCAGTCAGTCTGGCTGGACTGTTCAGTCGTTAGCATGATGCTGATGCTGCTGCTGCTGCTGTTATGATGATGATGATGGTGATGATGGCGAAGACGACGACGACGACGGCAATGATAATGATGATGATTATCATCATTAGACGTGAGATATAACCGGCCACGTCACGCCGCCAACCTTGACGTTCTGAATCCACTCCCTGCAGTTGCGGAACGACGTCTCGGCCGTGACGTCGAACATGACAAACACGCCGTCCGCCTTGCGGAAGTATTGCTTGGTGATGCTCCTGAAGCGCTCTTGGCCTGTGGGCACCAGGAACACTGACCTCGGCGAAGGAGAGGGAGGCAATGTGGTTTATGGACGAAAGCAGTAAGTATCGAAGACTATGGTGAAAGCAACAGGTAACGGAGATCATTTGTGAATCTCAAACCGAATCAAGTTTTTTTTGCAATGATGGCTCAGATGATGATGATGACTGATGATGATGATGATCAGGTGATGACTCAGGCAGGTGTCAAATGGTCAAAGCATTGATTATGACCGCAATTTAATCGGCGTACTTTTCAGTGCTGATTGCTCTCAGTCAAAAGAGTAAGTATATTCACATACAAGACCAACACAATGAAAAAAATAAGTGCAACCGAAATCATTCGTCATCCCAACTTCTGCCGCAGTTTTGAAGACTAGTTTGGTACCTAACATTGGAAGCGCCCATTCCTGTTCGGTGTTACACCCTTTACACGACGGTCCTCTTCAGCGCCGCACCCAGTGCGGCGGACCTGCTGTCTACCACAGCTGGATACAAACAGCCTGGTATACCGAACTGCCACATCCCAGAGCTGGGTACCAACGTGCTGCTTCCGAGAACTGGATATCAACCTGTCGTGTTCCGGAGCTGGATACCAACCTCCTGCGTCCGAGAACTGGATACCACCCTGTCGTGTTCCGGAGCTGGATACCGACCTGCCGTATTCCAGGGCCGGGCACTGACCTGCCGAGTCCCAGAACTGGATGCAGATCTGCCGAGTCCCAGAGCTGGATACCGACCTGCCAAGTCCCGGAACTGGGTACAGACCTGCCGTGTCCCAGAGTTGGATGCAGACGGTCTGGTCGTCCACCACCACCGTCTGCACCTGGAAGTCGACACCGATGGTGGCCGCGTAGCTCGGTCGCACTTCGCCCGTGCAAAACCTGCCGGCACCGAACACAGCGCCGCCTGGTGAGCGTGACGTCATCGGAACGAACTTCGCCGCATGCGAAACCTGTCGGAAGCGAGCACAGCGCCGCCTGGTGAACGTGATGCCAGCAGGAAGTCGCTCAATTTGTCCAGTGGTGGAATCGTGCAGGCCATTACGTTGGTATCTTACTCGCAGACGGGGGAAAACTGCACACTTCTATGATAGCGGAAGGTAAACTGTAGCATGATCCGTAGATGACGTCGAAATTATGATGGTTCTTGTGACGGGCAAAATCAAAATACGCAAAAAACGAAAACGAAATGGAACATGAATTGTGCTGTAACACAAGGTCCTTAACACGTTACGCAAATGTGTAATATAATTATTAATCGCCCAGAAAGAGAAGCAAAGACATATTGGAGTTCACGTAGAGGAAGAAAACATTTCTGACTCTATCGATGAAAGTTCTAAGAACTATATCGTTTCGTTCGCCGGTGCCATGAAATATCGGGAAAAGCCTTTATTGTATTTTACGGCTTTCCGGTGACTTGATGATCCAAAACCCGTCGCACAATATGGCATGGAAAATGTTTAACTGATGGCAGCATACGAAAGAGCAAAATACGATGCATGACTGAAATCATGGTATCAGCAAGTACATTGCAATTCTTTTTTGGCAAGATTAAATTTACCAAGGTAAAGCACATTTGTTTTAAACTTCCGCTTCCACTGGTTTTCTCACTGCGAGACCATGCTGCATGTAAAGCACGCTCCTAAACCCCACGCTGCATCCGAAGAAGGCAGCGTGGGGAAGAGCACCAGACCACGGTGTCACAAATCAAGACAGCCGGCCGCAGGGTCCAGGCCTCTCCAGACGCTGTGCTGCAGACCCTGCTGGAGCGGGTGCCGCACGGTGCTCTCACCGCTGGACGAAGCTGGACTTGCCTACCCCTGCGTCACCGATGATCACCACCTTGTACACCCTCTGCGGCTGGATGACGGTGGACGCCGCGGATGGGGTCGGTGACCCCTGAAACGATGTCAGGCATTGTACCGCGATCAGAGCAGTTTGCAGAGGCTTCTGGTGCAATGTGCGCGTGTCTAAGCCTGCATCACTTCAAAATCTTTAAACTTCACGGCTGTAAACAGGAGACATGCAGTCAAGTCAAAGATTCTGCACTGGGTACTGCCAAGTTCGGATTTTTTATAGATATGACCATATGCGTAGCACCTTGTGGGAATAGATGGGCGGCGTCCCTGCTAACTTCGGACTATTTTAGCACTACCACTATGGCGCTGCATGAGAAAAAATTGGCCATAGTGGTTCTCAGACTCAATAAGTGATGAATATGACATTCACTAACATAAGATAACCTGATCACACCATTTGGAGGACATGAAGTAACTGTCGCCAACTAAGGAAGCTCACCGATCTGGCAGCACCGTTGGGTGTAAATTCTGCCGTCTCCGGCTCCGCCCGAGGCGTTTGTCCCTGATGGTAGATGAGAAGCGTGGACGAGTGATGGCGGTCTCCATGGTTACGCGTCCTGGCGACGAGAGAGGAGCCAGCTGACAGCGGAGGGCCAGGCGAGCTATGACGCTTTCCTTGAGGACAGGCGTCCAAATAAAAATGCACATTCTCCGATTTTATACAAATGTTACTGTGTTTTTGTAACACAGACAGGTTTATCAATGCTTAGGGAACTGCAAATGTATAGCATTCAGCATACTCCGGCGCATATCAGTGTTCCGTTTCATCATTCCTCCACCCAAGAAAACAGTTAGACCTTCCTTGATGGTTCACTGGATCTTCTCCTGTCTCTGGCTGTTTGTTGGTTCCACCACGTCGCTGTTTCCAATAAAAAAGGCCAGTTAAGCATTTTCATGTCTACAATAAGAAACAGAAATCCATCTTTCTCGCCAACCGTCGCAACTTTGTGGCTGTCTGATTCATGAAAGGTTCCGATGGTTAGGATCATCCAGTGTCAGAACCGTCGTAACGTTTCGGTCGTTTTTCGCGAGAACGGAATTCGCGGGAAGTGAAAAATCCCCCGGTCTCCCGGCCTCGAACCCGGGACCTCTCGGTCGGCGCACCTCTTGCGGTGCCGGTCCACCACGTGCTGGTCGTCCGTCTCCGAGCCGGGGCTGACGTCGGCGGCGCGCGCTCTGGGCGCCGGCAGCGGCTTCACCACGTCCTCGCCCTCCATCAGCTCGTCCAGCAGCGAGGAGGAGGCGCCGCCGGCCTGCAGCCTCAGCGGGCCCTTGTAGGCGCTGGACAGCGGAATCACCGGCACCCGCTGCACCACGTCCGGGTTGTTCTGTAGCGGAACGCGATGTTGTACCGATGTCATCAGCCAGTGGAAGTCGCCGCAAGGGTGCCGTTTCCAGAACGATCATGTTCTAGTGATTATTTGTTCAGCAACAATCCTCACGTAGCAAGATCTACGAGAATTTGACTGTCACTGTTTATTCTGTCCGAAGCCCAATGCCCACGCTGCCTTCCACACATTAAATGAATGCACACACACCTGCGTAGGTTTCCTGTGAACCTCAAGAAATATTTAATTCAAGTCTCTCCTACTCAGCAATGTGCCAAGAGAGATCCATGTGAAACCTACGGTCACAGCTCAGCTGACCTCGAAAAACACCTCGTCCACTTCGCAGTCTGACTCCTGCATGTCCTGCCTGTTGGTCGGCACCTGCAGCATCCTGAGAACGCGGAGGGGTCTTCAGAACATTCCAGGAGGCAGTCTGTTGCCTGGTATAGCGCGACAAAAAGGAAGCAGAAACCGATTTGCTCCGATTTATTTCCTGGGAGTTAGAAGTCTTGAACACGTTCGAAGTGCAAACAATGGCTGACAGTTCAAGACAATGATGACCAATGGGACAGACGTGGATCGAACATAAATGTACGTTAAATAGATACGGTGCTTAGAATGCCGGGATTTCCTGACAAAGTCATGCATCTGGGAAAATGAAAAAACTTACTTGTGACAAGGCAGAAATCACTAAACATTGCATACGTTTCGTGACACTCCTCTAGACTTAGTTGTCCTAGAGCAAAAACCACAATTTACAAATACCCATAATAAAAAAACTTGCTCCGAAGCGCAGGTAAACTCACTGAGGTTTGTGGTTTTCTGGTGACATTAGACGAGAAACAGCCGAGTGGACTTCGGCATTTTGTTTTCTGTCTTCCACACTGAGGGCGTCAGACAATCTGAAAACACCAAACAACCAGTTAACACTTTCATCATACTGCATTGAAATGCAAATTTCAACTCAGTGCGTGTCGCTAATTTTTTTGCATCCGCGGGACGGAATGCGATCGGAACTATCGCAGACCACAGTCATTTCATCTCTCTTACTTCCTGCCCTGTGTCTGCTCTTTCTCCCGCCTCCTGTGTCTGCCCTCTCTCCCTGCTCCTCATTCTCACCTCTCTCCCTGCTCCTCATTCTCACCTCTCTCCCTGCTCCTCATTCTCACCTCTCTCCCTGCTCCTCATTCTCACCTCTCTCCCTGCTCCTGCTTCCTCTCCCACGTGCGTGCTGTGGCCCGAGTCCCGTTCGTCCATGAGCTTCGTGTTGATGGTCTTCAGCATGTCCAGCTGCTTCACCAACTCTGTCAGAAAAACGGTTACGTCATAGGACGGTGATCAAGATGTACGTAAAATCATTAATTAGTTTTTTCATGAAGCATCGACATTGATGCTCCATGGACTGTCTTACGCAATGGCCCGTTGATCATGAATTTGCTCTGCTCTCAGTAAATTTGCTGGAAAAGAGAGAACTTGAATCTGACGAAAACACGTAAAACCGTACGCAAAATTCTTACTTGAAATCAGGACTTACGGTTATCACACGCACACACGGTTATCCATGTAAATCTTAAACCAACCATGTGAATCTTGTAAACCAAACGAAATCAGAACAGGGCACCTCGCCATCGCGCTGCTACCAAAGCCGCGCCTTCGTCGGGCGTTACGGATAACCGAGTCCAGTCTGGGTTCCAGGCGACCGAGTTGTTAAAAAGCAATGGATTTGCTTTCCGGATTTGCACAGTGCAGTATAAATGACACACTTGCTACTAATGGATCATTATACACGTGTACACATGGACATAACATATACAAGAAGTTTAATTTGTGTTTCTAAACAAAGTAAGAAATGTGTTACATCACATTCGACCTATATCCTTGCCAAAGAACGGACTAGGGCCCTCTCACCACAAATTCGGTGAGCCAACGATTACAGTTAAATGCATCGATTCCTAAAATCCATATTTAAAACATTTCCGGATAAGATGCGATATCTCACAATCCTCCTTGCCCTTCACCTCTCTCCATAGCTCACATATCCCTCCTCCTCCCTCCTTCTCCCCCTTCCTCTTCCCCTCTCTGCCTCTGTGCCCAGCTGCCTCTCTTCATACCTTCTCTCTCTCTCTCTCTCTCTCTCTCTCTCTCTCTCTCTCTCTCTCTCTCTCTCTCTCTCTCTCTCTCTCTCTCTCTCTCTCTCTTTCTCCCTCTCTCTCAGCTGTTGCTCACCCTCCCACTCGCTGGCGATGTTCTCTGTGACGGAGAAGGTGACCGCCTCTATCTCCTCCCCCTCCCCCTCCCTCTCTCCCCGCGGTTGCTCACCCTCCCTCTCGCTGGCGATGTTCTCCGTGACGGAGAAGGCGGCCAGAGCCCGTTTCCGGCGCTCCTCCAGGCTGAGGCTGCGCGACTGCTCGATCGCCGACTGCAGCTCCGAGATCAGCCGCTTCTGGCGCAGCACCTCCTCCTCGAACTCGTCCTGGCGCGCACGGAGGGCTGCGGTCGGCCCACGACTCTTGGCGGCAGACAGCTTGACAGCAGACAGAAGACTTGACAGCAGACAGCAGACGACCAGACGACACAATACTTGACACCAGACAGCAGACGACCGGACGACACAACACTTGACACCAGACAGCAGACGACCGAACGACACAATACTTGACACCAGATAACAGACGACTGGACGACACAACACTTGACACCAGACAGCAGACGACCGAACGACACAACACTTGACACCAGACAACAGACGACCAGAGGACGCAATACTTGACACCACATTACAGACGACGCAATACCTGACACCAGACACCAGACGACCAGATGACGCAAGACTTGGTACCAGACACTAGACGACCAGACGACACAATACTTGACACAAGACACTAGACGACCAGACAACACGGTGCACAAGAGGGCGTGCGTCCTAGTTCACAAACGGTCGGCGCTAAAAGTTGCGCCACGAATTGGCCCTTTGGATGGTCGCCAGGTCATTCAGCGTAGTAAATTTGAGCGTTGATAGAGACTGTTTTCGTAGTTCTTGGAGGAAGCTTTCATTTTTTGCTTCACATCTGCGCAGTTATTTTAGGAACAAATCGTGAAGCCGAAGAGCACGGATGTGAATGTTGTAGGGAGAAGGGCATAAAAGTCCAAATAAGGCAGACATCTCACAGCTTGATATATCTGAGTCGTTCACAGAAACGGTGCGCACCTTCTGCTTCTGCAGCATGGCGTTCTCCTGTTTCTGCTGCGCGTCAGAAGACGACAGCTTCTGCAGCTGCTCAGAAAGCTCGGCCAGTCTGCGGGACAGAGAGGATGTCATACGGAGGCAGCGGAGTCTCGTGGCACCAATGTAAGCCGCCATAGGGCCAGAACTAAGTTCGTTTTGGTTAAACATTTCTGAAAATTGCAGCAGACGCGTTTCGCTTTAATTTCCAGAAAAAGACAGTTTGACCAAAATTTAGAAGACGTTCATTTTTGCAGAGATCAGTCTGATGTCAAATATTTTTGAATTGACGTCTTTGCATTACTTGCATTTTCCGAAACTGAATAACCCAACGAAGTATTGTCGCTTTGTCGCTTTCTCTGGCGGTAATGGGCGTGCACTCGAGGTCCAATCTGGCGACCTGCATTTCCATCTCGCGATCCGGTGACATACTGCCCCCGGCGATATCGCGCTTCCTCGACCCCTGACCCTGACCCGACGCCAAGGTCAGGGTGGCAGACGGGGTACGCACCGCCCCGCACCGCGACCCCGTCAGTACCAGGGGTGGCAGACGTGGAACGCACGAAGACGGCGCTGTGCCACCAGCCTACATACACCGATCACGAGCGGAACTCTAGAAGGCATCGACCAAACGCATTCAAGTCCCATACCTATGTGTGATTTTTCTCATTCGAAAAACTTAGAACATCGAGAGTGATTTTTTAAGAACGACGAAATAAAAGGGAACAATTACAAACAACTTTTCAGGTTACGTGATCACAGTTACGTTATACATAAATGTGTGAAGGGCACGAGAGACTAGCGTGTCACGTACAGGTTCCTAACAAATCATACTCGACTCAAACTGCGCCTGGCTTTGATGTTTGGCACAGACTCTAAGTCTGAGTTGTATGCCATATTGACGGAAGGGTATTTTCACCCACTTTTGCCGAGTCATTTGCGACTCCAGTTCCTTGATGGCCAGTTGTGACTCCAGTTCCTCGCGCATTTTCACCTGCTTTTGTTCCTCCTATAATCAGAGAAACGCAGTCTCGTGAACATACACCCACGCTTTGTTTATTTAACGTAGTACGCGAATACTGATACGTGACAGGAACCAAAACAATACCCGACACCTGAATAGATAAAAGAGCCACTCAGTGAATACACCGAATTTCAGTACCAAACCCTCATTACAAACAATTGCTGGATACAGTCGTTTTGTAAGAACCGTTAGAGTTGTTACCTCCTTCACGTTCTTGTTCTTCTCGGCTGCAATTTGAGCCTCCATCTCTTCAAACATGTTCTTCATCTGAAAAAGCAACAAAGTTTTACCTTGGTGCAAATATTATCGCAAAAATTATTAACACTGCCCCGGCTGGCTTGGTTCGTAGTCCCGCTCAAACCTTTACGCCTCGGTTTTTTCCTCATCGAGCATGGGTGTCCACGCGATCACGACGGCTTCCTTCGTACCGTCTCTGCGCGTCTCCCGCGTCTACGAGTTTCCTCGCCTCCGAAATTGGTTTCTCCTCTCCGTCGGTTCCTCCTCCGCGTAACGCCACGTTTTCAGGAGGTCTGCATCTCCCCTTTACTCCATCGCGGTACTGCCGGTATCCCACCACAGCAAACACGCCACCGTCCGACCTGAGACTCGAATTCCACCACTTCTCTTCGTTTCATTTAGGTCTCCTCACTGTCCCACCTGTGTCTGCATGGTGTCCCGTTGGCGTCCCACCTGTGTCTGAATGGTGTCACGCTGACGTCCCACCTGTGTCTGCATGGTGTCTTGCTGACGTCCCAACTGTGTCTGCATGGTGTCCTGCTGACGACCCACCTGTGTCTGCCCTGCTGAATTTCCACCTGAGTCTGTATGGTGTCCTGCTGACGACCCACCTGTGTCTGCCCTGCTGAATTCCCACCTGAGTCTGCATGGTTTCCTGCTGACGTCCCACCTGTGTCTGCCCTGCTGGCGTCCCACCTGAGTCTGCATGGTTTCCTGCTGACGTCCCACCTGTGTCTGCCCTGCTGGCGTCCCACCTGAGTCTGCATGGTTTCCTGCTGGCGTCCCACCTGAGTCTGCATGGTTTCCTGCTGACGTCCCACCTGTGTCTGCCCTGCTGGCGTCCCACCTGTGTCTGCATGGTGTCCTGCTGCTGGCGGAGCGCGCTCTCGAGCGTCAGCTGCTCGGAGCGCGCCCGCCGAACCCGGCCAGCCAGCTCCGACAAGAGGCGGCCGAACGTCTCCACCAGGGCCTGGTCCGAGCCGGCTCCAGACTGCAGCCGCCGCCACATCAGCTCGATCGCCTCGTCGCTGCCGGCCGCGTCAGTGACGTCACGCGACGGCGGCCGAATGTCAGTAGACGGTGTGGTGGCGCATGATGGCTGTGGACGGCGTCTCACGGTGGCAGCGGAGGGCGTCGTCGGGGTGGGCGTGGCATGCGTCGGTAACGGATGACGACGTCAGAGAGTGTCTGTGCGTCACACGGCTGCGGTGGGTGACATCACCCAGTGACAAAAGGCAGTGACATCAAAGAAAGGGGACCTGATGTCAGGGAAGGAGACATTGCGCTAGAAAACGATGCGGAAAGAACTGAAAACGATTTTACCTGTCCTATGCCTAGGTTATACGTCAGACAGTTCCGGCTCTCACGCGGGAAATGAGAAATCCACCGTCGGGTTTCGACGTCTCTTCCAGAAGATCCGCCACGCGGCTCCCACCTCTCCGCGAGGATTCACCGCACGGTCCTCACCTCTCCCCCAGAAGATCCGCCGCTCCTGCGTGCATGATGAAGTCGGCGAAGCGTTCTTCCACGTCGTCATCCTCTTCAGCCTTCTCGTGCTGCTTCTGAGCGCGGTGTTCATCGGCGTCCCCAGGGAGCTGTTCAGGGTCCGACGGCGTGTCCTCTTCTTCCAGACCAAGAAAGGCACCTGAAAAATCCGTATTAGAGATACATCATGAATTCAACTCTTCCGGGTAGGTACCACGGAAACAAGTGGATATTCAGTCAAAGCTGCCAGCGGTAAAAGCGCACAGCCATGAACGCATCCAAGGGCGGCAAAACTTTGGACGTTTTCGTAGTGGTATGAGAAAACAGTTATCCTCGGTCATGAATCTGGATTTCGCTTTGTGGATGCGCACCTGTGTGCAAGATTCCATTGTTGGTGAAGTATTCTGCGCAGTTCCGTGGCACCATTAAAGCATATTGAGTTCATTATTGCCAAAGTACATCAAGGTCGACCATCACAGCATATTAAGCATGACCATGAAGTTTGAGAGCATATGCCGACAGATCTTGCGAAACTGTCGTTTTATCTCGGGTTGTCTGAATGAAGGTGGTCTGTGCGTCAGCAAAAGTAGTCTTCTGTACACAACACGTTCGGCCTTTGCGATATAGTTCATTTGCCAGCAACAAACGCCGGCGGCCGCTCATAGCTCGACCGGGAGTCCAGACCATCCGATCTGGTTCAGCTGATATCGCCCTGTACAAACACACGACTTCCAGACCGAACCAGGCGCACAGCTCCCTGCCCCACACGGTAAATTCTGAAGCAGCCCGATACGCGTAGGCCAGTCTTAGGCAATGACCGACGTTCGACGGTCGCGGATTGGCGGATGGATATGACGTCATGTGCATTACACATGTGTTGAGTGGTATGAGCGTCTCCAGAAAAGACGCAGTAAGGCGTAAGCTGCTAACGGAGCGCATGGAAGGACGGTTAACCGCAAAATGTAGTGATAATCTAATTCGTTCTGTAATGTTGTAAAGTAAATAGCTGCGCTCGGCAGCTCAGCTGCTAGAACTCTGGTTTCTTGATAACCCGATAAATGCATGTCATGGGGATGCACGTATGGATGATGTACGTAAGCAAATGCACGTAAGCACAGATGTACATACCGAAAATTTGCATTTTATTCATACTTATGTTGTGCCTCGTAGATCTCAGTAAATGTTTTGACGTCTCTTCCATTCTCAACTCCTATCTAAGCTCTACCTCTACACCACTGACACGGCATGGTCTCCTTCCTCTCTTTCTGGTCGTTCCCAGTAGGTCTGTATCTCTTCTCCTTCTGGTGACAGAGTTATCTCCAGGACACTTCCTAATACCACGGGAGAGTTTAGGGATCAGCCCTCGGTTCTCTTTAACTCATCTTTGTCAACGATCTCAGCTGCATGCGCGGTACGCTCATGTGACCCAGTATGCTGACGACATCCAAATCCTCATATCCTAAGTCAAACGCAATCTTCCTTCTCTCAAACAACTCATGGAAACCACTCCTTCCTCCTTATCACCCTGGTTCCATGACCATGGACTCAAGTTAAACGCATCCAAAACCGAACTCCTTCTCCTGGGCACCAGACGAAATACCCGCGGCCTTCCATCTGTCAGCGGACGGTCCGGTGATCAGACCGTTTGGGGAAACCAGCCGTGAAAAACCTAGACACGCGATTTCGCCGCCATCTGAGCTGGAACATGCACGCTAACGATGTGGTCCACAAGTGTACTGGCCTCCTGATCGGCCTCCGCCACCTGAGACACTTCCTGCCAGAGAAGGTGCTGCTGATAACCGCGCGGCCTGGTCATTTCGCGCGTGAGATATTGCATTTTAGTATGTGGTCAAGGGTCGACTTTAAACGACACCAGACTGATGAAAGCAGTCAACTTCGCCATGCGACAGACCAGAAAAATGGCAGGATGGCGATAGCCTTCCTGCCATTTTCGTCTTGCCATCTTATCTACTTGACTAATGACACTGAAAAGTCAGTAGTTTGTGGAGTCTCTGCCGATGTCGACAACCGGAAACGGCAGATAAGCATATAAACAAAGAAAGACATCCCTGAAACCCTGAAGTCGCAGCGCCGAACATTTCCCTCTGAAAAGCAACATTCATCCAACACAATCATCATACGTCAGGCGTACCGAAGCCGTTGGTGAACTCCTCCAGTGTGAGGAAGCCGTTGCCGTCGACGTCCAGGGAGTCGAACACGTCCTCCAGCTGGTCAGGATCCAGCGGCAGCTCCTGAATCATCCTCTGGAGCGGAAGAACGCGTCAGAGGATTTCGCAGACAAACTCTCAACGAACAGGAATTGATGGTTTCTGACGGGTGTAAGTTGTCCGAGTCACCTCAGATGTGTGACGTTTTTGATCAGGACGTGAATCTAGGTTTAGTATAATGCACTGCAATCTGAAGTTATACTGGCATATAAAACAGTCTTGTGTTCCCGATGCGCGCACCTATCCTCAGCTTTTGCATTCCAGAAAGACAGGGTGGTGATAATCTGCGCCGTTGTTTTAATCTTAATGATGGGGATTTTTTATACTCGGGCAGGGTTGGATAATCTGAGCCATTAAAACGTGCCCGCGTTATCATTCGCAGTAGGTTGCCGATGAACAGTCATTGTGGAGTTCGGACAGATATCGGCCACATTATTTTCGTAATCAACGGAAGATTCTTTGGTTTGAAAATTGTTAAATAATTATAACCCCAGTTCCTTTATTTTTTTGAAAGCCAGTGGTATGATCATTTTACATTCTCTTACTTCCAGTCATGTAATACAGTCCATTCATGTCGATGTGACATGCGGGCTCCGACAGTTCTTGATGACCGCTTGCAATCTATTTTTCGTATGTTCAAGGACGAAATGGACAGGGAAGCGACAATATTCCTATCTTTGCACCCAATAGCTTCAGAAAAACTAGTCATGTTACTACTGGCCCATTCTGCGTAAGGGACATTTTTCAATGTGATTTCGAATTGTTTAACATGTGAACTTGTAATGACAAACGGCACGTGTAACTTCACAAAATCATACAGTGCTGTTCCTCACCTGCATATCTCTCTTGCCGATGAAGCCTTTATGCTCTCTGTCGCACAGAGCGAACAGCTCGTGCGCCTTCTGCGTGAGAACCTCCTTCATGCTGTCCTTTCCCGAAGCCATCTTCCTGTGCCGCTCTGGTTCCAGTAACAACAAACTGACGTTTCATGCAAACACTTAATAGAATGGAACAGGAGAAATTGCTTATCCGACTTTGAACGATATCAGTGGCATTGTAGGATAAAGGGCACCGGTAGTAAGCTCAGCAATACTAATCTAAACGTAAGTCTGCAGTAAATGGAATATTTTACAATCTCCCAACTAGGAAGAGGGGCATTTTCTACCACGCGTTTGTCTGGAAAACAAAGGGTGGATCTCAGCCATTCACCTGTCATTCAATGTCCCTTTACCACGAGGCCCCAGCTGGCGTTTTCGTTGACTTCAAGGTCAAAGGTGACGTCAAAGGTCAACCCAAGGCTACAAAACTGACGGTAGTCCGTCGACAGTTTCAGGGACATATCATCAATACAAAAATGGTCGGAAAAATGAAAAATGTGTTGCATCAGATGAGCTTGTTTTATCACAACAAATATTATTTATGCAAAAAGTAACCCGATTTCAACCAATAAGACAACTTCATATGGGATCCGGAGACGTATGTATGCATCTTGGGCAATGTACAACACAAAATATCACAAAGCTCATCCGCCAACAACAATGTGTGCGACAGGCTTAAAAGCTGGACGCCATAGCGAACTGCTTTCATTTTTCCCCCACAAGTTTGCTGTGCTGTTCGGACAACATACAGACAACATGAGGCCGCTGGTGTTGTTGTGTGAAACGTACCCCAAAAACCCGCAGGGAACAAAAATGTTCAGCAGTTATATGGCAACTATTCTCACCAGCTCTGAGCCCCGTGCCGTTCGCACCGACTCCTCAGCTGCGACCGCCAGCTCAGCTGCTGCCTGCAGGGGGTGCTGTCAGGCCGGCCCCCGGAACAGGCATCGCCGTGCGGCCATCTCGAAGGCGGCGGAGCGTCTCAGGCTGAACTCGTGGCCGAGCGGGACACCTCACATGACTGGTCCGGGCCGGCCACCGGCGGCTGCTGGTTCAGCGCCTGCCTGCCGCCGATTTCCGAGACTCTTCACCACGCACGGAGGATGGACGAGTCACCACCGCACCCGGGACGAGCACCAACCGCGGCGCACCGCCGCACCGGCACTGGCACCAGGGCCGCACCACGCGGGCGGAGAGCGATGAGCCGACGCTGCCGCTGATGTCGAAGCCGATGCTGCAGGCGATGCTGGATGAGGTCCTGCTGGTGCTGACGCTCGCCTTGTTCGTGGCTGACGAAGCGAGACGGCGCTCGAGGCGTTAGAGCCTGCCCGGATTCTCGTATGGATCTCGGATCTGTAACGGATCTCGTCTGAGGTTGTTGGGATCTCTCTGGCCCGAACGGCAGTCGTAGCCGAGAGTGCCAACACCTGCGATTTGTTTGCCTGCCGACAAGAGTTTGTCTTTCTTTTTGTTAAAAAAATTGTCGGTGTTGCTCAAGCAGGGTGAAGCCCTGTTCAAATCACCTGTCCGTTTGGCGAGCTGGAGAAAATGTGTTTCGCACTGCTGTTCGGTTCTGAGCTGTTACACGCGGTATACTTCAAACCGGACCGTCGCCTGATCACGGCGTGGATGTCCGTAACTCCCGAGAGGCGCTTGCGATGCCACTGAGGCCGGAAGGCGGAAGATTCCGGGCGGTTTCGCCAGACGCAGCACTGACCCTGGGCTGCGGTTGATTGGCTGCCTGATCGTGGGCTTCAGCTGCCTGACGCAGTCCCGCGCGTACCGCCCTGATCTCTAGCTTCACCGTGCCGCCGTTACGCCACGCCGTCACACGCGCGCTGTCGGCGTGACGCCGCCGTCACTCCGGCCCCGTCACGACCTTCGTGGGCGGCCCTTGAACCAACCACAGGCCGTCCCTGGGCATGTGTCACGCCGCCGCCGCCGCCTCCTCCGTCACCGGCCGACCACTGAGACTCGTCGTCGCGGGCGGCTCCCTGGGCGGGTCTTGCACGCCGCCGCCGCCGCCGCCGCCGCCGCCCACTATCGCGCGATAGTCGTTCACGGCGCCGGGCCGCCGGCACCTGTGTGCAAATACAGGGGCAGGTGTCAGCCAGCCAGGGGCGCTGCCAGGGGCCGCCGCCGAGGGGAGAGTCGGGAGTGGTGTGACTCGAGCTTCAGGCGGAGGGACCGCCAGATCATACGGCGCAAGAGAGACGGGAAGTGAGAGAGCGGTGGAGAGGAAGGGAGAAAGAAGGAAAGAAAGAAAGAAACAGAAGGGGTGAGGGAGGGCCGTGATTACAGACCGACATACAGTGACGGCGACATACAGCAGCGGAATCATCACGCGCCAAGTGCCGGCGGAGGCGGCGCCAGCAGGCCTCCCCGACCCCGTCCTGAACGCGCCCCTGCCGCCGGATGGCTGAGCCCGCCTTCAGCTGCGAAGGAGAGAGGCGTGTGCGATCGATACGCCGGGGATGGCGCACGCGGCAGGGTCGCAGCCACCGCCTGCCGCCCCCGCCGCTCGCCGCCCGCCGCCGCAGTCCTTCAGCGTCAGCCTGCGCGGGGGCGGTTGGGCGGCTGGTTTGGGTCAGGGCGCAGCGCTGACACTTGGGTTCAGGCGTCCGGTGTCCAGGCGGAGCCACACGTGTCACCGGTCGAGACCTGGCGTCGTTGAAATTCGAACCCACGCCTTGCCATGACGAGTCCGAGTCTCTCTTTACAGAGGTAATGGAGAAGACAGCCGAATCTCTGCCACTGAACTAGTGGGTAGGACAGCCGAGTCTCTCTTTACTGAGCTAATGGGGAGGATAACAGGCTAAGAAGCAGGGCGGACCATCTAGTGACGGAGACGGTAAAGGATGTGGCGGGACCAGTGCTTGGAACCCGGACTGCATGCAGCGGTGTCAGCTGTCGCGGTCTGATGGCGTCGTGGCTCGCCGGGAAGCTGACTGCACGTGGTTATCGCTCAGATCCTGGATGGTTGTTGGTTGACGTCTGCCGACCACGGCTGCCGTGGTCATTTCGCGTGACAACCTCTCACGCCGGCTGCTGCAGTGACGGCGAAAAAAGGCTGCGGGTCCTCGGCAGGGTGCGAGATGTTCGATATTTTTAGCCCTCGCGCGCAGTGTAAACGCCAACCGTGTTGGCTGTAAAAATCTGCCAGGCTATCAGTGAAGGTAGCAATCCCCTGTCTAGCCTATCTATACAATCCAATCCATAAAGTTCAGTTTGCAGAGGGCACGTCTATCAACAGTCTGTTTGATATAAAGAATGAATTACGGACTGCCTTCAGTCCCAAAGACTTTGCACCTTCTCCTCTACGAACGCTCTTAGGACATCGCCAGTGACACCCTTGAAGGCTATGAAAGGGTTCCTTTATAGTCTTACGGAATGTCTGCGACGAGGTAGGTTTAATGGTCTTGATTACTTTCGGACTATTTCCTAGTCAGCGATATTCTTTTGCATTGCATATTGCTGCACTTTGGCTGTTCCCGTTTGGAGTGTGGCGAGCAGAAGAGGAAAACAGTCCCAGTATTACTACACATCCCGTAAGCTCTTCGTAACGGAAGCTCAGATATGCAGCTGACATCATCATGCCTTTCAAACAGAGCATTTTCTAGAGACCGGAACAGTTCGTGAAAGCGAAATTTGTCTGCACCCCGCATTTTCCTTCTCCACGCAAGTACAGTGGAGTATTGATATGGTCTCCTCTTTTCTTCCGCTGTTCCTAAATTCACGTTCACCAGCACACCTGATCTCCCGTGTTGTAACAAAAAGCTGACGGTTGAATTCTTCAGCTGTTTATTGTGCACTTGTGCGACTGGCTGCCTTTCCACCTATTCATCTGGCCTCATTTTAAGACTAAGTTGATTAATTCTCACTGGTTTCGATGCCGTCGTCCGGTAACACAATAATGGTTTTTAAGTGGCGCTAAGCGAAAAAAATACCAGAATAATATTACAGGCCGTTGGCACGATATTGGCGATATCATTGTGCTTTCGGCAACGCAGTGATTGTTAATTTGACTCATGAATGGGAAATGAACTGTTCTCTCTCCAAAATTTTAGTACTGGGCCGTTTCAGGGAGACCCCGGTTCACGCTTCATAGGCTACGCTCGTAAGGCGAGTGTTATAGGTGGCGGCACCGTCAGTTGTGACCTAATGTCGCAAAGAGTATGGATTCGGCGCTCATAGATGGCGCCACTGCAGGCTCTGAAGTGGCTAGCAAGACATTATTTGTTGTGATGAACCATCGGGACTCCGATAAGTTGGATGTACTGTTACGCCTCAGCTTGGCATTGAACTGACTGGAATGTGTACCAATTCGCTATCTAAACAACCACAATGGGAATATTAATTCATGATGAAGGAAAGGGAATGGCTTAGCCACAAAAATGTCTGCAGGGAGTTTGGGTCAGACTGCACCACATTGATTTCTTATGGAAAGTATTTAGCTCTTTAAGCAATGAGTCTAGTCCACGCCTATCGTGTAAGTTATTTCGCCATATGGTTTGCATCTCATCAAATACTATGTACGACCCACCGAGCGCTTTGAAATCTGGTCTCCTAAAATCACATTTGCCTGAGTCGTGAAGGCATTTAAGATAAATGAAGATGTTCTAACGTACGACGGATATATAGCACAGGCGACTAATTCGGAATCAATTCAAGAATTTCACACTTTCGTGGTGGGACGGAATCTGATTTATTTAAAAACCGGTGTGGAGCAGAATCACATTGTAGCCGCTGACTTTTCACCATTGAATCGTTATTTAACCTAGCCCTGACTGATTGGTATTTCTTACTGCCTGGTATCTCGGCAGTAAAATTATTTCCATTTTTTGTCATTTCTTTACTTTCCAGTTTACTGCCCAGTTTTTGCCCGACCTGTATATGAACCAAGGGTCCAATTTCAGTTACTGAAGCGCCAATCCAAAGCCGAGATATTTCATATTTATCGACCTGAAGGTCACCAAACATATCAAATATCAAGCCAAACCATGACTTAAAGTACTATTTCTGTACAGCTTTAGAAGCAAATTAACAGTTAAGTAATGGTCGGACTGCCTATACGTAGTGTTGAGTGAACGTATTTCGCATCACAAACAGCATTTTTTGCAAATGTGAGCTGATGTCAATCTAGGTCACAGACTAAAATAGATAAAGACCTTGCTTTCTAGGTTTTGCTTGTCCCTGACGTAGAATTTCACAAGCAGCTCAATAATGGCATTTGTTTCTATTTAACTGCAATGTATTTGTCGCTGAAGCTATATTTGCCTCAGAAACAGAAAAAGACGCAATCGACACTGTACAAAGAGAGGCACTGACCTTCTTTGACCTCACTTGAGGTCATTCGCGGTTTGCGCGACCTTACGCTTGGTCTTTGTGTCGTTGCTGATAAGCTCCTTGCAAGCTGCGCCGTAAGGAATACACAGATACCGGAGAATTAGCAATATCTGAAAACCACGTCTATAATTCAGCTAATGACATCACATGATTCATCTCTGATGGCCTGGTGAACTCGTTTTTATCAATACGTCGCTGTGCTGTTCAGGCAGTGGTATTAAACATCTGGAGTCGCTAGTTTTTCTACAGTTCGGAAGTTATGCCGAAAACAAAATCAAAAGAGTAGGAAGTCAAAATGCCAAAGTGTCAAAATGTCAAAATGGAAGTCAAGTCCCAGCATTTCGCGGGCTAATTTTTCCTTTTTTTGAAGGTTCACTATGAATGGGAGTAAGAAGCCATTCTCTGCTCAGTGAATCCGGAAACGAAACAGTTCACATGACTGGCAAATCAAGCAAAGACCTGCATGTCACCGCACGCTCATGGAGGCGGAACAAAACAGAGTACGGGATACAGTCGGTTTTCTGCTTATCCATAACATAACATGATATAACATTTGTATCTTTAGAAATCACAGAATATAACAAGGTATGTACTCGTGGTCAGATCGGTGCGAAAAATACCATTTTTGAGCAAAGCACAGATCCTTTCTCCTTGGGGCCTTCTTACTCCTTCCCTTTCTTTTTGGTCTGAGCAAACCTGATGTACCCGCCGACTCAGCAAGTCGTTCTCACTACTCTTCCTCGAACCTGGCCGCTGACCACATCGAACCATAAACCAGACGTTTGCATTCTTCCAACTAATAATAAGCTATTGAGGTCGATTCGTCACAGTCAGCTGGCCGTTCCTTACTGACCCGGAGCTCAGCACACCCATGACCCGCCCCGCGCATGACGTCATCCCCGGCCCCGCGGCGGCCAGCTCCGCAGGAATGCGACCGCCTACGGTGGCGCCCCGGGTGAGCGGGGCCGGCACTCGCAGTTCGGCCGGCCGCCGCGCCCAGGCGCCACCGTCGCCCGGGGCGCCGGCGGTCGCGTGCGGCGGCGCCGGGCGCGGTCGGTCAGGGGCGGGGCTAACGGTCACGTGGCCCCGGCCGCGGGTGATGTCAGTGCGCCGGCGGGGCCGGGGCGCGCGCGTGGGAGGTCGTAATGCGCTTACGGCCTGGTTTCGTGAGCGGCACCGCTCGACGTTTCCGGCGGCCCCTACAGCGCGGGAATTCTGGACGCCATCACGGCCGCTAGCCAGAACGGTGAGATGGCTTCGCGTGGGCTCGATGGCGTTTTTGTCGGTTTGTGCGGTTTGCATGAGCATCGGGACGTACGATCAACGTTACTCCGGCAATACAGACGAGGGAGCTAAAGGCGGGCGACGCCGGGCCGCCAGGCCGTCAACGAAAAGGGCGGCTCTTCGCCGCAGCTGGTTCCAGCCAGCCTACCAAGCTCTGAAAGAATGCCGAGATAAGCGCGGAAGACCCCTGAGCTGGCTCGAGTAGGGCGACATGGTGGGGGGGGGAGAGATCTGCCCAGCTGACGGCTGTGTGGTTCGTCTCGTCCGACATGCAGCGAATGGCCTTACTCTTGATGTTATAGGTGCACGGCGGTGCCTGCTGTCCTGGGTTATGCCACTTCCCTTTCAGCTACGTTACCTGCATCCAGTGTTCATCGTCTTACCGTCTTTCGTTTATTTTGACGTATACCATCGTCTGAGTTGTTCAGGCAGCCGACGTGACCAATCCTGTATGCTGAGATCGTCCGCCTGTCCGGGAATGTCTTACGAGACGTGAATAAGATTGGCCTTCGAGGAGAAATAAAGATATAACTACCATTTTATTCGCAGGGTCAGGGCCTTTATGGGAACTCCTGATATTCTTGGTTTTATCTTGGGTAAACTCAACTTTAAACATTGCTTTGAATACTGTCGCAGTGAACGCTGGAAACTGTAGTAATTGCTTCCATGGATAACAAGAACAACACTGGCAGAGGCTTGGAGGCGAGAAGAAAACCAAAGCAGAAGATCGCTGATCTAGCAGCGTACCCGGAGGCACCAATTCTTTTGTTAAATTATCGAGAGGTAAAAAGGGCAGCCATGTTCCCTCTCTCTCCTCCCTCCCTCCCTCCCCCCTTTCTCTCTCTCTCTCTCTCTTTCCCCGTTATGAGATTGTCAGACATGGTGAGATAGATTTCCCTACGCGAGTGACAGTCTTAAAACTGTGCTACAGAGTGTGTCAGGTATGCTGGACGTAGCAAAAACGATGTGTGCGTGACAAAAATAATTTCGTGGACATTCTGTACAAACAAGGATCGATATTCATTTATCAAAGAAATATGGACTTTCTTAGCCGAGACTGCTCATTTCGGGAATGGCCATGTTCTTTTTTGGTGCATTGCTTATTGATTCTTTTGCTTCCTGACCATGACGTCACTATCAGACGTGCCAATTTAATAATTATTGCCAACGTACTTTTTAGTGAACAGAAAAACTGGGCCAAAAGATCTTCTAAGATTGCCATATGTACGTGCTACGCTTTCTAAGACAATTCAGGTTTTTCCCGCATTTCCCTTGCGTTTTTATTAACTGGTCATTTTATCCTTCCTCTTCATACCTTGGAATGCAGCAACATAAAGACCCAGATCTGCATCTAAGAAGACACTGCAAGCAGATACTAAGGAAACTATAAGTATCGGCAGTTTGGTTTATCACCTGTTTACATCGCGCCTGCGGGGACGGACTCTTGCTTCTCTCTCGTGCTGCGTCTCACGTTTCTGCACGGCCCGGCCGGTCCTTGCGTTGGCAGCGTGGCCATCAGAGCTCTCCACACAGCCGGAACCCGGCTCCGACCGCTCATCACCAGCCTTTATCGGTCACGCCGGCAACCGGCCACGGCGCCTCCGCCGTTTAACGGCACACCGGGGCAGCTGCTCCCACCCGTGACGTCACGGCGGGTCACATTCCTGGCGCGCCTGCCGGCGCGGCGCGCCATTCCGCCACCCGGGCGGCTCGTAATGGAGCCGTTAACAATCGATAAAGGCGCCGCCCCCGCGGTCGGCGCGCCGGCCGGTGCGGGGTGTTCCCGCCTGGCCGCGGGCGGTGTGGCACGTGACCCGTGAGGCGGCGGCCGTGGCACTTCCGCTCGCCGCGGGCGGTGCGGCACGTGACCTGCAGAGCCGGGCGAGGGTGTTCGGGCGCCGGATGTGGAGGCGCGTTGTGATGTGAGCGTCGGTGAGAGCGACCGTGTAGCGAAAGCCTGAGAGATGATGTGGTAGCACACTTTGCTGCTTTCGTGTCTTATTGCACCGTGCCTAATGTTCAAATTCGTGTACAAAATTTCGTGAATTTCGCCGTTGCTTTAATCTTCAAAAAAAGTACATGTTGAATTTATAGTCATAACTGGGACCGCCATGCATAGCGGTGGTGACTTCTCGAGAGGGACGGGGAGCAAACGCGTTTGTAGTAACCCGAAACGAGAGTCGTAGCTCAACAAGCACTGGGCGTGTATGGGAGATCTACTCAAACAGCGTATTGGTAACATCAACCAGTAGAGTAGCACGAGAATGTAACTACATGAGGATGATACTCTATAGGAGGATGTTACACTTCAGTAGGAGAGGATGCTGAGTAGTTCATCAGGAGTGGGTGGACTACTCAACACTATTTTCGTTAACTTTTAGCATTCACTTCGTCCTGATTTCACCGGAATAAGGACCGGGAAATAATAACCGCGGGCGTTTTGTTGCGCTAATGACATCAGTTGATGATTACACATCACAAAGGTAGCAAACTTCTCGAGCAGTCTTAACTTTGAGCATGAAAGGCCCGTGGCTCTCTTCGAGACGAGTTGGTCTTACTACCGGAGACACCTGCGACGTACAAGACACCATCCCCGAGCGCTTGGTCAGCAATGCAGCATTAAAGTCCCAGCGTGATTTACTGCTCGCGTCAGCGCTTCGCAATGGCTCGTAGCGTAAAACCCTGCACGATGCATTGCTGCTGACGGCTCAGGATCAGGTGCGATGTAAGGTGCTGGTTCCTTGGGGTGCAATGCTCTTGCAGCACCCGATCCAGCAAGAGAAACAAAATGGCTCAATTCCGAACCAGAGCTGCCACGTGATCATCAGGGCGTCTGAGAGGAGACATTCACGAGGAGCTCTCAGTCTTAATTTACGGTTTCTTTCTGCGGCAACTAGCAAGCCATTTATAAATACTTGTTCTTCACCATGACGTAAGTTTTGAGTTCATGAAAAGGCATGGTGCCGTCATCTTTTCGTATCACTTGGCTAAAAATGGAGTTGCTGATAATGCTGTGGCTTTCCTTCCCTTCATTTTCAAAATTCGACTGCGGTATTTCGCCGGACTCAAATCCGGTGGGCCAAATCTATGCAGTGTGTCACCCGCATGACCTGCTACTCATGCCGCCTGCAGCTGCCCAAAAGCCATCTGTCCTCCAAGTACCGGTCAGCTACCACCTGGAACCATTTGCCGCCGGCTCTCACTGAATGCAGAACGCTGCTTTTAAAATCTCGCTTCGTGCAATTAATATGTCTCGGAAGTGGAGCGCTGTGTATCAGATGTGTATTTTTTCGCTGTGCTGCGTGAACGTGTTTGCTATTTTAATTTCTTTTTCCGTGTATGACGAAATGCCCCGAAAAACTCTCCGCCTCATAGATGGGCTCGACTAATAAACAAACAAAAAGTAAGTAATCATAACGACAAACAAACAAATCAAAGCATCCGGACCCTGTCTGGCAGCATCTGAAAATCAGTAACGGGGTGCGGTGATGTGGAGGATACAGAAGTGAAGGTCACTGCCGAGGAGCGGTGACCTGCCCGCTGTCGGGCCGCTCTCCCGACTCCCGGATCTGCCGCGCCAGACGGCGCCGGAATCTGACGGCTGCCGCACGACCGGACGCCGGCCGGAGATGACTGATGGTGTGGGATCTCCTCCGCCTGAAACAGGGAGACCGGGTCAGACGCGTGAGCGGGGGACCGGCCGAGATCGTGGCGACCGCACGACTCACCCGGAGCACGGCGGCGATGATATCGGCCCGCCGACAGCGATCATCTCGCCAAGATCTGTTGGCCGCACATTCCTGGCGGGTACGGATGGTCGTACCTCATCTGCCAGGCGGACGTGTCGCCGGCGACATCATCTAGCGCGCAGGGGCACGGCGCGGACTTGGCGCACACATTGGCGGGAACAGCGATCACGGCCGCCACAGCCGGCGGCCCGGAAAACGCAAACGCACGGACTTCTGCCTCGCTGGCCGCCAATCCTTCTCCACCTCGGCACCAGCCTGTGATGCCACGTCGCGGTGACGTCACCGCCCGGGAACGTCAGTGTCGCTGCCGGCTGACAGGCGACGGTCACGACGCGGCGCCGGCGATCGCGTCGCGCCCGCGCCGCATTCCGGCACGCGGCGCGCCGAAGACGTCTCCGGGCGTGATCGCCCGATCTGAGATCGGCCGGGCGCCGGCTCCGGGTCCGGGCCCCGGGGCGGTCACAGTCAGCTGATGACAGCCGGCGTCGTCAGCTGATGTCCCCGCCGACGACCGGCCCACGCCGCGAACGCCGGACGCCGGACGACGCCACTGCATCGCACGCCGGGAGAGACCTCGGCGTATGCCGCGCCCGCGGTAATGAACGAGGTGTGCTTGGTTTCTTCACCGAGACTGCGGTATCTCGCTGAGCTCAAAATTCATGCATTTGTCGGCAGAATGGGCTCACCCAGGCGACCTACCTGGTTTTGAAATGCCAATTTTTTCGGGTTCCATGAGCGTTTCGTTATAGGCGCAAAATGACCTCTGTAGTCGGCGCGCCCGGAAACAACAATAAACAGCAACAAATGGTTCCATAATCGTTCATCCACAACGCTTATTCACGAAACGCAACAGTACCTATGTCTTTTCTTTTTATCTTCACAAGGCGGCTTTGTGATGTGACGTAGACTGGGAACGCTGCGGCATGCGTCGTTAGACAATAAGCTATTTCATTTCTCTACCACCTGTGCAATGGCACTTAATCTGGCTTCACCTGGACTGCCTTTCAGGCTGCCGCTAACTGGATTGGCCTCAAGCTGGCTTAAAATTGGGATTAAGTCGCGCTACGCCACTGCTAAATAATCGCGTTTTTTAACATTCCCAGGGGTATTTCTACGATACACGTTGATATGCTTAAGATGTCGGATCATTCTTGACTGATGATATGTTACTTAACCAGCACCCGACTGGTAGTAGGCGCCGCTCGCGCTAGACTGGGGAGTTAACCCCCTCCCCGCTAACTCACGAACGGCTGGTCGCACGATAAAAATAAGCACACCATTAGAAATCTCGTGACAAGTGGAGCTCGGAACTGGTTTCATTTTACTTTTGGATAATATGTAAACCATTTACGTCCATTATATATTTTCTCACAGCCGACTACATGTAACCGAGCATCGGTCAGTGGATCCTAAGACCTGTGATTAGTAGTCTGGGTAAAGGCACCATCGAAGAGGTAAAAGTCCTCATACGCCAATACACGTTTAATTTCTCTGATTTGTTTAATACATACACCGAAACGTTAAGTTACAAACACGACGGTTTTCGCATATTTGGATCAACAGTTATTCGTAGCCTGACCTCAGATCAATGGCTACAAGTCACTGGTACTCTGTCCGGTGACGGGAAATGGATGTCTGCATCCCTCACACTAAAAATGTTATAAAAATCTCGTTAGTTTCTAAAAAAACGACAGCATGTCTTGAAAATGGGGTTGGCCTTAGGTCAATGACCCAGAAAATCTCGATAAATCTGAGATAGCAGATTTGTTGCATCCCTAAAGATCTCTAACACAAAAGTTTTACTGTGATATCATGTTTTGCGAAAACGTTCAGGGACGTTAATTTTTCTGAATATAGGTCCACATGACCTGGATCAAACATTTGACTTGACCCGAGGTCGAAACTCTGCCATAAGGTGTAAAAATGATCAACCGAAAGGTACACAGAGTTTCTTGGCGCTGCATTCGTTCGTTTTCTTGCAATCTCGGAAAAAACTCAGGGGGTGGTCAACCATCCCCATCGGGGGCGGGTTAACTATTAAACACGGAAATCCGCCAGTTAAGGGGGATCTTAGCAATATAAGACAGCGGCATCAAATGTTAAGCACATTTTTAATACAACATTGGCTTAGAAGCAAATGGCTGATTATGTCATCGTTGGTGGAATCATTGTGACAGCCTGAAATGTATATGTGATTTTAACCGAAAGTCTACTTATTCGCCATTTTCCAATTAATAGAAGAGAAGGGGCTTTTTGCCTCCCCCGTCTAATTCGAAAACTACTCAGATATCTCAACATACGAGAGCTCAGATATCTCACCTTCGTGGAGAACCATTCTCTTTCAAATCATATCCAAACGTTTCATCTCATCTCATCTCAACCAAGGGAATAAAACCTAAATCTCAAGACCATCTAGAGGAGGCCTGATTTCGATGACTGAAACGCTGAAGTTTTCCATTTGCTTACTTCAGTGTCACTAATGACGTCACAGGTCATATCAAATCTTAAAAGTGACTGTTGTTTCCCGACAGCTTAAGGAACTTCTTAACCGGTGAGGAATGGCCGGAGTCGGATATATGTAACATTGAACTGACTCATTTTGTACAGAGAGCAATACTTATGAAAAACGTATCCGAAGAAAACCCAAGTCACGACATCACTTAGATCAACGATTGATGTTTCGTCGTTAAAATGTTTCTAATGCATAATTTTGCGAAAAACTCAAAAAAGACATTTGTTCCCTTTATTTCCATTACTGTGCTTGCGAAAACTATATTTGTCTCAGAGAATCCCCTCTCCTTCCCGTAACTTACGCAAACTCCTCCGTTCAGTTTTGAAATATCATGACAAGCTTATCGAGCTATGAACGAACACCATGATGGGATTACGCGTGTTTCCCTTTCTCCGCCAAAAGTTCACATTATCTAAAAGGTGATCGAAAGTGAACGATTCGGAAAAATATATGTATGTCCATATATATATTTATATATACATATATATATATATATACCTACCTGTTGTCTGGAGATGTTGCGCCGTTACGCACTCCCGATAATGTACAGTATCCCTGGATTGCATATTGCTGGGATGCTATTACAATTCGTGTTACCGGAGCGCGGCTTAAAGCAGAATGTTGTTTATTCGCGCGAAAGCACCCATTCCACGCTGAATTTTTACAGCACGGTGCCTCCCTTGTACAGCGTAAACAGTACATTCAAAAACTGTCCTTACTTTTACTTCTGCGCTTTGCCATTACTCAGCATGACTTGAAACGGCTGTCACTACATGATTTTTGCGCATAACAGGCAAAAATTATGCAGTACGCAGCAGCATAATATGGTGCATGTCGTCCATTCACCGCAAAAATACTACAACTGAGCGCTCTCGTTCTTACGTGCTATCGTTTCCTTGCCAACGCGGTTTTTCTTGGTATCCCAGCGCCTTCTGCAAAGGCCCTGTCTTGACCGCAAAGTAAAAATGCCTCGCGTTGGAGGGACGTGCAGTGCTCAGCGCACGGACTTCCACACAATACACGGCACTGCCTGGATCCTGGTATCGCCAGTGTCCGCCTGGTGTTAGGCTACAGCTGTGATACGCACCGCTATACCTGAGAATACCACGACGACGGACCACAGCCGTCCATGCCACTCACTGACGCGGTACAACAGCCGTCTGTACCACTCATTGGCGCGGTACTGTAGTCACCCGTACCACTCACTGTGAAGCAGTATGTACCGCTCGCTGACGTGGGACTGCTGTGGTCCGTTCCAACACAACGTGGTACAACAACAGTCTGCACCACACTGCCACCTGCACCGCTCACTGTAAAGCAATATGAACTGCCCACTTACGCGGTACTACTGTGGTCCAACATTATTGAGGCGCGACAACAATTTGCACCACTCACTGACGTCTGACTACAACAATATGTGCCGTCCACTGACGCCTAATTGCGACGATATGAATCATTCACTGACGTCGGGCTGTAGCACAGCTTTAGCTGATTTCCCGTGGTTTGGGAGACGGCGATATTCCGTTGAGATGCTCGTTAAGTGCGCCTCATTCGCATAAACGTGTAATTCAGCAGCACGTGTTCATCATGCATTATCATCATTTGTTCAGCATAGCTGTTTAATTTTCCACGATAAGCGATGCCCCAGGGCCGCAGGCCTAACTTTGCTCTAAGCCAGGATCCTTTCTGGGTCTTTTTTAGCCACCTGAACCAACGTCACCTTCTCGGCACGACAATCCACTCTTAAACCTGCGTCATCACAGCGACGCTCCAAGCTCCCGCTGACGTCCGTGAGCTGACGCTAACACCCCTCCCCCTTTCCCCCAGTTCGGGATACCGCTCTGCATGACTTCCAGGCTTCAGCGCGGGTGGTCCTCTGCCTCCGCTCAGCGAAAGCCGAGATCGGCGGCCAGATCCGCCGCCGGGCGTCGCCGCCTCACGTTACCGTCTGCCGAGAGGGCGCCTAATGCCGCCGGCAGACAGCTGGGCTCCGACAGAATCTGCCGCCCTCGCTGGCCGCCGTATGGGCCGACTTATGCCGCCGGCAGACAGCAGGGCTCCCTCTGTCGCCCTCGCTGGCCGCCGTATAGGCCGCCTTATTCTGCCGGCAGACAGCTGGGCTCCGACAGAGTCTGCCGCCCTCGCTGGCCGCCGTATGGGCCGACTTATGCCGCCGGCAGACAGCTGGGCTCCGACAGAGTCTGCCGCCCTCGCTGGCCGCCGTACAGCCAGACTAATTCTGCCCGCAGACAGCACGGCTGCCGCAGAATCTTCCCCGCGTTCGGCGGCCGCGGCAGAGCCTTGTCAGGATGAGGAGCTTAAGGTGTGTCAGCTGAGCCGAAACACCCAGCCGCACAGTCGCCAAACCGCAGCAGATGCTGAAACGACGAGGGAGCTATGAAGAAGAGCCGTCTCCCCCGGTGGTGTCCTGACTACGTTTCCTCCGCCGCCTCCTGCTTGATCTGTCGCGGTCGCCTGCCTGGGTTTAACAGGAGAGACGTCCGAGCCGCCGCCACCGCCGCCGCCGCCGCCGGACTGGCGTCTTTATCGGAGCTGAGCTCGGGGGGGGGGGGGGGCTGAGCGCCGGGGATCGGGGAAACGAGGCAGCGCCGCGCTGGCCTCACGCAGCACGTCCGGACTTTACTCAGCACGAGCTGACCTCACCCGCCACATCCTGACGTTACTCAGTATGAGCCGACCTCACAGGGACGTCCTGACTTCACTCAGCACCAGCAGGCCTCATCTGTCACGTCCTGACATGACACAGCACGAGCTGATCTCACACGGACGTCCTGACTTCACTCAGCGCCAGCCGACCTCGTTCGGCACGAAATGACTTCACATTGGTCACGCGGGGTGAAGGAAATGTTCCCCACACTGGGTTGCATGTAAGACGACACTGACTTCTTCGCCGTTGTGAGAAAACTATTATTTGTTGCTTCGGCGATTGTTTTTACTCCACGCGTGCTGACCTCATCATCCATTTGCTGGCCTCTCACTTGGCACGCGCTGGGTGTGCAAGCCTCGTGAGGAGAAGCCGTGAGTTGGAGGTGTCACGAATAGGGTTGCTCACCTTCTCATGCAATCACCCCTGAAGTCATCGTTCGTGCAGCACCCGTGGCAGGCTGCCGGGTCCAGTGCCATGCATCCGGCTATGTCGGAGCTCATAACGTGTCATTCGCAAAACGATTATTGCCTAATGAGATCAGTGACGCGAACACTCCGTGTTTTTCGTGATCAGATGAAGTCAGGTGGCCGCAGGGTTTTCGCGAGATGCGTCTCGGCGCTTCGTCTTGGTGCAGCTGGCCAGTCTCCGCATGCTGGACGGACGCTTTGATCACATCGAGACAACGAACTAGCCGTCTATAGCTGCATTTTCAGTCTAAGGCCTATTTCATTTTGTGCATTTAAATTGCGAATTGTTTTTAACGTCAGTGGTCCACTTTCCGCAAGCAGATTTGCTTCGCCCGAAAATGTTTCATCACGTTTTCAGCGCTCGGTTTTTGAGAAATGAGAAATGAGAAAAAAACAGTTTAGTGTCAAAAAGTTCAGTCATCAGAAACGATGATCTGATGTCACCCGTAATGATGACACAATACTGGATTTCTTGCGAACTTTCCTTGGCATGCCCCAATCGTGCCGCCGTGCAGAACTGACAGTAGCGCATGGACGGCTATGAAGGAAGCCAATTCGCCGAAAATCTTCCTGAAACTCCGCTATCGTTAATGTAGAGATTCGGAACGTAATTTTCACCATGCAGCGATTTAGGCTACGAAATTGCCGGTGAATGACTCGTTTCAAGAACCTACTGCAGTTTTCGAGGGATGACTTTGTAATCTTTTCCGCATGTCTTTTTCATTTTTACCACGCCATGTTAGGCCACTGTATTCCGATGCCATTGTCGAGACCTTACAAGCGAAGTTTATATCAAAGCTATATTTAACTTGTTGTTCAGGAACTCGAGGAGATAAACGGCCAGTTTTTTCTCATGCAGTCCAGTTTAGCGTATGCTTGGCACAATATTATGTTTCATGATATCACTGACCTTTCCAATATCAAGTGAGGTCACTGACATTATTTTGCCTCAAAATTCCTTTGAACCGACGTTACATTAATTTTTGGCCCTGGTTTCAGCAATGACAACTATTTTTGTCCATCACGGCATTGAGAACACTATCCTGTGGTTACAAAACAGTTTCTGGCACTAGCCACGTCAGAAAAGATGATAGTGATATTTGGCCTTTTGCCGACCTGACCGTGGCTCGGGGAAACAAAAGCAATCACTGCATAAAAGGTTGATTGATTTCAAAACTCAGGAGCTACAAAGACATGGCCTGCAAGCACTTTTGCTACAGAATTACTACGATGACGACGGAGACGGTAAACGCCATATTATTCTCTTTCGCAGTAACCTAAAAGGCAACAAAATAACATGGACGGGTCCAATCGGAAGCCATTTGAATAAAAAAATGACACGCTACACGCTCGTTTATTTCTTTTCTTGTTGTTTCGGCGCCCTATTCCAGTTAGAAGCGAACTGGGCAGGGGGGGGTTCTTGAAATGTTCGATACCATGATGCTGGGTATTGCATCCCTGACGCGGTTAGGCTGCCATGGTAACGGCAGCCAATACCCAAACATGGTGGCGCATGACTCCCCGGATGGCGAAAACCCTCGGGACGGCTGCCCGCGCCGGCGGCCGGCGGCGGCGCCACGAACGCCGCCGCCGCGCCAAGGAATGTCGGCAATGCGTCGCCAAATTGGCGGCGAAATTTCGGCGCATCGCTAATTGATGAGCGTCGGCCGGCCGGAACCTGAAATGAACCGGACGCGCCCGCCAGCAGCCGGTGTTTAGTGGTAGGACTGGCCCTGTTTGTGGGTTTTGGTCGCATTCCCGGCGGCGCGGACGGCGCCGAGCCCTGGCGCGTGAACGGAGGTGAGGCCGGGGGGGGGGGCAGGGGCTGACTGGAAGACGCTATCTAGCTAGAGCGGAGGATGTCTAAGCTGCCGGTCTTGGCGGTCCGAAACATCTCGAGTGAATGACGTAACTGGCGGATCCGTCTGGTACTGTGTTGGTCTGAGCCCCCACCACTCCTGGCTGAGCCTTCGGCTTTAAATAAAGCGCGAAGGTGGCGGCGTTACATAATGGTTTGAGCCAGCAGCGTTAAAAAGAATGTGTTGGAAACCGCAGAAAATTAGCTTAAATTCCGTACCAAAAGGGCTGTCGGGCATGACCAGAGGAGATCGTCTTTCAGGATCTACAACGTCACCGCCGCAGTTCAAAACCGCATCCTAATGGCAGGATGCTCCCTCTGTGAATGGACTGGCTTCCCGCGGAAGGATGCGGTATGAGCTCAATGCTGTGTTACCAGGAAGACAAATCTGCAACACCTGATGGGATATCGCGTAAGTGCTGTAGAAAAGCGGTCATCATAGGCATTTTTAACAATCATTTTGCAGAGCGATGGCTACTAATAAAGTGATTGCATGAGTTTCGAAAGGCGGAGGGTGTCACGGATGTGGTGCAATATTAGCCTGCTTACGTCCTCCCTGGAAGCAAAGCAGATCCTTTTTCATATGACCTTTTTAGCCGCAAGTGGACTGCAGTGTTGCTAGCTAGCACTGAGTTTTTATCGATTGAGTTTTTTGGTGAGTATCTTATGTTACCGGGTTTTTGCTGAAATTCCCCTCACAGTCAAAGGATTTTTCACGTTTTCGGTTTAAATGTCTTTTATATATGACCTATCACCGAAATCGCACTATTTCCCTAAAAGTGGAGGCAAAACCTAAATCATTCGGTAAATTCCTTGTATATGGTAGCTCCGGTGTACAGTGCTTCCGTATTCATGGAAGCCTTGTGCTAGCTTATGCTTTTAGGCATGAAAACGAAAAAACCACGAACTTCGACGTCTTATGTCTTTTAATCGTCTCCCGCCAGTATCGTTGATTATTGGTACAATTTTTGAGTCATACAAACCTGTGCAACCAACGCGAAATTGAAACCTTACTTACTTTGCAATAGCAGGCCGCTCACATCTAATAGAAAACGCTTTCATTTTGCAATCGTACACATTTCAAGGTGAGGGAGAAGGGACGGAAGACGGAGCAACTATAGCCAAGCCTATTGTTCCCTGGTTTAGATGGCGTTTTTTTCTTTCTAATACCGCAGTGCATGGAAATGTCGCCCAGAATCTCCATTAGCCATCGCCAGAATCGCCCCCTCTACCGCGTCGCATCTCGAAAGTTTTCCCGTGTCTTGGACGTGTCTCGATCTTGAAGAGGGTCAATTGTCCAGTGAGCAGTTTGGCGCTCTTTCGGATAGTATGAGAATGATTGAACTACTAAGTGAGTGTAGGCGGTGTGCGCTTTGTTAAAATACAGTGAGTTCTACCTGAGTTATTTCTCGAGATCGCGGGTGAGGTTTTGCAAGAAAAGTGAGGATTTCCTACAATACTGCAGGCTACACTGGTTCTGGTGCACTGAGTATTTTGTTATTATTATTTTATTATTTAGTTTTTGGGACTGCGGTTGTGTTTTCCGGGTTTTCGGGGTCAAGAAAATGACCATTTTTTAAATAGCTGTCAACACCATGGTCCTTCCGTGGATTTCATGTGACGTGGAATTAGCTTCCAGATGATATCTCGGTTCTCAGCATATATGAGGTGCATACCTCGGGAAAAAGTGCATGGCATCAGGTACTCAGCCAATTGAATTCCCAACAAAAGACCACCCTTTCTTCAGCACCAAAGGGAGAGATCATCCAAAGGGATCTCTCCGCAGGGATAAGTGTGGATCCAAAGGGACCCACTCAGCATCCAAAGGGAAAGAGAAGCAAATTGGGCCGAAAAGGCCCCTGATGCGAGAGAGGCTCACGATTCAAGAATGGGCTCTCATCGTTCGGTACCTATCCTCGGAAGATTTCCGTTTCCGCTTCCACAGGGCATGAATCGCAAAGGAACGAATTCAAAGGCTCAAAGGTGTCCAATGACGCCGACATTCGCTCTTCATATTTATTACCGTGGGTCCTCTACCGTTCCTGTCTGCACCTAACATTGGAATACGGTCCGAGACTGCACGGATTTTTAATGTAAAATGCATTGACACCGTTGTTGACGAACAGCCTTTTTCGAAACACGCGATCCTGAGGGCGTTCAAATGTCGTTATCCGCCTACCATGGATGAACTGCCTCCTCTAAAAATCAGAAAAAATTGCGCTTCATTTTTCCGGATTTGTTAACACGTGCGTGGGGTAACTTACTTGATTTGGGCTTGCTGTCTTTCATTTCACAGCGTCTCAGAGTACGGCCCAAACGACCTTTTCGGTTCTGCACGAAATGCAAGATATACAAAAGTATGAAAACTAACATTGCAAGATCAAGCAAATTGGTGTAAAACAATTTGCTCGGAAAGTGCAAATAGTACTTTGAACGTGAATCATGAATCTTTTGAACTGCAGCTTTTAATTTCAATAAGTTCCGAGTAGCATTGCGCCGACATCTAAATCTTGATATTCAAATAAGAAATCGCATTTTGTGACTCAGTACCAAAACGCGCACTTACAAGCGGTGTGGAATGCGTCGAAACGGCATCAAACAGCAAAAAGAAACGCTGAACTCTCCGGAGCCGGAAGACCCCACGCCTCTCTCGCACGTGGGCGCGCCGCCAGGGGGCGTGCCCGCGGCGCGGCCAGCCAATGGCGTGTTCGGACGGCAGTCGCGGGTTTGTCGCCAAACGCCGGCGTCTCTGATTGGTCCAGGCTGGCGGTGTGAAGCTGCAGGGAGCCTGCCAGCTGAGGCCAGTTCGCTCAGGTGGCTGACGGTGAGGACAACTCTGGCACGCGCGACTGCCCGACCGCCACACCATGCCTCCGAACACGGTGAGTTCGAGCTAGCAGGTACGGGTGGCGACGGTATTTTTAAGGGGAGATCTTCTCTCCAGATGGGGAAATGACGGGGACTTGGTTCAAATCGGGAAGCACGGTCTATACAGGCCATTCAAAAATTGTAAAGACAATTGTCTGACAACCGTGCTTTGTAAAGATATGCCATTATTTCACTTCCACCTGGATATCGAATTAAGCTTAACAGGTACTACGAAATGAGCATCGATGTCTTTGAGCGAAGCACTTTTTCATAGTTAACCAAAGAAATTTGCTCGCACGTTCTTGATTTACATTTACAACTGCACCCTGTTACATGGCGTTAAGTCATCGCTGTCTGATTCAGTTGCATTACTTTCGCATTGCTCTTCTGCCTGTGCGAGAGAATATTGCTGAAGCTTTTTATGTTTGTGCTTCCCCGCAGTCTTCCTTGAGAAATTCCGTTAACACGTAAACAATTGACATAATGCCTCTTATTCCTCAAAAATCGAGAAATTTCAAGAATGCCAGGCATGTTGACTTGACCATGATTTGTTTGTACTGCGTTTCTTTGGAAGGACTTAAAAATAGCATGGTCTTCTAACCCCGCAACGCAGCCTCGATAACATAAAAAAACACCCATGCCAAGCGTGCTCGGCAGCAACGGCTTCACGAGCAGAATGGACCAACCTCTCCGGAATGCGAGGTAATCCTAATATTTCAACCTACGTCACGGACGAGGGACGGTTGCCAACCCTCCCTCATCCTGTCCTCTCCTCATCAAGAAAGAACAGCAGGAGAATACAGCGGAAGAACGAAATGCATCGGATGAATACGTGGTGGAGCACAATGAATGAGAGCGTGGAGCACACTTCTTTTTAATTTACCACGGGAGTAGTTCTGTAGCATTCCGGCGTGCCAGTCGTGCTTTTGTAGCGACGTAGTTTAACCATCGCAGGGTGAGGATACGATAAGATTCCCCCCCCCCCTTTCTCTGCCTATGAACTTTTTCTGGGATTCTGACAAATGAGACGAATGAGGTTTGTCTTTTTCATATTTGATGATATTTTTAGTATATATATATATATATATATATATATATATATATATATATATATATATGTATATTGGTCCTGATATTTGTGAGACAAATGATATTTGACCTCTCGTTGAACTGGTCTTGATCTGGAGATACAATGGCGATTGCTACACGCAAAGGCTGGTCAGTTTTAAAACCAAGTCGCTACAGAAGAATGGCTTGCAGGCACTTCTGCTATGAAAGTATTACGGTGACAGTGGGAACGACAAACGGCACCATGCTGTCTTCCGCAGTGGCTCGAGAAGGAGTCAGGTTCGTCAACAGCAGAATAAGAAAAAAATGGATTAAACGTTCGTTTTTGTTTCGTCGCTGTATCTCGATTTGGAGAGAAATGCGGGGGGGGGGGGCAACTGTCTCCCTCTTCGGGCGCCTAGATCAAAATCCTTGCGTCCGGCGAGGGTGAAGGGAGTCAGTTGAAGTCAGCGGTAGAGCCTCTCGGCATAATGAGGATTGCGAGCTTTGTTGAAACCTGTCTCAATGAGCCTGGGAGATCATTGAGATCAGTTCCAGTACTACAAAACAGATAATAGACTGTGCTAGGCGTTGGCAATCGGAAGAACTGACTGTCGTTATCCTAGCGATGATGCAATGGTCATCTTCTGCGGGACGATGTAGTCTGCAGGTGTAATCGCATCAGGAACGACGTTATGCGCCTCCGTCATGCTCGCGATATTGTGAGTTTGTATGCCGACTAAACCGACGATATTTCCATCTCTGAAAGGCAATTGAGAACGTTTCGCACCCGGCTAAGCGGGGGTAATCAAAGGGACATTATTTACCGACATTTTCTTAATATGATATGCATTTAGTCAGGACCAGAATATCATATTCACAGCGAGTAAAACATACTTCGCTGTGTTGGACACAGCCGAATGCAGTCAGTCGTGGCAACGAAACGTTAAGCACACAGCGTTGTATATCCCGTACCGACAATGACACCACACTAGGACGCCACCCAAGGCAGCACAGTTGAACGACATAAACCTGCTTTAACGTCGTTAATCGGCAAAATGTTGATTTGGTTCAGTCCTTCCTTAACGACTAGGAACATCCAGCGATATCTTAGTCACCCAGTTTACCGGATTCAACACCGGCCTGTGGGGGTTGATCATCACCCCCTCCCCTATTCCCAGCCGCGATCCGCCAGCTCGAGTGCCGAGTTTTTCTCGTCTCAGTCTCGCGCGGCTTCGTGGTGTCTCGCGAGCTGCCGGCGCCGCCGCGCGACGCGGCTGCACACCCCGCGACCGAACGACGCGCCGCTCACGTAAACAAAGTCCGACGCCTTCTCACGTGCCGCATTTGCATGCCGCATTCCAGGCGGCGCCATGCATTATGCAGCCGGGCGGCCCGGTATCGGCCCGGCTGTCCAGATGGTGTCCGGCTCGGCTCGTAAATAGCGCGCGCGCCGCCGCCGCTGTTTTCCATCCAGAGCGGCGATAAAGGCCCCTGTCGGCTACCGTGCAGCCGGCCGCGGCGCGCGAGGTCGGGCTTCATGAGCGCGCGCCGCCGGCACGGGCCAGAACGAGCCGAGGGGAGACACCCGAGGGCAGGGTGGGGGAACGTGGATGTCCTGTTGTACCGGCGTGTGGTCCTTGGGGCGGGAGGGTGGCGGCCCGGTCGCTTTTGAATAACTTCAGCGGGAATTCTGCGGTGTGACGTGGAGAAAAATGCATGAAAATGGCGCAGGCGTTCAACCTTAGGAAACGTTCGCATGGTTGTTTCCGGCCTTTGTTATACTCATCTGTGTCCGTACTATTTCCCAGAAGTGTTTGCTTTTGATAGAGGTATAAAACACTCCATACGTCTGTAAACTATATGTTTTATTTACAAAAATTATAAACGGAGCTGCACGACTTTCTCTCTCAGCTCTGCGAGAGGGAACCGTGTAGCTCCGTCTCCTTCGTGCCCATGCCTACGGCTGCTTACTGCTCAGCACTTACCGAGCCACCACGCCAGCCTTGACCGACAGCGAGAAGTGGTGTCCGCTTCAGTGGCGTTTAATCCAGTTCCTTGCTGTCAAAGCCGGTGACGTATGGGAAGATTTTCGAGGGCTGACGCCGGCCTCACGTCACTCACGTCACAGATGCTCTTCGTGAATGAGGGACACTTGGAAACCCGTGGGACGTGGACGAAAACGGGTGCAGTGATGAGTAATAGCCACTGGAACAGTGGGCAACCCCGCGACGTCAATGCATACATGCATAGACAGGAGATTGTGTGGTTTTTACAAGAGTCGGAGTCTGGGTCCAGCTGCAGTATCTTGCATATAGTGAAACTACAGCGGTTTGTTGCAGTCGCACTTCTTTCTTTGTTCTTCCTCTCCTGTGCGAACATTAGTCGAGCAGCTCAGAGCTGGAAACAGACAGTTCATTTGGTCGCTCATTTTGCCGGGGATCCACGGAAAACGTGCGGCTTATATGCGGCGCGGCAGAGCCTGGTGTCGCGGTCAGACGACTGACTGACGCCTGACGTGACACACGGCTTGACGCAACACTTTGGACACCTGAGCTCAAGAGGCTGTGCGTCCTAACCCACAAACGAACAAACAGTGTCGCAAGATCGGCCAGCCGACAACAGCCATTCAATGGAACAGCACTCCGTCTAGGGTAACTCATTTCAAAGACGGAACCTACCATTCCGGCGGGATAGACGACTGTCCCAAAGAAGGTCGATTACTCCGTCATTCCAACGACCATTCCATTCCATTCCAACGACCGGGGAGACAACTCCAGCAGCAGACGGACATTCCGACGGCAGACGGCTATGCTGGTGACGCACCATCATTATGCAATGATGCCTGTCTGTCGCTGGACGGCGACAAACGATCGCTCCAACCACAGACGATTACTCTGGTGGCAGACGACCATCCGGTGACCCATCTCTCTGACGTCATCCGTCAGGCCACAGCCAGTCTCCTCCGTCGCTGGCGTCACGCGACAGCGCCGCGGCCGCGTCACGGGCTTGCTCTCGTCCCTCGTGGGGAGTGCCCGTCTCCCGAGTACAGCCAGGAGGGAGGGAGTGGGGGCAGGGCGGGTCAGGTGTCTGCCGGTGGAATGTGACGGCTTCTGATTGATCCGGTCATGCTGGCGGGCCGCTGCTGCCAAAAACGCCTTCCGTAACCACTCTGCCACGGAAAATATACCACTTAGACCTGCGCAAGTTTAGCAAGCTTACGTGACATCGGATGCCGTTGAAGCCGCTAGGCGGCCGTGCCTCAGGCTACAGGAGACAATGTCCATCGTCCAATGGACGACGACAACTATCCGTGCGCACGAAAGCGGCCGGCGATTGCCGTTCCATCCGAAAGAGGACCTCCGCACGCCTCCTCAGGCGGCGTCTCGCGGCGCCTCCTCCGGCATCGGCGGCGACTCGTCGCCGCCCATTCCGGCGGCGCCTCGCCTCGCGTAAACTACGAGCCGTGGCGTCTCATCGCCGTTACGCCGCGTCTGAATTGCCGCGACCTCGCCGCGGCTGACGGCGGCGGCGTCGGGGGCGCCCCCAGCTGACGACCGAGGTGCTTCATCTGCGGCGGCCGCCGCCGCCGGCGACCGACTGACCCGCCCCCGTTGGCGTGGGAACGGCAGCGGCCGGCCCGGCCTGCCAGGCCCGCTGTGGACCGGCGCCTTGGTGGAACTGCCGGGCGGAAGGGGACCGCCGCCGGCGGCCGTCGACGGCCGAGGGGACGCCCGCCGCTGGGGGCGGGGGAGAGGGGACTCGGGTCCCTTCCGAGCCCCGAGGGGGGGGGGGGCAAAGACGGGACCCGGAAACCGAGCCGATCCAGGGTCCTAAGTCTAAAGGTTTTCAGTGGTGATAGGAGCGCTCGCTGCGAAACGATTTGTCTTGTTGTCTTGATCATATCATTTCCCTGTAATCGGGATTCGCTTGAAAGGCGAAACGCCCGACTTACCATTATGTGTGTTGATGCAGTGTAATTTGATGTGCCTGATGTGTTGATGATAACTTTTCCAGTAGACTTTGCTTTGTCTGGATGGTAATCGATGGTGACACTCCCCTGTGGTACCATCGATGTTCGATGATAGCAACACCGCCCTGTACAGTGACTGCCAAAATGAAAACATTGTCCCGTGGCACCTGATTACCCTGGATACTAATACCACCCATGATTACCCTGGATACTAATACCACCCATGATTACCCTGGATACTAATACCACCCATGCTCCGCGATTTGCCGTGGGAGTAGCGCTACCACGGACCGTGAACGTTCCTGACGGCAGCACTTTCCCCCGCGGCCCGTGACCGGGCGGCGGCTCTCTCCCGTGGCCCGTGACCTGGCGGCACCCCTCTGCCGTGGGCCGTGATTTGTTTGGCGCCGGGGCGGGCCGGCGCCGAAATGAACTGGCGCTACTACTACTATCCGCGGCCGTTCTCTGCTGATGAAGCGCCGGCCGCCGCTGTAATTAATATCCAGTTAAGACAGATCGCCAGGGCGGAGGCGCGGGCGCCCCGCCGCCAGTGGCTCTCAAACCGTCCCGCGCTGTCGGCGGGATTGTTGCACGCTTGCGCCTCGTGTTGTAAAGCGGGACGCGCGACGCAGTGATGCTGAGGTACGCAAGAGACGGGTAGAAATCTTGGAGATCGTGCCAAAAGAAAAAGTAGCCAAGAAAAAACGTCTCTCAGTGAACTTCCAGTCTTTTGGGTTGATAAGTTTTGGGCACAACCCTGTAAGCCATTTGTTCGAGGAAGCGCTTTTGCACATTGCTCAAGACTTCTGAGGTAAACCTGTTCACGATAGCGTCCACGATATGCCTGTTCACGATATGCCGTATTTATTATCATATCAGATATTTGTACAAAATTAACTGGATTTTCTCCGAACGAAATCCAATCCGCAGAATTCTGTGGCATTCCAAGGAGCGATGAAGCAAAGCTTTGTTAAACAGCTCGTTAGGCCGTCTTTTTGCAACTAGCAGTTCATAATAGCTGCCGAGCCAAATTATGCTTAAGATTGTTACCAAAGCAGGAAGGAGTCATTGGCTTGTTTGCTGGAGCATTTTGATGTCTTGCAAGCGAATCATACAAGTATAAAAATATATTGCTTGAATTGTTTGCTTAAACGTTAGGGTTATGAGCATACTTCTGTATCGTTTGGATTTTTTAAGGTACACTGGAGTAATTCGTCAAACGATAAGTTACTTAAACGGACATTTGGCGAAGGCTTCAATTGCTTTTTGTCGTGCTGATTCCGATAATACTATCAAAACACCATGCTCAAATTTTACCGTGAAGAACGCATGACGCAATAGCTTTTTCACACAAGCGGAACACATTGACAGCTTTTAGTAAACATAAACGATGGTAAATTGGGCATCAAACCTCACCAACGGCCGGAACGCTGCTGTCGACGGCCTTCGCCTAGTTTGAGGAGCCACTGGCCTGAGCTATGCGGAGAATGTGAAAGTTATTTGTTCAGGGCTCAGTGCACAGTAGCCGCATAAAAACCCGTCTCCGCCGGCAGCCGAGGCACTGCCGGCTGCATACAGATTGCCGGAGAGGCGACACGGAATACCGGGCACTGGTGTACTGCTGGGAATGCCGGGCACTGATGTACTGCTGGGAATACCGGACATTGGTGTCCTGCTGGGAATACCGAACGCTGTTGTCCTGATGGGAATACCGGGCATTGGTGTCCTGCTGGGAATGCCGGCCACTGGTTTACCGCTGGGAATACCGGGCACTGGTGTCGTGCCGGGAATACCGGATACTAGTGTACTGCCGGGAATACTGGGCACTGGTGTACTCCTGGGAATACCGGGCACTGGTGTCGTGCCGGGAATACCAGGCAACGGCTGGGACCAAATGGCTACAAAGCGTCATTTCGCGCCGAGCGACTCCTCGACAGCCACAGCCTCCCGTGACTGCCGAGTTCCAGAACAAATACAGGCGTACGCTCCGGGATTCGAACGCAGTACCTATCACGCATCGGAATTCGTTGTCCGGCTTCTCATCAGCCGATGTTTTATCAGTTTTGTCCTGATCAGTCCGTGGTCGACCGTGACCACGGGTGGCTGGCTGGCCTGTGCAGGCACGTTGGGGAGGCGGCCGCGCGCTGAACTGAGCTCGCTCCAGTTTACACAGACGGTCCCTGCACAGAAGGCTGCGCCCGACAACCTTGTACGGTATGCAAGGCCAACAGCTCTGTTTTACAAGGCGATGGGGCCGCGGCGCTGGAAAAATGACAGCAGGAATCCAGTTTTGCCGCGACGTCCAGTGCCGTTCGGTCCGGATGCCATGCAGTCACGGACGTGACTACGTGATTTTCTCGGAAATTAACTTGACTTCAGGTGGAAAACATCTGCGGCAGCCAGTTGGCGTGCAATTTCGTTTCGTGTGCGAGGTCATTTCCAGCTGCTAGCTCATGGTTGCTGCCAAAGATAAACGGAATCCAAACTATTGAAAACGCGATTCGTAACCCATTGTTCGGTCTCTGTATATGGCGATGCTTGTGCGAGACGTCAGTCTAACGATGCAAAACTGAATGGGTCAGTTCATTTCGGGCTGGATTCACCGGACTATTTGGGTAGAGGCCAAAAAGTTGTGGACATCTAATGGTGGGATGTACTATTCGTTTTTGAAATACGGAATAAAATAAACATGATGTTGCTATAATAAACTGTGCTGCTAAAACGTCACTGCCAATACTGTGTGGCCGATAGCATCCATGTTTATCCGTAACCTTTATTTTTTATTTATAATTTTTATTTATTTTGTTCGTTTATATTTTTATTTACTTTATTTATAACGTTTTTTTTAACACGGGTCACTAAACCTGCGCTCCGTTTTGCTGAAGATAAGCGCTGGGTGAAGAATGTACCGATTTTTCCGTGTTTCTTTACATATTCAAGCAGCATGTTGGCTCGTGATTTGCATGCGCCTAAGTGCTATTGTCATGTGCTAAAGCTGTGAGCTTGAGTGGTCGGTAACACTGTTGGCACCGGATGAAGACGTGTGCAATTAGCCACGTGTATGACGGACCGTGGTTCCCGAATGTTCTAGAAAAACGCCACCGCCTTGGTCCCCGGGAACCAGGAGCGCAGCCAGGATTTCGCTAAGGGCAGGAGGAGAACAAACCCAAACCCCTACTGAAGCTGAAAAGGCCACGGATTTTGGCCCTTTGTTTTTCGAGTTCCGGAAATTGTCATCTGTTTTCGTTTCTAGCGCGTAGAGAAACGTTTAATTTGAAAACTAAGAGGGCACGGCTCCCCTGTCGCCCTGGTTACGCCTCTGCCGGAGACTGATATCCAGTAAGCTGCAGAGCTTCCACGGGGCGCCTCCTCCCAGCCTGGCAATGTTAAGCCCACAACTCCGAGCCGATCAAGCCCGTCCGTCTGGACCCGAGCGCCGGCCAGGTGCTGTTGTCGGAGGCCGTGCGGTAAGCTAAGCCCATACATTACGATAAGACGGCCGCGGAGGCGTGTTCTCGCCGTCTGCGGCCGGATACCCACGGGATCCGGAGATATTCTCGGACCTCCCGGCCGGATGCCGAGGAGACGCGCCCAGCGGATGCGGCCGAGATTGGCGCAAGGCGGCTGCCTGCGGTTGCCTGGCCGGGGACCGCAGGCAGCGGCAGGTGCGCCCTGGAGGACCGTCAGAACTTCCGTCCGGGCCAGCGCTGGTGCCTGAAGACGTGCCGTGTTCCCTCTCGCCGACGTGTGACTTTCTCGACCGCAAACTTCCTGGACAAAAGACGCTTTGTGCATCTTTCACAGCAGGCCCATTTTCTGTGATGAAGAGAGGGGAGTACTTCAGAAAGACGCGGTAGATAGGGGAGAAACAGGGGAGATGGAACAGGTAGTGTCCTTTTTCAGCCGTATACCAAAACGGAGCTCATTTAGCGACGGAGGAAAATTTTAGCGCATCATCTGGTTGTTCGACCTATTGTTAACGCCTGGCAGTCATTTGGTGTTTCTGAAAAATGCTCAAGTTTGTTTTTTCCAAAAAAGCCTTAAAGCCTTAAAGCCATTAAAGGGAAAAAAGACTTTAGGAGCAGAGGTGGACCTGCTGAGGGAGAAATGGGACCAGACGGAGTAGTATGTGGTGTCAGGTACAATGTACTTGCAAGTCCGGAGCCCGCCACCCTAAGGCCACCACAACGGGAAAAGGACGGCAACAACCAGGGATTGAATGCAAGCATAGGCAACCTTAACGTCTTCCTCAACAACTCGGTCTTTTCAAGTCACGAAACATGCACAAGTGTGGGTAGTGTAATTCACTCGTAGTGTAATTCACTCGTAACAACCATACAAAACGTTTTTGATCCTCATACTCCTCTTTGGTAAGGCTGCCAGGTGCAAACAAGATATGTTACGCCAGTCAGAGCACCTCTGCACAGTGTATTCTCGGAGAATAACACAGCCCCGGACCTCCCGCTTTCCACTTCTCTCAGTTCTTCCCTAAATTTCGTCGATTTCCCAGCGTGAGGTTGAGAGCAAAACGCCGATGAGTACACGCGAAAGATAGCCTCCATCAAGGCTTACATACCAGTCATAAATGGGCGTAACGGGTCTGAAATGGTAAGTAGCCCAAAAGTGCAAATTTTACTCATCATTTTTTTTTTAAATGAGCTATTTTATTCGGTGGTGATTGCGGCGCCAAGGCTCCTTTACATGGAATGCTGATCTAGTAAAACAGCTCCCTTAATTCCTTATAAAAACGCAGCCCCAAACTAAGAGATCAGGCAATGAACGAATAATGGCATTGATTAATCCTGTTCCCGGAAGGCTAGACGGTATGGCCGATTCCCGGCAGGGGGTGGATTCGTCCCCCTCCGAGATCTGGAGAACTACACATCCGATTTCATCGCAACAAACGGCAGTCAGTTTGCCATGACGTAAACTACTTTTTTATAAAGAGAAGTGTCCGAAGTTTTGAAAGGGGTGGATACAAGGGGGTTTAAATGTCAAAAAAGGAGACATTTTTGGACTTCTTATAACTCCGCTGTTTATGAATCGATTTTGATGAAATTGGTATGAATGGAAAGATCGTGTATGGGACTTCTACTTTTGGTCCATGCATTTGAAATTTTGAGAAAGTCATAGGCCTTCGCAGGGTTTCAAAAATAGGAGTATTATTTAAAAAGAAAACTAAAAGAACAAAAAGTTAAAAACACTCTTTTGGCTTCTGGTAGTCATTTTATGCTAAAGAAGTGCAAAGTGTATTACAATTATCGCCTAATATTACCGTAGGCGGTGCCAAGGACATGAAAAAGGGGGAACTATCATAGTCAAATGTCCTTCAGACCAAATGACGACCTTTGACCTTAAATGACCTCCAGTGACCTTAGAGTCACTTGGAATGATCTCGTTTGCATTTAGTATTATCTAAAAACGTTTCCAATCATTTGAATTCACTCTAATTCTGAAATTCCATTTGCGGCTGTTGCGATATAGGGTACGCGCACTGACAGCCATTCTCCGTGACCCGACCTGATATCAAGCTGAAACTTGATACGCAAGTAGAGAGCGTCCTACTACGTCATATATATTCCGGGGTTTGCATTTAAAAAATGCGCCAAAATTTTTGCTATAAAACAAAATTTTTACTTTTGACCTTGACCTGACCTTGTGAAGTGACCCCAGATGAACGAAATTATTTTTCTATGTTTCTTAATTATTTACCTATACATCCAAATAAAGTTCTAAGTTTTATGTTAAAAACGCCAGTTGTGACAGTCATTCTCCTTTTACCCTCAATAGGGCCAAAAATGCCCTAAGGTTCCTCCAAAAACGTTGCCTGACTCCGTCCCTGAGCAAAACACAAATACGAAACTTTGTCACAGTACGTAGAAGGAATAGTTAGCAAAAGTCACCAAGTTTCGTGAAGCTGCGTCAAAAACCCTGGGATTGGCAACCAAAAAAGCCGAGGGGGGCGAATTCAGCCCCCCTCTCCTGCCAGGAATAAGGTTAAAGGTGTTTCTTAACGAACATTATCGCAGCTGTCGTCGCAGCAATTCACCGCAAGGCTTCAAAATCACGTGCCTTTGGTCTCATATCAGAAGTGACCAAGAGCGGTAATACACAATTGCAGGGGAGGCAAGTCATGTTCGCGGACATGTCATGTGCCCGCAGACGCCCAAAATCTTGAAATCTTTCTCAGTTACTTAGTTACTTACAGTTACAGTTAATACTCCTATTTTTGAAACCCTGTGAAGGCCTATGATTTTGACAGCATCCGTCACGAACCCAAGACTCGGCTGACAATCTTCACCAGGCTCCGGCAGGTCCAGGTTTCGGTGACCTGGTGCAAGAGAGACATGTTGCAAGTGTTTTACATGGCAGCTGTCGCGGAATTTCACAGCACATGCGGACTCTTGAACAACTGTCTCATTTCCTCGGACGAACGACAACTCCGTGCCGCTTCCGCCGGCTCGTTCTCACGCCTGTTGTGGACGCGTTCGCTAACAACCTCCTTTTTCATCGCTGTGTTGATTGGCAGCGGCTCCCGTAGTTGTAAATGTGGCCGAGAACCATGCAAAGTGGACCGGCGCCCGACTTCGCTGCACATAAATCGCCCATTAGATCATCGCATGTCGGCGACGTGGGACAATAACTTACATCGAGCCGACGCCGGATTGCATCGCACCGGGACGACCGTCGCCGCAGTCACCTCCCCTGCCCAGCCCGGGCCCCGACTGCCGCAGGGCGCCTCCTCCTCTGAGCGGCACGTCGCCGCCGCCGTCGCGACGGTCGAGCCGTTTCCGCCGGTGTCCTCGGCGGCGGCGACGGCCCGGGTCCGGTCCGGCCGGCGCCAGGTGTGGGGCGGGCCCCGCCTACCGGACTCTGAGGCGGGGGGGTCGCGGCTCTGGGGATTAGCCTCAGTTACCGAGTCTATGGCTCTGATGCAGCGAAGTGGGGAGGGGCGCGAGGGGAGGGCCGGGGCGGCCTTTTGGCGGCGCTTTTGTGGTTGTGGCTTTGTAGTTGGTAAATAAGGACGGAAATGTGCATCGCGTGCGAGGTATGATGTGAAGATGGAGACGTAGAAATCCATAGGCAGACAGCAGGATCTTTTTACGAGCACACTGAGCTTTATAAAGCCTCAGTGATAAACAAGGAAGGTCATATTCATTGTGTGCGAGCAATGTTGGGAAGATGGAGCCTTAGATGTCAACGATCACACCAGGTCGCCTTGGCTGAACAACTCGAGCGGAAAAACACGGCTCAGCCAGCACTGGAGACTGGCATGCTCACGGGAGATTGACTGATGCAATACTCGATCGACTGGTTGATGCTTAAGGAAAATACTGTAAAGGGAAAAAACTTTTCAAAAGCAGCAGCCTCTGTGCTTCTCAGATCAGTAGTAGCTACAAGAAGTAGCTAGCAAATGTTTTTCAGATCGGGAACTTAAAGCACATGACCTTGAGGCCTTGACCTTACCTTCTGTTCGCAGATAGGGAACTTAAAACACGTGACCTTGAAGCCTTGACCTTACCTTCTGTTCTCGGATCGGAAACTCGACACGCATGACCTTGAGGCCTTGACCTTGCCCTCTGCGCCGCAGGTTCGTCTGCTGGCCGTGGGTCTGCCGCTGCTCCTGGTGACCGTCCGCTGTCTGGCTGCGCCGCTCCCGAAGAGTGCAGTCGTCGAGGAAACGGCACCAGGTACGAACCCCCAAGGTCATCCCAAGGTCAGAGGGGTCATTCGAGGTCGCAGAGGCGTAAGTAGCGGAGGTTATCGTACAAGGCCACAGGGGTGATGTTGAGGTCACATAGGTCGTTCGGAGGATGCAGAGGTCAGCATGAGGTCGCAGGGGTCACCCTGAGATTACAGGTCATAAAATGGTCGCGGAGCTTTCGCAGCGATCAGAGCATCTCAGACGTACTGGTGACGCTGACCGCCGTTTCCTCCACAGCAGAAGTCATTCCCAGACCGGCCGGTGCTCCCACGCCCCAGACGCCCGTCCAAGCCTGGCGGATCCCTCGCTCATGCCTCCTAACTCGCCCGTTCAGGACCGCAGAATCTAGAAGCCGCAGCCGTGCTTCACATTCCGCGGTCCGCCGCGTGGTCCCCGGTCTCGCTGGTCCGCCGCTATGTCTTCCCGCGTCTGTCCGCACCTCTCCCGCTGTCTGCGGCGGAAACGGCGCGAACAGCGCCACCCTGCCGCCTCTCCCCGCGGCCCGCAGCGTGTGGCCGGCAGACGTGCCAGGATCCCGACGGAATGCATATTGTCCCCGTGTTGCTTCCAATCCCTCGTTGACCCAGACGGGTCGTTGCATCATCTCGGAAAGGTCTTGTCCCTCCGTGACGGTGCTCAGGTGACGCAACACTGCCGCGGTCAGCTCGGAATCTGACGCAAAACGAGGAGAACCGGCATTCCACCGGGATCCCGGCACATGTTCAGTACCCGATCATTTCCTCGCCGAACGGCCCTCGCCGACCCCGCGCACCGGTTGAACAACCGTCCGATATGCCCGCTGAGGCGCGCCGGCCGTTTAAAACACTCCCACGTGCTGAACATTCCAGCAGCTTGCAGCTGGGCGAGCGCGGGACACGCTCGTCGACAGGCCGGGCCGGTTAGTCACGGAGTCGTTCGTGTCACGCGCGGGAGGTTTGCAGGCCTCGGCGCCGTGTTCGCGGGCCGCGTCAGCTGGCTGCTCGCGGAAGTCCGACAAAAAGGGATGCCGCGCTGCCGCAGGTCTGTCAGGGAAATCGGCCGCGATCTCCCGCCAGACTAAGCTGTGTTCGTGCTCTTGTGATCACGAGTCACGCTGCTTTGACGTCACGGTTCAGCTGGCCGGGACTGGCGCATGTACATTTAACGTTTACCGGGAGGATTTCAGTTGGTTTCTAGTTTAGGTGTCAAACCATGTTTGACCGAATGCAAACAAAACCCTGTAGATGCATAACGAGAGTAACCATGAGTTCATTAGTGACACAAATTGTCGTTTTTATGGAGACGTTTAGTTACTTGGGCATTGGAGTGCGATGCATGCAAAACAGATGCATTGCAAATTATTCCTTTCCCATGCATAATAAATTGGCCGTCGATCCAGGACGCAAACATGGACGAAGATCAATTCTGCTTGCAAAGTAAGCACAGGACAAATGGGTTCATCCTCGCATTTGAACGCAAAACATCTCCACTTTAACCTGGACAGCGCAGACGCACCATCTCTTTCACCAAGCAGAGCTCTGAAGCCCCCTTCCCTCAGCTCGCGGGTCGCCTCGACCTGGCAGCTGCTCCACGGCGCCCTGCGTCTTGTCTAGCGCGGGCTGCGGGCGCAGGACTGCAGATGTTGACATCGGAGGACGCCGGCTCAGCACGCCCGTTTCCAGTCGCCGCGCCTGCGGAGGCAGGCCGGCGGTGCTGAGTTTGGCACCTGACCTCGCGCAGAGACGTCACGTCCGCCACGCCCGCCAAGCGGACCGTGTGAACCGTTAACAACTGAACGTGGCACCGACAGAGCTCGCAGCAGACCGAGCAGTCATATCCAGCGCAATGGAGGGCTCACGTGAAGTTTGAACTGCACCGGGAGGTCACGAATTTCATCCTTGGTGGGTCCAATATTTAGTTCACAGACTTGATGTTCAAGGCTTCAATTTGTCGGGCATGGATATGGAAGAAAAGGTCATGAAGACAGAAAAAAGGGCTTACGAAGTAACTTGCCGTATGCGAACTGCGTTTTATCTGTACGTTTTCACGCCTTTTCAGTTTTCCTCAGCGTCGTTTGTTTCGGATTTCGCTATCTCATATCCGCCGTCTACTTGCTTCTAGTCTTGTCGTTAGCTTATCCGGTGCTGAGCTACCCGATCATCTTCGAAACCGTGGAAGCGATCCTGCGAGTTTTGTCCTCCGTTCAGCGATGTGAACGCCGCTGTCTCGTGCAAAGCGTCGTGCAGCGTCTCGTGCATGCCCTCCTGTGCCGCAGCGGTCAGCTGGCCACTGTCGGCGGCCAGCCCCGCCCGGGGCGAGGCTGCCTGGGCCTGACTCACCGGGCCGGTGGCAGCTCAGGTCCGGCACCGCTCCCCTGACCTTCCCCTGGGCATACTGTACCCCTCCCCCGTCCGTTTGCCATGCTGTACCACTTTCGCCTCCACTGGACATGCGATACCCCGTTCCCCGTTTCCTCTGCATAACTCTACCCGCTCTGCCGGACATCCGGCATTCCTGCCATCTCCACCGGAAATCCGTACTCCCGTTCTCTCGCCGGACTTCCGCCACTCCGTGTTCCGGAAGTTGCCCGGAAGCCGTTCGGGCGAACGGCAATGACCCATCCTGTGGAGGAGGCGACCTCTGAGATTGAATCGCTGCCAGCAGACGGTCGGAGGCCAGAGCTGTCAGAGCTTCCGGTGGCTGTCGGATGTCAGTGATCCATCGGATAGCTGTGGACGATTATCCCTTGTCGTTGGGTGGCAGTGACCGATGATTTCTCCGACGGAGGCGATGGAGGCGATCTTTCCCCAGGAGGAGGACTGGACGCCACTGTGCTTCTGTGCGATGAGTATGCGCCGTTGGCTGCGTTCAGGTTCTCAATAGTATCGCTGCACGCGCGACGTGTCTCGAAGTTCTCATTGAAAGAGGCTTATTCCGAAGGATTCGGACGTGTTTCCTTTGGCAGTCGTCCGGTTTTCGACCTTAGCAGGCACACCCGTGCGTTGCTCTCTGCATACGTGTGGCCAAGCTGGCGAAGTGGCCGGTGCTAGAACGAGATTGCGTTTCAAGCAGGGGATCTGCGTGTACCACTAAAAATCACACTGATGTAGGTTTGCCTCAGGCGCCGCACCAGATCTTTCACGTGTCGTCTAAGGGACACGAGACAGCTGCGCTGTGGCCGGGGCATTTCCACACCAGGCAAGTGATCATTCATTCCCCTTCTCAGACAGCTAGCTCTGGCTCCTGATGAGGACCCCGGTGCTTGCTGACGCAGGCCGAAAACGTTAACGCAGACGTAGAAGGACGAAACTGAAGGATTGCGCAAGGGACTTTGTTCGTACGATCTTTGACTGTGCTGCCGTCGGCCATCAATCAATGACCCATTGGCGTAAGGTCTTTTAGTTTTGTTTTAGTCTTTTGGCTAGCGACATTACAGATGAGTCCGCTGGGTCATCGACCCCTGAGAGTCGCTCTGAGACGATGACCTCTGAGCTCGTGACATGTGAGGAGACTAGCCCTGACCTGACGACATGGGGCCTTCAGGCCGGGGGATTGGTATCAGCTAGTCCTGCTCGGCTAAACTCGGAGATCCCGTTGTAGCACAGCGTGGGTGCGCCTTCGCTTTGGACAGGCCATGTGGAACCGAAAACACATATTCTAGGAGGATTTGCCAGGAGCAGCGCAGACCCCCGATCGCGATAGGGAACTGAGCAACGCCGGCTTATGAAACGGAGTAAAATTTGGTAAGTTCTTGTTCCACCAGGCCCGAAGTGTGCCGACAAACCACACCTGAGAATACATGTCATCTTGTAGTGTAAAGCGGACGCCACTAGGATTGTCCACGCTCAAGCGGGCGCAACGATCAAGGTGCAGCAAGGGTAACTTGTTGCGCTTTTACCGAAGCTTCAGCGAGCCAGTTTTAGGATATTCCACTCCTGCATTCTTTACTTTGTTCCCTCGGAATCTCTTCGATGAGGTTCGTAAGAAGACAGCCGGGAACGACAGACATTGGTGCCAATGCCACTCTGAAGTTCCGGCACTCGAAGTCCTTCAGGTCGTCTGTCCTGCTGCACGTCGCCTACAAAGTTTGGAGAGCTTCATCGTAACGCTGATGACCCTCCTCTTCTCGCTATGAGCACTGCTCCCTCTTGCAGCTGCCCCAGCCAGTCTGTGTGCGCTCAGCTTCAAGGGCGCACCGATCCGTCGTGGTCACCAGAACTTAGCGCTCCAAGGGGCCCTCGGCATTTGAAATCATGGTCTTCGGCACCTGAAATGACGGCGTTGCTTAGTTTGGACATGGGATCAATGTTGACCGTCCTGTTGAGCCTGCTTGCTTGTGTGCGTGGTCTACCGTGAATTTCGTTACTTGTATCATTTTGATTGCAAACGAACGCCGCTGAGGCCGCCAGTGTCCGAAAGGCTGAAAAACATGTTATTTCCTGCGATTGCTCCAATGCGTTTGAGCGAAAAAACATCGGCACTTGCAGCCTATCAGTGTTAACCTGTAATCCGTTGCTGACCTGACATTGTGGTGCTGATCTCTGGCTCAGTAGCTTACGAGTGAGTGACTTCTGACTCGCTAGCCGCCGATTCGCTGCACCTGACTCTACTTCCTCGGATTTACCATCATCAGCCCGGGTAATAGATGGTCCGTATTGACCTCTCCTGCTGCTGACTCCTGGCTGATGACCTCTGACTGATGGGCTCTGGCCTAACCCATTGGCCTTAGCGTCACAGGGCGCGACTGGAGACCTCGCTCTTTTGCTGACCCCTGGCTGGTGACCGCTGCTCTGTTGCTAGCCTCCCGCCGGGAATCTCTGACCTGTTATTGACCTCTAGCCAGTGCATCTTGCACAGGCTTAAGGCTTAAGTAAACATGGATTTGTTATTTGCCTCTGGTTTATGACTGCCAACCGCTTGTTGACCTCTCGCTAACGACCTCAGTCTAGTGACATTGGTTGGTGAGCTCTGTCTGTTGACCTCCTACCCGACTCTCTGACCTCCGATCCGCAGGGCTGTGTCTGGTGACCCATGTCTGATGGCCCTTGACCTGACCTTGTGACCTCTGACCGGCAGGACTGCGCTGGTGACCCCTTCCTGATGACCCCTGACCTGACCGTGTGACCTCTGACCGGCAGGGTTGTGGCTGGTGACCTCTGACCGGCAGGGCTGTGCTGGCGACCCCCGCCTGATGACCCCTGACCTGACCGTGTGACCTCTGACGGGCAGGGCTGTGCTGGTGACCCCCGCCTGATGACCCCTGACCTGACCGTGTGACCTCTGACCGGCAGGGCTGTGCTGATGACCCCCGCCTGATGACCCCTGACCTGACCGTGTGACCTCTGACCGGCAGGGCTGCGCTGGGGACCCCCGCCTGATGACCCCTGACCTGGCCGTGTGACCTCTGACCGGCAGGGCTGTGGCTGGTGATCTCTGACCTGGCTTGCAGACCTCTGACGGGCAGGGCTGTGCTGGTGACCTCCGCCTGATGACCCCTGACCTGACCGTGTGACCTCTGACCGGCAGGGCTGTGGCTGCGGTCCCCTGACGTGACCGAGCCGCCGGACTCCAGCCCTGACTACCGCACCGAGCAGTACCACATATCGCAGCTGTTCGAAAAGGACAGCGGCTGAGCGGCCGCGGCGGGGCGCCTCGGGCGCGGCGTGTCAGGTCGCCGTGACGGCCAATCAGGGAACGGACGGAGGGGCGGCTTGGCGGCCGGCCGCTGTGACTGGCTGCCTGGCGGGAGGGGCGGGGCGTCTTCGCGACGCAAGACGCGACGGCGAGCGGTGAGAGCGGCGCGGAGTTGACGGTGGAGTGCTGGGAGTGGACGGGGTGAAGCGCGAAGTGAGGAGTGATGCGAATGTGTTGGGGATTTCGGTGTCGTCGTTATGGCGGTCGTGCGTGCCCTGAAGAAAGGTTTGACAGGCGAATTTTCGCGTGATGGCATGCCGTGCTGTTGTCTCCGGGCAGACAGACAGACAGACAGACAGACAGTCGGAGCCTGCAGCGGCGTTTTAAATGATAATTATGATGCTGTTCGCGACCGCTGAACTAAGCAGTGGTTGCGATTCCAGCATGGTGCGTGAGTTGCACGTTGCTGTGCAGAAAATGACAGTTGTGATATGTGAAGTCTCTCTCTCTATCTCTCTCTCTTTCTCTCTCGCCGTCCCTTCCTCTGCCCTTTCTCTCTTTCTCCCTCCCTCTCTCTCTCTCTCTCTCTCTCTCTCTCTCTCTCTCTCTCTCTCTCTGACCGCCGGCAGGCGAATGTGTTTGGACGCGTCTCGGACTCCGCAGCGAATAAAGAGCGAGAGTAAAGACGGTTTGACGCAAGGCCGGCAAGAACGCGCCAACGTTGGCCGCTAGGTGCCTCCTGGCAACGGCATGCGCTCAGAGGCCACCCGTGGTCTCCAGGGCATAGATCTGGTAACATCAGTTAACTCTCGCATCAGCAGACCCCCGAGCTACCTTTGCAAGTGGGGAAGGGGTTTCTAAACTGTCGTCTAACTTTCAATCTGCTGCGCGTACCGCGGCGCCCTCTGGCGTTTTTGGGCGCAGTCAGCCACATATCAGTCCACACAAAACACATTTTGATCGGTTCGTTTTATTTTGGTCCTATTACACGCGCAATGGAACAGTAATGACTGATGCAGGAGATAATAATGATTGCTCCTTCACCTTAGGCACACAGCGATGTTAACCCACCCCGTCACGGGGGGCAATTTGACCTCCCGGCTAGTTTTCCTTGAATGTCTTGAACGGTTTAACGTGTGGCCCTAAAACTCACTGTGCCTCTCCACAAGCAATCAGCGACTGTATATCTGCTTTGTTTTCGAAAATCGAAACCAACTTTGCGAAATATTACGGTTTAAATCTGTTGGTCACTGCCCGGCCGTGGGCTGAAGGGCGAACAACTAACAGCGAGAACCGTGCCCTGACATCACGTACAAACATGCTTCACTTGACATCGTATCACTAAGGAGAGGATATCTGAACCGTAACCAGACTTCCATGACACTTGAAGGCATCACACAGACAAAAAAGTGACGCTCCTCCATTTAACGTGGTCTGACTTAAGATGCAACGCGCAAAGTAGGCCAAATAGGGAATTTTAGGCAGACCAAGAACGAGTCTTCTAATGGGTCATCAGAGTCAGACTGCCTCCCTAGAACGGCAAGAGAGCCATGACAGGCTGCGTTAAAACTGCTATGTTTTACCAGCAACGATAATAAGGTTTGATACTACATGCTCTTTGTCGATCAGTGCGCAACAGCAAACATTCGGATCTGCAGAACATCCGATTCATTATTTCATCGGAACGAAATTACGTACAATCTGTTATGTTCAAACGGGTTTCATGGTTTCTAGAGTAAAAAAACAATATGACCGAGCCCTGGCCGCAGGGGTGCAGCCAGGGTTATCGTAAATGGGAGGGGGGAGCTCAGTGTGAACTGAAATCATACTAAAACCATCTACCGGGAAGACGATGTACAATACCTTCCACAAAAAATGCAGGCCTAAGGGGACCGCCCCCCCCCCCCCAGCTGCGCCTCTGCCTGGTGGGCGGCACAGCCACTCTGCTGCGCCGAGCTGAACAATGTCATAGGACATTTTTTTTAACGTAATTACAAGCACTTATAATTGAGGTCAAAAGCTTTCCATCCGAAAGGAGCCCATGGACGTTCAGTTTTCTAGTGTTTCGTGCCACTTCTGATGAAATTTCTTGCAGAAATTGTCAAAAGGGGAAACGGGTACCGGTGTACCAAAAGTACATGAAACCGCGGCGATGATTCAGGTTATGACGTCATATGACGTGTCCTATGGTGGTCTGGTCGACAATGTTTTTTGAAAAGGTGGTTGTATGGCGCAGGAAAAGATACCGAAATTTTGTGGCCTCTGGTGTTCGCCGTTTGGAACTTGGGCTGAAAAACTAGGAAGGGGAGATGCCCCAGTAACTCGCAGTCTAACAGCGATTTTCAACCATGTAGTCCGACGGTTTAATTCATTTTGCGCATCAGGTCCAATGAAATCATATTATGACCTGGGAGTACGTTTGCATGGCGAAACTCTTCCTGTTCATTAAATACGAGGTAAATTACATGAAATTGATGCTTTTCTATAAATTTTGTCATATACTAGTGGCATATGACAAAATCTGACATATGCCCCACCCCCCCCCGAGAAAAATCCTGGCTACTTGTCTGGGTACGGGACCCGATATGTCCAAGAAACAACCGACATTGAGCAATAAACCACAGTTAACCCGCGCACGACCGTTGGTCGGGGGCGATCACGTCCAACGGAGGGGGGGGGGGGCGGTTGACAGTCCCGCCCCTCTAACTCACGAACGGTTGGTCGCACAATAAAAATAAGCACACTGTTGGAAAGCTTGTGACGAGTAGAGCTCGAAATTGGTGTTACTGTTTAGTTTTAAATTTGTAAGCTATGTACGTCCTATATATGTTTTCTCATAGCCGACTGCCTGAGACCGAGAAACGGCCTGAATCTCAAGGGTTGTGGCTAATAACGCATACGTAAAGGCACCAACGCAAAAAATGAAGGTCCGCAGATGCTGATACACGTCTAATTTCTCAGATTTGCTCAGTATATACGCCGAAACGTTGAATTAAAGACACGCCAATTTTCACGCCGATGTCGGCGGGCGCCGCAACCGTAAAAAAATTAACGGGAATTAATTTTAGCGTTCCTTTATTTCTGCGACATAAGCCTATCCATTTAAATCTTATTGATATTAGTGGTACTTGTGATGGTTTCTCATGGTTAAATTTTGAAAATTAGCATAATTTACCAGTCTGCACAATGGTGGAGCTTTATTCAAGCCTGTTTATTTCCAAAATATGCAATATTTTAAAAATTCTCGGGTTTCTTGGTATTACTTGCGTCTATGCAAGCCAGTTCTGCCATTTTCTACCCATTCTCAGCAATTCGTGGCTGATTCTGACTGTGGTACATTTTGGTTCACATCAGCTATTCGTGACCTAACCTCAGGTCAATGGCTGGAAATCATGATACTTTGCCCATTGACGGTAACTAGATGTCTGCTTCACTCTAGACTAAAAATGTTATGAAGAATTCCGCCAATGTCCGAAAAATACGACATGCCCTAAAAATGCGCTTGTCCTTCGATCAATGACCAGGAAAATTACGAAAAACATGAGATAGCAGATTTGTTGCATCTATCAAGATCACTAATGACTGAAAGCATTATCGTGATATCTTGTTTTCCGAAAAAGTTACAGGGCGCTAAACGTTTTTGGACATAAATCCGTTTGACCTGACCTATGTCAGACACCTGACTTGACCTGAGGCCAACACTTTGACACAGGGTGTAAAAATGATGAAGCAAAAGGTACACGAGGCTTCGTGGCGTTGTGTCTCATCGTCCTCTTTAGGTTCTAGAAAAACCCCAGGGGGGCGGTCAACCCCCCAAGTCTGAAACGGGTTAATGACCTATTAGATCGCCAGAAAATTTAAGGAGCTCCGACTACGTCTGGAGGGGTCGTCTGGAATCCGGCTCCGTTCTCTGGTGCTGCCCATCCTTTCCACTCGAGCTAGTTGTGGCAATCGTCATCGCTCTCCTGGGTCGTCTTGAAAGCGGTTGCGAACAGTGGCGCCACCTGCGTTACAAGGCCCCGTCCTTGGAATGTGAAAACTCGCACTTCCAGCGCCATCTATAACACAAAGTCAGCGTCCACTATACACAAAGTCGGTGCCATTTGCTGCACCAAGTTGACAACATTGATAGCACTTTGTCAGCGTGATCTATTCCCCTGTGAGGGCATAGCCTGAGGCTTTTTGCTTTCCATTTTTTATCAGTCCGGAATGATCCATGAAACTTGCTACATAATTTGTGAAAATGTGTTACCACGCAAACTGAAATGAATGAAATGAAAATAGAAGTGAAAAATTAAAAATACCGTTATTTCTTTTCTACATTCAAGAAAGAACGAGCTTTTACGCGCTCTACCAGATCGCTTTATCACTTTTAGTTTATGAGCGACTAAAGGGGGGAATTAACTCAGCCCTGCAAAGTGGTCGCGCGGTAAAAAAAAAAAAAAAAAACATCGCAAGGTTAGACTAAAAGCTCACAAAACACTTAAAGCAGTTGTGTTTTCGTCAGTCGCAAAAGCAGAGAAGGGTTCCATAGCACTGCACCCACCTCCGGTGCGATGTGTACTGCGCGGGCAACGTTGATGGCGATTTTGGCCACCACAGACACTTAAGCTCAGGTGCCCAACCATGGACCAATGCGGATCCGCGGGAGGAGCTGTTTCTTCAGTCCCGTTTTCGTCTTGTTTTCCCTGCTGCACTTTCAAAAACCGTACGTTGCCGTCTGTCTTCCTAGGCCATCCCTACGGCGCTATGGCGTAACCCATTGATGACCGACGTTCCATACTAGGACACCAAAAGAACCATTTTCAAGATACTTACGAAATGATTTATATGAGCACATTTGGGCATGAGCATAAGGCATAAGGCATAAGACATAATCGAGACAGCAAAATCATGCCAACATTGGCGCTCTAAACTACAACGATTGTGGTTCACGTGTCATGGAAATCAAGTATTTTTGGGCATTCGGTTTTACCTTGAAGGTAGGAAGATAGATGGATCAGAGAGAGAGAGAGAGAGAGAGAGAGAGAAAGAGAGAGAGAGAGGGAGCAATGTATTTACAGACTCTCAGCCCAGTTCACATCACAGGGTAATCACCTCACACGGTGAGTAACGCCTAGTTCCATGAATGATATCCTAAACAACGAAAGTGTTTCCAAAGCACTGCCAGCGAGTCATCCTCATACGATTCCACGAAGTGCGGAGGCGGTACGAGAAGCCCAAGCTTCTTTACATCGCGTCGTACATTACATCTTTACATTACGTCATCGTGCATTGCGTCTTTACAATGCGTTCTGACACATACATTGCGGAAGCATTGCAGAATCTGTCATAACCAAAAACTGTCCGGTCTACATTGTTCATTCAAAACTTGAATTTCCTAAGAACTGCCGCATTACACATGCGCCTCAGGTGAACACTAGACAATGGAGCGGCATACCGTAAGTAAATACTTGGTGATTTTGAGATATAAAAAGCATGGCGTTCGAAGAAACGAGCCTAGGCTCTTCCTTGGATCTCTTACAAATCCAGTGCCACTCGGTCCCAGTTCAATTCATATGCCGCTCCCCGAAAACTAGCTTTCTTTATCTGCGTTCAATTTGTTGGAAGCTAAGCCCAAATGGCCCCGTGTAAACTGCATGTTCTTTAACATGCAATTTAGCTGATATGATGTGCAAAGTGGTATTTCGTGTTTTTTTTTGTTTTGTTTTTTCTCAGAACGTATGACCAACAGCGTAGCCAGGTGGCGAGGAGGGTCCTGCGTCCTATCCTCCTTTAGCCCAGCAGAACCCCATCGCCTCAAGTCAAAGGAACTTCCCTTCGGCTGATGGCGGCGATGGAATAGCTGACGTGGCTTGACGCAGATGAATTCTGAGGGGTCTGCAAAAGAGGTCTCCCAAAAGCAGGTCCCAGGGCCCTCCGGGGGCCCCGGAGTTTTGGACGTTCCTGAGGCCCCTCGGAAGGGCCTCGGGATTCGCTCTGGAAGATGTCCGAGCTCTTTAAGGGAAGTTTCAATATGTCTCTTGGGGAATGTCTCGGAAGCCCTTGTGAGAAACCTCGGAGCTTGTTCAGAGGGACGTCGGGGACGTCTTTGGAGAGCTCTCCGAAGCCGCTTTGAGGAGGTTTCAGAAGCTGCTTGGGGAAGGTTTCCGAGACTGCTTGAGGAGAACATGGAGGTTCCTCGAGGATCCTTCCCAGGAGAAAATTCAGGCTATTGAATTGTCTGCGAATTATCCACTGACCTTGGGAAAAATAACAAGGAGATGCAGTGTCGTGTAATACGATCCAGTCAATGAGGTACTGGATGACAGATTCCACGAGCAAAAGTGCCGTGCTAATGACGTCCAGTTTGGAGGCCTGCATCTATGCGTGAGTTGGCAGACAGGGCAAAGGCAGGAAAAACGTAGCCACAACATGGGAATAGCTGACTGGGTCGATGGGATGACGGCGGTTACTGAACCTCAGTCAGACAGGAGGGCAGTTGGGAACGCTGCTTGTTCATGTCATGGGCACAGCAGTTCAGAACACGTGGCCTGTCTACCGCGAACAAAGACATGTATTCGGGAATGCCGCTGGACATGTCGCATTTTCGTCTGGTGGGAATCGCCGCGCGAACTTGACGTAAGACGCCAGGTGGACGTTTTGCAGCCAGCGCGGAAGTCTCTGTGCTGGACGCGAGGGTGCTGGGCCAAGTCCGTTATGACCGGTTGGATCTCCTCATGGTGCAAATAAACACCCAGGAATGGATAGCATTCTGCTTGTATTTGTGGAACAGGGCGTATGGAAAGCTGAATCAGGCACCCTCAAATGCTGCTACATTGCTCGTTTTTACGCAGTTTTTCCTCACATACGCAGACACACAATTAATTTCACCCTAACCGGGCCGGGGCTTTCAGGAGAACCCTCTCCGACTTTTCGAGAATGGCCAGGTATTTAAGAGTCGCAGAGACGTGGAACTTGGTGCATTTTGTCATGAATCTTTTTTACATCTTGTGTCACTTTTTCAGCCTGAGGTCACCTCACGTCACTGACCTAGGGCAAGTCAAAAACGACCATGTTCTGAAAAAGTAAGGCGTCATAACTTTTTGCCAGATGTGTTGAATAACTTTAAACTTGCTTTAAACTTTAAACTTGACTTCGGATGAAACGATTCTGTTACCTCGAAATTTTTTAAAATATCAGGATCAGTAACCTTAACCCTATTCCCAGAGAGCTAAACGGTATGGCCGATTCCCGGCAGGGGGGGATTCGGCCCCCCTGAGATCTCGAGAACTACACATCCGATTTTATCGCAATAAGCGCCAATTAATTTGCCATGACGTGAACTACATTTCACAAGAAAGAAACTTTCAACATTTTGAAATGGTTGGATACAGGGGGGCAAAAATGTCGAAATGGAGGTGATGTTGGACTTCTTATAACTCTGTTGTTTATGGACCAATTTCAGTGAAATTGGCATGAATCGAGAGATTATGGATAAATCTTTTACCACTAATATACACATTTCAAATTTTGGAAATATTCATAAGCGTTCACGGCGTTTCAAAATAGGAGGATTAGTTTTCCAAAAACTGAATGGAGAAAAAATGTAAAATCACCTTTTTGGCGTCTGCCAGTCATGTCAAACCAGTCATGCAAACAAGTACAAATAGTATTACAATGTTCGTATAATGTTAGCGTAGGTGGTGCCTTGGACATGAAAAAGGGGAATTGCCATGGTCACATACTCTTCAGATCAAGTTGTGACCTCTGACCTTAAATGACCTCCAGTGACCTTGAGGTCACTTGGAATGATCTCATGCGCATTTAATATTATCTGTAAACGTTTTCAATCATTTTAATTCACTCGATTTCAATAATTCCATTTTACGGCTGTTGTGCTATAGTGCACACGCACGGACATTTTAGATCATAGCTCCGTGACCCGGCCTGATATCAGGCTGAACCTTGATGTACAAGTAGAGGGCATCTTTCTGCGTCATATGTGTTCTGGCTTTGGCATTTGAAAAAAATAGCGCCGAAATTATTACTGTAAAACAAAATTTTGTCTTTTGACCTTGACCTGACCTTATAAAGTGACCTCAAATAAACAAAACTGTATTTGCACGTTGCCCAACTATTTGCCTATACATCCATATAAAGTTTTAAGTTCTGTCTTAAAAATGCTAATTTTAGCGGTCATTTTCCTTTTACCCTCAACATGACCAAAATTGGCCTGAGGTACCTCCCAATAACGTTGCCTGACTCCGCCCCTGAGCAAAACAGAATTTCGAAATTTTGTCACAGTACGCAGAAGGAATAGCTAGGAAAAGTGACCAAGTTTCGTGAAGCTGCGTTAAAATCCCTGGAATTGCCAAGCAAAAAACCCGATGTGGGACGGATCCAGCCCCCTCCTGCCGGGAATAGGGTTAACCCTATTCCCGGCAGGAGAGGGCTGGACGGTATGGTCGATTCCCGGCAGGGGGGCGGATGCGGCCCCCCCTGAGATCTCGAGAACTACACATCCGATTTCATCGCAACAAACGGCAATCGATTTGCCATGACGTGAACTACATTTTTATAAAAATAAGTTTTCAAAATTTTGAAGTGTGTCGATACAGGGGCCAAAATGTGAAAACCATGGGTATTTTTGGACTTCTTATAACTCCGTTGTTTATGGACCGATTTCAATGAAACTGGCATGAATCGAGAGATTATGGATAGGGTTTTCACCATGGGTAAACAAATCTGAAATTTTGAGAAAATTCATGGGCGTTCACAGCGTTTTAAAAATAGGAGGGTTAGTTTTCTACCAACTGAATGAACAAAAGCAGCAAAAACACCTTTTTGGCTTCTGCTAGTCGTGTTATGCTAAAAAAGTACAAATCGCATTACAATGTTTGTATAATGTTAGCATAGGCGGTGCCAGGGACATGAAAAAGGGGAACTGTCATGGTCACACGTTCTTCAGATCAACCTGTGACCTTTCACCTTAAATGACCTCCAGTGACCTTGGGGTCACTTGGAATGATCTCGTGTGCATGTAACATTATCCGTAAACGTTTTCGATCCTTTGAATTCACTCTATTTCAAAAACTTTATTTTACGGCCTTTGCGATATAAGGTACGCGCACTGACATTTTAGGTCATAGCTCAGTGACCCGACCTGATATCGAGCTGAAACCTGGTACACAAGTAGAGGGCACCGTTCTACGTCATATATATTCTGGGTTTAGCATTTGAAAAAACGGCGCCGAAATTATTGCAAAAAAATGACTTTTGACCTTGACCTGACCTTGTAAAGTGACCTCAGATGAACGAAATTACATCTACACATTGCTCAATTATTTAGCTTTTCATCCATTTAAGGCTCTAAGTTCTATCTTAAGAACTCTGTTTTTGGCAGACATTTTCCTTTTACCCAGAACATGGCCAAAAATGGCCTGAGATGCCTCCCAAAAAACGTTGCCTGGCTCCGCCCCTGAGCAAAATAGAATTTTGAGATTTTGTAACGGCGCGTAGAAAGAATAGCTAGGAAAAGTGATCAAGTTTCGTGAAGCTGCGTTAAAAAGCCTGGAACTGGTACGCAAAAAACCCGAGGGGGCGGATTCAGCCCCTCCCCCTGCCGGAAATAGGGTTAAGGTACAAGCAGCATGGTCTGTTTGACATTAATCTGAGCCCAAATCCGTCGAGGTAAGCCATTCGGGTGTAATTTATACTAATAAATGCCATCGCCATTTTGGCATAGCGATGGGAGACCTTTTTACATGTAGTCATCTTGCCGTTTGCCATTTACCCATTCGCCACCTTATCTGCCATCTTGGTATGTTGTTGTTTTACGCGTCGTCATTTTACCTTCACCATTTTGGCATGTGGCATTTTCTATTTGTCGCCATTTGGCCGTTCATCGTTTGGTCATTCGCCATTTTAACGTGTCGCCTTTTCCATTTCGCCATTCAGCATTCGCCATCTGGCATTCGCCAAAAAGGCATTAATCATTTCCACATTTCGCCATTTTGTCCGTACAGCGGCAGGAAGCACGCTAGACTTTGCAGATTTTATTCCAAAACACAATTTATCTGGTTGTGGTAATACTTGTACTCGAACTGTTGGTCAAATCCCACAGCTGGTGAATAAAATTCATCGTTTGGCGTAGAATAATTGGATTTGGTAGGGATTTTGCCATAGTTGGTTCAGTTTTCTTGGAAATATCTATTAACCCTAACCCTACTCCCGGCTGTTGGGCTGAATCTGCCCCCCTTCGGATTTTTTTTGCTTGCCGATTCCAGAGTTTTAAACACAGCTGTACGCAACTTGGAGGTTTTCCTTTCCCAGCTGTATTTTGTACGTATTGTGGTAAAATTTCATAATTCTATTTTACTCAGGAGCGGAGCCAGGTAACGTTTTTGGGAGACACCTCATTCCATTTTAGCCCTGTGAAGGGTAAAAGGAAAACGGTTGTCAAAAATAGCGTTTTTAAGATAAAACTTAAAATGTTGTATGGATGTAAAGGTAAATAGTTGGGCCGTACGAAAACACAATTTTGTTTGTCTGAGGTCACTTCACAAGGTCAGGTCAAGGTTAGAAAACAATATTTGGCTTTATAATAATAATTCTAGCGCCATCTTTTCAAATGCAAGCCTGAGGATATACATGACGTCACAAAGTGCTCTCTGTTTGTATACCAAGTTTCAGGTTGATATCAGGTAGGGTCAAGGAGCTATGACGCAGAATGTCGGTACGTGCACCCTAAATCACAACGGCCGTAAAATATGATTTTAGGAATAGAGTGAAATCAAATAATTGAAAACGTTTCCAAATAACATCAAATGCACACAAGATCATTGCAAGAGACTCTAAGGCCATTGGAGATCATTTAAGGTCAAAGATCGTAAGCTGACCTGAACAACATGTGGCCATGACAGTTCCCTTTTGCATGTCCCTGGCATCGCCTATGCTAACATTATACAAACATTGTGATACGATTTGTACTTCTTTAGCATAACTTACTAGTACAAGCTAAAAAGACGTTTTTAGCTTTCTTTCTAGTTCTGTTTTTTTATTTTTAATTCGGTTTTTGAAAAAAACTATTCCTCCTATCTTTGAAACCCATGAACGCTTGTGAAGTTTTTCTCGAAATTTTAAATGAATGGATCACCAGTAAACGTCTTATCCATAATCTCTCGATTCATGCCCATTTCATCAGAATAGGTCCATAAATAACAGAGTATAAGAAATCCCCCAAAATTCCCCATTTTAACCTTTTTGTCCCCTGTACCCGCCCCTTTTAAAATTTCGAAAACTTCCCCTTATAAAAATGTAGTTAATGTTATGGGGAATCGATTGCCGTTTGTTGCGATGAAATCGGATGTGCAGTTTTCGAGATTTCGGGGGGGGGGAATCCGTCCCGCCTGCCGGGAATCGACCATACCGTCTAGCCCTCGGGGAATAAGGTTAAGTGAACTAAACTTTCGGCTTTCTTTATGCAGTCAAATGAGATAGTGAATATAGTTCAGTAGTTCTGAATTTTTATTTTGCCCTCTGGCGCTTTTCACATCTTTTGCACGCGTAAGTTCAGCTTTTGACCCGTGGCCTGGGATCAGACCACTTTTTATACCGACCTTTCGGACCAACGGCCAAACATGATTCATCGGTGTACAGTCTCTGGACGTTCAGCAGTCGCCATTTGTGCATTAGAAACACTTATATACAAGAAATTAGTTTCCAATATCAGCCTAGTCCCATTTGCCCAGGCTGACTCATTCAGCATTCTGAAAAACGTTATTTGCATTTAATGCGTTCATACCTTGAGAAACACAGCGAGTTCTGGTACTCAACTAAACTGCAATCAGTCAGGGCCGCCCGGGGGCACCTGTGAGCCGGCCGGTCAGTCACGTGACCGGCTGCCCCGGGGCACAGCCCGGCGACCGCCGCCGAGCTGTGCTCCGAACTGTAAGCCCACGGCGGCTTACAGTATCACACCTTATGTGGCCATAAGTGATAAAAGCCATGCTTACTTTCTGTTCATTTGTTACTGCCTCAATCTTGGTATTTTCGATCGCCAAAATAAAACTCGAGCCATCGATAAAATAGCTTCCCGTCAAATGTTGGGCTTTTATATTGCATCCACGCCCTCCGCCCGGTGTCTACACTACTTCGTGAAGAAAATGATCTCGGTCATGTAGTTAACGATGCAGAAGGAATATGACGTGGGCCGATGTTGCGGTATGTTATGTGTTGGGTCTGAACAAGAGAATACGGGAGACGATACGACAGACACCAGAGACTCTCGACGTATATGCGTTAAACGTTTGACCTAGCTGACCGTGCTTGATCTAATATGATGGTTGAAAAGTTGATATGCATCCTAACCATATTTGGGACGTGATCTAGCTGAATATCAGCAGCATCATATCATCACTCCTGCCCTTACAAAAAGGTGACATTTTTCATCGCTTTCAGTTTCATGTGAAATGGTCAAATACGACCTCGGGCGTTTTCTTTTTTACTGTATTATAGGAAAATCAGACCTTTTTTTTTACTTCTGACCTCTCTAGAGCCCGATAAACGACTTGATTACTACAGTTTTCAGTCAAAAATGTCAACAGATGATTTGACATATGTGGTTGGTGCAATATTGACCTAACTAGACCGAATCTGGGCGTTTTCTACTATTTTTCGGGGGAAGTTCTTCCCAAAAGCGTTTTTACCTTTTCTGCGCGACTTAAAATTTTTGAGGCCTGGGTGGATCGTCGTGAACGCCCTGGGCCTGGCGACGGTCGTTCCCCTGGCCCGGCCGGCGAGGGTTCACAAAAAGCAGCTAGGTGACGTTAATGCAGTGTTGGGTATTGGTCTAGTTCCACGCGTATTGGGCACTTCCTGTGTGTAGCCAAGTTATCGTGACGTGGGAGCCTCGTCGGGCAACTGCAATGATTCTTGAATGGTTCCTCCAGTGCGTTCATGTGCTCAACAGCAGAGGTGTCGATGTGTATTCTTTTGGAGAAGACTTACCCCCACCTCCCCTCCCATCAAAGGTGGATCTTGCCGCCTCCAAAACTGATTTTGTCCCTCTCCCTGGTATTTTCCGCCGGTTTTAACAAGGGAAGTAGGCAACGGCAACAGAAAGAACGACAGTAGATGAGAGTAGGCAGAAAATATGAAATGAAACATGAAACGATCTTAACATTTAGAACAGAAATAGCGACATATTTCGACGTCAAACAGCCACACTGTACAGGGGTGTTGTTTTTCTATAGATCTAGTAGTTCTACAGTAGTACTGCTATTTACTTCATCCCTACCAATATTCCCCCTGGTCCTACAGATGTTTTATTTTGTTAGAAAACAAATGTTAAACCAAAATTGCTCGAAAAAGGCGGTTGGAATACAAAATAAAGCCAGGAATCACGGATTTCATACAAAAGAATGACAGTATGAATATGTACATATCGTGTAACTCCATATGTATATCCATCCATCCATCCATCCATCTTCCTATCCACCTATGCATAATTTCATATGAATACATATAATATATATATATATATATGTATATATATATATATATATATATATATACATATATCCTCATGATGGCTCAGCCTACTGCAAAGTAAGATTACTGATGATGTAACTGATGGCAGCTAGTATGATCACCGGCGGAAAAACAACGGTTCAGTCGTTTTGAGGATGCTAAGAGCCAACTCGATGACGACGGAGGATTTAACCCGTCGCCGACTGGGGAGGGGCAGTTGACCGCCCCCTGAGGTTTTTCTGGGATTGCGAGAGAACGAATAAGTCACGAAACTTTGTTTACCTTTTGCTTCATAAATTTTACATCTCGTGTCAAAATTTTGACCTCAGGTCAGGTCAGGTGCCTGACCTAGCCTGTTTGGCCTGACCAGGTCAGGCCAAACAGACCTATGTAAAAAAACGTTTAGCGTCCTGTAACTTTGTAGGCAAACAAGATATCTCAATAATACTTTCAGGGATTAGTGATCGTGATAGATGCAACACATCTGCCATCTCAGATTTTTCCGAATTTTCCGGGTCATTGACCTAAGGTCAAGCCTATTTTTAACACATGTCGCTTTTTTTCGAAAATTGACGGAATATTTCATAACATTTTTAGTGTGGAGTGGAGCAGACATCTAGTTACCGTCGTTGGGCAAAGTATCAATGACTTCCAGCCAATGACCTGAGGTCACGTCACGAATAACTGTAGTGAGCCAAAATGTGCCACCGTCAAAATCGACGATGAATTACTCAGAACGGGTAGAAAATAGCAGAACTAGCTTGCACAGACGTAAGTAATACCAGGAACCTCAAAAAGTTTGAAAAAGTAGCATATTTTAGAAATTAACAGGCTCTCGCGAAAAAAGCTCCACCAGTTGTGTAGATTGGTAACTAATGAATTTTTCCCACATTTAAGCATGACATACCATCACAGGAACCACTAAGATCAATAAAATTTACATAGATAGTTTTTTCGCGAAAATAAAGGAACGTTAAAATTAGTTTCCGTCAATTTGGTACTGCATACGGCTGCGGCGCACGCCGACAGCTGGTGTGAGAATTGCCGTGTCTTTAACTCAACGTTTCGGCGTATATAATTAACAAATCTGGGAAATTAGACGTGTATCGGCATCCGCGGAGCCGTACTTGTGCGCTGGTGCCTTTATTTATGCGTCATTAGTCACAGCCTTTGAGATTCAGGCCTTTTCTCGGTCTGATGCAGTCGGCTATGAGAAAACATATATAGGGCGTAAATTGCTTACATATTATCTAAAACTAAAAATGAAACCAATTTCGAGCTCTACTCGTCACAAGCTTTCGAACGCTGTGCTTATTTTTTATCGTGCGACCAACCGTTCGTGAGTTAGGGGGGCCAGCCAACTGCCCCCCCCCCCCAGTAGCGCATGCTCGAAACTGACCGACGGTCGTGCGCGGGTTAAATCACAGAGTTATTCCTCCTATACGTCCAGAGAGATCAATGCAAGAGCCAAGAGAACCGCCCGGCTTCACGCCGCTCGGGTGCGACTGGAGCGTGTAGCGCGCTCGTCTTCGTTCCTTTGCTCGTCACATCGGCGAAGAACGGTGCGCCGCGCTCGGTCATCTCCGTTCCAGGTTCAGATGGCGGTCCAGGTTCGGGTTCAGTTCGGCGTGCGCACCGCGTGCAGTGCCGTGCTGCGTGACATGAGACTCGAGCACGTGTGTCTGGGTGAGTGGTATATTGCACGTCGTCAACATAAACGCGACCAACAACGCGGTGTGTGCCATCAACAGCGCTATCCGAAACCAGAGGAATGTAACCGTATTTACAACGCACACTCGACGATTTCCCAAATCCTAACGGAAAACCTGGACAAAACGCCGAACGGAATTCAATGTTGAAACTGTGTTGCTGTTGTTGCTTCCCCGTTGCACCCGTCTTTCCCCTTTATAAGGGCTATCGCATCATCCCGTTTCCCATTTCACCCACCGTGGCCGCCTTTCCCGCCATAGCCGCCTTTCCCGTCGTAACCGCCTTTCCCGCCGTAGCCGCCTTTTTCACCGTAGCCGCCTTTCCCACCATAGGCGCCTTTCCCGCCGTAGCCGCCTTTCCCGTCATAGACGCCTTTCCCGCCATAGCCGCCTTTCCCACCATAGCCGCCTTTCCCGTCGTAACCGCCTTTCCCACCATAGCCGCCTTTCCCGCCATAGCCGCCTTTCCCGCCGTAGCCGCCTTTCCCACCATAGACGCCTTTACCGTCATAGACGCCTTTCCCACCATAGCCGCCTTTCCCGTCGTAACCGCCTTTCCCACCATAGCCGCCTTTCCCGCCATAGCCGCCTTTCCCACCATAGCCGCCTTTCCCGTCGTAACCGCCTTTCCCGCCATAGCCGCCTTTCCCGCCGTAGCCGACTTTTCCGCCGTGGCCGCCTTTTCCGCCATAGCCGCCTTTCACGTCGTAGCCGCCTTTCCCGCCGTAGACGCCTTTCCCGCCATAGCCGCCTTTCCCGTCGTAACCGCCTTTCCCGCCGTAGCCGCCTTTCCCACCATAGACGCCTTTACCATCATAGACGCCTTTCCCACCATAGCCGCCCTTCCCGTCGTAACCGCCTTTCCCACCATAGCCGCCTTTCCCGCCATAGCCGCCTTTCCCACCATAGACCCCTTTTCCGCCGTAGCCGCCTTTTCCGCCATCACCGCCTTTCCAAATGTAGCCTCCTTTCCCCTCATAACCACCCTTTCCGCTGTAGCCGCCTTTCCCACCGTAGCCGCCTTTCCCACCATAGACGCCTTTCCCGCCGTAGCCACCTTCCCCGCCATAGCCGCCTTTCCCACCATAGACGCCTTTCCCGCCATAGTCACCTTTCCCACCATAAACGCCTTTCCCGCCAAAGCCTCCTTTCCCACCATAAACGCCTTTCCCGCCAAAGCCTCCTTTCCCTAACTTGCCGTCATATGTCCTGACGTCGTAGGCGACGTGTTCTTGGGCTTCGCCATCCGCAGCCTCGCGTGCGGCGTTTCGAGTTCCGGCGCTCAGCTGGCTGCCCTGTTCGGGGACGGTTACGTTCTTGGTTTCCAGTTCGGGCAAGATTTCGCTGCCGGTGGCGGAGCCCGTTCGCGCCGTCAACAGCTGCGTGGCGTTGAGCGCCGCGGAGATGGGCGGGGTCTGCCCTGTGCTGCTATTGCCGTACCCCCCGGCCGGTGTGTAAATCCCTTGGCCGATGATGTTGCCCGCCGGCCCGAAGAGGCAGTTGAAGATCTGCGTGGGCTTCCTGTCGCACTCCCCCTGGAAGGAGATGAAGCCGCAGCCGACGAGCGCGGTGTCTTCCCACAGCATCTGGCTCAGGTACGGGTCCGTGCCCTTGGTGAAGATCAGGTCGTGCTGGTCGAAGTACGGCACGGAGCCCGGGCCGGAGACCTCGATGACACTCGGCCAGGACGTCGTCGCCTCGCAGTTCTGCACCCAGCGCAGTCGGCTGACGGCGAAGCGGCACACGTCGTAGCAGAGGCGCTCGTCGCTCGTGCACTGGTCGGCGTCGTGCTGCGCGATGGCCGCCAGCTCCGGGTCCCACGCAAGGTTCTGGATGCCGTACGCGGCCGCCGGCAGGCCGTAGTGGCTGTAGTAGCCGAAGGCCACGTCCTTGCGGAAGGCGTTGATGGCGCAGAGGATATCCTGCCGGTCGGCGGCCTGCACGCCGCGCCCGCTCACGGCGCCGCACTCGGCGGACGGCCCCAGCAGCGGGTGTTTGCAGTAGACGTGCGGCGTGTCGTAGCAGCTCGGCAGGTAGCAGTACTGCGGCTTCACCAGGCAGAGGCCGTTGTCCGCGCGGCGGCCGGCCTCGTCGCAGGACGCGCCGCGTCTGTCGCCGCGGTGGCAGGCGGCGGCCAGCGCGGCGGCGGCCAGCGCGGCGGCGGCCAGGAGCAGGCTGAGCGGCAGGCTCAGCAGGCTGGGCGCCCGCCGCGGCATGCTGGGACCTGAGGGCTGCCGGCGGGCGTGGGTCGGCGGACGGCTGCGGTCTGCGGGGAGGGAGGACACGGTGAGGACGGACGACCGCCGTGCCCCTCAGCGCGCGAGGTGACCCCGTGACCCCGTGACCACGTGACCTACCCCGCGGTCTGCCTCCGGCCGTAAGAATCTGCTGAACGGCTCTTGGCGAGCAGTCAGTAACCCTTGTCGGGATTCGCCTTTTAGCGGCTCTTGGTGGGACATGGGATGAGGGGTTGATGCGACCCCCCCCCCCTCTTGGCCATTTCCAAGTCGACGTGAAAGGACGACGAAACAAACGCGAGGGTATAGGTTCTTTGGTGACAGGTTCTGTGGCTACACGACAGTACCTAGTTTGCTCGTTCAGTGCACGCAGCGATCTTAGAGACGACTGCAAATCAAATCACCTCGAGGCCATGTTAGTGAATTTGAGTTTCCGTCGGATCCCATGGGACGTGATCTACGTAGGGCTTGGTACACATAGGGGCGCTTTTAATGGGCCCAAAGGGACATATAATGATGAACGAGGACTGGCGCTATTACTGCTGTGCAAATCATTGCTTCCAAATGCTTCATGACCCCTACGACATCAATTAAATATCTGAATGTTTGAAGGGGTCATTGAACTAAACTCATGATTTTGGCCTAAGATGATTTTGACATGAGTAAGGACCTGTGTACGGACATCGCTGATACCATGGTTGTCACCCGTGCATCGAACTGAGGAAGACTGAGCTTCGTAAAACACTTGGAACGTTTCTTATACGATGATCACCATCGACGTACCAAGACTTCACCATGGCATGCCATCTAGGAGTCATGGGTTAGTAACCTGCAGGGACGTAGCCAAGGGGGCCATGAGGGCCACGCCCCCCCCCCCCCACCCGAGCCAAGCAATTTATATAGATATTAGATTATATTATCTATATAATATATATAGATAACTAGATATATAGCAATTTCGCAGGAATGCGTAATAGTAGTCAGTAATAGTAGTAATAGTAATAGTAATAAATAAAATAAATAAAATTAATAATAAAAGCAATAGTAGTAATAGTAGTAATTCAGCGTAATAGTAGTCAAATATTTGCTGCAAAGGCAAACATTATATGTTTTCTCGTGCATTAAACATGAGGTCAGTTACCTAAATTTCTGCTTTTTCCCTATGAATTCGTCATATGCCAGTAGCACATAAAACAAATTTGAAATCCCCCGAGGGAAATCCTGGATACGTGCCTGGTGACCTGCCTCGGTATAAACCTCGAATTTTGAAATGACTCTTAAAAAAAAGATTCGTAGGACAGTCTAAAAAATTTCAGGGTGACCAAAAGATTCCTTAACGATCAAGTTTCAAAACCAAATATAGGGAGTTTTCTCCCCGTACTGACTAGGGCTGAGGCAGGTAAGGTCGTAGCCCTCTCACCTTTGATTTGTTTACGTGCTTTACATGCTGTTGCATGAAAACAAAGCTGCACCCGTGGCCCTTCAGTTCCAAAGTACGGTAGTCGAAATGGCATGCCAAAACACAAGAAAGAAACGGAACAAAGCTACCTGCGTCTGACCCAAGGCCGCGTTTACTCTACCAGGGCCGGAGCTGAAGACCGAGTTTGGCATGCATGCTGATGGTGGATGATGGCCGCTCAGACAGGTGGCTTACCGCACGTGCCGAACGAGAGGCTCGACTGAGATGGGCTTCGGCGCTGTCAGTGCTGTACACTGTGCCCGACCTCGCTACGTTTTTAAGCAAAAGCAAGCCGAGCGAGAAAAAACGGCCCAGCGCGAGATCAGATGTTCGTAGTCGGTACGGACGGCTGTCTCAGGTGATGGCGTGCAAAAAGCGGCTCTACAGCGCAGCTGGCCGAATTAATGCATTCACACGCAAGTTTTTCGCGACCCACTTCAGCTTATTTCCGTGATGCGAAAACGCAGTCATTTTAAGATATTTATTGAAACACTCACGGAGAGAAGACCCTGGAGAAGATAAGCTCGTTTAAAAGAATCCTTATGACGCAAAATAGCACTTCATCAAATATTTCGTGCTTCGTAAACTCCATGGACTTAACCGAATTTGAAAATTTGGAACGCAGTGCCGTAAATGAATTCAGCAACGGTCGATGAACAAGAAAATTTGTCAGACTGAAGAGTACTTGACGGGCCTTTAAAGTTATATGAATATGCTTCATGTCGCGCAAAACAATTTGCATGATTCACCTGAACTTAACCCTCGTCCTATCAGGAGGGGAGTGGTCCATTTCGGCCCATGACATGCTATTTCCCTCTTCAGCTTTGCAACAGCAATGAGGAAATGCATAATACTTTCCATAGCTAAGCTCTACTTGTTTTGAGAAGTATTTCAGTCTTGAGCCCACTGAAATATGGGGTGATTTTCAGACCAGGTTCAAGAGGCATGGGCCATTTTTAAATGCATGCGTTGTGACTTCGTGCTATGTCATACAAAGTAGCGCATGGCTTGTTGATCAAGAAATAAAAAATTACATCCATATTGATCAGAGGCGGTCTCAGTGTTCCTCATGGCCTACTGCGAATTTTTATGGGTCAAACAATGTCAGTGAATCCGCTTAAGCCTCGAGGGTATTACGAGCCTGCACACACCATGAAAGACATACGGAGGACATAATGGCCTGTTTAGTCCTGAAGATAACGGAAGCATTTCAGCTCTTTGAATGATTTGATGTCATTGTTGCCAACCAATTGAAAGTCCATTCGATACCTGGCCTAACTTGCCACTTCGATCTGACGTAGTGTCATCGCAGGATTTTGTCTTCGTGTCTACGACGCCGGATGAACAGTGAGAGATCAGACATTGTCAATTGTTTTAGATACGTCATTCTCAAATATGATAAGGTATAAAACTCATATCGTGTCAGATTACTGACCAATTTGACATTAAGAGACATGTCAAAAAAGCTACGTGAGCCAGTAAATACCTAATAAATAAACAAGGACGAAATTTACAACCCGAAATTTCTATCCGAATACCTGCCAAAACTCTACGATATACAATTTGAACTAAACTGGACTGAACTGACACGGTGTTTTAGGTATTTCTGCCAGAAATTGCTCCATACAAGATACCTGCGATGGAAAAAGGAACACAAACTGCCTGTTGCACTTTTTTATGTCATTCGTGGGGTTCCAGTGACCTGATGTCAATTGGTAAAAGATCGTATATGCGACAAAATCGGTATGAAATGCATCTGCCATTCACTTTCAACGCGCATAATCGGTGCACATCTCAGTAGAGAATCATGAAGGTTTCAGTCTCACAAGGTGACTTGAAATGACCTGACATCATCTGAAGGGTCTCATATTCCTTGAAATGCCATGGAGTTTCACAAAACGTAACACAACGTTTATAGCTCGCTTCAGATGCCACCTTCTATCCGTTCATGGCATGTAAACAAATGCTCATCTGGCCCAAGCTGACCTAGCATTGCCGTGTTGACGGCGATATGTCATTGTTGGAGGCCTTTGAAAGACTTTTACGGGTTCGGACGTGTTCCAGTTCCTTGTTTTATCGTATTGTTAACGGTCCCATTATCGAGAGCAATTGATCACCGTTCGCATCAGCCGAACTGGTGGCGGGGTATTGAATGGGGACGTCTGATGAGTACCCTGCGGCAAGAACGAGGTGGTGAAACACCCTTGCAACTGCCGGGTTAAAACCAACATAAGACTGACCTCTTAGCGCTTCAAGAGCTTAAATGATCTGTTTTCCAATTCCTTCATACAAACGGGTTTGGCAGACTGCGTAAACCAGTTCACGCATTTGGGCCCGTTTCCTTCAATTACGCGTGTTGACGTACTATGCATCCACACATTTTGGCCCTACGACGGCTGTTATTGCTAGTTTGTAATAGAAAAAACGGGCTATCCGTGAACAATTAACCCTTCACCCCACTCCGTACTCCAAACCCAAGTGCGCATTCCCGTAGGAGGGGGGGGGGACGAGCTCGTTCGCCCCCTCCTCCCGAGATGTCGAGAGTTAGCCTTCTGATTTGATTGCCACAAACAACACTCGATTCGCCATGAAATAAATGCATCTTCGTAAAGGAAGTTCTAAAAATCCTAAAGATGGTGCAAACGGGGCGGACGGCAACCTCAGAAAAGGGATATTTTTGGCTTGTCGTATTCCCTTTGGTTATGAACGATTTTTGATGCCATTGGCATGAATCGAGAGATAATCGATGAAACTTCCCTAACGGCCCATAGGTTTGGAATTTCGAGACAATCCAAAGGCTTTCACAGAATTTGGAGGATGGGACATGCTTTTTCTGAAAACAGGACTCACATCAAAGTTAACCGTATTATTCTGAACTCCTACGATTCATACACAACGGCAGGAATCATATAAAATTGTTGTATATTGTTCGCATAGACAGCGTTAGGAACAAGAGAAGAGGAAACTATCATGGTTGTATGTTCATCAGTAGGTTCACTTTACAACATTTGGTCTTAAGTGACCTCAGATGATCTCAGAATCACATGGAATGGCCCTCAGTCCATTCCACTGTGTTTAAAAAGGTTTTCAGTCATTTGGTTCCTCTATATTTTTAAATTCATATTAATGGCAGTCGTGATACAGTATGCGCGCGCGGACATTTTAGGTCATAGCTCCGTGACCCAACCTAATATCAACCTGAAATCTTTATCATAATTATAGGGCGCCGAGCCATAAATACTCCAGATTTTTCCCTTATGATAATTTACGTCAAAATATTTGTCTAAAACCTAAGTCTGATTTTCGACTTTCACCTGACTTTGTTAAGTGACTTCAGGACTGTTTACCCAATTATACCTATACAGTCAGATAAAGTCTTAAGTTGTCTCTTCAAAATCTATTTTGGCGGTCATTTTTCTTGTACCCTTAACAGTGCCAAAAACGGCCTGCAGCGCCTTCCAAAAATCTGACCTGGCTCCGCCCTTGAACCAAACAAAATTATCAAAGTTCAGCACAACGTGTAGACAGAACAGGTAAGAAAATTCAACAATGCTCGTGCAACTGCTTCAAGAATCCTAGCAGTGGCGAACAAACAACTAATATTTCGTCAGTTTAGCACGCCATGGCGATAACAGTCGTCGCAATGCTTCTGAATCCCCTCCTACATATGGGAGTAGTGACAGATGATTTTAACCCTCCCCGGGCGTTTCATCTGCTTCCGGGCCGAGAGGAAGGGGGTGCTTCCATTTCATTTCTCTTTGAATCACAAAAGAATGAAGAGGCAAAGACGAGCATGCAGCACGTTTCTTTCTGATCTTGATCTTTCTGGTGCTTGAATTAACACCTCCAGGCTACCTCGCTGACCTTTTAGGCCACTGGGATGGAAAACGCCTCATCGTTGGCCGTTTCCGCAATCATCGTAGTAGTTGTATGCCATTTAAGCCGGCAAACCATGCTTCTATAGCAACCTGATTTTAAACTGGTCAATCGGATAACGCCAGAGGCTGCTTTCCTCTTGAGATAAAGGCCAAGCCACTGAAATGCCGAATATTGTTGTCAGCCTCCGTTACTCTGCATGTGCCAGCCTACCTTGCTCTGCAGTTTCAGCAAACGACGTTTGATCTTTACAGCCTGTAGTGACTGCCAACTGAGGAAGGTAGAAATCTATTTTTAGTCTGATCTCTGATCTCTGATCTCTGAAATCTCTGATCTCTGATCTCTGAAACCAGGAACAATAATTATAAACTACATCGAAGCCATTCTGGGGTTACATGAGCCCAGTTATGGGGTATAAACTAGGACGTTACTGGTTTTCCAACATCCTAGATTTTTTTTTTAGAAATTCAAACGTCAATATTCTCAAATAATTCTGTATCGAAAACTAGGTCCATATTTCATCAGACTTCTGGGGAGGAAGACAAAATATGACCACAACCTGGAAACACGGCTCGTAGGCCTTGAAGAATGACGTCAGAATTTGGCGGCTTGACGCAATCTGGAAATCCTTATTTACAAACGTAACTTTTTTGGAAGCGAAGCCGAAAAAACTCCAAGATCAGTCAAAGGAGATTTCAGTCTCCTGACGTTTGTCGTTTCCGGCAGTCTAGGAAAAACCTCTTGGCCGTTGGTCACTAACCCTATTTTCAGCAGGGGGCAATCCCCCCCCCCCTGCCGAAAATCGGCTACACCTTTTAACCCTCCGAGAATAGAGTTAAAGGCTGCATGAGTCTGCTCTTCTTCGCTTGTTTGCTTTCCTCGAAAAACCAGACGGACTCTCGAAAGTCTCTGAGATGCTGACAGTGGAAATGAGAAAAATAGGTACGGTTTCACTCTAAAGCAAGACGGCTATTAACAGCAAATTGGAAGAAAAATACTTTGATTCTTTTTACCTTTTGTCGGGAAAACGCAGCGGAGTATAAGCAGCAGGGTAAGGGAAAAAGGCAGCATTTTTCCTTTTCCGATGGCTGCAAGCCATGTGAAAGCATTACCCCTCGCTTTCCATGCCTGCAGGAAGCGATTTTGGTTGTGTCGTAACAATTCGTTTGTTCGTCTTGGTTTGTTTCGTAATAACTAAAGGGCGTTGAGCTCTTCCGCAGATCAAAACTTGTCGACGACTCCGATTTGTATTGGCCCTCACCAGAAGAGGTACACTCAAGTGATTAACCCATCGCAAAAACAGGGACACGTTGGATCTGGAAATATTGCAGCCTCAGGGTTCATGAACAACATCAGAACAAGTGTATCAGATCGCATGCAGTCTCATCAAGTGCATTTGGTTCCAGCGATTTTCCTGGAAGCGACCGACTTTCCCATTCTTCCCGACTTTCCGCCTCGAAGTACATTTTGTTTTCACGAGACGTTCATTCCAGTTGGCCCGTGATCGCCGTGTTATCCTCATCTGCCTCTGCCGCCTTCACCGCATTGCCGTTTGTCTCTTCCGCCGCTGCCTGACGTCCTGTTTTTGCCTTGTGATCGCCGCCACCGGTCTAGCCGTCGTTGCCGTCCTCGGCGACCGTGTCGCTCTCGACGTCCGTGCCGTCCCCGACGTCCGTGCCGTTTCCGACGTCCGTGCCTTTGCCCCCATTGCTGCCGTAGTAGCCGGCAGGCGTGTAGACCATCTCGCCGACGATGTTCCCGGCCGGCCCGAAGAGGCAGTTGAAGACGAAGGTCTCCCGGCCGTGCCTGTGCGCGGCGATGAAGCCGCAGCCGACGAACATCGTGTGCTCCCAGAGTAGCTGGCTGAGGTTCGGGTCCGAGCCCCTTTCGAAGACGAGGTCGAAATGGTCCGCGCTGCCCGGCCCGGCGGCGGCGATGACGCTGGCGAACGAGGCGTAGGGCGAGGACGTCTCGCCTCGCAGCCGGTTGACCCGGAAGCGAGGCGAGTCGTAGCAGGCGAGGTCGCCGCTGCACTGGTCGGCGTCCTGCTGGGCGATGACGGCCAGCTCCGGGTCCCACCGCAGCGGCGGGATGTAGCCGGGCGGCAGGCCCGCGTAGCCGAAGGCGCCGGCGGCGACGGCCGCCCGGAAGGCGTTGATGGCGGCGACGATGGTTTCCCCCTCGACGCCGGTGACGCCGCGCGCCGCCACCTTGCCGCAGCTCGCCGCCGGCCGCCAGAACGCGGACGCGCAGAGCGTGTGCGCCGTCTGGTGGCACGACGGCAGGTTGCAGAAGTCCTGCTGGTTCAGGCACTGGCTCAGCGAGTCGGACGTCGGGTAGCCGCAGCTCGAGTACGAGTCGCCGTTCTGGGGGACGCCGTTGCCGTCCTTGCCGCCGCCGCTGCCCGACTCTTGGGACGAGGCCGCCGTCAACAGGAGGGCGAGGACCGCCAGTCGCAGCATGGCGCGCCGCTGCTGAACTCGCGAGGCCGACGCTCCTCCGCTCCGAGGACTGGTTGTTGACCGCTGGCGCTTCGCGGCGCACCGGCAGCGAGGTCACGGGGCGCGCTCGGCCTGAGGAGGCAGGAGGACGGGGGTCATGAGGAGCAGACAGCCTGAGACATGTCAAGGTCAGTCTCTCGCCAATCCACTCCGTGCAGGAAATGCGCGTTGCCAGCAATGAACCGTGCATATGCCATGCCCCCAAAACAGGACATTGCGAGGCTTGCAAGACGTGAACTGGCATTCTAAGGACGGTAAGCATTTATCGTTATAATTTCGCTGGATCATTTTGCTCAGTAACGAACACAAAGTTGTCGTTAGAGGCAGTTTTTTTTAATGGTGGTTAAAATTGATGTTGGGTAAGCTTAAGCGTCATTCAGGTTTTTCGCTCGGTTAGCTGTGGATCAAAACTGTACGATCTGGAAAATCGAGCCAGGACGCGTGATGTTGATCAACGCTTTAACTGAGTGAAATCTCTCAGTAGCTATTTCAAGCCGTGTAGAACCGCAGGTTTGAAACGACTGCTTACCAAGGCAACGGCGCACCTGGCGAAGGGCACGCCTGGCTGTTTGTGAGGCCCACTACGCCTAACACACTTTTAAATGAAGCTATCGAGCACAGAAGTGCCGTCAGGTGTGGCGACACCTTCGCGTTCGTGCACTCTTGGGATCTGGAGGCAAAAAACGACTCTCGACATGAACTTACTAGTGAAATCGATTAAACGCTTTGGTTTTTTAGGCCGCCACTTGAAGAGGGTACAGTTTTAAATTAAATCGAATAAGCACTTTTCAGTCTTTAGCTTAGCACGGCACCGGAAGTGAATGCATTTGGACGAGCAAGGATAAAACATATTCTGTAGAGACGAGCGACTTATACAACAGAAGTTGCATGCTTGCTTCATCGTGTATTGGTTACTTTTGGTTGTGTCATTAGACCACTGGTTTGCAATATTTATTTACCCACGCCACACTGGCAGTCGGCGCCATGCACGCCCGACTGATGAGAAAGAAACTTGAGTCATTTTTTCTTTGAGCAGAATATTTTAACCACTTACTCCCCATATATCTCTTGTCGTAGCTATGAACATGGACCCGAGAAACGCCCTCGATCTCACGGGCTATGATTAATAAAGATTAAATAAAAGTGCCAACGGATGGGTAAACGTTCGCAAACACCGATACAGTCTAATTTCTCTTATTTTTGGAATATTTACACGGCAAGGTCGAGCTAACACTCGCCCAAGCGGCACCGTGACGTGGGTGGCGGCCGAGAAAAATGGAATTTATATCGTTCGTCAGGAGTACGTTCTGAAAGACTAAACAAATCGGAACATTGTGAAATAAAATGCAATTTTTTTCGGCTAATGTATGGAAATGATAGGACTTTTCAAGACGAAATCTAGCTCTACCCCTCATAAACCTAGGGCAATTCTGAGCAGGCGAACGGAGACGTAATAGAATGTACAGTAGCGTGACAAAGTATATAACATGAATATAACGTCACTGGCAAGCTTTTGCTAATGCTTGCTTCCAAAACGGTAGAAAATATTTTTGCGAGTATATTTTAAAAATTCTGACGGACTAGAACGACCACGACTCGGCGTGGCCTGACCTGACCCTGTGGCCTGACCTAACATCCAGCCGCTTTCTTTGCTTCATCTCGTGTTCTGTCGAGGATCAGCAACAATGCAAGCAAAGAAGGACGAGGAGTACCCATGGAGTAAAACTCCTTAGGTTCCACAACCGTGATCAATTGTTCCCTATAAAATGTGGATCATGCAGCCTGATCTGACGTAGCGTCATAACCTGATTTGAAGCACGCTTGGGTTTTATCTTTTTATGCTTAGATCTGCCATTATGCTCATGAAATGCACCAGAGAGATAAAGCTGGACATCTAGATATGAACTCAGACTCAACCACGGTGACCTCGCATGACCTCAAACGGCCTTAAATCATTTCACAGTTTGAAGCGTCTTGTTGCATTTTTGGCCCGCAAAGCCGACTTGGGCGCCTATTTTTACCCCAAGGTTCATCAAAACGGGGTTTCAGATTCGTGCTCGTTTTGCTAGTTTACCACGAATGTGACTTAACCAGACCTCATGAACCTTCGTCTGGGTCAATACTTTTTGTCGTGTTTCGTGACTTTTTTGTCCCAGGAATGCATTTCAGGCACCAGCACGCCGAAACAACGATTCAAAATCGACCTGGCCTATGGTCATTGACCTTGAACTTGACAACAAGGTCGAGATAGCATAATTCCTAGGAATGCCCATCACTACTATACCTATACATCTATATAAGTATCGATCGCACGGTGTGGTTCGTAGAAGACTTCTCTTTTAAATTGGAACTTGACCTCTTTAACGTGACCTAGGTCAGTGACCTGACAAAACGGAAAGTTGAAAGCTACACAGAACATGCGCAAAAGATGAAGCAAAAGGTGCACAACATTTTGTGGCGCTGCTTTGGTTCGTTTTCTTGCATTCTTGGGAAAACCTCAGCATAGGTTGTCCCCCAAGTCGTGGCAGGGTTGATGATTAGCTTCCATAAAGGTATCAGATCCCATTGCTTGCTCATTTTATTCCAATGATTTGCTGGATGATGTTAGGGATCGGAGCCTTTGCTAAGTTTAGCTTGTTTCATTGGCTTCAACCCCTGGCGGATTTTTTTTCGTGGAGAAAAGTTACCGTGGCGCCAGGCATACGCGACACGACGGAGCGATAGGACGACCTCCAGTGGGCGTTTGACAACTGGACCACCGACCAAATATTGAGCGCCGGGAAGACTCGACCCTTTCTTGGCAGGACGGCAAGACCGGTGCTCCAACCACGGTGACCCAATCGGTTTGTGTTCCTTTTCCGAGATTTCCTCAGAACTTGCCCTGTATCTGTCGAGCAGATGAAGGGTGACGTGGAAAAATGGGGCAACCTCATATCCAGACTCCCAGCGGCTGTGGAGGACCCTGGTAGTGAGGAATACCATGGCAGCATCAGAGACATCCTCTGAAGTACACATCAATCCGCGGTCGACTGGCAGTCAGCGCCATTCACGCCCGGCTGAAGAGTTGTTGATATCCCTATCCTCCCCCTCTGAGTCGCTAACGATTGGTCACACGATTAAACCAAATATACCGTGAGAAAACTCGTGACAGAATAGAGTTCGAAACATGGTTCATGCTATTTGTCAGCTATAAATCCTCCCATAGCCATATATCTTATATATTTACATATCTTATATCTATCACCTATATATCTTCATCACGGACCAAAGAAACGACCTGGACCTCAAGGGGTGCGATGAATAAAGACGAACGTACGGTGCTAATGGAAAAATGAATGTCCGAAGATGCCCTAATGTCTCTGATTTGTAGTGAATATTTACGCTAGCACCTCTGACTTAAAAGAAGCGGCGATTTCCGCGCCACAGCGCCGTGGGCGCCGGCCGCTGCCGAGCGCGGGCTGAAATCGACGGGAACTATTTTTGGCATTCCCACCCTTGTTCAGTTCGCCATGTTCACTTTTCTACATGAAAAATCGAGTTCCAAATATAAACAAATGGCGTAGCTGCATTCGCACAGGTCCGTTTCTTTCCAGACTTTTGCAATTTTTTTAATCTTTTTGAACTTATTGGTATCATCGGCATCCTTAGCCCTATTCCCGGAGGGCTAGGCGGTATGGTCGATTCCCGGCAGGGGGGGGGGGCGGATTCGCCCCCCCCCCTGAGATCTCGAGAACTACTAGTCCGATTTCATCGCAACAAACGACAATCGATTTGCCGTGACGTGAACTACATTTTTATAAAAAAAATTCAAAATTTTGAAATTTAGGGAAACACGGTAGCAAAAATCTCAAAATGAGGGGTACTTTTGGACTTCTTATAACTCCGTTGTTCATTGACCGATATCAATGAAACTGGCATGAATCGAGAGATTATGGATAGGGCTTTTACCATGGGTCCACAAATCTGAAATTTTGAGAAAATTCATCGGCGTTCGCAGGGTTTCAAAAATAGGAGGATTAGTTTTCTAACAACTGAATGAACAAAAAAGGTAAAAACAATTTTTTGGCTTCTGATAGTCATGTTATGCTAAAGAAGTAAAAATCGCATCACAATGTTTGTATAATGTTAGCATAGCCGGTGCCAGGGACATGAAAAAGGGGGAACTGTCATGGTTACACGTTCTTCAGATCAACTTGTGACCTTTGACCTTAAATGACCTACAGTGATCTTGGGGTTACTTGGAATGATCTTGTGTGCATTAAATATTGTCTGCAAACGTTTTCAATCATTTGAATTCACTGTATTTAAAAAAAAATCATTTTATGGCTATTGCGATATAGGGTACGCGCACTGACATTTTAGGTCATAGCTCGGTGACCCGACCCGATATCAAGCTGAAACTTAATACACAAGTAGAGGGCACCATACTATGTCACATATGTTCCGGGTTTGTCATTTTAGAAAAGGGCACCGAATTTATTGCAAAAAAACAAATTTTGACTTTTGACCTTGACCTGACCTTGTAAAGTGACCTCAGATAAACAAATTTTTTGTGCACATTACCCAACTATTTAGCTATACATCCATATAAAGTTTTAAGTTCTATCTTAAAAACTCTGTTTTTGGCAGACATTTTTCTTTTACCCTCAACATGGCCAAAAATGGCCTGAGGTGCCTCCCAAAACGTTGCCTGGCTCCGCTCCTGAGCAAATTAGAAATGTGAAATTTTGTTACAGCGCGTAGAAAGAATAGCTAGGAAAAGCCACCAAGTTTCGTGAAGCTGCGTTAAAAAGCCTGGAATTGGCAAGCAAAAAACCCGAGGGGGCGGATTCAGCCCCCCTTGCCGGGAATAGGGTTAGGAGCCAGAGGTACCGTTTTCTATCCATTCCAGGTCATTCGTCGTACATTCCGAGGGCGATGTATTTCCGCTCATGTCGATTATTGGTGACCTGACCCCAGGTCAATGCTTGCAGGCCAGTGATACTCAATGACCACCACTGGAAGTGTCCACCACCTCATACTCAAAAGGTCGCCAAGATCGTCATTTTCCAAAAAAACGTATGTTGAAGACGAGCTTTATCTACGTCAGTGACCCAGATGTTTCCGAAAAATCTGGGATTGCTCATTTGCTGCACCTGCCAAGATCTCTTATACTAGAAAGTTACGTTTTGGCATGATGTTTTTTGGTTACGGAAGGTAAACGTTTTTGGCTTTTGGACATAGGCTCTCACTTGATCTGGCTTAGAAAGCTGAGTTAGCCGAAGTCGAAGCTTTGGCAAGAGCTGCGGAAGGAATCGAGCAAAAGACACGAAACATCGTGACGCTTCGTTGGTTCATTCTCTCGCAACGTCTGAAAAACCTCAGGGGTAGGAGGCTGCCACCAACTTTCGCTCGTCGGGGCTTGGTTAAGGCGCCAAAGATCCACAGGCTTGCAAGGACAGCATATTGAAATACTGGTTAAGCTCTCCTACCTCCTGTCCTGTCCAGAGCCCCAGACACCATGCACAACTGTGAAGAAAAACAATGCCTAATATCGTAATGGACCTTCCCGCGATTCAATGCAGGCCTGCGACGCCTGCAATGTGACGACAAACCGCTGGGTAGGCAAACACTCTGCCCAGGTGCAGCATTAAGAAACCAATCGCCATGTATGCTCGGCCGAACGATCCAAGTTACGCCATAGACCGTTGTGTGTGGGGGGAGGGGGAAGGTCATTGGCGGCCCGTGAGGCGGTCATTTGCGGCCGCCTCTCGCCAGGGGCGTGTTCAGGGTCTTCTAGGCCGGCGGACGGACGGGGGAGGGGGAATTGCCGCAAGGCTCAGTCTGGTCTCAGTGATGCAGGCGGTGTGGTTTCGGTGGCGATGTTCGAGGATGCAGGGAGCGGTGAGTGAGCTCCAGGTTGACCCGGTCCACCCCGCCTCTGTGCCCCGCCGCTGCTCGGTACACAGGAACACACGGACCGGCGCGGACACTCCTGACCTGGCGCCGGCGACCTCCGGCGTCCGCCGTGCAGTGACGGACAAGATGGCGGCGGGCCGAGGTGAGAGGCGAGCCGGGCCGGAGCGTTCGGAGCGACCGACCCACACTCTCACCGACTCTCACCGGCCGATCAGCCGACCGGGAGCCATGCGCTGTTTGGCCACCGCGAGGCTGGCTCTTGTTTCGTGAGACGCTTCGCGGCTTTGTTGTTAAGATATCCCATGGCTGTCGTTTCCTGTATTTCGCTAGGGCCCGGAGCGCCCCGATATTCTGAATGATTTTAGAGTGGTCTGTGGGCGCGCCCGAGAAAATGGCCGAAACCCCTGTTGCGCCTTGCCTTGGCTGACTCTGTCAACGATCCTGGGACGCGTGCTCACATGCGTGATTGAACCCAGTGTTTTGCTGCTGAAGTTCTTTGGCTCGATTGAAAATTGCCCGGTTCATTTCCTGTCAGCTGCGTGTTGCTCCGGCTAACATCCAGTGACAGTCAGACGGTTATCGACGTCTCTTGTCGGCCTGGCAGCCTCTCGGTGTTTTGCTCTGGTTTTGTCGACGCCATTGCCCGGAGAGGATCCTTGGCCACCGCCGCGTAGGAGATTTCTATCGGCGTGGCATGCATACCGTACATGGCTATCTCTGTCCGCTGCAGGTGACAGGTGCCGCCTCTCTGTCTGCCCGTGTGCTTGACTTTATACGTGTCCGCTTGTCTGTCTGTCTGTGAGACCATTTGTCTGGCTGGCTGGCTATTCGTTTGCGCGTCTGTATGTCTTTCTCTCTGCTCTTCTGCGGTCCATCGCCCTGCCTGCCTGTCTGTTTGTCTGTTTGCGGCAGGAAGCGGACGGCGTTTGACACACGCAGCGCTGAGCCGACTCAGTCTGTTTGTCCGTCTGTCCGTCTGTCTGTCTGCAGCAGGAGACTGGCTCCGTCCGACACACGCGGCGCTGAGCCGGCTCAGTCTGTCTGTCTGTCTGCCTGTCTGTCTGCAGCAGGAGACTGGCTCCGTCCGACGCACGCGGCGCTGAGCCGGTTCAGCCTGGCCGTGTGCGGCTGGCTGACGCTGACCTGGCTGCACCGCTGGCCGCCGGGCCGGCGCTGGTGGCTGCTGGCGGCGCTGCCGCTGGCCGAGTACGCGCTGTTTGTCGCTGGCGCGCTGAGCAAGCCCCAGACAGCGGTCGCCAGCTGGATCATGTGGAACGTGGCTACCTACGGCTTCATGCTGCAGGCCGTTGCTGTTCTGCTGGTATTCGTCGTCAGGCGTGACAGGTAAGGATGACGCTGGGACGCTGCTTCCCACCTGATGTGACAGGCGATGATGACGCGAGTGGTTTTAGTCACCAGGCACATGACGATACCCGTGATTTTCGTCCTCTCAAGTGAAAGTTAGCGATGATGTAATATAGATTGTTGAACTTGCGAAAGGGGGTCATCACACTCAGGTGGCAGATATGTCATCTTTATCAAGCTTATGATGAATAGGATAGATGTCTGCGATGGATCTTGCATGCAATATTCCTGCTGTGTTCTGCTACTATCAGACAATATGCTGCCATGTGACACACATTGCAACAAGGAAAACTGCCTGCTACGTCCTTGAAATTAATTGATATCGCTCAAGAAAAGAAAATTGCGTCCCGGAAGGCCACCACATCCATGAATGGAGTACAGTGGCGTTCTTAAGAAAGTACCTGCCTGCCCTTTTGCCTGTTTGGCGGTGGTGCGACATCGACTGATGGCAATTGTGCAGAGGCCTTTCAGTTCACGTTCTCTGGTGCATTGCATAGCACCGCGCCGACGTGCAGCAGAATTTGCTTTGGCCTTCGACTGGCCTTTTCATGCCCTGTTATCAATGGGTCGAATACATATGAATACATATACATATACATATTTACTTAACCATTACATTGGTGAGGGCTTCTCAGAAACCTTGCAATTTTCTAGCTACCAGCAGATTGATTAAGTGAAGCGCCTCAGATTTTTGATATCTGTTATTCACTTATCGATCTGACTTGTTTGGCGTCAGCAAGCCCTCAGCACTTTGAAAACTGTCGTATTTATGCCCGAAAATGTTCTATGATATCGGCCAGCTCGGCATAGTCGATCACCAGCGCTCACCGAACATCGCACGATCATCTTTTGTGTGAAAACAAAAAAATTGCTTAAACACGATACATCATAAATCATTTTCTTCCTAATGGTATTAATTATCGAATGGTGTTCAGGCGGTGACATTTCCTGCCATAGGCCCATCACCATCGTGCATGTCAGGCCAAAGCTGTGTTCATTGTTATGCCGTGAGGCCGCCGCCTGGCGATATTTCATACATCGGCGCCCGGTGGTGAAGAGGCAAACATCAGTAACGCACAGGCTCTTCCTAGCAGCATCGACTTTAAAGTCTCAGCATGACCAGCTGGGGAAGCAATCATATTTGTGTAAAATCTTTTGGAATTCTGATCAGCAGACCATAAGTCAGAGGGGATCTCTAGAGACCCCCATCAATGAGAAGACGGCTCGGGAGTTCCTCAATAGACAATGCAGCAGCAGTGCTCCCGTTCGTAAACAGATGTTTGCACTTGATGGGATCATGACATGCACATTCGCATTGTCTGCAAACACAAACGTCTATGGTCTGTCTCTGGAGTCTCAGACGGCTGATGTCTGTCTCTGGAGTCTCAGACGGCTGATGTCTGTCTCTGCAGTCTCGGGCGGCTGACGTGTCTGCCTCTATAGTCTCGGGCGTCTGACGTGTCTGTCTCCGCAGTCTCATGCGGCTGATCATGCAGCTGGAGCTGCTTGAGAAGAAGTGGGCCGACGGCGGCTTTTTCCGGAGCAAACTGCTGCTGCTTCAGTTCCTGCTGATCTGGGCGCTGTCCTTCTATTTCTTCATCTCCTGTTTGTTCGTCTTCGCGGACGCGCTGAGCCATGGCAACTTCGTGATGCTGCCGGTCTGGGCGCCGGCGCCTCTGCTCACTTCTGTTGGCCGCTGGTTTCTGCTCGGGTTCCAGGTAAGCCCACTGCATCGCTGGGTCGCCAGACATGCGCATTATTGCCAGATGTGCGCGTTGTTGCCGGATGTGCGCACTGCCGCCAAACGCACATATCAGAGTTATGATGCTAGGTGTACGCAGCGCCTTCGTATATATCTGATGCTGTCAGATGTACCAGCAGCAGTCAGATGTGCCCGGTGTGGACGGAGGAGGCTGATGCCAGAGTGCCCCTTCCACACCGCACTGCGAGGCGCGGCGGCCGGGTCAGATGGACGAGGGAGCGGCGGCCGAGCATGATGCCGAGTCCATGCCGTGTCTGCCGAGCCTGATGTTGTCAGACGGTGTCGGTGGCTGTTGAGACATTCAGGGCGGTTATCCGAGACCGTTGTCAGAGAACCCATGGCGGCGACGTTGACCTTGACCGGCCGCGACTGTCGGTTGTCAAAGCGCGAGGTCGGCTTCAGAGGGCTGGCTCGCCACAGGTCCTTTTGGTGTTGTCGTCCTGCTGTCTGGGCAGCACGTTCGACTCCTGCTACTTCGTCTGGATGAAGGCGGCCGGGTTCCACCTGCGGGAGATTCGGCGCCGACTGGACTTGGCCCACCTGTCTGAGCAGGACCTGGACATGGACCTGGAGCACGACCTGGAAACAAACCTGGAGACAGACCTGGAGACAAACCTGGAAACAGGCCTGGAGCAGAAGCCGGAGCGGGATCTGGAGCGGGCCCCGGAGCGGGGAACAGGACGCCGTCGGGCGGCGGCGGTGGCGCCGGCCGACGCAGCGGCCGCCTGGAGCACGTCCAGCAACTCCACACTCGAGACAAAGCCAGCCCAGGGCACCGCCGGCCGCCAGATGAACGCCAGCCTGTTATCCGCCAGCCTGTACTATGATGACGTCACCCGGTGAGTGACGTCATTGCAGTGCGCAATCGTCAGGCGGGTGAGCCACATCAAAGTTTTTTTTTTATCAGATAACTCCGAAGGCAGATAACATGAGAAAAGTGGTGACATGCAGCACTTTTATTTAAAGGAATGCGGAAAAACAGTGGTGTAACCTGTTCTATGTTTCTTGAAGGGGAGGGGGGATGGCGCGGTAGAGGTCCAAAATTGCGAGAGGAGCAGGTTTTTAATTCAAGGTCACGTGAGGAACCGGTGACTTCTTGCGGCTGAAACAAGCTTGAAAATGGAGACCCCAGCTCGAGATGGACGTTGCGTTTTTCCCCTAATGTTTGAGCTACAAAGACGAAACAGATTTTGAAAACAAAAAGACGTAAAAGCCAACAGGTATTGCAAGTACTTGTCGTTTCATCTGAGGTGAATGGCCTGAAACTATACTCATGATTCATTTAACCCTTGCAGGGCCCTAGGGTTTCATGAGAAGTCCCGCCCCCTTAAAATCAAAACGTCATTGGAATGACCTTGGCGAAACTAGAAAAAATGTCCAGATTTAATCCAATGGGGTCAGTATTGGGGTTAACAGAGGTTATCTTGGTCAAATCATATGCTGATGTCTTTGGTAGAAAACTGATAGTTCCGATAGTCAAGAGGTTTACATGGCTCCAAAAAGGTTAGACGTAAAGAGAAGGTCCGGTATACCTATTTGATGCAGTAGAAGAGCACAGGATGGTTATTTTACGCGAGATTGAAAGCAAAGGAAAAATTTGGTCTGTCTGTAAGAGCTACGGGAGTCGCGTTACTTCTCACTGCAATGAACGCGTTTCAGTTACATCACGCGGCGGATGCGTTTTAGATGAATGCTTCGCAGCTACCATATTAACCCTATTCCCGGCAGGGGGGGGGGGCGGAATCCGCCCCCCCTCGGGTTTTTTGCTTGCCAATTCCAGGCTTTTTAACGCAGCTTCACGACACTTGGTGGCGTTTCCTAGCTATTCCTTCTACGCGCCGTGACAAAATTTCGAAATTCTATTTTGCTCAGGGGCGGAGCCAGGCAACGTTTTTGGGAGGCACCTCAGGTCATTTTTGGCCATGTTGAGGATAAAAGGAAAATGTCTGCCAAATACAGAGTTTTTAAGATAGAACTTAAAACTTTATATGAATATATAGCTAAATAGTTGGGCAATGTGCATATGTAATTTTGTTTATCTGAGGTCACTTTACAAGGTCAGGTCAAGGTCAAAAGTCAAAATTTGTTTTTTGCAATAATTTCGGCACCGTTTTTTCAAATGCCAAACCCGGAATATATATGACGTAGAAAGATGCCCTCTACTTGTGTACCAAGTTTCAGCCTGATATCAGGTCAGGTCACGGAGCTATGACCTAAAATGTCAGTGCACGTACCCTATATCGCAAAAGCCAAAAAATAATTTTTTTGGAATAGAGTGAATTTAATCGATTAAAAACGTTTACAGATAATATTGAATGCACACGACATCATTCCAGGTGACCCCAAGGTCACTGGAGGTCATTTAAGGTCAAAGGTCACAAGTTGATCTGAGAAACGTGTGACCATGACATTTCCCCCTTTTTTATGTCCCTGGCACCGCCTATGCTAACATTATACAAACATTGTAATGCGATTTGTATTTCTTTAGCATAACATGACTAGCAGAAGCTAAAAAAGTGTTTTGGCCTCTTTTGTTCATTCCGTTATTGAAAACTAATCCCCCTATTTTTAAAACCCTGTGAACGCCCATGAATTTTCTCAAAATTTCAGATTTGCATACCCATGGTAAAAGCGCTATCCATAATCTCTCGATTGATGCCAGTTTAATCGAAATCGGTCGATAAACAACGGAGTTATAAGAAGTCCAAAAGTACCCCCCATTTTGACATTTTTGCCCCCCTTTATCCAAAAATTTCAAAATTTTGAAAATTTCTTTTTATAAAAATGTAGTTCACGTCACGGCAAATCGATTGCCGTTTGTTGCGATGAAATCGGATAAGTAGTTCTCGAGATCTCAGGGGGGGCCGAATCCGCCCCCCCTGCCGGGAATCGGCCATACCGTCTAGCCCTCCTGGAATAGGGTTAAGGTCAAACAAGGTCAGCGTAGCTGAAATTTTTTATGCGTGCAACGCATTTGATACATGGAACAAGTCAAGAACATTGCCATTGATCGGGCACGACACAATATAAAATCATACAGCGTCGTTTCACGCGATATCCGTCCTGCATCACAAAACCATGCCCCAAAGCATTTTCTTTGCAAGATCACACAAACACTGGGCGGCAAGAACGACCGTAATGTAAAACCTAATTTCTGATGAGGAGTTATCTTAGCGATGGCCAGGAGTTTTGACTCGGCGATCAAATGCGCGAGGACTACAGCAATAAAAATTGAACAGAAAGTATGAGTGTACTTATGACCATTTCTGGCCGTGCAAATTCTGTACGTGTTGAAAACAAGCATCGTTTCTCACACCTTGAAATCAGGCCGGCCTGGTCCAGATGGGATTAAGTCACTCTGGGGTATTTTTGCCAACAACGCAAAGTGAACAGCCATATTGTCCAATAATGCGGGTGCTAAATTTCCTAATACATAAATCAATGGCGATGGTAACCTCATAATGACAAGGGCATTCATTAAAGGAATGCTGGAGACTGTCTTGGTTAGCGTTTATGCACCAAATCGCGATTCGCCAGAGTTTTTAAACACTTTATCAGCATGTCTATCGGGAATCGAAGACGGAGTTCCTGTTATATTGGCTGGAGACTGGAATCTAGTTTTGGAGAGTAATCTTGACTCGTTCAGTGACACCGGACAAAACAATATGCGTTTCGGCGCAAGTTTCTTGAAATACGTAATTAGAAGGAACAATTTCGTAGACATTTATCTAGAGAGAAATGAAAACCTTCGGGAGATATACATGGCGGATACGCAGGCCTGTCATTCAACAAGCGAGGCTAGATTTTCTCCTGTTTCTCGGTGTCTGAAGTTCTGAATGGTAGTTTTAACTGACATTAGTTCGGGTTACAGAACAGACCATTCTATGATCACGGTGAAATCGTAACTGGTAGCGCAAGCTAAGGGAAGAGGTTTGTTTAAAATGAACGTTTCCCTTTTGTCAGATGAAAGGTATGCTGAGCTCATTAAAACATTGATGCGAGATGCTGTCTGTTATCATGCTGTTCCAGTTTATGAGGATATTTTTTGGAATAGTCTCTTCGCATCGAAAAGATGAACGGGATACAACTTGTGATAGACGACTTCTCTTTTGTTTAACATCAGGATGGAAAGCATAACTCATGGCATCAGGAGGTGAAAACAGTTAACGCGAGCTGAAGAATCCCCTCAGGCCGAGAAATGGGATTTAGAAGGGCGTTTGGGTGTCCAGCCCTCTGATGATCTAGCGGAGGAGCTAGATCATCAGAGAGATTAATCATTAATCATTAAGAGACAGAGCTTGAGGACAGGAAGAAAGACAGGAAACCTTTAGTTGAGGGGATCGTTGTCCGTTGAAGGGCTACATGGTGCGAGCATTCAGAGAAATCAAACAAATATTTCTTGAATGTGGTAAAAAAGAAACTTCCTTAGTACGCTTATGCCTGTTCCAAAGCTGCCTGACGGAGCTGAAATGCAGGATCAGTCAGAGGGTTTGAAATGTCTTGCAAACCTTTTCAGGGATGCTTTTGCAAACCATGACACCGAACACAACTTGAGTCCCTTTTTCGAGGTATTGGATATGAAAACGCAAAATGTCTCGGACAGTAATAAGCCGAGTTGTCCGACTGAGATGAAAGAGATAGAAAATGTTTTTTTTCTTGATGAGGAATATCAATCCCCTAGTAGTGATGGACTTCAACCGGAGTTTTTTTTAATTTGTTTTGTTTGAACTTAAAGGCATTTAAATTCCGCATGTACATATTTACTGAGTTGGTCAAAACTCGGTGCAATTCAAGCGCATCTTCCTCAGTGACAATTTCTCCATATGAGAGAGATGGAATGTGATATTGGGTTTAGTTTAGTTTAGTTTAGTTGAAAACGTCATGCTCGAATATCAAGCATTTACCACAAATCAGACGTTCTGCAGACTCGCCGGCGTGTTTTCGACATCTAAACATAGATCCGTGCCAAAAAAAATGTTCAATGCATACGGAACACTTTGAAAGAACCCACGCACAGCTCTTCAGTGAGCCCGTGGGCTACATTAGAAGTGCTTTTAATGGCGACCATTTCGCAACATTCGCAGCAAAAAGACCTGGAAACCACTCTATAGATATATGGCTAGGGAAATAAATGGCTTAATTGATTTTTGGTCCTAGTGTGCTCATATTAAAGCAGAGAATCCTTTCAGACTCATCGTGCTCGGGTGACTAGAAACTTGGCTTGTTTTAGACACTCTGGCATGATACGATTAACGAACCCGAAATATTCAAAACAAAACACATTTCGTAACATTCAAAACAGAACACAATCCTGAATAAATGGAGGCGGAAAGATTGAGTGGGAATAGAGAAGTACAACGAGAACGTTTCTGCCTATGCCCATTTGTCGGCACAGATCTTACCGTTCACGAGCAGTGTTTCCAGCTATTGTTAGCAGTGTTAGCAGCTATATGCTGCCCATTTCTTCAGTCCCGTGTCTCCTCACCACTTTCAGGCTGGTGAACACCATCAATGAAGTCACTGGAGCGGCGTCTGTGGTGATGTACGCCACCACCATCACCGCCACTCTGATGGACTCGTACCTGCTAATGACTGTGAGTGAGCCGACAAATCTCAGGATCCTTCAGCCATTTATTCACTGGTATTGTGAAGTTTAATGGAATCAGGGAAACGCGTCCTGGATGGCCTTACCATTTGTCCTACGAAATATTTTTACTAACGCGCTCAACGAGATGGAGTTGATTCGTCCCCCCTCCCCCTCCCTGTTCAAGTGTTGAAAACTAAGAGAGGTACAGCGTTCGAATGAATGCCATTTCATAACTCCATTTTTCTTCCGCAAGCTGCATTTTCTCACACGGTCATGTTTTAGTTTTCGGACAGCAGGGCTGCATTCGATTGGCTCGTATGTATTAAGATCGCGCAATACATCCACCTTCCTTATAGCACGCTGCAACTTACTCAGAAGCCCATGACGAGCCTAGGTCAAGTCAAATGGACCCCTTAGGTCAGATTTCGAACCATCTGATGGACTGTTGGTAGATCGACTGCAAGTCTTCAGAGAAGCGTGGTATTTTACCATATTTGTAACGGATGTGCCCCGACCATATGTAGCATCTTCGTGATCTTCCCGCTCAAAAGGACGGTCCCTGCCTTCTGTACTGCTTCCAAGGCATTCGAAATGCTCACAGTGCACCGATAGGTTAAACTAAGCCATTGAAGTCACGTGACCTTTAAAAGGTCACAAAAGATCATGGGTCTTTGAAGAACACCTCTGGTTGGGCCGGATGCAAGTTTTGACATCTTATTCCACAAGCCATGCGTTAACCTATACGAAAAACTGCGAGGCCACAGAACATGCCTTTAAAAAAGATTTCACGTTCCCGTGGCCTATTTTGACGTGGACCAAAATGGGTGAAGTATGTGAAATGGATTAAAAGTCAGCTAACCCAAGTTTCATGCAGCTGCCAGAGCCGATCCGAAACTGCAGGGAGAAATGGATGGGGCGGAGGCAAATCAGCTCCTCTCGTTGGGCAAGGAATACAGTGTTCCTAAATACAGCCTGAAACTAAAAAAATATGCCAAAGTTACGCCGCCCGTTTTGCACATTTGTTGAATAAGTGCCAGTTTCGCCAAATGTCCTGCGCACGTGGTGCATGGTGCGAGTTTCGAATCCAACAGTTCGCTGGCGAGAAAATCAGAGACCAAAATCAGAGAAATTTTGGCACCATTGAATACCATGTCATGCTCCCGAAAACAGACACTGTGGTAAAACGTCGTGCCTTTGAATTCCATCAGATGATTTTCCAACCGGCCGCCGGAGATCGCAGCATCACGGTGATTTCGCTCGCGTCTGAGCTGACCCTATTTGGGATTCGTCTGGTCGTATATTCTTTGAGCGGCGACGAAATCATACAAGAGGTGAGGTATCCGTCCTCGCGTTTTCCTTCTTGGGCCTTGGGATTGGAAGAGAAGGGAAAGAGAGAGAGAGAGAGAGAGAGAAAAAAAAGAAAGAAAGAAAGAGAGAGAAAAAGGGAGATTAACACTGTTACGATTGCTGCCCGCTTTGTTACAACATCACTGGTTGATGCATAACACCAACAGTTTAGATGCCTAAGCCCTGACAGCAGGGCTGCCTGAGCTGTGACACGCCGGGACCAGCTGAACCTCCGGCTCAGCTGCGCCATCTCTGGACAGAGCTCCGCGCTCTTCCGGCGTCTGGTCGGCCTCAGCAGCTGGCGGCTGACGGAGAGGGAGAGGCAGCAGCGCGAGCAGCTGCTGCTGAAGACGCAGCGGCCGCTCTGCGTGGAACCGCTCGGCTTCTTCGCCGTCAGGAAGAGCAGCCTGCTGTCGGTATGGCCATGTGTTGAAATGCGTCCAGTTTTCTTCGCTGTCACAGCGAGACCAACACAACACGTTGCAAGCATTTAACGCCAATGAATCTACTTATTACCACTAAAAGTATGGACAGATTTAATGAAAACTTTGTTATACCCAGGAACAAAAATGAAATCGTGAGTTCTGAATTTAATTGAGTTTTGAGAAACTAATATATGTATATGTATATATACATAGTTGTATTGCATTGCAGTTTTATTGGACATAAATTTATATCTACATAGATGTAAAAGGTCACACATATGAAGGTCATAACAGTGTATATATATATATATATATATATATATATATATATATATATGTGTGTGTGTGTGTGTGTGTGTGTATGTATGTGTATGAGATAAAAATCGTTAATTAGCTCTCTTCCTTCGATGGAGGAAGGAAATGTTGGGTTGTCTGTAACTGTGGCTTTAGAACAAATGTCTCATACTAGGTTCATTGGCATTCATCAGTGATCATCGACAGCTTAGGTCATTCCTTATTAAACGAGTGTCAGTAATAGAGACGTGCTTCTAAAAATAACAGTCAAAGAAAAATCACTGATGTTGGAGTCCCATTTGGTGAGAAATTGAAAACTCATGAACGGTGAGAATTAGCTAAGCATTTTCGTGAAGCACGCGCTCAGTGGGGAAGGGCCGCCTCTCATCGCTTGGTTTACGTCCCCGACGGTGGCTGCAGCTGCGTCATCAACGTCTGCGGTGCGTGAACGCTGTCTATAAGCTGTGATTTCGTTCCGTTACGACGGCAGTGATACCTTTTTGATTGTAAGACCTGCCGGATTGATCCAGTCCGTTTCGTACTCTCTGTGGTGGTGGTACTCCTTTGGCTTAATGAAAGAGGAAACGCTTGGTTAGTCTTAGTTTAACATTGACCAAATTCTGGGCTAGTTTCAGACGAGTTTTGTCTTACTTTGGATTTTTTAGTGTGGACGAGACGCAAACCCTCAGCCTGAGCATGCTGCAGACCTTGAACCCGAGCCTGTTGCCCATCGTGAGCCTAAACATGTTGCACACTTGTGTGTTGTAAATCTTGAGCCCAGACATGCACCAGATCCTGGGCCGAACGTACGGCAGAGCCTGAGCCTTAGCGTGTTGCAGATGCTGACCCTGAACATGCCGCAGATCATGTACCAGGAGCTCTTGCAGACCCTGAGCCTGAACATGCCGTAGACCCCGGACCTGAACGTGTCGTGCCCGATTCTGTTAACGGTCACCGAATTGTAAGATCTGCCGAATTGATGCAGTCGTACTCTGTAGCATGGTGTGGCATTGGCTTAGTAAAACACGAAACGCTTGGTTAGATTTACTCCAACTTGGTCCGGGTTTTTTATTAGTTTCAGGTGAGTTTTGTCTGACCTTGGCAAATTTTTCTATCGGTATAAACTTGTCGCAGACCCTCAGCCTGCGCATGTTGAAGACCCTGAGCCCGTGCCTGTTGCTGAGCATCCTGACCCTGAATATGCTTCAGACTCGTGTGTTGTAAATCTTGCGCCCAAACATTCTGCAGACCCTAGGACGGACGTTTTCCAGACCCTGGGCCCTAACGTGTTGCAGATGCCAATCCTGAAGATGCTGCAGATCATGTACCAGAAGCTCTGCAGACCTTGAGCCTGAACACGCCACAGACCGTGGACCTGAACGTGGCCCACATCCTGAGCCTGGACGTGTTGCAGATCCTGGGCCTGGTCGTCACGTACTTCGTCATCATCGTCCAGATGGTTGAGAGCCACTGAGAGCGGGCGGACCACCGAGCCGTCGTCTGGACCCCGGAGCTCTGCAGCAGGCTGACAATCTGCCGCAGCCGAGCTCCAGTGTCTGTCGGCTCTGCCCGGCCTCTGCAGCAGGCTGACGATCTGCCGTGGCCGAGTTCCAGTGTGTGTCGTCTCTGCCTGGCCCTGGCCCGGCGTCAGGGCCGTGTCAACCAGGTGCGGTCAACCGGCCAACCAGATGGCGAGTCAACCAATTAACCACTCGCCGAACCCGGTACGGTTAATCTGTGACGCCAGCAGTCATGTCTGTCAGTTCCCCGTGATAGCCTCCTACGCGGCAGAACAGATTTTATTTGATCCTTCTTGATGGCTCGGAGTAATGATGTTCGTACATTAGCACGCTCACGCTGGGCTATGCAAGCAAAACTGATACATGTCGTGTTTTACGCAACATCCATCGCCGTAAATAAGCTCGTCAGAAAACATCTGGAGTGAACAGGCGAAACTAAACGTTCACTGTTGGGTGACATTTGCGATTGCTCTCAGATGTTTGGCTGCTGACCTGCTGTATATAATGGGTACGTAGGGCGCGGTATACGTCAGTTGCCTAGATGCTTTTACAATTCAGAATCAAGATATACGTTTTTTTGCCTTTAGCTGCGTGTTCATGCCTTGATATGGGCATGAACAGGTGGTCATCATCATTTTGATCCAAGCCAAAGCGTTAACCATCGTCGTGATATCACAGACTCGCAACTAGATTGGAGATCCCACTGATCATGTTTGCACCAAAAGCCATCGCAGGGTTGCAATCCTTATGTAATTCTTTGGATGAGTCGTTTCGAAATTGAACGCTGATACTCACGTTGGTATGTCGGTGTCACGGTGACCTTTGCAATACATATACAGCTTGGCTTTTCTCTTCTAACCGTGATACCGTGTATTTTTAAAGTTGGTTCAAAGTGCGCTGGAAGTTGCATCAGATCGCAGCCAGCCCCACATCAGCAAATCGGCAGTGATAGCCTCCACATCATTCCTGGTTTACAGCAGCAAAGCCAGAGGGGCCAGTTGACCATCGTTATGGTCAGAGTTGCCAAAAACTGGCTGCTGTCAGAAGTGATTGTTAACCCTATTCCCGGAGGGATAGACGGTTTGGTCGATTCCCGGCAGGGGGGATTCGGCCCCCCCCTGAGATCTCGACAACTACTCGTTCGATTTCATCGCAACAAACGGCAATCGATTTGCCATGGCGTGAACTACACTTTTATCAAAAGAAATTTTCAAAATTTTGAAATGTGTGGATACAGGGGGCAAAAATGTCAAAATGGGGGGTACCTTTGGACTTCGTATAACTCAGTTGTTTATGGACCGATGTCAGTGAAAATGGCATGAATCGAGAGACTGTGGATAGGGCCTTTACCATGGGTACACAAACCTGAAATTTAGAGAAAATTCATGGGCGTTCACAGGGTTTCAGAAATGGGAAGATTAGTTTTCTAACAACTGAATAAACAAAAGAGGCAAAAACAATTTTTTGACTTCTGCTGATCATGCTATGCTAAAGAAGTACAAATCACATTACAATGTTTGTATAATGTTAGCATAGGCGGTGCCAGGGACATGAAAAAGAGGAAACTGTCATGGTCACACGTTCTTCAGATCAGCTTGTTACCTTTGACCTTAAATGACCTCCAGTGACCTTGGGGTCACTTGGAATGGTGTCGTGTGCATTCAATATTATCTGTGAACGTTTTTAATCATTTGAATTCACTCTGTTTCAAGAATTTTATTTTATGTCTGTTGCTATATAGGGTACGCGCACCGACATTTTAGGTCATAGCTCCGTGACCCGGCCTGATATCAAGCTGAAGCTTGGTATACAAGTGCAGGGCACTCTTCTACGTAATGTGTATTCCGGGTTTGGCATCTGAGGAAACGGCGCCGAAATTATTGCAACAAAACAAATTTTGACTTTTGACCTTGACCTGACCTTGTAAAGCGACCTCAAATAAACAAAATGTTGTGTGCACGTTGCCCAACTATTTAGCTATACATCGATATAACGTTTTAAGTTCTATCTTAACCCTATTCCCGGCAGGTGGGGGCGGAATCCGCCCCCCCTCGGGTTTTTTGCTTGCTAATTCGAGGCTTTTTGACGCAGCCTCACGAAACTTGGTGACTTTTCCTAGCTATCCTTTCTACGCGCTATGACTAAATTTCACAATTGTACTTTGCTCAGGAGCGGAGCCAGGCAACGTTTTTGGGAGGAACCTCAGGTCATTTTTGGCCATGTTGAGGATAAAAGGAAAATGTCTGCCAAAAACAGAGTTTTTAAGATAGAACTTAAAACTTTATATGAATGTATAGCTAAATAGTTGGGCAATGTGCATATGTAATTTTGTTTATCTGAGGTCACTTTACAAGGTCAGGTCAAGGTCAAAAGTCCAAATTTGTTTTTTCGCAATAGTTTCGGCGCCGTTTTTTCAAATGCCAAACCCGGAATATAAATGACGTAGAATGGCGTCCTATACTTGTATACCAAGTTTCAGCTTGATATCAGGTCGGGTCACGGAGATATGACCTAAAATGTCAGTGCGCGTACCCTATATCGCAAAAGCCAAAAAATGAATTTTTTTGGAATAGAGTGAATTCAATCGATTAAAAACGTTTACAGATAATATTGAATGCACACGACATCATTCCAGGTGACCCCAAGGTCACTGGAGGTCATTTAAGGTCAAAGGTAACAAGTTGATCTGAAGAACGTGTAACCATGACAGTTCCCCCTTTTTCATGTCCCTGGCACCGCCTATGCTAACATTATACAAACATTGCAATACGATTTGTACTTCTTTAGCATAGCATGACTAGCAGAAGCCAAAAAAGTGTTTTTGCCTTTTTTGTTGGTTTAGTTGTTGGAAAATGAATCCCTTTATTTTTGAAACCCCGTGAACGCCCATGAATTTTCTCTAAATTTCAGATTTGTGAACCCATGCTAAAAGCCCTATTTATAATCTCTCGATTCATGCCAGTTTCATTGAAATCGGTCCATAAACGAAGGAGTTATAAGAGGTCCAAAAGTCCCCCCTATTTTGACATTTTTGCCCCCCTGAATCCACAAATTTCGAAATTTTGAAAATTTCTTTTTATAAAAATGTAGTTCGCGTCACGGCAAATCGATTGCCGTTTGTTGCGACGAAATCGGACAAGTAGTTCTCGAGATCTCAGGGGGGGGCCGAATCCGCCCCCCCCTGCCGTGAATCGGCCATACCGTCTAGCCCTCCGGGAATAGGGTTAAAAACTCTGTTTTTGGTAGGCATTTTCCTTTTATGCTCAACATGATCAAAAATGGCCTGAGGTGCCTTCCAAAAATGTTGCCTGGCTCCGCCCCTGAGCAAAAAAGAATTTTGAAATTTTGTCACGGCGCGTAGGAATAATAGCTAGGAAAAGCGACCAAGTCTCGTGAAGCTGCGTGAAAAAGCCTGGAATTGGCAAGCAAAAAACCCGAGGGGGCCGATTCAGTCCCCTGCCGGGAATAGGGTTAAGTGCAAAAGTGACTAAAAATAAAAAGTGGTCTAGTTTGTTTTTTGTTTCTTTTTCTAAAACGTTCAAGTCCAATATTTCACCGCGTCGATTTATCAACCGTAATTCTGGTAACAGGAGCATTAGGCATTTTTGTTTTAGCTTTGACCCGTGACAAAGTTCTGGCCTTGCTACTGCTCATTTCCAAGGCGCCGATATACGGATGTGGCAGTGGCAAACTAGGCCCAGTGGTGTAACAGATGAAGTCTACTGCTGATGTGACAAGCCGAGCACTGACGAACGAGGTAAACTCAACGGTGTGGCCGGCGACGCATTTTGGCGTAACTGGTGGGGTTCTCCTGCGGCAGACCAGGCGATCCAGCGACGGACCAGGTGACGAGATCCCGCGGCAGACCCATTTCTCTCTCTCTCTCTCTCTCTCTCTCTCTCTCTCTCTCTCTCTCTCGCTCTCGCTCGCACGTTCACTTGTTCTCCCCTAAGCCGGAGGTCAGATAGCTCACCATATGCGATGTAGCGTGAGCAACCGCGCAGACTGCAACTGTTTCAGAAGGTCTGCAGAGCAGTGCTCGGCGGAGCCGAAAATCACGCCATTTGCTCCCGCCGTTTAGAGGAGAGATTTATTTCGGCCTCGAGAGGGAGACAGAGAAAGAGAGAGGGGACTCGGTGTTGAGTTGGCCACCGTCATCGTCCTCATAACAACACGAAAGCGCCGAATCAATTTGGGCAGACTGAGGCTTATGAAAACAGCCGGACCGGCCGAGACTGCAGCAGCACTCCGGCGGATAACCGCGCCCAAAGGTCAGGCCCCTGTCTTCTGAGGTCTCGGACCTGTGGGGGTTGATCATCTCGGGTGACTCTTGGAGAGAAGCCAGACGTGGTTTGGCTGATGTGCGATTCGTTCTTGTCAGTTGTGCAGCTGTTCAAATGCCGCGACTTTTATCGCTCGTTCGATGTCAGGGGGAGATGGTTATTCCACACCGGGCGCCTGTATCTGGCCCAAGACTGCGAGGGTCAGCCGGCCCCGGGAGAATGCTGCTTTGTGGAGTTGCAGGACAATATAAAGACCCCGCCGCGCCATCTGGCTCGGCGTCTTGGACAAAAATTGCTCTGTCTTTATGACCAGTTGGGTGGTCTGTGACCACTTGGCCAAGACTTCGGAACAAGCTCTGCTGAGCATGGACACATAGAATTATTCGAACGTTCGCGCTGGTTCGGGCTTAACTCGCTTAAAAATAATCATACGAGGACACGAGATGCTCACAGTTTAAGTTCAGACCTTCGCGAGTATGCTTTGTTCACAAGGGGCAGCACCAAAACATGCGTCACAGAATACTGAGACGAATCTCCCCGCGTTGTGGAACAGCCAGAGTAAACTAGCCATGCTCAGCCATTTTGTTTAATAGCGCACTGCAAACATTTTCATATTTAAATCTGTGCCAAAATTTTACGGGAAAATGTCTTTATGCAGAACTGGACCGAACTACGTGCAGAGGTTTCCTGCACGATCTTGTCCCTTTTGAACTACTAAAAATTCTCAATCTCTCTACAAATTCTAAGAGAAAGGATGCAAATTACAGGTACAGACGAAGCTGAATTGGATGCCCTGAATAAGAATGACCGTCCTTCCTCTTGATAATGCGATGGCTGCGACAAGTCAAGGGTTATCATCCGTCTTCAAAACTGCAAACTTAGGTACGTCTCTTAAAAAGAGTGAGTAATGCCAAAAACTTGACATTTGAATTGTTCGTATGGCTTTCAGTTTTTAATCTAAATATCTAAATATTCGCATGAACCGTTTGACAGCTACCTTCAACACTGTGGATATGAAACAGTCAGCATGCCAGGTTTGTTTTTGTCGGATAAGTGACAGAGAAGCTTTTCCTGCAAACGTATTTTTTGTAACTCTGTTTCGTTTTGTCTGATGTCGTGGCGTGGGCTGGTCCAAAAATCTTCAGGGCAAGTCTTGATCAAGCTATTTGCTACGACCAATCGCTGCCTGGTAAAAGTGATCACCGATCCCCTTGCAGAATTCCTGTCAACGAGAAGGCCGGCGTGTGGTGCACATTTACATAGACTGGTTGGGGTTGTTTCATGTCAGACATCAGTTACGGTTTTTCACCTTTTTCTTGTTTGCAATTTCTCGCATGCTCTTTACGAGAGAGGCCGGAAGCCGAGTGCGTGTTCTTCAACCACCAGGAAACAATGAAGCTGAGCGGGCCGCTGCCAGCCCGACGCCTCTGATTGGCCCAGTCATTCGAATGCAAAAGACTAGCTTTTCCCCACACGCTGGGAGCGCGACTGCTTAAGTTATTCTCTCCTTTCTCCCTCTCTGCCCCTCTGACGGCCACTCTCCGTCGTCAGCTGCTGCCGGCGTGGGCGCCGCCATATTGCGGTTGACCGCGCGTCAGCTGGCGCCGGCCGCCGGCTGCGGCGGCGGCTTCACGGCGGCCACGGCCCTGCTCACGCAGCGGGCGCTGAGGCAGCTCGGCTGCGCTGTCCGCCGGCTGGTCTACCGCCGACTGCCGGGCCTTCGCGGGCCGCCGCGGGCCGCCTGGCCGACCGCCGCCTGGCACCGGGCCGGGCCACACCGCGAGGTAGTCCGCATGGTCTGCCGCGTGGCGGCGCCACCGGCGTGAGGGCGCCACCGTCGGAGTCCACGATCGTGGGAGTCTACTGCTGGAGTCCACCTCCAGAGGGGCCCACTGTCAGAGAAATCCACTGTCGGAGGAGTCCACTGTTGGAGAGTCTACTTTTGGTAGAGTAAAGAACCCACTGCTCGATGAATCCCCTACCGAAGGAGTCCATCTTCGGAGGAGTGCACGGCCAGAGGAGTCCACCGTCGGAGAAGTCCGCTGTCGGAGGAGTTCACTGCTGAAGGGGTCCACTTTTGACAGAACGAAGAGCCCACTGCTCAATGAATCCATTGCCGAAGGAGTCCATCGTCGGAGGAGTCCATTGCCTGATAAATCCATTGTCTGAGGAATCCATAGACGAGGATTTTTCTGCCAGGACACCGCTATTCAAGAATGCACTATCAAAGTGCCCATCAGTGCGAAAGCTGCTAGAATTCGCAAATCGACAAAGTGCATTTGTTTAATTGACAATCGGTCAATAAATGCAACTGCATCCTGTTACGGTCTTTCCCCATTGTTGAGAAATCGACACATGCACGAAAAACGGACGGCCGTTCTTCATGATACTGCTCGTAACGAAGCACTCGCCTTTAAGTTTTTTGAAGTCTGGACGCACAAGACTCCCACTGTCGCAGAGTTCTGACAGCTTGACAAACATCTGGCTCGCCTTCTTGCTGCACTGCCACGTGGAGAGTCAATAAACAGCGCAAGGTATTTTGAGGCGGAAACGTTGCCTCGAGAGCGTCAATTGCAGCACGTCACATTTGCTCTTTTCACTTCCCTTGGAACTTTGAACGGCACCGAACTGACATAGAGCACCACGTAGCGATACCAAGAGGTTGGCAAGCCTCTGTTGGACAACGCCTTTTTTGCTCTTTACAGGAATGTCTTTTAGGACCCTCTGCAAGAGCTCATTAGGAACTCCGAAATCCAGTAAGACCTTTCCGAGTTGTTTTCGGTGCCCGGTGAAAGGCCTTACTGTCACAACCAGAACACGCGGCTGAATTATCGTTGTACCTGGAGTGATACTCAGATCATTTTTTCCAGTCGAAAAGTGTAACCAGGTGACCAGGAACTTTACCTTAACTCCCAAAATAATAGGTTATAAACAGGAGAAAATGGCAAGTCTCGGTATGCCTTGCTAGAAAAGGAAGACTAAGTACAATGTACATGACTCTTCCGCAACGGAATCGTCAGGTTTTAGACTGCCATAAATGAAGAAGCGGTAAAAATAGTGCCAGCCAAGAAACTCACAACAGTTCACTGCAACAATCCCAAACGCTGTATGTTAGATGTTAGTGCTATCCAGTAAAGCTTACTTAAGGCGGGCTATTTTGATATTTTTTTGATATATTTTTTGGTTTATTTTGATATTTCTTTTAGGAGCTATACTTTATATCAGCAGTTCTTGTCAAACATGTGACATTCGATTAAAGAATACATATTCATTCGCTAGTGATATAAGTTAGTCATGTACAACAATTAACCATATACACGCTTATTCACCCCTAACACTATTTCCGCATCGGGGAGGGAGAAGGGGGTGGCTTTAGAAACTCCCGTCTTGTTTTTTGCTCGCTATTTCCATCGTTTTTGTTACAGCTTCACGAAATGTGGTGACTTTTCTTACTTGTTTGTTATATATTACGTCAAATGTTTGCAATTCATTTCCTTCCGAGGCGGACCCAGGCCAAATCTTGTCGAGGAATTTCAGACCATTTTCGGTAATGTTGAAGGTGAACGAAAATTGACTGCCAAAAAAATATTTTTTGAAGATAAAACATAAAACTTTATATGAGTGGTAAATAACTGGACAAACAAATAATGTGGGACATATATCATTCAACACACCGCCCTCTATTTGTGCAGGATGTTCCAGGTTGATATCAGGTCAGGTTACGGAGCTTTGGTCTAAAATGTGCGAGCATGCCTTGTATCATGACAGCAGGGATGTCGATTTCTGTAAATGATTGGGGGGGGGGGGGTGAGCCCAGAACGCGACAGCCTAGTCTCCCCCAAATTTGGGTTTCTCAATGGATTTAGCCCACTTTATTTTGTCCAACGGAAATTTGTATGCTTTTGTTCTTATTTATCAAATTAAAAATTGTTTTACCCTATGTATACTGGCATGCACATACGTCGAAGACAGAATTATTAATAGATATATCTCTTTAAACTTTATTATTTACTTTCTGTAAATCTGTTATCCATTTCGGCCGTTGTTTTCGTTATTATTACTCATTTCCCTTTGAAACCGGCAGAAAGTATTAGGTGGGCCCAAACCAGCATTGGGTGGACCCAAATGAACATTGGGTGGGTCCAGGGCCCCTTTAAAAGAATACAGATCGATACCAGTGCTTGACAGTTATAAACGGCATTTTTAGGAAAGGCCATTTCCTGTGACGTTAAGGCCATTTGAGACCATTTAAGGTCAAAGGTCGTAAGCTGACCTGATTAACACGCCTGATGACCTGACCGTCACAGTTATCACTTTTTCCTGTCTCTGGCGCTGCCTGTGCCAACATAATACCATGTAACGCAATTTGTATTTCTCAGCTGTAACATAACTTGTATAGGCAAACACAACTTTGGTGTAAGTTCAGTTGAAAAACGCCCACTTTCCACGCCCTTAGTCTGAACGCCTATCAGTTTTTCACAAAATTCAGCCGTGTAAATCCATCAGAAAAACCCGTAGATAAACTCTTTATTGATGTCAATTTCATGAAAATTGATTTATAAACAGAGGAAATATAACAAGTAAAAAATGAACAATTTTCTGACTTCTGCGTCCTGTACTCATTCATTAAAGGATTTTCAAAAAAAATTTTTTTCATCAAAATGTAGTTTATGTCATGACAAATCGTTTGCCGTTTGTTGCGATAAAATCGGACGGACGGCTCGAGATTGGGGGGGGGGGCAATATAATCTTCCCCTAAGCGGGAGCATGCCCTAGCTCAAAGTTGACGTAAACAGGGTTTAATACGTCTCCTTATTTGATGTGCATTCGAAGTACATTCGGAACGGCAACTGCAGACAAGGATGCACTGCCCTACTTCAGAGCGCGATGTAGTCCTATTGTCAGCGGTAAAGGTCGAAAAAGTCGCTGATATCAACACTGCCACAGTACCTCATCCAGAAAGCTTTGTGGATATCACCTCCAGTTACTATGCGCCAAAGCACGAAGATGACACACATAAAAACAACAAATCTCACGCCGTGATAACAACAGGTAAGAAAAAACCTACATAACCTTAAGGTATGCTTTTTCTTCTACACCAAACGCTCAGTCGAGCGAAAAACAACTTCCGTACTACTAATGAAACGTATTTCTCAACTAACCAACAAAGCCAACACGATTCGTCTCAGTTTGGTCACTGAACCATGTTACCGACTTCAGACAGCTCTTGGCACCACCGCGAGCAGCACATCTGCCCGACAAACACAATCACTACACATCCGAGACAACACTACATATCAACAGAGATCCGCAGCGACCTTCGTGTTCACTTCAGCCGACCAGCCTGACGCCACTTCGTCCGAAAACCGCGCCGTGTGCGCCACCTACGCATTAGAGCTTCGACCGCTTCTCAGCAGATGGCACTACTCCTTGTGATTCCTCCGGGCGCGCAGTTTCATCACCATGTTCTCCGTGCATTTGGGGGCCAGCGGTGGACACGGGTCCGGCAGTCCGTTTCGCCGTGCCGCCTCCCCGATGGCGGCCGCCATGAGGAAGCGTGACTGGTCCGCGTCACCCACTTTCCTTCTCCGCTTCATCCTACGGGCGGACGGCGGGTCAGATCAGGTCACACTGAGGGCGGACGGCGGGTCAGACAGGGTCGCAGTGCTGGCAGACGGTGGGCGAGACGAGGAAAAGCGTAAAATGTAGGTAACATGGCAGGTCCGTAACATGTCTCGTCGCGTGAAGGGAGCTGAAGGACAAATCTCCACTTTTGCGGAATTTAAAATTAAGCTTGGTTCGAGACAAAACGTTATGGAATATCTCGCCATGAAACCCTTGTTCAGCTGTCAGCCAGAGCTCTCGTGCACTGTCATTTTCTTGTGTGTTGGTGCGCGACTGTTGAACAGAAAGACTGGAAACGACTGAGAACAGTAAAAGGCTAGACAGTTAGTCGTGTAATGCTGTGCGAACAACCCCAGGTTTTGTGTTGCCCTCAGGAAATTCAGGATTGCGCTCTTTCTTGGTTAATAGTGGGTGCGCTTCGTATTTTGCGCTATTACATGTTGCGAAGCAACGCCCGCTGATTCACGGAAAACGAGAGCTAATCTGTCACACAGAGAGATTAGTTCTCCTCATCTTTCCTACGGTAAGTTTAGTTCTCGTACGTATGCCTTTTTCGCATTCCGTATTCCGTATTCCGTATTCCGCTACCTTTGACATTGCAGGGAGGTGGCACGACCCCCCAGCCATCTCCAAGCCTAACGCGACAGAACAACGAACAAACGAGCGTTAGCTTAGTCTTTTAGATATACGACGATGCCTTGTTTGACCCTTTTAGGTCATACCTTACTGCGAAGCTGCTTGACCTTACAGGCGACTTAAAAGGTGGTCATGTTAACGGGTTCAGGTGTTTATTGCATCTTCTTCTGAGGATGAAGAAGGACATAAACTACTCATTCTTTGCATAAAAGCGTTTCCAGTTGCACCATTGTCCTTCCAAGGCCCAAAAAGGTTAAAGAAGGTTACTGACCTAAATTTATTACTTTGACCTAACATGACCTTGAAACAAGTAAGTATTCTAGTGCAGAAGCCACTGACTTTATGGTTGACACTCTTGTATAAGATGGAGTAGGCCTGAGTGCCGTAAAGCCTTAAAACACTTGGCATCTGATGAAAACGGCCGGTGTCACGCTATTCCTCTACGACACGATCTTGAGAAAAAGGACACAAGTCAGTGACCTGCCAAGGTTCTGACCTCAGATTTCCACAGAAAATACCAGAGTTAAAAACACAGCTCTGTCTAGTTTCAGAGCAATCAAAGCCGTCTTCCTGGAACAGCTTGTAGAAAACCTCAGGGGGTTGGGGGTTGCACCAAGGCTATACACACACACACACACACACACATATATATATATATATATATATATATATATATATATATATACTAGGTAGAACGCTCCGGTCAGAAAAGGTGCGACAACGGCAATTTGACTGCAGCGACCGCCGTGACGCGACTGAGCATTGGCGGCGAGTCGGCCGCCATACAGCATACGGGTAAATAGTATTACATATCAAAACTATCAGATGCAGATGCAGATGCAGATGGTTGAGGTCTCAAAACGACGTATGCTGTTTTCTCTGTACATTAGACCCACAACAGCGTAACTGCAAAGCCAAACGCCGATTCAAGACGGGTAACGGTAGCTGCATGTCGATTGGTCGGCAGCCGCGCAACTCACCTTGAAGTGCCGTAATACCACAACCTATGAGACCAGTTCAGGCAGACACGGTCTCACATTGAGCTTTGATGTATTCTCCGCCCATTAGAACCGTTATCGCGTAGTTTATACCCAATCGCGATATAGGAGCAGATCGCAGGGAGCCGAGTCAACAGCGCGGTCGACGTCCTTGGTGTCCCAGCTAGTTATCACTAACGTCACGTGGCGGGCAATCGCAAACTGATGAACTTTCAACACTGCAATAATTTCCAGTCTCAACCCAAGGTGTCATTTAGTTGATTAGAGCCTCGCGAGTACGCTGCCGTTGCCACCGCTGGTCGCCGAAGGAATCCATGCGGAATTCGGGATTGCCAAGGTCCCGGTAACCGTTATTATGCAGTGGCTGCTGAGGCGTGGGATTCCTACCCCAGTTGCCATGTTGTTGGCGCCGTTTGTATTCCCCTGGTTCTGGTGGCTTCCATCGGCTTCCTCTTACCTGGTAAGCCTGGCCCTCGGCGGCCCTTCTGCCCGCCCCACGACACGTGACCCCTGGTCGTTCGTGTGGGGATATGGTAGCCCGTGGTCGCGCCGCTGGCCCACTGCGTGGGACGCCAATGGTGAGGGGTATAACGGCCGGCCGTGGAGCGGCCAGGGGTCACGCGCCGTGGGGCGGGCAGAGGAGCCGCCAGGAGACCAGGCTTACCAGGTAAGGGGAAGTTCGATGGAAGCCACCAGGACGAGGGAGATACAAACGGCGCCGACCAAACGGCAACTGGGGTGGCAATCCCACACAGCAGCAGCCACTGCATGACGGCTGCCAGGACCGTGGCAATCGCGAATTCTACACGGATTCGTCTGACGACCAGCCTTGGTAGCGGGACAGCGTGCCCGCGAGGCTTTAATCGACTAAATGATGACTTGTTGAGTCGAAACTGAGAATTACTGCAATGTTGCAAGACCATCACACTGCAACTGCCCGTCACTGTTATTGTCAGCCTTGTCGACGGCTTTTTAGAAACTCTGATCATGGCGAGCCACTCAGAATTCTTTTTCGTTTCCTATGTATGCGCCTCGATACTTCTGTCAGCATCTTTTCTAACAGACTACAAAGCAGACCCCAGCACGCCAGATGCCATTTCGCCACTGCCAATACACAGCCGTGCTTGAACAGCTGATCGACTTGATTTTCAGTCTCGTCATAACAATGGTTTTTCTTTTAACGAAGACCCTCGATTTGTTACACTTTTCGTCCCATGATAAAGGAGCTGACCGCACCCCCGGGGCTGCACCAACCCTCCCCCTGTAATGACGAGGGTTAAGGCTGCTTTTTAAAGGGGCAATTTGACCGCATTCTATGCGGTCTATTCATTGAGGGATATTGGTTCATTCTATGAGGGAGGGGGGCAGGTTTTGACTCCTATCCGGTTTTATGCTCGCCATTTCCGGGGTTTTGAAAGCTGCTTCACGTGGTGGCGGCTTTTCCTGAATATATTTTTCACATGTTGCGGCAAAATTTCAAAAATTTACCCCACCCAGAGGCAGCTTCAGGACGCGTTTTCCGGAAGCATGTCTGAGGAGATCGCTTTACGGAAATCCCGTACTACGACATGGTCATGAGCCATTTTGATCTCCTTTATGGTGTCGCGGACAATTGAAGTGATCGAGATATTTGTAATCTGCGCAATTTCAAGTATTCTGAAGAAAGACGTTGGTCATTGGGGGATCCAGGGCCACGTACAAAACGGGGCATTCATATTTTCTTATTCCTAAGAATGTATAACTTACTGTATGAATAAAGCAAAGCTGACGTATGGCGTAGACATTTCTGTCCCAATTTACGCACTTACACCTACATATGCTGCCAGAGGCGTCTCCCGGCAACGGTTTTAGAGTGCATATCAGCAGGCCTAACAGGCATCTGGACCTGTGTGATTAGTCTTATTGGTTCCAATTACAGTACGATCAAATGCCATAAGTGTCACGGACAATAAAAGTCGGGGGCGGCTCCAGAGCAATGTAAAAGGCAGTGTGAACTTTACTCATCCTTATTCCTAAGAAGCTACGCAACAATATAATATGTAGAAAAAGTGCAAAAATGAAAAGTTTACCCCACTTTTCTGATAACTGGATCTGTTTATTGGACTCTGTCATCGTATATAATACGCCATGTGACACACCTGGAAGTATTTTTTCGAATACAAATAACCTCGCCAGACTCAAGATATGTTGTAGAATGGATAAGCATTCCCCAAAAACGTGTACCCCCCTTCCGTGCCCTGGATACCCCTATGAAGTCTGAAAACTGACCTGTTCCTAATACATGTGGTAGACCTATGAACTGTTGGTGGAATGAGACGTATTAGAGCAAAACTGGTCGTAAAATGCGGTCAGAAAGCTCGCATAAATAGGCCCTTAATCATACTACCATTCTGACCCTCCATCCCCCTTCCAAGTTTTCGACATTTAGTCTTACACAAATTTTCAAAATGACAAAAAATGTGTCACCTTGCTACAGGCTATCGAACGCCGTTTTCCGATAGGAAATCGGACCAGTAGTTTTCGAGATCACAATGGAAGGCAGAATCTATACTCCCATACCCACTGAATAGTACGTAGCGGGCAGGAAAACAGAAAGGGGACAACTTTGAAGCCGAAGTTCATGGCGAACTGGTTAGAGATTCACCGTGAGGACTGGTAAAGACAGATATTTGATTTAGACCCCGGAATATGCGTACATAATATCTTTAAGCGCAAATCATTACAAGACCGTTAACTTTGGAGTAAAACGTCACTCAAAATACAATGTCACCAAAGGCGATAATGCCATCTTCGTCGCGTCATAGCTAATAGCGCCCCTGCTCGTGCCACGTGGCGCACCACGTGCTTACCCGAACACGTGCAGGATGAGCTTCTCCTCGACGGTTAGGGAGGTGCTGTCTCCTGTGTTGTAGTACTCGCACTCACACACCAACCGACGGAAGCAGCCTTTGGTGTCGAAATGCGTCGCGATCTGCGCAAACACGAGCGCGGCCGATGAAGAACAGAGAAATGCGTCACACATGGGACTAACGCTACTGAAGCTCCGAAATGCAGATGACTGCTCGTTCGCACCACAAATGTCTACAAAATGAGCGGTTTTCCTGGCATGTCATTCCTAATACATGCAGTTCGAATAACTTATGTGCATCGAACCTGTGCAGAAACAAGCGACCGCAGGTGATTACCGCTGGCCGTTACCCTCCCTTTCGGCCCCGCGTTTCACATCAGAACAGCATCCCTTCTCCGTCCGCATACACAGCATACACACCTTGACCAGCAGCTCGGTGTTCTTCATGTAGGTGCTGGAGGCCGGGTCCACGCCGCTGGTGGTGAACACCTTGGCCGGCGTCTCCGGCTCCTCCTCACGGACGGCGTTGGCGCTCGCAGCCGGCGTCACTTCTATGACCCGCCGGTCCAGGGATGGCTGACCCACCGGGGCGGTCTCCAGGGGTGGTCGACCTCCGGCGGTAGTTTCCAGGGGTGGCCGACCTCCGGCGGTGGTCTCCAGGGGTGGCCGACTCGCCGGAGCCGTGCTCACGGGTGGCCGCAGGATCGGCCGTTGCGTGAAAGGAGCACCGAAGGAGATCCGCTCGACCTGGCCGTGTTCCGGGGTCGGGTACTGCGCTGGGTACTGAGCCGGGTACCGGGCCGGGTAGTGCTCCTGAACGGCGTAGCGCTCCGTGGCCGGGTGGTGTCCCTGGTGGTGCGGCCGCCGCCCGGTGAAGGACGCAGGGACCGGCCGGCGCCCACTATGAACGGGACGCTCATATCGCCTCAGGGCGTGCCGGTCGTGCTCGGGCCGCGGGCGGTAGTAGGTCACGTGACCGCGCCGGTGGGGGTCCGCCGCGGGGTGCCGCCACGGCCTGGAGCGCAGAGGTCAGAGGTCAGCAGACGGGTCGGAGGACATCGCAGGGGTCAAGGGCAAAGCGAACGGCAGGCGTCACTACACAGGTCAGACGCGGTGGCAATCTTCATCCCGGAGGTCACGACTCAACACAGGGCCGAGACATGTTGTCAAGGTCGCACGACCAAGGTGGCAAGCCAAAACGAAGGTCAAAGTTCAACACAGAAGTGATGGGCCAAGTGGCGGATCTCTGGTGTGATGGAATATCGAGCTGCAGAGAGGGCGTACGGATGTGGCAGGTCAAACGGGAAGTGATAAACGCACTACACTTCAGCCAAGGTCCGTTCGAAACGCAGCTGAAGCCAAACTCAAATATTTCGAAAGCAAATGGGAAATCTACGAACAACGTCCCTGTTATGAGTACGAAAACAGCAAAAGACAAAGTAAGTTTACAACACACGGTGATGGGCACTGAAATGCGAAGGCCATCTCTTAAATGGCCGGCTAGCAGCATAAGAAGAACGGGCATTAGCTCTAATCATCAGTTTCTGGCTGGAAAGAAATATGACTGAAACACTCCAGATCAAGGACTTCGAATAAAAAAAACACACAGCAGTTTCTTGCAGTGGAACACACGAGAATGTTTTATCGCTGTGAGAATGACTGTCTTCACCAGAGAGACGTGGAGTCAAATGTCAAGGGTTTTCGTAATTGGCAGCGTCGTAACCACTCACACCACGAGCCTTTCCAACGACTCTGCCAATCAATTTCTACCTCAGACGACACCACACCCTGCAGGCACACACGTTTGTGGAAGTGTTCTTGTGCACGCAGTCATGCCAGATTTAAACGCGATGAAAAACGCAGGCTGAAGACGGGCTTCGGTACGAACGGCAGTCGCACAGCAAGCACGCACGCGGGTACGGATTTCCGCGCCCATGCATGCACTCCGTACGCATGCACGCAAGTACATACATATGAGTGAAGGCTGGAATGCACGCCTGAGGAATCGTGTTGAACACAGGATGAAAATCCAGACAAACAAACAAACGCCGATCTTCGGATCATACGGACTGTTTTGTCTTGCACGGACCAGTTAGGTGGAGTACATTGCAGATATCAGAAAAGTACACTTGAAACTATCGCACCCACTGCAAACGCCGTCCATTTAAAGACGTCGTTAATTTCCTGAGTAAGGGAATGCGTGGAGCCAACGCCCATTTCCGAAAGTTGATGTTTACGATCGCCGTGCCAGAGACGGCTCCGTAAACACCTTCTCCGAGATAAGACGTGCATCTCGAATTTAGCCACCTGAAGGACTGCATTTACAATGAAAACGCCCATTCCGAAAGTTCCCCGCTCGTAACTTGTATTGCATTCCATCGCGACAACAAACTGCATCGCAAAGCTCCGGCCTACCAAAGTAAAATAATGGCTCAGGATGGAGGAGAACGAGTGGCGCCACTGCACTCTACACCTCGTCTCAGACCAGGGCCCCGATCTCCAGTCGTGGTCCCGTCGCACCACGGAGCCGTTCGTCAGAGTGCTGGCCCGCCGGAGACAAGGACAGCAAACAGCATGACGACTGACCATCACGACTTCTGACCGCACCATGGTCCCGACAACACCGGGCAGAAAATGGCACGGGAGCCGACACAGCCAGAACGAAGGACCAGACGAACGAGTGACAGCACCAGCAGCAGCGGCAGACAGACACAGCAGCGGGTCAGTCACACCACCCAAGGGTTTCAATACGCGGTTGCGTTTGTTTCTGGATGTCTGACAACGACATGGCTTCTGCCAAGCGATGGGAGGTTTTTCTGCCGCTGAAGAAGGCTTGCCACTTCAGGTGAGCTGTTCCATCATGTTTGCAGCGTTTTCGGCGTTTCATGACGTCGACACCAAAAAGTCTTGCGCTGCGCGTTATTGAACTAGATTGTACTGTATGATGTCACTGTTTTGTACTGTCAGACATAGCCGCCCTCAGATACCAATATTGGGTTTGTAGTCATATTGGGATGTTCGCTTCTTAGACTTTGACTAGCGGCCGAGACGGTCTACCTCCGCGTTGCACGATACACAGAACAACACATGACTCGTCTCCACTCAGCGCGTGAAGCACGTCCCACCGTAGCCTCAGACCTGCCAGTTGTTCTCGCACGAGTCTTTACAAAACACACACACACACACACAGAGAGAGACAGAGAGAGACAGACAGACATACAGAGAGGGGGAGAGGGAGAGAAGACAGAGAAGGAGGAAAGAGGGAGGAAGGGAGGGAGGGAGAGGGAGAAGGAGGGACGGAGAGAGAGGGTGTCACCTACCTGCCGTGCGCCACGTTCCCGACTCTGTCCTGAGAACGGCGCGGAGGTTCCGTACCGAAGAAGAAGCCCGTCGCCGGCGCCAGATTCGCCAAGGTCACGGCGCCGAGGATGACGCACCACAGCCGTTTCATGTCGCCGTCTGGGTTCCGCTTCACGATCACACGCTGATTTACGTGGGTATGGCACCGGAACAGATCTGGAATATTAGGCACGAGGTATGAGGGTAGTTTTCGACGCGGTTGAGTGGGCAGTCGTTTGACTGCCAGTTCATAGTTCATGGTTCATCGCGTGTGAGGCTGTGTGAGTCTGCTGTTGAAGACCTGCTGTGTGTCTACATACCATTGGAGACCCATGCTTCACAGCCCCACTTTCCGCAAGATATGAGCATGACCATAGACAGTCTAAATGAAGAGTAAGGTCTCTTGTGTGCCGCATGTTGCACGAGACCTATTTCATTCATCTACCAATTTCGAACAGATGATATTGAAACCGATCTTGCTCAGCATGTTGATTGTTCCTTGCTGCATTTTACAGTGCAAATGGATATACATTTATGTATACAAATGGGCATTTTCAGGAGGACCTCGGGTTGAAACGTCACGCACAGCCATGACATTGATCGCTGCCATTGTCCGAAGGGTTCAAAAACACGGCAGAATAACAACGTCGAAGAGTAAGACATCACTCCACGGACAGTTCAATACAAAAAAGACTAAAGATCTGACCAGACTATGTAGAGGGCGTTGTGTGCAATCAAGCAAAAGGGTCAGCCTCCGAAAATCTGCTGCTATTCGGGCGAACCTCTCACCAGCAACGTTTCAGTGCAAATTACGCATACCCGAGAAATGATCAGCATTGCATACCATGGGGTTTATGGCGTCCATCACCTACGATAGTTAGTAAATCAACACGTGCCAGGCGGGTATAACATCTAACCGACCCTGCCTTGACAGCTGTTGGCTGGTGGGCAGTTCGTCCAGTGGCTTTCAGCCCGTGCCCACCAGTCATCCGTCAAGTGTCAACCAGAAAAACACGTCTTTTTAAGGGTGCCAATATGCGAATGCCCTTATGCCCTCTAGCCACTTCAATGTTTCAATTATCTGGAAGGCATTGTCCTACCTTGTGTTTTGTGTCTCATTTCCAATCTTTTTCGGTGTCCCTGCCCGTTTTTGCCTGCCCTTTGCCTTGCCCTGCCTCTTTCGTAGTCCGTTGCTCTGCTTCGCCTTTTTCCCTATCTTGTCTTTTTCCTTCCATTTGCTTTGTCCTGTCATTTTCCTTGATATGCCCTCTGCCTTGCCCTGACATCTGCCTTGTCGTGTCCTCCGCCTTGCCTTGCCCTCTGCCTTGCCCTGCCCTCTGCCATTTCCTGCCCTCTGGCTTTCCCTGCCCTCTGCTTCATTGCCTTCCTCAGAAGGGCGCCTGCCAGGAACGATTCCAAAGTTGAGAGACCCGCCTCGACAATCAGTGAGGCGACCAAGGATACATGCAGACGCTTGGTTACTGAGCCCCTTCTCTCTTTCTCTCTACTCCCTCTCTCTGTCTCTCTCTCTTCCCAAGGGGCTCTTGTCAATACTGTACCAACAAATGTCAGTCGTTATACAAGATTTCTCTCGATTAAAGGCTACAATGTTCAAAATTTCGCATGGTTAAGTTTTCGTCTGAGACCCGTGCTTGAAGTGTTTTTATGAGGCAGAATGTTAAGATCCCCAGAAATTTTCTAAATTAGTTCGCCCGGTAGACAACAGAATAAAGAAGAAATAGTCCATTTTCTATAAAAAAAACATCGTACAAGGCAATGTTGGCACTTCAGTCAAAATCTAAACACTGCCCGCAAAGGCATTCCGCTTGCTATGGAGCTCAAACAAAACGGACCACTGCCTTTCGTGATACCCTGGTATATCGAGCTGGCAGTAAGCTAAACGACACTGTACAAGAACCCAATGACATCGAACGCATTATTAAAATATACATCAAAGCACCCAGCAAACATGAAGATCTGTCTTACAAAATGCCTTGCGACCAGTACTCATCACATCTGTCGGGACAAGAGAGTCGGGCATCAAAAACATCTTCCTATCGAATGGCTATTCTAGAACAGTTTATGCAAAGAGTAATGGTACGAATGACACCTCCACCGGTCTCATGTAGGTACTATCGACACAACGAAAACACCGGACACAACAAGAAGAATTTACATACGTCTCCATTCCGTGCGTCAAAAGAGTAAGGAAAACTATATTCAGACTCCTTCGGCCTCATGGCATACAGATGGCACACTGGCCACGGGCTAACTTGAACGTCGAATTACAGAACATGATCATCTTTACCACGTCATTAGACGTCACGTAGATAACCTTGTTTCCAAATTTTTGTTGGTATGTGAACAATTCATGTAAAAGGACACTGGATGTTTCAGGACGCTGCGTTTATTCGTTTTGGAGCTATCTAAGAAATGCGCCAGGGGAGGCAGGGATTAACCCCTCCCCCCAACCAGTCAATGGCTGGTTAAATGCCGCTAACGGCAGCAGCTTCATGTCAAGCATATCTCTACTGTGTAATTACGCACCTACCATCAATCGCGCGATTATTTTTTAGCTACTGCCTTTTCATGCTCGTCAATCGCTGATCCAGCCTGACGAAGGCATATCAGATTGTGACCTTTAATACGATCAAGCCCATTAGATTCTCGTATAATACGAAAAAACTTCGTCACTCCGGCTTACGCCATCTGCAGCCACTGGCCAAATCATTTCGCAGTCCTAGACGAAAAACTAAGAAATGTCTACATTACTGAAGTCTTCCCAGGTCTTCATTTTACTCACGGAAAGCCAACAGGGTCGATAACGTTTCATTTCTCGGTCAACGCCGTCGTTAAACCTGAACGTGACAGCTGGAACCAAAACGTTTCCCCTTGCCACTATGCATACGAAGAGTCTGCAGTTTGTGCAAGTCATTGCGCTAACAAATGCCTCTTTTCCTTCTCCGGCTCCACCTCGACATTCAGAATTGGTTTGTCCTTGTTCTGTTCGCTGTTTATTTTTCATGAAAGGTCTGGCTTTTCACTGATATTTTAATACTTATAAGCTCCTACTACTTACTTTCTAGCAATGGCCAGATGGTAAACAAAAATATTGCATATCCTCAGTTCCTCAGCGCTGAAAAAGTTGCATGGGGAGGGGCTGTGCCCCTCCACTCTAAAATAGAAGGGGTTGAAACCCCTCTTGCCCCATGGTTTCCGCGTCCCTGCATGGTAGTGCTTATCATATGAGGGCCAGTGTATGGCTAAGAGTGGCAACACACACAGAAAACTGTCAGTGCAACTTGGTGTTTAGTTCTTTAAAAAACTTTCTTCTCACAATATGGCATTGTACTACAGCGGGCCATGCCACTACAGATGTCAAGGTCAAGGAGCATCAGGGTGGCAATTTCTTGACAGCAGTTCCTCCGAAGCGTAATCTCCAATGGCAGCCTCGGCCGGTTAACTGTGAACTCTGGCAATACTTTCCCCACTTACACGACATACATCGTATACGAATTGAAAACTGAATGATGGAACGGTTGAATCGTTGTTACTTACCGGTTCAGGTAAATTCGAAATGTGCATAATCCGCCAATGCACTCTTTCCTTCGTCGCAATTGCCCTTTCTCTATAAACAAGTGATCGTTAAATATGTACACTTTCAGTCGTCAACAGAGTCCTTTTTCATAACGACCAGTGCCCTTTTCTTTTCGTGCCCACCAGTGAAAATTCGTTACCCCGCCCCGGACTGGGGGGGGGGCCAGTTGACCGCTCCCTGAGGTTTCCTGGAATTGCGAGAGAACGAACGAGAGAACAGTCAAACACGGAGCCACGAAACTTTGTATACCTTTTGCTTCATCATTTTTACACCCTGCGTCAGAATTTTGACCTCAAGTCAGGTAAGATGCCTGACCTAGGTCAGGCCAAACGGACCTATGTCCAAAAACGCTTAACGCCCTGCAACTTTTTCGCAAAACAAGATATCATGATAATACTTTCATTGATTAGTGATCGTGATAGAAGAAACAAATGTGCTGTCCGAGATTTTTTGGAATTTTCCGGGTCATTGGCCTAAGGCCAAGCCAATTTTTAAGACATGTGTTTTTTTTCGGAAATTGACGGAATATTTCATAACATATTTAGTGTGGACTGAAGCAGACATCTAGTTGCCGTCATTGGGCAAAGTATCAATGACTTCTAGTCATTGACCTGAGGTCAGCTCACGAATAACTGTTGTGAGCCAAAATGTACCACCGTCAAAATCGGCGATGAATTACTCAGAATGGGTAGAAAATGGTAGAACTGGCTTGCACAGACGTAATCAATCCCAGGAACCTCGAAAAGTTTAAAAAAATAACACATTTAGGAAATAAACAGGCTCTCGCGAATAAAGCTCCGCCAATTGTGTAGACTGGTAACTAATGAATTTTTCCAAAATTTAAGCGTGAAAAACCATCACAAGAACCACAAAGATCAATAAAATTTACATGGATGGGCTTTTTCCGCGAAAACAAAGGAACGCTAAAATTAGTTCCCGTTAATTTGTTACTGCGCACGGCTGCGGTGCACGCCGACAGCCGGCGCGAAAATTGCCGTGTCTTTCACTCAATGTTTTGGCGTATATATTGAACAAATCCGAGAAATTAGATGTGTATCCGCACTTGCGGACCTTTACTTGTGCGCTGGTGCCTTCACCTATGCGTTATTAGTCACAGCCCTTGAGATTCAGGCCATCTCTCGGTCTCATGCAGTCGGCTGTGAGAAACATATATAGGACGTAAATTGCTTACTTATTTTCTAAAACTAAAAAATGAAACTAGTTTTGAGCTCTACTCGTCACAAGCTTTCGCACGGTGTGCTTATTTTTATCGTGCGACCAACCGTTCGTGGGTTAGAGGGGGCGGCCAACTGCCCCCCCCCCCCCAGTCGGGCATGATCGTAACCAACCGACGGTCGTGCGCGGGTTAAAAGATGCATTGCTTGGTGGTCACGTCCAATGGGATCGAAAGAAATTAACTAACAAAGGTGTATGCACAAATCCGAAGTCAGTGCTGTATGAGTTGCCATGTTTAAATCACCACGGGTGGACGAAAATATTACTATTCCATGCCTAAAAACGACCAGGGACGTAGTCAAGAGGGGGGCATGGGGCTATGGCCCCCTGAACCAAGCGGTCTACACTTTATATATAACGATTCCACAGGAATCCGGAATAGTGATGACATATATGTTGCAAAAGCAAACATGACACGTTTTCCTGTGCGGTAAATATGAGTTAGATTACATGAAGTTGCTGCTTTTTCCCGTACATTTCGTCATATATTGGTGCCAAATGACAAAATTTGACACTTTTTGACAAAAATTTCCCCCTGAGGAAAATCCCGCTACGTGTCTGACAGCGATGGTTCAAGAAACATCGTGTTGACGGGCCATTGGATAAACGTTACCGTCTGTACGGACGCAAGGACGTCTGCGTGGTTTGGTAAGACATTTAAGTAGTATGAACGATAACGCAAAATTCCTGAAGAACTGGGTTACATTCTGGTGAGAAATGCATCATCCATTGCCAAAAGACGGCGAAGTTAAAAGCATGCAAAACGTGTTACGGCCTGGCGGAACTGAGCAGGGCCCTCAGTTCAGTTTTTCTACCAGTTGAAGCAAGACCCGTTCGGCCTCTTTTTCGCTCCTAATAATCGTACGCCAACTCTAGCTCGCGCGAGCCCTTTGTGGACGGTCTTCGTGTTTCTGTTCGCCGCATTTAATCGACCGCGACCAATCATCGGGCCGGGGTGTCCGAACAAAAAAATCTGTTTCAGCCCGGCTCAAGGCCGAATTCCTGGCCGCCGCTGGTGCCTTGCGATCGATTACAGGGCAGATCACTGCCAGAACGGGTCGCCGTCGCCGTCGGCCAGGAGGTGTTAGGACTCCGAGGGGAGCGTCACGCTGGGCCCGCATGCCCTGTGGCCGCCGTGTGGTGATCGCCTTCCGGCCGTCGCTGGTCGCAGCCGACGGCTGCACGTGAGCTCTGCACTACTCAGAGCCGACTACAGAAGCGGTCGGTTCTGTCGTCGATTCTGACCCCCGGCAGCGTCAGACGGACGCGTCACGGGTTTTAACATTCGCGATTTGGTTTTAACATTCGCGATTTGATCACCATCGACGGTATATATAGGAATATGTAGGGAATGTGGGATACACACACACACATATATATATATATATATATATATATATATATATATATATGTGTGTGTGTATATATATGGAAGGGTTGGTATGATCACCAGCCATTTCTGAACCGTGCTTGCTAGAGCGCTAGAGCGACGAAACAAACACGGGCGTGCGGCGTGGTCCTTAACCTTTATGATAATATCTTGTCCGATCATTTTAAGCTGTACAATGATCTTACAAGTGATTTCAAACGAGACCATGGCAGTCGAATCTGCCATTGGATTCTGCGGGGAGTAGAATGAACTTGGATGAATTTTCTTTATGACACAGAACCTATAGGACATTTTTTAGGTGTCCCGGCACGATTGCTCAAGGAGAGTATGAGCTGAAGCTACTGTTGCCATGCAGTTCAGCGCTTCAGATCACCTCGTGGCGTCTTCAAGGTCCTTGAAAGGTCAAAGCAGTCCAATGTGCACGATTCGTGATTTTTACTTGAGATGATTTCGACTTGAACTTGAAATGACTTTGGAACAGTGGGGACGCAAGTACAGAGGCCACTGACGCTCTGGATGATACACATACATAAAGTAAGGTTAACTTCCGTGAAATGCTTAAAACTTGCCCCAAAGACCCAAGAGAAGGCGTGCCATCGACACTATCGTTGGTTGCACCATGCACTGAAAGTGTTAAAATAAGACGCTCGAGTCTTGGCTGGCAAACAAGTGTATTCAGATAGGGAATTCCCTGGGCCATGGGTGTAACCACCGGGAACGCTGGCTGGAGATGTCACCTCCAAATTTGGAAAAAGGGGCTTTTGTCTCCCAGCCACCAATTGCGGCCGGAAAGTGGACGTTTTACGCCGTTTTCCGTTGGCCGTTTGACTCCGCCATAAACGTAAGATCTAGCCACAGCGCGTCGTTGTGTAATCTACCGGCGATGGTTTGGTTTGGTGTTGGAGCTCCTTCCGCCGGTTCCACTTATGACGTGGATACTGGTTTCGGTTTGTCCCACCGAGGCGTAGTCGCGTCTAGTATTCTCAAGAAATCTTGAGTTCAGTCCAAGGTTTCCCAAACGAAATGTAAGTCACCCGGATCACCACACTTTCGATGTCCCAAAAAATCGCTTCAAGCGGTTTATCAACACGACTGCAAGGCATGAGATTCAGGCGGTCGTGCGACCTGACCACGAGGAAGCGGAAGTTGGGGAAGTCGAGCACGCACCACGCACGCCGCCAGCGTCCTGTGAGAAGTCAAAGTGAGTCGCGGAACTCGACCTGAGCCTCGTTAAGTCGCCGCGGCCAGTTTTCGCGCCGGGAATGTGAAACCGCGACACTTCGGAGCAGTTGGCGAGGTCTGCCATGTGCGCAGAGCTCCGTTATCCGGCTGGATATTGAGAATGGCTCGAGGCGGTTCTGCCAGGAAACCGAGCGGGTTCCATGGAAGCCTTGTGGCGCGGATCCTGGTTCGGTGGCAGAATGTCCGAATTCTGACGTGAAAGTTCGGCCGAATGTAGTGTGTCTCTTTTCTTACAAGCAGAGTTGCCATCTTACTTATCTTGCTATTTCTTTCTTATCTTTTTCATTCGTTAAAATAAATTTGGCCGGAAGGAGCTGAAATCGGTAACGTGAGCGTAATAATTCATGCTAAGTCGAGCTTATTGTCGAACCACGCGGCAGACACCAAGCCTTCCCAAATTCAGAGTAATTTCGCCCCAGGGACGAAAGAAAACGACGTAGCAGATTTTTAAGGTTTCGTCTAAGGTCTTAAGGTTTCGATCAAAGAACGTCACTTATCTGCTACGCTGATTCTGTTCTTGGCCACAAGAGCAAAAACCGGATCTCAAACAGTCACCAGGCCTGTCTTTAATGTGCTTAACCTGCCACCCTTATCAGTTCAATGGAAGCAACGCACTGGAGTTCACTGAAGACGTCATTTTAGAGCTGATAGTTCTAATACGTCAGTAAGTTCTCTGATACGTTCTAATGTTCTGGCGCCCTTTCGGCTTGCTGGGTTATCCCTTATTCTCGGGTAATGTAAAAAAAGACGGCAACAGTTTGACCGTGCGGTCAATGATAGCGGACGTACGAGGAACCCAGGGTCGCTCTGCTGAATCGGCCTCGTCACTGACGAACACTGAGGCTGCCCCAAAGCTCGGCCTGTGACGACCTCGCATTTCGCTGGCAGCGCCAGTCTCTGGGCGCAGAGCCGACATCTGCATAGTGATCTATCGCTAGGCCAGCCGGAACAATGTGCGTACAACGCACTTGGCTTAATAGCAAATTTCATGGATCGCCAAGCTTAAACCCTATTGTTCGTCCAACATACGCCGCATGCTTCGTAATGCAGTTTGACATTTGCGGCGTAGTTGGCGCTCTTGTGCTGTCGAACGATCAGTGCGGATTCAGCTTACGCGCCATACCAGTGCAAAGCTGTGAAAGATTCGCCCAAGCCTTAGATTGCCGCTTTCTGGCATCAAAAGTGGTGGCCAAAAACGCGATTCTCTGCGCAAAAGACTGAACTCCTGAGGCCGAAAGTCTAGTCTCGACGCTAAAATCGATGATTCTGAGCAGCGATACCCGGACACGTGGGGCCTAACACCCCGGACGTCATGGAGGCGCCTCACGACAATGGTAGCATAGGCGTCTGCGGCGAGGTCACGGAAATCTTCCAACAGTTAGGCTTTTGGGAGGCTGACGGAAATCTCTGAACTGCCAGCTGGACAGACGGCTGAGGATGAGCCGCGCAGTTGGCATTCAAGAGAGGAGATCCCGTCAGACGACAGCACGTGCTTGCCGGAATGGCGCTGCCACAAGGCTGTCCTCAGGTCAGAGCTGAGGTCATCGTGAGGTTCAGTTGAAGGTGGACAATTGTCGAGCGGAGTTTGGAACAAGAGAGGAGTCCCAGCAAAGTTTGGGAGGAGACGACGACAGAGTTCATGTTTTTTCTTTTCATGCGTCGTCATGAGCATGTCGTTAAAATTTCAGAGCAGTTTGTTCTCATGTAGTTTGCTCGTACTACTGAACACTGGTATTAAACTACATTCAAATCACGGCAATAATATCCGCATTAATGCAGAAACGAAAAAAAAACGGCTTAAAATAAAAGATAGATAGATAAACGGACTAATAGATATAGATAAATAGAATAAACAGATAGATAAGAGAAAAATGACGCAAAGTTGGGCAATCAAACTGGCAACCAGTTGCGGTGTGGCTGTTTGCAAAAGCGACTAGACAACGAAGTTTGTTATGCTCAAAACACTACATTTTATGTCGAAAAAAGATTCTACCCTTTTATAGAAGGAGGCATGTCTGGAAACTGGACATCAAGGACAGACATCGGGAATCAGAACTGAACAGTGGACTGTGCGTTTATGGTAAATCCAACATAACCTTCAGCTCCATCCTTTCCAGGAGACCTTTCTGCGATGCAGCATGTGCATTGGTCGCATCGCACATCAGATTAACCTAGTCGAAAACGGAGCAAATATCGTCAAAACAACGACCAAACTTATTGTTAAATGCTGAAGGGGCCAAGCACGACCAGCAGTAAAAATGAATCATTCCTGAAACTCTAAAGCTGCGTACGACAAGAAACATTCTAGATAAAAGAGGCAGTACGAGAAGCTGCATCACATACCGAGTACTATACTGTCAGGTTTATGAACACTGCAACTGAACCACTTCAAATGATCTGTGTGATATCTGCATGCTTGAGCTGGATTACAAGTCCAAAATGATGGATGTTGCTAAGTTCCATGCACTGATTATCACTTGTTGAATCTATCTCAACGCCAAGAAATCTCATCCCCAGTTGCTTTCAAATACGCTGAAGCGTCAATCAGTCAGCTTCCTTGAGACAAAATATCGTCGATTCAGTACACGTTATCGACTTTACGCCTCTGAAAATTTAAAAGACTAATGTTGCGTAACATGCTTTACGTGAAGCGTGGGTTTTCCAATTTTGCAAAACGTCCGCATTTCGCTTTAGGAAACCCGGCATGTTTTGTTTGTAGCACGAACGGAGATGGATTTGATAATGCTGACACTGCGCAATGGCTCTGTTGTTCGCGGTCCTTGTGCGTTAGATTGCTTGGAGATTTGTCGCGCAGCTGTGAAAAATTCCCCTGATAAAATCGCCCCAAATGCTATGACTGTTCGAGTGATTTAGCTCGTCTTATGTACAAAGGCGGATGCTTTCCGGCTTTAGAAAGTAATTTTGAAACCAGCCATATTTGAGTGAAATAGGTGCAGACTCATTGCTAATAAAGAATATAGTTCGCCTGCATTTAAAACCATGGGACGTGATTCAAAATGCTGCAGGCAATTATGCACAGTAAAGGATGTACCGGCCAGTGCCTTTCGATACAATTTTCGTGATGCCTGTTACCCATCATACGCAGTCGTTGTCGAGAAATTTGGACATCGAAATAAAACAGAATAGACGTTTTAACCCTCGAACAGTGCTTCTTTTAGCTTTCATGTTATCATGACAACGTTCTCCAAGGATACAGTGTTTTGCATATTGAATTTAACACATGTGGGCGATGCAGGAAATAGCCCCAACTTTCGTGAGGTCATTGACACTATCCTCATACGCTGGCAGACCGGCGCGTGCCTGTTCGTGTCTTCCTCGGCGCGTGCAATAGAGCTCACGTGACAACGGTTGTACTGGACCAAACGCCTCCGTGACAGGCGACATCGCTGGCTGCAATCCGAGCTGATGCCTCCACGTCATGCCGCTCGTGCATTGTTCGTGGCGGAAACTTACGCGCGTGCGCACTGTCCGCAGCGCGGCCATGCGCGCACGCACGCGTTTGCAGCACGTCCGTCCTTGCGGTACTCAGCGCGCGCCAGGACGAGGTTCCTCAGATCGCGTGCAGCACGTTTTTTGGAGGATTCGTGTCGCCCACGCTGATTGCGGCAGGACGGTCCTAGATCGGGTGATTATCGATTCAGCTGTCACGCGGCCGGAAAGGAAGACGTTGGCACGCTGCTGCTGATCGGTGGACCTAACTGTCGTCTGTAACGAACGTTTCAAATTATTTATTTTTGGGGTAAATCGTTGGGTATTTGCTAAAATGCCTAAAACGTGATAATGCAAATCACCCGACTTAAATGGACTTTCCCGGAGACTTCTGTCAAATTTACCTGGATATGTGGTTAACCCTAGTCCCGTATATGGGGGGTCTTCACAATCCCCCTCCATTTTTGATTTTTATTTTTGTTTTTATTTTTATTTTGCGTATCTGTTATTTTTTCCCCGCCAACACTATAATCTGTGGAGTAGCTTCCCGAAACTTGGCGACTTTTCCTGTGCATTCTCTCTTCATATGCCAAATTTTCTCGTTTTCTTTTTTCCAGGGGTGAAGTCAGGCAAACTTTTTAAGAGGCATCCCGCGCCTTTTTTGCACTGCTGGACGGAGAAGAAAAATAGATGACAAAAATGTGGTTTTAAGATTGAAAGTTAATCTGAATATTGAATATTGAATACTGAAACTTAATCTGAATGTATATGCCACTAACTCGGCAAACGTACAACAGTATTTTGTTAGTCTGAGTTTACTTCAAAAGATCAAAGTCCAACGAAGATGAAGGTACAACGTAAAAATTTGGTATCAGGTTCAAGCGCAGTTTTTAATGCTAATTTTTTAAGTGAAAAACCGACATGTATGTGACTTAAAACAATGTTCTCTAGTCAACTTTCAGGTCGTTACCAAGTCAGGTCACGGAACTAGGACTTAAAATGTCTATGTACATGCCCCGTATTATGACAGGACATAGGGGAACATTTTTATCAATTTAAATTGTTTGAAAAACCTTGCAAACAACATGAAATGCATCCAAAGGCATTTCTGAGACTCTAAAGCCATTTAAGGTGAAAAGTCATACGTTGATTTGGTGAAGATGCAACCATGATAGTTTCCTTTTTTGTGCATGACGCCACCTGTGCCAACATTTTATAAACACTCTAGTACGATTTGCACTTTTTATGAGTAAAGTGACGAGTACAAAAAACATATTTAGCTTTTATGTCTTTTCATAAAAATGCCTCCCATTTTACGAACCTTGTGCACGCCCATGAATTTATCCAATATTCTTAACATGTGGGCTAAGGGAAAATTCCATTGCTTAGCTCTCGACTCATGTCAACCGCATATCAAGCGATACATAAACACTGGAATTATAAAAATAAAAACACTTCCTTTTTCACTTTTTTCCCCTGCGTATCCGCCATGTAATAGGTTTTCGACACTTCTTCTGTATGAAAATAAGGTCCACTTCAAAGAAGATTGAGGGCCTTTCTTTGCATTGAAATCAGATGGGTAGTTCCCGAGATTTCCGCTCTCGAGTTCTCGAGATTTCCGGTGGGGTGGGGTCGAATAAGCCCTCCTATGGGAATTCGTCTATGCGTTATGGGTATGTGGAATAGGGTTGGAATCTACCGACTGTTTTGGTTCGACGTATCTGAATATCATGTTTCAGATAGAAATTTACTGTAGCTTTGTGCCAAAATCTATCCAATGTTCTGTGAACGCAAGCCAAGAGCAGATTTCAGTGATTCCCTAGTTCCATAATGGTGCATTCTTCTTGGTCATTATGTTACGGGGTCTCTTTGCATTGATGTGGGATTTAGATAGCTATCATAAGTGCATAAAAGAATCAAGATGACCAGACAAAAACCATATATTATATCGCTGCCCATCAAGCAAGTCTTCTTACATTCATCAACTCCATCTGGGAAGTTACTCAAGATCCTTGTCTCAAGCATGCAATGAATAATGTTCTTGCAATCAACGTACACTGGCTGCAAGTTCTTCCCTAGAAACATAAGTGCACAATGTTGCTGACATTCCTTATCAATGTAGCGGCCATTACTACGGCTTATGACCGTCAACAGAAGCTGAATAGCACAGCGGTATAAGTCATGTTTACAGAAAAAAACGTTTAGAAGGCACGGTTTTTGTGAAGATCTCGTCCATGGATGGAATGGAATCAACGGAAGCAGCAGTAACCATACATGTGAATAAGTAGCCAAAACTGACCCCATTAACCCGGCTCCGCCTGGCGTGTTTTCGCACCCGCGACTGCCTGGGGGTGTCAAAAAGGACACTTCTCTGTTTTCTCAGGATCTAATCAACGGATCTGAACCAGTCTACCCTATGCCAATCGATAGCCCTGACTGAGCCTTGCGATTCAGAAAATACTATGTTACCCTTGGTCACGTGATTGATGGCCTCACAAGCTACATAAAAAGCATAACATGACGTGGGAAAAACTGACATCGGTTTGTACATCATATCATCGGCAATACTGGTCTGAGAGCCTTCAACCAGGTATCAAACGAAAAGTGACAATTTTCCGCATCAAAAGCACGCCCTAATGTTAGAAAATGACTCGTCAAGGTCAGTCTAAGTCAGGTGAAATATTGGTTTTGCTTTACGTGCCAAAGATCGAAACATATTCGCAGCCGTTTTGATCCACGTGACAAAAAGGACGGAAGTGAAGCCTTCTGATGATAAGTTTTGCATTTCATGCTTTTCATCCAGTCAAGGTCAGTTCTGGCCAGGTCAGAGAAGGCTGCATTACTCTTCGTGACAAAGAGTAATAATTACTCGCTGGGATTCTTAACTGCGTCCAGTACAGAACAGAGATGATGTTTCATGATAATTAAATTTGGACTGTTTGCCTTTTGACGGGTCAAGGTCAAGACAGGTCAAGAGAAAGACAGCTATTTTTTCTTTTTGTGACTAGGAACAACAATATCTCTCTGCTACTACTGAACGATCTTCCACAGATAATGTCGTGGTTTATTTCGTTTTGACATCTACCTATGACGCAGCCTGACATGACCTCACGTTGCAACTGTCGGACTTTTCTATGAAGCGCATATAGATTCGCTTGTCTAGCTTGAACGATGTTGAACGTCAGCGGCAACCACTTCTGCCACCCACAATGCAAACTAGTCCAATGGGCATCATGCTTGTGACCTAGCATGATCTCTAATGTCGAAGTATTATGTTTCATATCGGTTTGTATATCCTTTTGAGGACCGTGTCGTATGTGAATCGAAGAAATTCATGCGTTTTATTGGAGAATATCATAAAAAAACGGTGCATGTTTGCGCCACCGCCTGAAGAGACGAAAATATGCGTGCAAGGGTCCATTCATGACGTCACATCTCCATGATCTGACCTAGCATGGAAATGGTTGATGTCAAAATATGTAAAGCTGATTGACAAATAGGTACAGAAAGTTTGGCTGGGCTGACTCTAATGGCTCAGAAGTTACTCAAGAGGAACCGAGGGGTGCCCTACTCGACACCTCCCAGGCGGTGCCGAGTTAATACAGTTGCCAAGAAACGTTCTCGAACACATTACGCAGTTTCGTCCGAACCTCAAAGCCAACGCGGAATCCTGCAGCTCCAGTTAAATGCTCAAGTCAAACGTGGAGTCCGTAAAGCAACGGAAATGATGAAGGCAGCTTGATCTCCGACCAAAAAACTGGCGAAAACACTGGCGGTTTGCAGTGATCCATTGGATGGCATAAATCTGCGAAATCTGTTTTCAATCTCCTCGTGATCCGCCCACCCATAAAATCTGCGCTCCTTTGGAGAATGCTAAACAGGACCGCATTAGTGAGTGTTTTTCTCAGAAGTCGGAAATCTGACGGCCGACTAACGGGCCAGCATCGGATGCCAGGGTCCGTCTCTGTTGCCTGCCACACTTCTTAATCATTATTAATGGTAACATCTACATAAAGCATTACCTGGTATGAATGCAGTTAAAACATTACAATCCAAAACTGCGGACCGTGGTGAAGGCTAATTTGTCTATTGTCATTTGCATACAATACGAATGGTCAGACGATTCTGTCACGCAGCGCATTGCGTCTGCTGGCGAATTGCAATGATCAGCCAAATGTCACACCCGTTTCGCATCCTTTGGCACTCCATTAATTACCGGAAAACCGCCAGTCTTCACGTCGGTGACGTTTGCTGGTTTGATTGGAACTGACAAGGTCAGGGACAACCATCTGGGAAACGTTTCGTGTTGACTGGGCACTGTGGTCTCGGTATTCACAAGATTCAGTTAAAAATACCCGACATGTATAAACATAAAGTCTCTTTTTAACGAGGATGAAACCTCAACCAAACACCACCACCTGCAAATCACCGACCTGCGCAAGCTCAGATTGTATCTGGACAGCACGTGCATCGACCGAGCCCGGCAGATCGGACAACAAATCGTCTCCACATCACGACAGCCGAGCTCGTTCGTCTCCAGGCAGTCTCCCCATCACCCAGCGCCCGTGCCCGGCGCGCCGCTGTGCAGGAGCGCGGTGACGGACGGCGAGCACGTGCTCCACTCACCTGTTCCCCGTGCGGCAGGATCGACACTGCTCGGGCGCCGGCGGCGGCGCGACGAGCTCAGCGGAGGAAAACCGCTAACGCCGCGCCGGCGGCGGCTCCAGCGCCGCAGACGGGGAGGCGGCGGTCCGGCCGGCAGGGACGGTCCCAGGAGGGGAGCGGACTATCGTCAGGGGCAGTCCCAGGAGAGGGAGCGGACTATGGTCAGGGGCAGTCCCAGGAGAGGGAGCGGACTATCGTCAGGGGCAGTCCCAGGAGAGGGAGCGGACTACCGTCAGGGGCAGTCCCGGGAGGGGGAGCGGATTACCGTCAGGGGCAGTCCCAGGAGAGGGAGCGGACTACCGTCAGGGGCGGTCCCAGGAGAGGGACCGGATTACCGTCAGGGGCAGTGCCGGGAGGGGGAGCGGAGTACCGTCCGGGGCGGTCCCGGGATGGGTAGGGCCGGACCACCGTCAGGGGAGGACTAAGTAAGTAGCCTGCCATCAGCTTGGTCTTAAGGGAAGTTCCATGGAAGGGGTGTATTTTCACAAGTCGTACTGCACATAGGTCCTTGAGATGTTAATTAAAAACACCCGTGGTCTTTTGCCGTTTACGTTACATTACACAAACGCGTTCATCTTGACATGTTTGGCTTTCATCATTTGCCTTGGAATGCAACGTTCGGTGTGCTGATATTTCAGGTTGTGTATTAAATGTCCATTCACAGACACCTTCCCCCGTGTTCAAGTCCATGTCCTCGCGTAACTACATAACAAATAAACTCCTCGCGTCCCTGCTCCACGCCACTTATTGTGTTCCCCTCGTTATCCTTCGTGTCTCCCGCGCCATATCACCCCTTTTGTGTCCCCGCCCTGCGTCACCCTTGATGTGCCGCCACATCAGTCATCGTCCTCCCCACCCCCACGTCAACCTTTTTTGCCCCCTCCCCGCTCCACGTCAGTCATCGCCACCCCTAGGCGCACCACGTCCACCGACGCCTCCTCGCCCCACGTTATCCCTTCCACCCCTCGCAGCCCTCCGCCCTGGCGCCCCGTCCAGCGGCAGCGGCCGGCGGCGCCGCGGCAGGCCGGCCGGAAGTCTGCCGGCCGGTCGGAGCCGGTCCCCGCTCCGGCCGGCGGTCACTGGGCCGCGCTGACCGGCCGCGCCTGAAAAACCGCCGCCCGTCCGCGACAGACGCGGCAGACGCGGCGACAGACGACGGGAGCAGACGGGTGTAGCGGGCCTGTCCGGCGGGAAACAGCGAACTGAGCCAACCGGCGGCCCACCGGCCGGACTGACCACGGCTGACCACGGCTGACCACGGCTGACCAGGGCTGGCCAGTGCTGACCAGGGCCGACCAAGATTAACCACGGCTGACCAGGGCTGACCACGGCTGACCAGGGCTGGCCAGTGCTGACCAGGGCCGACCAAGATTAACCACGGCTGACCAGGGCTGACCACGGCTGACCAGGGCTGGCCAGTGCTGACCAGGACTGACCACGGCCGACCACGGCTGACCGCGGCTGACCAGGACTGACCACGGCTGACCAGGGCTGACCGAGGCTGACCAGGGCTGACCAGGACTGACCAGGAATGGCCAGGACTGATCAGGACTGGCCAGTGCTGACCAGGACTGACCACGGCCGACCACGGCTGGCCAGTGCTGACCAGGACTGACCACGGCCGACCACGGCTGACCGCGGCTGACCAGGACTGACCACGGCTGACCAGGGCTGACCGAGGCTGACCACGGCTGACCAGGGCTGATCAGGACTGACCAGGGCTGGCCAGTGCTGACCAGGACTGACCAGGAATGGCCAGGACTGATCAGGACTGGCCAGTGCTGACCAGGGCCGACCAAGATTAACCACGGCTGACCAGGACTGACCACGGCTGACCAGGGCTGACCGAGGCTGACCAGGGCTGACCAGGACTGACCACGGCCGACCACGGCTGACCGCGGCTGACCAGGACTGACCACGGCTGACCAGGGCTGACCGAGGCTGACCAGGGCTGACCAGGACTGACCACGGCTGACCAGGGCTGACCAGGACTGACCTGACCAAAAATGACCAACACTAACCTCTACTGACCAAGACTGACCAAAATTGACCAAGGCCGACCAAAACTGACTCAGATTGACCAAAGCTGACGAAAGTTCACTAAGACTGTTCAAGATTGACCACGAGTGGCAAATACTGACGAAGACGGAGCAAAGTTCGGCGCTGCTGACTAAGATTGACCAAGAATAACCTAACTTGACACTTTCTGACCAAGGCTGACCAAGACTGACTAAGACTGACCAAGGGTGGTCGCGACTGAGGAGTATGGATTAAGACTGAACTAACTGGCCAGCCGGCGACGAAAACAACACATCTGCCAGCAAAGCGGAAAACTGAAGCGACCACCTTGAGCAGCAAAACAAGGAATAAACGAGCATCACGTTGACAGCTTAAATATCTTTCGGCAGGGTTAATGTGTAACAGGGACTCACCACGCCTCGCTGGTGGTGAAATACAATGCGGCGCTGAGTGTGGCCACGGACATAGACGCTTGGCAGCGTACGCAGCTTCCAAACACCCACTGCGGCCGCAAACCACAGCGTAAAACCCTCACGCACGTGAAGTGCGCGAGGAACTTAACAGGAAACTGAGACTGGAAGATTGCCTCTGGTCCGCCAGTCCTCAGCACTGAGACACGAAACCGGCAATCCTTCAATTATTGGCGATTTTGTAGAGTGAAGTTTCCTGGGAAACGTACGCCCGAGTGAAAAAATTGCGTAAGTGAGCTGTGACGCCAGAAGTGTCACAGGATACCTGCTCGCGATCAGTTCACTCTTGCCCCCTCCTCCGCTCCCGCTCACGCGCATACCAAACATCGGTTCTGAGTTCAGTGGATAGATCCCGACCGGATGTGGAATACCGTGGGAAAACTGGTCACCTCTGCAGGTGCCGTTTACACAAGAAATGGATGGAGGACACACAGGGACGTAGCCAGGGGGGACATGGGACCAAGCCCCCTCCCCCTTGAGCCAAGCAGTTTACACTAGGTATATAGCGATTTTGCAGGAATACGTAGTAGAGGTCGTGTATATGTTGCAAAAGCAAACGTAGGTTATTCGGTTGGTTACGTACGAGGTAAATCACTTTAAATTGCTGCTTTTTCCTATAAATTTCGTTATATGCTAGTGACATGAAAATCTGACATTTACCCCCGCCCTCATCCTGAGGAAAATCCTAGCTACGTCGTGCCTGGGGACCCATACAAAATGGTGATCTGATTAACCCTATTCCCATTTGGAAGAGGCTCCAGAAATATCCTCTGTTTTTTGCTCACCGTTTTCATTTTTTTTTAATAGCTTCATGAAACTTAGTCACGTTTCCTATATATTCTTTCTAGTCATTGCGAGAATTTTTAACAATGTTGCCTTGCCCCGAGGCAGAGCTAGGCCATGTTTTGAAAGACGCATCAGAATTTTTGGCACTGTTAAAAGTAATAGAAAAATGACTAACGAAAATAACATTTTTAACCCTATTCCCGGCAGGGGGGGGGCGGAATCCGCCCCCCTCGGGTTTTTTGCTTGCCAATACCAGGCTTTTTAACGCAGCTTCACGAAACTTGGTCACTTTTCCTAGCTGTTCCTTCTACGCGCTGTGACAAAATTTCGAAATTCTATTTTGCTCAGGGGCGGAGCCAGGCAACGTTTTTGGGAGGCACCTCAGGTCATTTTTGACCATGTTGAGGGTAAAAGCAAAATGTCTGCCAAAAACAGAGTTTTTAAGATAGAGCTTAAAACGTTATATGGATGTATAGCTAAATAGTTGGGCAATGTGCATATGTAATTTTGTTTATCTGAGGTTACTTTACAAGGTCAGGTCAAGGTCAAAAGTCCAAAATTGTTTTTTTCGCTATAATTTCGGCGCCGTTTTTTCAAATGCCAAACTCGGAATATATATGACGTAGAAAGATGCCCTCTACTTGTGTACCAAGTTTCAGCTTGATATCAGGTCGGGTCACGGAGCTATGACCTAAAATGTCAGTGAGCGTACCCGATATCGCAAAAGCCAAAAAATGAATTTTTTGGAATAGAGTGAATTCAATCGATTAAAAACGTTTGCAGATAATATTGAATGCACACGACATCATTCCAGGTGACCCCAAGGTCACTGGAGGTCATTTAAGGTCAAAGGTCACAAGTTGATCTGAAGAACGTGTGACCATGACAGTTCCCCCTTTTTCATGTCCCTGGCACCGCCTATGCTAACATTATACAAACATTGTAATGCGATTTGTACTTCTTTAGCATAACATGACTAGCAGAAGCTAAAAAAGTGTTTTGGCCTCTTTTGTTCATTCCGTTATTAGAAAACTAATCCTCTGATTTTTGAAACCCTGTGAACGCTCATGAATTTTCTCAAAATTTCATATTTGCATACCCATGGTAAAAGCCCTATCCATAATCTCTCGATTCATGCCAGTTTTATCGAAATCGGTCAATAAACAACGGAGTTATAAGAAGTCCAAAAGTACCCCCATTTTGACATTTTTGCCCCCCTGTATCCACAAATTTCAAAATTTTGAAAATTTCTTTTTTTCAAAATGTAGTTCACGTCACGGCAAATCGATTGCTGTTTGTTGCGATGAAATCAAATAAGTAGTTCTCGAGATCTCAGGGGGGCCGAATCCGCCCCCCCCCCCTGCCGGGAATCGGCCATACCGTCTAGCCCTCCGGGAATAGGGTTAAGATAAATCTCAGAATTTTATACGAGCGTATAGGAAAACGATTAGCAAACCACACAAAAATATCTTTGTTAGCCTGGCCCGCTTCGAAAGCCTAGGTCAAGGTTAAAATTCAAAATAGTGCTACATTTTTTTAACACTACTTTTTTAACACTACCTGCGCTTTAATGCCCTGTAGTTGATGTCATGGAGAATCGATTGTCTTTGTTACGATAAGATCGGACGGGTGATGTTCGATATCTGAGAGGGGGCCGAGTAATACCCCCTCCCATATCAGAAAGCGTACCAGCACTTTAAGGACGGAAATAGAGTTAAGTAAGAGTGGTGGGCAGGAGCATAGGAGCCGGGGGGAGAGAGGGCAGTTCCACCCTCCCCCCTCCACCTTGGGCAGCATTTGAGATCAACTCTATGGCGGTACATGGAAGAATCGAGGTAAAAATCAGATTTTCTCCTCCCCATCTCGACAGAGGTTCCAACGCCACTGGTGGTGAAATATGGCTAGGGATGGAACATAAACCGCGGAAAGCAGAAAATAAATGAAGAACTCGTCGTTACGCTCAATTATGATGCATGTGTCATGTTTATATTCAGAAAACTTTCACAAGATTGAAACATTTCAATGCTGGCCGCAAAGCATTCATTGTAACCGCTTGTTTCAAAACCTGGTGAGCCAGCCTAGATTTTCAAACCGTACGTATTTTTACCGTACCTAGGTATTTCTGTTTCACACTAAAATATCACTTATTCTATGAAGTTGTAATTTCAATGTTATTTCCCGCGTATGTACTAAAAACATAAACCGCGTCCATAAATATAATGCTTTACCCAGCTGTCGCCTCGCTTTCGGCACATAGTGTGGTGATACGAGGCAGTTACGCAAATTACGTACGTCTTCGAGCCGTACGTATTTCCCGGTATTTCCACTGCACGCCAAAATGCCACTTATTCTATGAAGCTGTGACTTTAGGGTTATTCTCCAACCCACTTGCCTCGCTTTCGGCGCACAGTGTAGCGATACGAGGCAGCTACGTGAATTAGAGGCAGCCGATTACGGCGCGAGAAATCGACCGTAATTCACCGCCTCGTTCCTCCACAGTCGCCGCGGACAGCCCGGCTGACACCTCCTGGCCGACGCCTCCGTCTCTCGCCGACCGTCACCCGCCCCGCGCAGAGCACCGGCGGAACCGGCGGAACCGGCGCAGCCAAGGGAACCAGCGGAACCAGTCGGCGCCAGCGAGAGCACCGGCCTGCCCGGGTCAGACTCCGACTCCTGCGACCTAGATCCAGCCGGTTATGACTCGGTCAGCTGCTGCGGCCGGTCATGACTCGGTCAGCTGCTGCGGCCGGTCATGACTCGGTCAGCTGCTGCGGCCGGTCGTGACTCGGTCAGCTGCTGCGGCCGGTCGTGACTCGGTCAGCTGCTGCGGCCGGTCGTGACTCGGTCAGCTGCTGCGGCCGGTCATGACTCGGTCAGCTGCTGCGGCCGGTCGTGACTCGGTCAGCTGCTGCGGCCGGTCGTGACTCGGTCAGCTGCTGCGGCCGGTCGTGACTCGGTCAGCTGCTGCGGCCGGTCGTGACTCGGTCAGCTGCTGCGGCCGGTCATGACTCGGTCAGCTGCTGCGGCCGGTCATGACTCGGTCAGCTGCCGCGGCCGGTCGTGACTCGGTCAGCTGCTGCGGCCGGTCGTGACTCGGTCAGCTGCTGCGGCCGGTCGTGACTCGGTCAGCTGCCGCGGCCGGTCATGACTCGGTCAGCTGCTGCGGCCGGTCGTGACTCGGTCAGCTGCTGCGGCCGGTCATGACTCGGTCAGCTGCTGCGGCCGGTCATGACTCGGTCAGCTGCTGCGGCCGGTCGTGACTCGGTCAGCCGCTGCGGCCGGTCATGACTCGGTCAGCTGCCGCGGCCGGTCGTGACTCGGTCAGCTGCTGCGGCCGGTCGTGACTCGGTCAGCTGCTGCGGCCGGTCGTGACTCGGTCAGCTGCCGCGGCCGGTTATGACTCGGTCAGCTGCTGCGGCCGGTCGTGACTCGGTCAGCTGCTGCGGCCGGTCGTGACTCGGTCAGCTGCTGCGGCCGGTCATTACCAGCGGGGTCCGCGGGTGTGACCGGCCCTGTGACCGACTCCTCGCCGCCACCTGGACCGGCAGCCACAGCGGCTCCCCGGGAAAACAAGCAGCCGTGGCGCAGAGGCGGTGCCAGGGGCACGCCCAGCACGAAACCTCACCCGGGTCGGCGTGCGATAGCCTTTACGACCTGACTTGTTTCGATTCAGTTATCAATCATGCGAAGTGGTCGGGATGATTTCGTTCGGCGTCCACAGAAAGTCAATCAGACACGTTTGCTTTCCATTTCAGAAAGACCAGCCACGTCAGAACCCCGTGACGTAAAGCCTGCAGGCGCCTTCGCTTTGATCCGTTATCGCTTCCGTCAACAGCATTGTCTCTTTTCTGAATGGCGCAGATCGCCTTGAATCGGCCTGGATGTCGTGCGTCTGCAGCAGCTGCAGCAGTGGCCTCCACCAGCTCTGTATTATACGCGGTATTCTTTAACTGGAAGCCACGCAGGCGGCAGCATATTTCACGGGGAGATTCGCTTCTCCTCTTCGCACCGCACTATTAATGCTGCGCCGGGCGCTGCAGCTGGTGTCGGCCCCATTTGGACCAATTATTCTCGCTACGCGCCGAGTTGCTGAGGTGGACGCCTTTTGTCATGCTCCACGCGCCAAGGTCACTCCGGAATCTTCCGCCCGAGGAGTCGGCGAACACCAGGGGCAGCGCCAGGCACGAAAAAAGGGAGGATGTCACGACTCTCAAACCCACGCCCTCCGGCCGGAACAGACCGACTTTGACATCCCGCCAGGTGCAGAGGCGGGAGAACCTCCCCTGCCCAGCCCCTGGCTCCGCCCCTGGCCGGCCCCGGACCGTCCGTTCGGCCACGGTTCCCTGGCGCGCGACAAAACGCCGCCGACGACGCGCCCTTGTCGCTGCGAGGCCCGCCGACCGGCGCGGCGTCGTCCATTTAGCGACGGCCGCCACTAAAACACTGCCGCGCGCCGACGAGACGCGGCAAAAGCGGCGCGTCAAGACCTGGCCCGGAAGTACGCGAGGAACCCCCCCCCACTCCTCGCGTTCTGGGAGGGGGTCAGGTGACGCGCCCGCCAAGGTCGCCAGCATCTGCCACGGTGTTTTGGACCATTTTTCTTTGCGCTGACGGGCGCTGCGCCTTGGGCGGTGTTGTCATCAAGAAGCTTATGGAATCGTTAGCCCTTGTAAACAGGACATTCCATTCTCTCTTTCTCTGAATTGATGAGGTGAAGGTCCAGAGGGGATGCTGCGCATTTCCACCTTTTTGATGTCGTTGGCGCATGTCTAAAAATATTTTCACTGTTGCTGCAAGCGCCGGGATCGGCAAATTTCGCGCCCCTCTTTTGAACAGAGCTGCGGTCGCACTGCTTCATGAGTTGGCTGGATCCGCCCCTGGTGATGAATCTTTGGATCTTTGGAATCGATCACCTGTCATGTTGGCGGATAAAGAACGCAGGTGATCTTCGTTTGATAGAAACGTGCGCTGCAGCAGCCCACAGTAAATGGCACCCTGGCTGTAACGGTCGCTTGTCCAGTCCAAACCGTGTCTTGCTATGCAAAACTACGTAGGCCAAGACTAAATTTCCGTAAGACTAAATTTCCTTCATTAGGCAGCGGCCAAGGAGGACGGATTTTTCCAGCATAGGGGAGCAAAAAGAAATGTAAGTCGGTTCTTTGAATGTGACACAGTAATACAGGAAAATAAAGCCAAATAACGCGTTAGCACGCACAGGGCCCTGGCCAGAAAATGGAAATGAGAAGAACGAGCAGCGAAAATTCATTCGATAAAGAGCACCACGAATAAAGTGAGCAAGAGAGCGAAAGCCATTTTTTAGGCAGGCGACATTGATTGATAGCTGACTGGAAGTAACTGGCAATGACGATCAGTTCTGTCCCACTCAGGAGTTTCTACAACAGCTGACATTTCGTCTGTTGCCATCACTGAGAGGGCTAGTCGTTTGTTATTTTCCGACGTTGGTCAGACCATGTGTTTCAAGTGATGGTGGCCAACTCATCATTCACCAGTCGACGCATCATCTAACTTGTTCAGGTCGTGGCTCACTCTTCACCGTCTTTTAATACATGCATTGCTATGGCATTCTCAATTCAACAGTCGCAACACCAGAGCAGCGAACTGTGTGCGTCGACTGACTTCACTATCAAACATCAATCTGCAAGCAGTGCCGCGTCCGCTTCAGTGGAACCTTGACCTCCGTCATCACCCCCGTCTCCCAGCGCACAGCTTCTCAAGCGCTGACGTCATCGCGCCATTACCTAACGTAATCAGCTGGCTGCGCGGCGGAGGCACTCGCTTTTGCGGAGACGTCCTCCACCTCCGGTAACTCGACCGCTGGTTTCAGATCTGAAATCAGCGGCACAATTACGCCTCTCCTCTCTCATAAATCATGCAAAATAAACGTCACGGAAAAAACGCACTGCGCATCTTTGGTAAACAACGCCGCGTGCCTGAATCTCGTTTTAAAAGACTGCGTCGTTTCGGTTTCCATAGTGACTGCTCTCCACCGGGAATCCGTCAACGTCGGAACGGCGCGTGGCATGCGTAATTGGTTATCGTGACTCGGCAGCTAGGCTCCCTGTGGGGCAGACACTGGTGGTGTGAATAACTCTGCTGCCTTCGTAGCGAAAAACCTGCTCCTCGGCCGCACGGCCTTTCTGATTTGAAGTCAGATGTTGTCGCTGATGTTGCGGCGAGCACACCAGGACCACGCCTCGGCCGGTTTCCAGAAAACCGGTTTGAAGTAGTTGGTGGTTTCTACTTACGTTTTAAAGCGGAGCAATGCAGCTTGTGACCTTGTGAGGGAACCACCGAAGGGGGGGGGGGAGAGAACGGCGCAGTGGATATGTTAAGTATTTTGAACGTGACAGTGTCTCCTATTCGCTGATATTTACTTCTTGAATAACCAATGTTCGGTGTGTAAATCAAAGCATTTTTACCTTCACTCGGAAAGGTCTTATGTTCGGTTAAATCTTGGTCAGTTTAAACCTTCGTCAGTTAAGGGGGCGTCATCTTTTTGCACCACCCCTGCTTTATGAGGGCAATGGAATCTGTCAAACGGGGCAGACCTAGGATCGTACCAAGCAGATCGTGACCGGTTGCGCTTCGCTCCGTCTCTGCGGGCGGCGGTCAAAATGCGAGGAGATGATCCAGCAATACGTCTCCCACCGCAGACGTTGACTTCCACTGCTGGAGCCTCCCGGGCCCACGTCAGCGGCGGCGGGGCCGGTCCTTCTAACGGCACGCGTCGCGGCTTTGCGCGAGGGGTCAGCGGAATTTTATCGACGCAGTCTGGCAACAGTCTGGCCACACTGTTCAGGAGACCGGCAGACTCGCTCAGGAGACCGGCAGACCCGGTCAGGAGACCGACAGACGGCTGCGGCCGGGCGGTCCACACGGCCAGGAGTGTCTGTGGGCCCTGTTTGGGTCGAGCAGAGGTTTTCTGATTTGTTCAGAGGTTTTGGAAAAACAGGGCCCGTGTCAAAAAGGCAGAGATCGCAGTCGAACCGTTGAAACGAAAGCCATTTTATGTCCTGGGGCCGCCCATGCCCGACCTTGAGGTAAAACTGAGAGCTTGACGTCAGGCATGCGAGTGTGGTGCATAAATCTGCGTGAAAAGCTTCAGGCGGATGGTTTAAATAAAACGGTGGTTTTGTCGCACCTAATTCTTTTTTTCACTTTTTAGATGAGCCCATAATTGTCCTCTCGACCAAAACGTAGAAAGAACATGAATCTCTCCCGTTGTGATCCCATTTCTCTGTTTTTATTCGTAGATTATACTCGCCAGCCAGCCGTCTCACACGAGCGCGTTTCTTCCTAGACGTGCGTGTTTCCAGCGTAGTAATCGGAGACGGGGAGCAATTTATAAACGTGAGAAACCCCGTCATCCATTAATTGTGCGCCCACAACCCGGATCTCAGCTGGGACTGCGGGAATGACCTTGGCAGCAGCGGGCGACTGTAGCCTGCGGCGACAGTCAGCGACCCCGCGCGGCGGATGCTACGCCGGGCACAGCAGGCTGTTGGCTCCGACCCTCAGAACACCGCCACCAGGTCGTCTTCGCCGGCTGAGATCGAGAGAATGCTACGACAGTCGGTTCCTGCGCCTGAAATTAGGCTGCACCGTTACCTGTCAGGTGACCGGCGGCTGACGGACAAAAACTTGACTATAGGTTGGACGCCTGAGTTCAAGAGGCGGTGCGTCCTGACGCACAAACACACTTCAGTGCCGCACCTCGACGATTTCGTCAGACATTTATTGGCGTTGAAGCTGGACCTTGGGCCTTGGGCTTGGCCGGTCCAGCCCGCAGCTAACGTCGAAAATGCAAAATCTGGCACGTGCAGACATTTTGACAGAACCGCCTCGTCTCGCTTCATCTCAAGGAGCTCTAGCGTCATGGTTTGAATAGCAGCGTGCCAGCACCGATCACTGAAGAACGCATCAGAGCCTGATTTATGGTGACTCCTTCATCGCCAGTTTAGTCGGGAAGACCGTTGAAGTTTTCCGGCGTTTCTTTCCATGCAGCGCCATTGCCGTAGCGATAAATCCCTCGCAAGGTCGGAGGACGTGTCCCTCTCCATCTGACGCGGATAATGCTTAGCTGACGTCGATACCACCATCGGTCTGAAGTTGCCAGTGTCTCAGTGTCGGCTGTTTGCCACTGTGCGCATCCAGGCGAGCATCAGAAATCCTGGTACGTTGCTGTGGCAAAAGACAGAAGATAACGAAACGTGTCAACACCGAGGGTTCAGAAGGGGAATTTGTGGCTTGTTTGGTCGATTTTTTCACTGCAATGTCTGATGCGTTGAATTGCATGATACCGTGTAGACTTTCGCAAAATGCCTATTATTCTGGACTTAGGCCGATAAAGGAAACGTGTGGTGTCGCAATTGATGGTTCACGCAGTTATTCAGAAAGCCTTTACCATTTACCCCATTTAGCAGCTTAAGCGGGAAAACATTATCATTGCTGCCAAAGTTATGCCCAAAAACATGAGCGGCCAGTGTTAAGTATCAGAAGAAGTTTGGGTGGACTGAGCAGTTTTACACATCACGGGTCGGACGTCAAGTCTTCTGAGTGTCGAATCAGACTCAACGGCGACCGCAAAAATAATTACCTATGAAACTAGCTTTGGCGACATCTGTGACGTCCATCACGGCAAAACTAACTATGTGACGAAAAAAACATGAAGGGCCACTGACAAGAATGGAATCAAGTCCTTGTCGCAAAAGCCTGCATTATATGCGGTTAAATTTTGTCCAAATTACGGTCTGACCCTAACCTCAGGTCACATACCTGGTACCCTTTGTTATCCATTACGACTCTGGTAGTTCGTGGCGAAGAAAGGATGGCGATCTTGAAAAGGTCAATACCTGGCCTCGCTGTGAGGTCAGGGTACTGTTTTCTGCCAGGGTTAAACTTTTGAAAGTCATCACGACTGGCTCCTACAAAATCCTGAGGGCCGACGGCCATTCACGCACATACTTTGACCCGACAACGATGATCACTAGACTTTGAACGGAGATCGATGGACCAACAGGTCGCGAACGCCCGCAAAAATCGTTCAACGCTGAAGAGAATGACGGGTTTGGACGAACCAGAACTACTCTGTCTTGTTTTTTGGTAATTTCAGCGATAACAAGGTTAGAACGGCGATGAATTTCGGAACAGGTCCGCGACTTTTTACCTTCGGCCCGGCGAGAACGGCAGGCCGTAGCGCGGCCGATCCATCGTCAGTGGAGGACGGCCGCATGCGTGTCAGTCTTTTTTAAGGCCGACACTTTACATTTTTTGGGAAGAGTTGCCGCCGGGCCAAGTAAGTACTCTCACAAAGCCCTATGGGGAGTTAAAATGTGCAAAAAACTTAGAATCCCGAGGCACAGGTAGCCCAGGTCAGGTCAGTGGACGTCAGTCAGAAAGAAATGATCAGTATGAAACACTTTGTGTTTTTCTTTTAGGTTTATTTGTCGCATCCGAAAGAAACATTGTGGGGAACTATTCCAGCGCAGGAATGCACCTACCCGGGATAGGTCAAGTCGATCGAGGTCAGTCTATGTCAGATATTGGAAATGCAGCTCATTCTAAATGTAACGCAAAAAAGTTAGCGGAAAAGAACTTGACCACATGATGAATGATGAATCCAAATAGTAGAAAGCACAAGCAAGCAAAGTCAGATTAACCCGTCCCCGACTGGGGGGGGGGGCAGTTGACTGCCCCCCCCCCCTGAGGTTTTTCTGGGATTGCGAGAGAACCAACAAACACAGAGTCACAAAACCTTGTGTACCTTTTGCTCCATCAATTTTACGTCTCGTGTCAAAATTTTGACCTCAGATCAGGTCAGGTACCTGACCTAGGTCAGGTCAAACAGACCGAAGTCCAAAAAAGTTTAGCTCCCTCTAACTTTTTCGCAAAACAAGATATCTCAGTAATACTTTCAGGGATTAGTGATCGTGATAGATGCAACAAATCTGCTATCTCGGATTTTTCGGAATTTTCCGGGTCATTGACCTAAGGTCAAGCCCATTTTTAAGACATATCGCCGTTTTTTCTGAAATTGACGGAAAATTTCATCACATTTTTAGTGTGGAGTGAAGCAGACATCTAGTTACCGTCATTGGGCAAAGTATCAGTGACTTCCAGCCATTGACCTGAGGTCAGGTCACGAATAACTGAAGTGGGCCAAAATGTACCACCGTCAAAATCGACGATAAATTACTCAGAATGGGTAGAAAATGGCACAACGAGCTTGCACAGATGTAAGTAATACCAGAAACCTCAAAAAGTTTGAAAAAGTAGCATATTTTGCAAATAAACAGGCTCTCGCGAATAAAGCTCTGCCAACTTTGTAGATTGGCAACTAATCAATTTTTCCAAAATTTAAGCATGAGAAACCATCACAAGTACCACAAAGATCAACACAATTTACATAGATTATCTTTTTTCGCAAAAATAAAGGAACGCTAAAATTAGTTCCCGTCAATTTGGTACCGCATACGGCAGCGGCGCACAGTGACGCCTGACGGGAGAATTATGGTGTCTTTAACTCAACGTTTCGGCGTATATATTGAACAAATCTGAGGAAATTAGACGTGTATCGGCATCCGCGGACATTTACTTGTGCGCTGGTGCCTTTACCTATGCGTTATTAGTCACAGCCCTTGAGATTCAGGCCATTTCTCGGTCTCATGCAGTCGGCTATGAGAAAACATATATAGGGCGTAAATTGGCTTAGATATTATCTAAAACTAAAAATGAGACCAGTTTCGAGCTCTACTCGTGACGGGCTTTCCAACGGTGTGCTTATTTTTATCGTGCGACCAACCGTTCGTGAGTTAGAGGGGGGGGCAGTCAACTGCCCCCCCCCAGTCGACGGTGTTCGGGACGGACCGACGGTCGTGCGCGGGTTAAAGTCATACAAGACCATCTAATAAAGATGCACCATTCCGCCTTCATCCCGCCTTCTTCTCATAACCTACTCTGACAATTTTCATCAGGGTTTGTGCTGATGCATAATGTTGACCCCGGTTGACCTCGAATGACCTCAGTCGCAGATACCATCCCGGATGCAGTCGCCAGTTTTAAGGGGGTTTCAAAAATAGTTTGCATGCGCTGCCCAGCCGCCAAGTGAATCGCCACAATAGGCACATCAGTCAGTGGCGGTTTTTCGGAGGGAGCAAGGGAACAACGGGCAGTTGCTTCCTGCCCGGCACTTGCGACAGAATAAACTAATTGGCCTTTGGCAGAGCGTAGTGCCATCTTTTCCGACGGGGGGCTACAAACCATCCGACAAGCTGGAGTGGGACAAACATACGAGTGCCGGTAATAATAAACATAATAATAAAATACATACGTTCATTCGACTTCTGTGAATGAACGTTTGATGCGAGGCTCACGAGGATACTACCGACTGCTAGTAGCTCTAGAAAAATGTTCTTCAGCGAGACAGCTGAACTGCGCAGGATGAGGACTGAGGAGGAAGGTCCACCCACGGCTGAGAATCATATCAGAGGAACAATGACGTCATATTATTTTAGACTGAAATCGGTTCAGCTGGTGGAATAAGGAAAGGCTTTTTTCCTCGGTGATAACGCATGGCGAACAAGTTTATCGGCGCACGAAAGGATGGCGCAGTTCGAGAACGGGAGGAAAAGGGCGCGGTTTGACGCTTCGCGAGCCGACCTATTTGCATGTCATAATAGAAACACCATTTCCTTGATGCCATCGATTTTCATCGCAGGAAAACAATCAGGGACTGTTCAGAAGTCACTCCATGACGGAGAATCACCGAAGTAAGAATTTACGTGCATCGGTCGCTTCGGCGTCATTTCATAGACGCAAACTTCCTGACTGTGCCACTTGCGTCTCCCGAGGCTGACTGTTTAGTCACCTGCCAATATTCACCTGTCGAAACTGCAGAACTATGAGGCCTACAGGCCTTCAAAGGCGTTTCGGTCTTCAGGCCCGCTTAAGGGCGGATCACCACAGCACAAACTCGGTTTGGCCTTGCCAGTCAGATTATCCAAATTCTAAGGGTCCGCGTTTAAAATTTTTTTATAATAAATTTAATTTTGAATTACGTATATGTCTATCTTAAGTTTAAGATTTTGAAATTATATATATATATATATATATATATATATATATAGATAGATATTCGTTTATTGCCTCTGGGATTAAAAAAACAGACGGCGCAGGAAGTGTTTTGTGCCATGCGGCTGCACACAACGGTCACCCGTGACCGGCTGACCTCTTCGGTTTCGGACTAGTGTCCATTCTGGGGCTCGAACCCAGCGCCTGCCACACTCCGGACAAAGTCGATGGATTTCTTATCCGACAGACCACGGCGGCTGCAATACAGCGCCAGGACAACGCCATGCGGGTCGAATGAGATCTTGGGTGGAAGCCCACGTACTTGGGATGTCATTCTATATAGTTTTGGAAGGGCTTGAGCCCCTACATTATTTTTTTAGCCCTCCCAATGTTTCCTTACTCCTTAAAATGGAACGTAGGTACGATACTAATTATATGTATGCCCGTATATGCATACACTATATATATATAGAGAGAGAGAGAGAGAGAGAGAGAGAGAGAGAGAGAGAGAGAGAGAGAGAGAGAGAGAGAGAGAGAGAGATTTATAATGTGTTTCGCTTGAGGACCAAATGCAAAAATTAAGGAATGATTTGCGAAATTGCCGTCGGTCAAAATAAACTGGCTCATTCCTAAGAGGAATTCATATTTGGAGATAGGAAGGGTTGTTAAAAAGTTCAGTTTGGCCATTAGTCTAATCATTTCTCGAAACGATACCCACACACGCAGCGTTCCCAGGATTACAAACCTTTTTCGGCTGTGGTGGGGCGCACCATGGAATAGACATAGGGACGGAGAGGGCTGGAGGGAGAAAAGGGGAAGGACGGCGATGTGATCGTCCTCTTTGGGGAAATTTGACATTAGCCACATGAGGAAAATCTTCGTCCCCCATACGCGCACTTTTTTGGGGCTGTTACTACAGAACTGCGAGCCATTCATGATCGAATCAGAATCGATTCCAATTCATCAATTCTTTTCTTGAATCAGGACCAGAATCGATTCCGTACTCAGCCGATTCTAATCGCAAATTAAATCAGAGTCAGAATCATCTTTCGGCTCAAGAATCGGAATCGAATTGATTCACAGAGTTCTTGGGAATTAATTTCAAAATCCTGATTCATTTACATGCAAGATTTGTTTACCTAGAGAACGAGACCATTTATTATCAATGTAAAATGTTTCGCCCACCACGGCGCGGGGTCGCTCTGTGGTCGGCATTGTGCGGGCCACGCGGTGGGAAGCGGGCGCCACCTTTTGCGCATGACCAGCACCAAGTGTGCCTGATTCAAGCGCCCACCGCCAGGCGGTAGTCGCCTCGGCCGTCTGGTTGCACCCCGGCGGTGGAGCCGCGCATTGCCGCTAGGCGGCGGTGGGCGCTGCATCAGGCGCCTAGGATGCTGCTGCCGGGTTTGGCGCATGCGCCAAAGGGGTGAACGACCCATCCCGTCGCGCGCGATGTGGGCCGCGAAGGCCCGGCTTTCGTGGCACTCCGCACCGTGGCTTCTTTGGGGTAGATCATGTGGGTGTCGGGCCAAAGAGGGTCTCGAGATTCTGGGATTGGGGTTTCCCCTGCGTAAATGTAGGCGTTGACTGTGAATGTGCTTGTACCGAATGTATCACGTTGAATGTTAGGAGCTGTTGTACGATTCTGTAGCCGCAACTTGTAATTAGTGAATATATGGGATTCAAGAGATCAGTTATCTTTCTCCTTAGTGCGGGGTGCCGGGACTACTCTGCAGTGAGCGCAACACGTGTGTGTTCCGGGTCGCACGTAACAACCGTTTGGCAGGCGAGCGAAACGGCGAAACCGGTGCTTCTGGCTCCCCGTGACGAGTTCGGCCGACGACTCACGGTGGAGGGTGGAACGGTGCTGGGCGGTGCGAAGCGCTGTTTGGTGTCGTGGTAAGGTCCGAGTCCGGAAGAACCCCCCACCACGCCTTTCTACATCAATATTCATCAGAATAACCATGAGGTTTATCAGCAGTGGCAACAGGTTACTAAGCGAAAATAAGAAATGAAAATTCAAGTCATGTCGCCATGGACAGTGAAATATTTACTTTACTGTTGTTGCTTCTTGTTCAACATAAATGTAAGAAGCTTTGGCTGTGGATGGTTACTGGTGAACACTTTGGTCTTCACTCTAGACCCCAGACACCGATGTATTTACATATTGGAATTTTTGCATCTTGGCAGCCGTTGCAAACTGAATTTAGACACAGTACTGTATGCCTATGAATACAGATGTCAAGCATATAAGATATATCCTATTATTGTTCCGTAATACTTCTGTATGATCTATAGCAGACCCTGGGATCACACAGAACCCAAACTAGGGATGCACCGGATATCCGGTCCGGCCGGATATCCGGCCGGATATCAGAGATTATCCGGTATCCGGTATCCAGCCGGATATTTTTGTGATCCGGCCGGACACTGCCGGATATTTAACCTCCCGGTGCACAATCAAGACGGTGCTCTAATGTCTGCGTCCAAAACCGTTTCAGGGGAAACGTGGCTTGTTGCGTTAGATTGTCGATGTAACTGGCAGTTCCAAGTCGGTCTGGAGACCTTGGGACCAATTCTTTTCTGTATTGGTCCGGGAGGGTTCGGACATATCTTTGCAAGAATGGGACTCAAGTTCAAAACTGTTAAACAATAGCCAGCATGCGGTCGGTTGCCCATCTTATGATTTATTATCTTCCTTTTTCGGAATATTTCTTATCTTCCTCAAATTCTGACACAAATGCATTAAGGAAAAATATAAATTGTGAGCACTGGAAAAAAAAAACAGTATTTAAAGTCATACCGTAAGCACATTTATTACTGCATGAACATTAAACTTTGCAGAAATGTAGTCATAACCGTTGCGGTCAGTTTTTGCTTAATGGATCATCTCCATCACCTCTCATCTGTCGGCAACGCGCACGCGCCTGGGTACGCGCACCAGCATTTAACGCGGTATCTCTAGGTCCAGAGCAGCGATCACCTGGCTCATCCAGCGCTTTAGGGCGACTTTGGATGTTACGTACCAGTCTCCCTGATACATCCTCTGCTTAATGATGCCCCAGATGTCCTCAGCAGGACACACCTGGTGCACACAGGGGGACTGCTGTCACGCACTACATACGGCACTCTGGTCTCTTCCAGCAACTTGAGCGTTTTCTTCGCATAATGAGCGTTGGCCAAGTCTGGCCAGATCAACATGTCCCTCTCGAAACAGTCCTCCTCCAAATATGGGATGAGCACATCTCCTACGCACTTCTCACGGTACACGTTACCATCAACATTACCCATACCCGGCATGATAGCCGGCTTTGTCACACCCCTGAGAGAGATCGCGGGCCACACGAAAAGATTGCGGGGAAACTTGCTCTCTGGCCTCAGTTGTACTTCTGCTGGACTTCTGCTGGACGTGATGAGAGATGAGAGAGATGAGAGAGAGATGAGAGATGAGAGGTGATGGAGATGATCCATTAAGCAAAAACTGACCGCAACGGTTATGACTACATTTCTGCAAAGTTTAATGTTCATGCAGTAATAAATGTGCTTACGGTAAATGTGCTCCAACAGAGTACCCAAGGTTTCCTGACATATATCTCTCGTGGTAGGTGAAGTAGCTTTCGTCGTCCATGGCAATGCCCCGTTCTTCCCGATTTCATGTGATCCGCGGGACAGTTTCCGGATGCGGGCCATTTGGGCGACCTCTTGTTTTTGGGTGACCTGGGGTGACCTCTTGCTCTTTCGGTGCCGAACCTTGTTTGCCACCAATATTTTCTTGTCACGTACGTTCTGGAGATTCCAAACCTTCCAGCCGGGACGCGTTATGACACCCGTTGTTTTTACAGCTCGAATCAGCTACCGCTGTCTTTTAACACGCGCTCTGGAATGGGGATCTTTTTGTGCCTCCCACCTGCTCTTCTTGAATATCTCGAGAACGCATCTGAGCTGGTTGCTGTTACCTTGTGACATTTATGGCAATTGAAGAACTCGTCGAATGGCGTAGAAAAATTGGAAATCAGCCGAGAATTTTGAGAGTTTTGAAGCATTTGAAGTCAGACAAACATCACGAAAACGACAGTTGTCGCTGACAAATGGGAACTTTGTGAAAGAACTGGCGTTCTACTTAAGACTGCTGTTTGAACACAGTCAGGCGATGTCATTCGGGCATAAGTGATGGACGTACCAAGGCCACGGCCAGAGTCAATAAGGGCTAAGGGCATCAAAGGTCAAGGTTTGTGACCTGATCCAGATTTGCTTTGCAAGATGTCAGTTTGTATGAAATATGCATTCGAAGGCCCTAATAAAAACACGTGCGCGCACACTGATACGCTTACATATTCCAAGGTCAGTGAAGGTCAAGGTCGTTAAAGGCCAAGGTCAAATATCTTGTAACCTTGCTCAGATTTGTTCTGCGACATGTCGGTTTGTATGAAATATGCATTCAAAGACCCTAATGAAGACACGTGTGCGCACATGCAGGCGCCTATATATATGGCAGAGTCATTTCAGGCCAAAGTCATCAAAGGTCAAGTTTTTGTGACCTGGTCCAGATCTGTTTTGCAATACATCGATTTGTGTGAAATACGCATTCAAAGACCCTTCTAAAACACGTTTGGCATATTGATACTGACATATATATACATACATAACTATACATACATACAGAAATATAAACGCTGGAAATGACCAGATGTACCGATGTTAGCTACCTTCACTGGAAATACGCCAGAAGATACATGTCGCGCCCCCATTTACTCTCAAACTGTCCCGTGTTGTTCAAAATCTGATCTGTAAAAGATGAAAAAATGACGTCACAGCTCATTGGCCTAACATGACCTCGACCCAAAATCCCCAGTCAAGACGCCAAATGAATGGAAGTTATCGTATTCCACGTTTTAACGGCCCAACAAACAACCCGTTTCGTTCGAAAAGTTGTACGGAATGGCCTGTAAAGGCCGATAAAGTGTCCAGAGTTGACCTTTTCCACCTCATTTGGCCTTGAAGATATCGACTCACAAACTGTGGGCATTTTTTACTAATTTTTTTCAGTTTCTCATATTTTCCTTTTCTATTCAGTCTTTTCGGTTTCATTATTTCGACAGAAATAGTAAATAAAAACATATAAACATAATATCCGGTATCCGGCCGGATATCCGGCACCCCGATCCGGCATAGCCGGTATCCCGCTGGATCACAAAAATCCCGATCCGGTGCATCCCTAACCCAAACCTTGATGCTGCATTGATCACAGAAGAGAAACTTTATTTTTGATTATTTATTTATTTATTTATTATTTATTTATTTATTTATTATTTATTACTTATATGCCTTCTTTATTCGGCATAAAATTGAATCACTAATCGAATCACGAATCTTGCATCGCGAAGAGAATCGATTACCTCGGTGGCAGCTCCAAGTCGGCCATAAAGATGGCGCCACTGTCCGCCATAGCAGTCAGACCGTTTGCAGTTTTGCTTAGAGGAGCGGGGACGGCTTTAAGATGTCACCAGGTTATGCCCCTACATGGCGCAAAATATCTTGTTGCCTGTGGCAAAAAGTGCGGACGGGAAATACGTCTTATCACGTGACTGGCTCTTGAACCACCGATGCTTCTCTGTTGCTTTGTGTGTAATGGCATGTTTTGAAGTGGTCAGAATCATGCAGCGTCACGGTACGCCCCAGGTTGAACAGGAACGGAACATCAAATGATTGATGTGCCAGCCTTCGTAAGGATTAGACAATGCGATAACAGGGCTAAACACACCGCTAAATCTAGAGTAAGTTCCTGTTTACGGGCGACAAACTCACATAAACTTCAGTTTGGCCCTTCTAGGCATTTCACTGAACGATACCCGCAAACGAAACGTTCCCATAATTACGAAAGTTTTTGGGTCGTGGTTGAGCGCACCATGGAAAAGACATAGGAATGGACAAGACTGGGGAGGGGGGTGGGGGTGGCGGTGACGTAATCGCGCTTTTGTGGGGGAATTTGCCATTAGGCATATGAGAAAAACTTGTCACCCCATACCTATCCTTTTGTGGGGCTGTTAGTACCAGAACTGCAAGCGATTTATAATCGAATCATAATAAATCAATCATAACACTGGGCAACAATTTTTTACTTTTTGAATGTTGTCTAGATTTCTACAACTGATTTAGGGTATTTTTGCACTGCTGAATCAGGAAATGGCATCCGTTTCTCTCCATCAGGTCAGGTTTTTGTGCTAAGTTGATTTGAAAAAAATCAGATCTTGTGACAAAATCGATTACATTTTTGTGGCATTATCAGCTGATTTTTGTCAACACATATCATCCTAAATATGTTTTTATGAGAAAATATGTTTTTCCAACAACATATATTGATTACCTGATAGAAACAGCGATTACTGTAAACTGAATGGTGAACATTGATAAAGGTAAATACACGTAAATTGCATGTTGCTTCACCAGATTTTCAAACTTCAGGGCTTGAACTTCCGTTTCTTTGAACTCCTGGAATGCTCAGCGGCAGGGAGGTCTCTCTTCAGAGTCCAACAGTAGTCAGCCATCATGACTGCGTCCCAGCGACCCTGATACCTGATCTCCATCTCTTTCAGGTCCTGATGGAATCTCTCTCCCTGCTCGTCACTCATCGAACCCAGGTTCTCAGGAAACCGGTCCATATGTGAAAATAGGTTCTGCATCTTGACGCTCATGTTGCAGCCCAGGTTTCCGAAAGCAGTCAGCATGTTGTTGACAAGTTCTGCGTAGTTTCTGGCCTTGTTGTTGCCAAGAAAGTTCTTCACTACCAGAACAAATGCCTTCCACGCTTCGAGTTCCACTTCGTTCATTGAGTTTTCAAACTCTGGATCTCTGATGAGCTGACGGATCTGAGGACCGTCAAATATGCCAGCTTTCAACTTTTCCATGGTCAATCCTGGAAAAGCCTGGCACAAGTAAGTGAAGCAGTCACCATCCTTGTCCAGAGCCTTGGTGAACTGCTTGATTAAGCCGAGCTTGATGTGCAGCGGTGGGAAAAGTATTCTGTCTCTGTCCACCAGAGGGTCGTTGATGACGTTCCTTTCTTTGCAAGGCACCAATTCCTCCCGCACAGGCCAGTCCTTCTTCGTGTAATGCTGAGCACGGTCCCTACTATCCCACATGCACAGAAAACATGGGTACTTGGTGAAGCCAGACTGTTGTCCCAACAAAAAGTTCACCATCTTCAGGTCAACACAAATAAACCACTATGCTGATCATAACCAATTTTCTCCAGCACATACTTCACCGCTTCATACTTCTCCTTCAGTGTAGTCGAGTGAGCCAGGGGTATAGAGGCAAACTGGTTGCCGTTGTGTAGCAGAACACATTTCAGTGATCGCTTGCTGCTGTCAATGAACAGTCTCCAATCTTTGAGTTCGTACTGTGGCACTCCAAGCTTGAGCAGAAGCTGCGCAATATCTGCACAGTACACCAAGTCCTTCTCTTCAGAGAAAAAACGGAGGTACTCTTGATGTCTGTTGCGGAAGAAGCTGATGCGAGCACTGTCAGAGAGGAGGTTTTTTTTCCTTCAATCTGGATGCCAACAGTTCGGCAGAGTCCTTTGACAAGCTGAGGTCGCGAACTAGATCATTCAACTCCTTTTGGGAAAACGGATGTGGAGCATCATCTTCAAGAACCACTTCTTCTTCTTCTTCTTCTTCATGTCCTTCAACACTGGAGGCATCTTCGTCACTAATGTCAGGAAGTTCTCCGAAGATAGGCACTGGAATTTCATCACAATAAGCTACAGGACGACGTGCTGATTGAAGATCAGGATAGTTGAGGCTGCCCCGGTTCTTTCTGTTGATCCCAGTCACATCAACAGCGCAGAAGTAGCAGTCAGTGACATGGTTTGTCGGCTCCCTCCAAACCATGGGAATTCCAAAGTTCAGACTCCTCTTGCCATTGGTCCACCCACGTAGAGTTTCGGTGCATGCCTTGCACACCATGTGTGGCGCCCAAGCTTTATCCTGGTCACCAAGTTTAATACCAAAATAAGCATGGTAAGCACGCATTATGAAACTTGTGACTGGCTTCCTATTAGGAGCAAGGGTGTATTCTCCGCATATGTAGCAGAACACGTGGGGCTTATTTCTGCACGATCTTCTGGGCGAAGCCATCTTATTCACATGCAAAACAAAAATATGGACAAATTAGTCATAAGCTGGCACATGTAGGTATTGTACATTCTCCAGCGTTCGTTATTTCAAGAAATACAATTTTTTTGTATCACATTATCACAAAATTACAACCAGTGGCTTCACGTTTAGTTGCCACTTCCACTGTACACAACCACCGCAGCCCACCGCGTTCCGTATTTGCCGCCACCAGCACGACAACGCAAATATTCCGCAACACACATGAAGCGAAAACACCCGTACATGCGCGGGTGGAATTTCCTATACACTTCGTGGGGCGGCTGCCCCATTAACTTAGTTTTGATCCACCGACTTTATGCTTTGCCGCACGAATTTTTGGAAGATTTCGAGGTTTTATGACTTCAAACTGATCCTTTTTCGACATAATCACCCAGAACTATCGGACCTGAATACTTCTTGTCATTAAAATAATCATTTCCAATCAAAAAAATATTCGACATGGCGTTTTACCCCCACCAACTTCTTCTAAAATGCTCCATACAAGCGTACACGTGAACAAAAACGTAAAAAAACGACATGTGGCCATAGCTCAAAAACTTGACCTGATTGAGCAAAACCAATCTGATTTTTGGATTCAGCGCATCAGATTCGTCCTAAATCAGCTGAAAAAAACTCAGACAAAAAATTTGTTGCTGACCAGTGTAATCGGTTATGAACCTCTAGTCACCAGCTGGAATCGAAAGGTGATACAAACACATTCAAAGGCAAAGCAGTTGTTTCGTTTTTAAAGAACCAGGAACGATGCGGGCCCCACTGACAAGACCCAAACGTCAAGACCACTCAGCGACTATCTCGAAGCTTGGACTTTGTGAGGCCGAGCCATGACGGGTGTCATCCACTGAACGCCATCGACTGCCTGCCTTCGAACGTTCGGTGTCGGCAGTTCCGCTCCTTTTCCCCAGAATGAACGCCACAGTCCGCTCACACGACGCGGCGTTTTCGGCTGATTAGTAGACTTGAAGCGCTGACGGTATCCGCGACGCTGACGCTTTCCGCCATCATCGCAGGTGGTCTACTGATAAATGTCCGGCGTAAATTCCGAGTCCATTCAATCCCAACTGGCCTGAACAAAATTACTACTGCCATAGGCGAGATAACTACAGATGGCCACTGGTCAAGAGCTGTGGTGCACGCCGTACTTACGCTACTCAATTCAAAACGGACCACAGAATCGGTGGAAAAAACGCCCGAATCGCCGGAAGATGCAGAGAAAACGATCTTCTTTGAAACCGGCCGAAATGTGTATTGAATTTTGACACATATGTGCTAAAACCGGGGAACCAATTTTATTAACCGTTGGTCCAAGTCACAAAACAACACACAGAACCCCAAGCTACCCGTCACCGCCGCAGTGGCGACAGTGGCGCCACCGCGGCGGCGGCGGCCGGTCCCGGCACTGAAACGAAGCTCGCCCAGTTAAAACAGACACGTCGCTGCACAGTGGGGGCGGCGGGGGCGAATGAGGCCCTCTGGTGCGGCGGCGGCGGGCGGCGGCCGAGGCGGCGCCGGCAGCGGCCACCCGGCTGGCGGGGAGCCGCGGCCGACCGCACCCGGCCGCACCGCCGCCGCCGCACCGGCCCGAGCCGTCGGCGAAGACCGGAGTGTTTAGGGAAAGTGCTCTTTTCCAATAATTTTCCTCAACACAACACACACGTCACAGTGAGAGAAAGGCCGCGAAGCCGGCCGCGGCCGCCGGCGACGGACTGGGGGGCGGCCGCGCGCGCGCGGCCGCCCGCAGCGCCGCCGCCGGCGCGGAGCGCCTGGAAAGAGCTCGGTGGCGCCGCCCCGCGCCGCGGCGGCGCGCCGACCGGCGGCGGCGGCCGCGGCCGGCGCGGGTCGAGCCCGCAGAATTTGCCGGTGACGTGTGCAGAGGCGGCGCCGGGCGGCGCGCGGCGCGCCGGCCGCTGGCGCGCCGGCCGGCCGCAACACGGCGAGCGTCGCCCGTCGATCTGCGGCCGGCGCGCGCCAGCCGCCTGCCCGCCGCGCGTCGGCGCCTTTGGCCCGGCGGCCGCCGTCTGTGGTCCTCGCCGAGGGCGCTTCGTCCCCGCCCTGCCCGGTCTGCCGGCAGCGCGCCGAGCCGGCGGGCGCCGCCGCCGCCGCCGCCCTCCGCCGAGCGCCGCTCCCGGGGCGGGGGATTTCTTTTTTTATGGGTTTTGTCGCCGAGCTGCTGTTATCAGTAGTTCCCGACCGACGCTGCGGTCGGGATGGCTGCGTGCTGCGCGGCCCCGGGGGGCCGCGCCGCCGACCGCCGCCGCCGCCGCCGTCCGCCTCGGCTTGCCGACGGCCGGCGGGCGGCCGGCGGCCGGCGCGCGCCGGGCCGGCGGCCGCCGTCCAGCGACCGCCGGCCTCTGCCCGGGCTGCCTGAGCAGCCGGGCCGCCGCCGCCGGCCTGCGCCGCGCGGTCGGCGTCGCGTCGCCGCGCTCGCCCGCCGCTGCGGGCCGAGCGGACGCGCCGGCCGGGCCCCGGCCGGCCTGCTGCCGCACCGGTCTCCGGCCGCCGTCTCCGGCCGGTCTCTGTCTCCGCGCCGGTCTCCGTGCATCTCCGGCCGGTCTAATACCGCGCCAGTCTCCGCGTATCACCGACCGGTCTCTATTACCGCGCCGGTCTCCGTGCATCTCCGGCCGGTCTCCGCGTATCACCGACCGGTCTCTATTACCGCGCCGGTCGCGACGCCCCTGCGGGTGCGCCGCCAGTGTCGCCGCGTCCCTGTCCGTCCCTCAGAGAGAGTGAGAGAGAGAGAGAGAGAGAGAGAAAGGGGATGGGCGGGCGCGGGCCGGTCGGCCAGCTCCCGCCCCTCCCGGTGACGGTCCGGCGCCGCCAGGGACGCGGCCGGGCCGCCGCCTCCTCCGGGCGGCCCGAGCCGGGGACGCCGCGCCGGACCGGGGGAGGGAGGGGGGGGGGGGAGCGGGCGCCCGGCGGGCGGGCTGGCGGCGCGGCGGCGGGCGCGGTTCCCCTCCGAGTCACGGTCGGAGTCGGAGTCGGAGTCGGAGTCGGGCGACTCTAGAGCACCAGCTTCTTGGGCTGCTCCCAGGGGAAGCAGTCGCGGCCGAAGTGGCCGTAGCTGGCCGTCTGCTGGTAGATGGGCTGGCGCAGGCGCAGCTCCCTGTGGGCGCGCCACGGTGGCGTCAGGTCAGCGGCCGGCGGTCAACACACCGTCCCGAGGACGTCACACAAACGGAACACGGGGAATCCGAACCAACCACGCGCGCACGGTGATCGCGATTATGAGCACTTCCTGTCTGGGGCTTGTCCGTTCATGCGCATCTCCTGCAGTGAATTGGTAACCCTTTTGTTTTTTTTTGTTTTTTACTGTTTGATGTCGCTGTTCAGGTCGCTGACCGGCGATTTGTCTGTAAAAGGACTCCTGATTGTTCCATACGGACAGCGGTGGAACTCCTGATCCTGAGCTGACGTCTATGTCGAGTGAACAAACGGAAAACCTTTGCAAAAACGGACACTGGAAAAACGGCCGGCGCGGACAGGACACCGGGCACCGCGTCCAACCACACACGGACGACACTCGAGCACACACCACAGGGCACAAAGACAACCACACACGACCGTCCACTGCCGCACAAACCAGCGCCAACACGCCCCACAAACGGACTGCGTGCATGCACGGGAACCCCGACACATCGTGTCACCGCCTCACCATCTCCGCCTGACAATGACCACGTCGCGGGGACCTGGCGCGTACACCGGCGGGCGGTCAAGCGTCCGCCGGCGAACGATTCGAGACACCTGCAGCGCTGCAGAGCACGGGAGGAGACGGCGGCGGCGGCGGCGGCGCGAACGCCGCGCAGACCACCGGCTGACCCTCTGCCCACGGCGAGTCCGTCGCAAATCGGCCAGAGCGGCCCGACCCCGCCCCCTCCCGGGGACGAGAAGGGATACCCACTTGACGATCTTGCCCGGGCGCAGGTCGAAGTTCTTCTTGACGATCTCCAGCAGCTGGCGCTGGCTGTACTGGCTGGTGCCGTAGTGGAACACCGTGATGGAGATGGGCTCGGCCACGCCGATCGCGTAGGAGACCTGCCGGCCGACACGCATGGGCCAGGTCAGGTCAGGTCACGTCAGGTCAGGTCACGCCCTGACACCGCGGTGTCCGACTTGACTGGTCCAGTCCAGCCTAGCAGACAGGTGTCGTAATCCATGGGTCTGTTCTGGAGCCGACTGCCACGTTTTCACAGGTAAGTCTCGCCCAAAACGGACACGGCCGGCGCGCAGTTTCTGCGTCGTTGCCGTCGACGACATTCAGCACGCAGCCGCCGACCAAGTGCGATAAGTCAGATTTCCAACGACGCTCAGGATTCCCGTGTCCGCGTCACATCGCCGAAACTATCCAGTCTCTTCAGCGAAAAATAACACGGCCGTTTCGGAGTGGCTGACCCACTGAGAGCACTCCGCGCCACCTCCCCAGACAGCGCACGACAGCCGGTGTTTCAGAGCACCCTCCCCTCCGGGCCGGCGCTCCTCTCATCCGCACCAGACAGAGCACCCAGAGCCGCGTTCACCGGACCACACAGACCGCCCGGCCACCCCGGGCCGGCGCCGCCTCACCTGCACCAGGCAGCGGCGGCAGAGGCCGGCCTTGACCAGGCTCTTTGCCACCCAGCGGGCGGCGTAGGCCGCAGACCGGTCCACCTTGGTGTAGTCCTTGCCACTGCGGGCGGAGCGGCCGGGGCGCGTCAGACGGCGCGCTCAGACGGTCGCGTGCGCTCAGGCGCGCCGACGCCGGAACCCAGCCGCCAGGGGTGTATCACGGCGTGGGAGAGGCAAGAACGTAACAACCAACAGTGGTCCATTGCTGAATCATTAGTGACAGTCGACGACTGTCATACTACATTCGAAGGCCAGCACACTTGGCCTCAATGACCCTCGGACCCGACATCACCCTGTTTCTCGTTTCCGTACACAACTACTCAGCCTCATTCTCTCATCCCCTCACGCGCGAATTCAGTCGTCTCATTCCCCTACCTCACTAGGCGTCACAATCGAGCCTCCACCGACGACTCACCCTACCCTCTTCAGCTAACCCCATCTAAAGCACACACTCCCGCGTTCATCCTCCTCCCCCCCACACACCTCTATATTCCCTCCACACGGCCGATCGGAGCCGGTCTCCTGCCCGCAGCCGCCGCCGCCGCTCAGTCTCACCTGAAGGCGCCGCCGCCATGTGCGCCCCAGCCGCCGTACGTGTCGACGATGATCTTGCGGCCGGTGAGGCCGGCGTCGCTCTGCGGGCCGCCGATGATGAACTCGCCGCACGGGTTCACATGGTACACCGTCTCCGGCGTCAGGTACCGGGCCGGGATCACCTCACGGATCACCTGCCGCAGCGGGCGACTGTCAGCCGACGACTCTTCACGTCTGGCAGCAGGGCCGGGCTTTGCTCTTTCACCACATCTCTCTCTCTCTCTCTCTCTCTCTCTCTCTCTCTCTCTCTCTCTCTCTCTCTCTCTCTCTCTTCTCACTCTTACTCTCTCATTCACTCTCTCTTACCTTGAGAGCTCGCAAAGAATCCATGGTACTGGGCCGGATATCACGCGGAGGAATGCCCCTTCCATACAGTCCATGCCAAATACCTAAATGAAAGGAGGCAGCCAAGAAAGTGGCACAGACACCTGTTGCTCCACCGTCAGCGTCAGCCAGCCTGCGCATCCCGGCCTCCGTACTGCGAAACACAGTGCCCCTCCCGGCGCCGCACCTTGTCCATGACCTCCTGCCGCAGGGCCGGCAGCGAGATGTCCGGCGAGTGCTGCACGGACACCACCACGCTGTGCACCGTGCGCGGCACCATGGCGCCGCCGTCCGAGGCGTACTCGATCGTCACCTGGCGGCGCGGCACGCAAACGCACGTTACCAACGCCGGCCACAGAGGGCAGCACGCCCTCCACGGAAAACATCAAGCGTGACAAGCATCACGTCTGCCCTCCTTACAGTCCACCGAATTCCACAGCCATCGCGATTGATCGGTGCTAAGCTCTAGTTTACGGTGGCCGATCGGCGATTTCACCACAGCAGGAGGCGGCACAAATTTCAAGCAACCGCAGACAGCTTTCACAAGAAAACCACACACAAAGCCGCGCGGCCTGCGAAAGTCCAATGACCACGGCGAACTACTCGTGCTCATCAGCAGTCCAAGTCCCCACGAAGGGCCATCGCTGCGCCTCGGCCTGCGCCGGCGGCCGGCCGGCGCGGGCCGCACCTGCGTCTTGGAGTCGGGCCGGGCCCACCACAGGGTGCCGTCCTTCCGCAGCTCGGAGATGCGCCGGTTCAGGTTGTGCGCCAGCACCACCGTCAGCGGCATGCACTGCTCGGTCTCGTCCGTGGCGTAGCCGAACATCAGGCCCTGCGGCGCGGGCGGGCGGACGGCACGTCAGACCTCGGACGGCGGGATACGGTCACACTCGGGCCGACAGGGGGCAGATGTGGAGCGGGGCGACGACACAGGTTCAACACGGGAGAGCGGACTGCAAAACGGCAGTATTAACCTGGATACAGGGCGACAAGACATATAATAGGAAACACGATGTAGTGATGCACAGTCAGTTTGAGTGAAAACGTATTCCGAAATGTGACAATACTCATTAAGTGAGTGGCGACAGGCAACAATGCTCAACGTCACCAAAAAAAATCCGACGTACAAACCAAAGCTCAAAGCATAGAGAAGCCTCACGGGTGCTACACACTAGCACTGTGCCTGACTCTCGCCAAAAGCGGCCAGTTCAACGAAACAAGAACAAAGACATTCACCCTCAACGCAAACAAAGCAGCCTCTGTATAGAGCGACAAACATCACTCTTCAAGTGCTAAATATAACTACGACCCAAAACAATCGCCAGTTATCTACGGTGCAACGTACGACTAACACAGCCCACAGACGAACATGCACCATTAAGTACCTCCAGCAAGCTCCAGCAAGCCATTATTCCAACCGCAAGCCACCAAACAGCGCACACCACGCCAAAACCAGACCACCACACCGCCACCCGGCCGGCCTCGCGTAGGTCCGGCAGGGGCCGCCGGCTGTACGGCGGACGTCCGTGCACCGGAGCCCGGAGCCCGGGGCTCGGGCTCGGCGGGACCGTCACCTGGTCTCCGGCGCCCACGTCCTCGTCCGCGCGGCCCACGTGCACGCCGGACGCGATGTTGGGGCTCTGCTCCTCCAGCGCCATCATGATGCTGCACGTCTTGTAGTCGAACCCTGCCGCCGGCGGGCGCGCCGTCAGCTCCGTTAGTGGGCGCCGGTTAGTGGGGACCCGCCCCGCCCCGAGGGGCCTGGACTCACGGAACTCACGGCCGGGGATCACGGAACTCATCGCGGAAACCAACGCCAGGCCGGGTTTGGAAGAGACCGGAGTCGTCTCACCGACGGCGACAGGCGTCACCTGTTCGCAGTTTAAGCTGGACGGTTTGATCCGCCGCGGTCCTGGACTGGGGTTGTCTCGAAGTGCCGCATCACGGCAGAGATCGCTTCAAAAGCGCGCATCCCGCGCCAGTTCCGTGAGACCAGGCCCCCGTCATGCATTTCTACGCCGGTCGACAGAGCCCTTCCCGAGTCAGTCAGTCCCGCCACAGAGCCGCAGCTCAGCGGCCACCAGCCTCCGCCGCCGCCCTGCCAAACGAGTTAGTTCCGTCCCCGGCAGCGCCGCCCGGCGGCTCCCCGCGCAACCGCAGTTGCGGCCGCCGCCGACAGATGGCAGTACCTGGTCGCCGGCCCCGACATCGTCCTCGTGACGGGCGACGTGCACGCCGGCGGCGATGTTCGGACTCTGCTGCTCGATGGCGATCATCAGGTTGAGCGTTTTGAAGTCGAAGCCTGTTGGAGTGGCCGGCGCGCGGCGACGCTCCAGGGTCACGTTCTCCGACCGTTTGTACGGGGGGGGGGGGGGCAGGCCGTGCACAGTACTGACCGGTTCGGCTCCTCGCAGTTTCACTCGCGACACGGGGGAAGCCGATGAAGAGTTGAAACAACTACGGGTTAGGGCCACACAGCAATAAAGATTTCTATACCCGCGGGCTCGGATGTCGGGAGTTGACCACGCGATCACACTTCCACGGCATTGGAATCGGCCACGAGCCGGTCAGGCATGCATAGCCGAAGCGTCCTTCGCTTGAAAAATGAACGCAAGCCGAGACCATTCCTTTCCCACGCCACATCCGCCCCAGAAAACCAATGTCTACGCAACTCTGTAACCGATCAACCTCGCGCCCTTTACGAAGAACATGCGTCGTGTGCGCCCGTTAACTACACACAGTCGCTGGCGTGCACGTCTATTCACGGCCCATTAGAGCGGCGCCTGCCCCGTCGCCGTCCCAGGAGCGGGCCGGAGTCGACGGCGGCCGCGCCCGCCCTACCTTTGCGGCAGTCGTCGTAGCCGATCTCCTTGATGGTATCGCGCACGATCCGCTGGTAGTCGACGGTGGCCTTGGAGGTGATTTCGCCGCAGACCAGGATCATGCCCGTCTTGGTGGTGGTCTCTGCGGGCGGGGACGGCGGGGACGGTCAGACGGGTGTGCGGCTACAAGCCCTGCCGAGGCCGTGAAGGGAGAGCGAACCCGGGCAGCAGGGCCGTTAACGGGGGTCGGGCAAAAACGGATCCACGGGCTTTTATACGTCTCTACTGAACGCTCGAGAATAACGGCATTGCACTTGAAAACGGGGACGATGCACACATGGCTCAGAGACTTACGCGAAGTTTCGTGTTTCCGGAACGTCCGTGACAGGTAAGACAAACGATGTCGCACTTCAGTTTTACGTTCTTGCGCAACACCGCTATTGCGCCGCTTCGGCAAATGGAAACCATTGCAACTCCGCACAAGTTTACCTCGTCCTACTCCCCGATTGCAATGCAACAGGCAAGAGCGTTCAGCTATTTCCGGTCGTTCCTTTTTCGCCCACATCGCAGCCCCGCGCGCCGCCCAACCCGACACTGACAAACGGGACGAGACCGACACAAAGCGGCAGGCCGTTCCCCGCAGCTGCGGTGGCGGCAGCGGGCGGCGGCCGCCGCGCCGCGGCCGACCCCAGACGCGGCGACAAAAGAGCCGCACCTGCCGAGCCCGGCCGGCGCAGCGCCGCCGCCGCCGACCTCCAGTCAACAAATCGACCCAGGTGTGCGCTGCAGCGGGGGCGCGACACGGCGACAGTTTTCGGCGCGTGGCGGCCGGGATCGGCGGGGAAGGGGGGTGACCTGCCGTCCCCCGGCCGGCGGTAGAGCTACGCCAGCTCAACAGAAGGCATCTGTGCCCCTCCACCGCACTGACCGCCCGCGTCCGATCGCGATAGAACACGACAGCTGCCCCCCCCTCCCCACGATAACGTCGCCGACACCGGGCACACCGACAGCACGGGACCGTCAGTCACCGGTACTGAGCGCCGAGCGCCGACAGGGAGCCGGCGAGGCCCAGCGCGCCGACCCAGTCTGAGCCTATTCTGAGTCTGAGTCTGAGCCTGAGTCTGTCTGAATCCGAGCCTGTCTGATTGAATCGGAGCCAACAAGCGAACCCAGTCAGCCCGTCCGGCCACGGCCTCCAGTTTCCTCCGCCTGTGAGCGACGGCAGGCGGCCCAGCCGGCCCGGCCGGCCGGCGGTCCCGGAGAACACGGGAACTCGCCACGTGCCCCGCCCGGGCCCACGCTGTCTCATCCCGGCGCGTCCCACCCGAGTCCGCCCCGCGTGATCTCGCCAGCCACGTTCCAGTCCCGTGAACAGCGCCCGGCTTGGTCCAGTCCCACCCCGTCCAGTCGCGTTCCGGTCCAGTCCGCGCCCCGGGCTCTCAGCGTCCAACAGCGTCTCAGCCCGGCCGCCCCGCAGCCCATGAGCGCCGTCCCGTCGACGGTCCGTTACGCGGCGTTGCCAGGGGCCGCCGGCGGCCACAACACTCGGCCGCCGCCAGTCGATACACAATGAACCGAGCGGGGCGGCCGGACATGGTCCGGCCGTCAGTGGGGGCACCGGGCACGCCGTCCCCGGCCCCGGACAGCGGTCGACCGGACCCGCATCGGCCGCCGACCTCCAGCGGGGAGGAGCCGGTCCGGGCACGGGCTGGGGCCGACCTCAGGCCGGACTGGGGCGGACTGAGGCGGTCTGGGGACAGGCTGAGGCTGACTACGGTGGTTTTGAGTCAGGCTGTGCCGACTGAGGCCGTCCGGAGCCAGGGCCGAGGCCGACCGAGGCGGGCCAGGGCCGGGCCGGCCCACGCTGCCAGCGGAGCCCGCTGCGTGCCGGCCGACAGTGCTCACCGCAGGCCACCTTGGCGTCCGGGTCCTGCGCCAGGTACGCGTCCAGGATGGCATCGCTGACCTGGTCGCAGATCTTGTCTGAAAACGGAGCAGAACAGCCGGTCAGCGGGGTCATCGACCGGCGGGTCCCACGTGCGCACAGCCTCCTAACGGGAAGACGGTAAACGCCCGAACAAAGCAGTCATCACGGAACTACGCATCGGGAACTATGCGCAGGACATGGACAGTGCGACAGCTGGAGGAAAGGGCGGCCGCACAACGCCCCAATGGAAACAGGGACCACCAGCGCAATCCTGTGTTCCGTCGCATGCCGACACCGAGTCTCCGTGGGCAGGCCTACTCAGAACTGGAAACACCCGCACTCCCGTGAACCGCGCCACACCAGCCGCCGGCGTCACCGACCGGAACAGGATTCCAGCGGGCATCGACCGGCGCGGCACGTCACAGCGCGTCACGGCGCGTCACGCCCAGCCCGCCGGCTCACGACGCCGCCCCGGTGTCCCCAGTGTTGGAAAGACTGCCGTTTTCCGGTGTAAAGGAGCACCAAAAAATTTATGCTCCGAGAAAAACTTTGTACCCCAAAATGGTTATTTGCCCCCTCCCCCAAAAGACATGGGTATTCCTACTCAACCTGAGTATGAAGTTGCCCAGCGCCCCCCCCCCCCCCGTTGACGGTTTGCCATTTATACTCGGCCACTGAAGTACACTAAAAACCCATGGCCAGCCGCCTTCCACCCCTAACCCCCCCGACCCTCGGTAAACGACTCTGCTGACCCATCATGTAGACCCAGGAAACTGGTTTGACCCCCCCAAACGGAGCCACTGGATCCGCCCTCTGCTGGCCACACATGCTTTTAAAGCACCTAGTAAGTCCATGTTTCTCACAAAAAAAAACGCATGGCATTCCATACTCCAAAAGAGAACTTGTAGTCCGACACCAGGAAGAAAAACCAAGCTTCCAGCACTGGTGTCGCCTCTGCCGACCCGGGGCCTCGATAAACGCGACGCGGCTGAGCACACAAACCATCCAGCATCGCAAACAACTGCAGACAAACAAACCCGCCGACGACCGGCCAGCGACGACCTGACAGCTGGTGCCGCCGAGGCGCCGCGACAGCCCCAGGGCTTTCTCCAGAGCGCGAGCACGCCGGCGGCTGCGGCGTCCCGCTTCCCACCGCGGCTTTCTCCGCTTTCCGCCGGCTGTCGCCGCGGCGGTCACGCGGCCGATCGCGCGGGCGGCGCTCGGGCGACACCGGCCCGCCCCTGACGCGCCCTGACCTTGGCAAGGTCGGCCGGAACTGGTTCCGGGCCGGCGACCGGCTGGGCCGGCAGGACGGCTGTTACGGCCACGAGGCGGCGGCGGTCGGCCGGGCCGCGTGACGGCCGTTACGGCCGCGGGGCGGCGGCGGCGGCGGTCGGCGACCCGGCCGCGCGGCCGCCGCCGGCCGGCTGGCGGTTCGCCGCGCGGCGCCCGGGGACACTGATTAAAACGGGCCGTCGCCGCGCCGCGCCCGGCCGCCGGCTGGTGGTCGACCTCCAGGCCGGGACCGCGGCGCCGCCGCCGCTGCCCTGGACCAACGAACATCCAGGCGCAACTCAGAGGCAGAGAGCGAGAGACAGCCAGCAGGGCCGCCTCGGCAGCGGCACGCCCCGCCGTCCGGACACCGGATAGAGAGCCATCACCGGGGAGCCCACGGCGATCGTCTCACGACCACACTGCTCACGGCCGGGAGCGTTTAACCTCCCGAGGTTGGCCGCGTCACTTAGCCCCGAGTGGCAAAATGCGTCGGTGGTAGAGGTGCTGACGGACGGCAGCCAACCGCTCCGGGAAACAGCCCGAAACGGCCGAATCGCGTGTTATTTCAGCGGCCGGCAGCCGGCGCCTGCCAGCCGTCGCCGACGCCGGATGGTTGTTGCAGGAGGCGCCCACGTGCGCCTACGTACCACCCCACGCAGGGGATGGTCGGCTGGAACACTGCCAGCTCAGCTCCGCACCTCCGGCAGCCGGCAGACGTACAGACAGACAGACCGACACACACGGCGTCCCGGACGGCGGCGTCCGTCCAAACGGCCGCGTGTTGCGCGAGCTCCTGATCTCAGCTGATCCTGATCCTGAGCTCCTGATCGGCGGTGACCGGTCAGCACGACAGCGAGACGCGCCACTCCACGGCCCCGACGCGTCCACTTCGCCGCGGCCCCCCCGGCCGGCCGGCCGGCCGTCCGCGCCACCACGCGGCCCGGCCGCCGCCGCCGCCGCCGCCGGAGAAACCTGATCGTGACCGTCCGGACTTTCCCGTGCTGTTCCCGTGTCGTGACGCAGCGCGGGACAGGTGAGCGCGCCGGCCGGGTTCATGAGCCGGCCAACACCACTCACAAGGATGCCGTTCGCTTCTAAACTGTGTTCGGCAGCAGAGTTTTGTTTTCTTTCACTTCCGCCTAGAAACCGGCCCTGCTCACGAACGACGTCATGAATCAATCAGGTAACTTGGTTAGTGGCCGCGTCAGTTTTGTGGCGCGGATCAGGCGGATCAGATCAGGATCAGGATCAGTCTGTGTTCCGCCTGATGGCGGACCGAGACAAGAGCGGCGGCGGCGGCGGCCACTATTGGCACAATATCGGCCACTATCGGCACTACATCGGTCAATGTCGGCACCATGTCGGTCACTGCCGGCCGACGACCCACCCGCAGGCCAGCGGACGGCCGACCGACCCGCACAACAGCAGACAGCTGTCAGAACGGCAGCTATCTTCGACAGAGCGGCAACAGGATACCAGTACAGTGATGGCAGAATACTGACAGAATGGCGGCAGAATACCAGGAGCAGAATACTGACACTGCAGTGGCAGAATACACAGCAGCAAAACAATACTGACAGTCGTGGCAGAGCATCAGCAGAATACCAAACAGCAATGGCAAAACAAAACAATGATAACAACAGGGAAAAACCAGACATCATGCACAAAAATGGAGGAACCCAACAAAGCATGTGCAGCACTGATGCCTAGTCAATCATCACAAAGAAGGCTATGACTTCAATTATTCAAAACTACAGCTTGGCAGTTCCATGGAAAGAGGAGCAAAATTCAGCCATGAAAGACAGCAATGGGTTCTCATATGCTCTGCATGATGACAGGGGTAGCTACATCCAGAAAATCAACTTTAAAACAAAAACAAAAATCAAGCAGAGCTGGCACACATGCAGAGAGATACTACAAGAGACCCAAACTCCCACCAAAGAAAGAAAGCAACACAAGACAGATAATGACACCATCCATGGCTGAAACAGGACCTTACAGAGGCCACACAAAGTAAAGAATGTGCTTCATTTCAGGACTTGGAACACTGATGATTATCAGGTAATGACAAGAACAACACACAGGTCATGCTGAATTACAAGACATGCCAAATGATAGGGATGTCTGAAGTCATACATACAGCTATCAGTTAAATCCCCAAATTTTAGTGGCTAAAAACATCACACAACAACCCATGTCAAATTTTCCTGCTTCAGTGTGTTGAAATGTGAGCAAACTGTCCATCTATTCCAAGATTCACCAGTGCTGTCAAGAAATAAAGGAAAAGGAGGTGTGCATGCAGCAAATCAGTGGCCTATTGTCCGAGCCACATTATTTCCCAATTACCTGAAAGGGCACCAACCATTCACTGCAACTTTGTAGATGTAAATGACTTTGCATGCCTCCTAATTTGCATGTATGTCAATAAGAAACTCAACAATAATTCAAATCTACATTTAATGTCAATTCCAAGTCAAATTCATCTGGTACATCATAATGGAAATAAACCAGACATTACTTTTGCAGATCCCTTTTACAATCTCAATGCCCTAGCAGCTTTTATTGCCACTGGAATGACAGTGCAGGTAAATTATTATACTGTTCATTATCACTCCATATCATGCACAGTAGCACAATGTCTAACAGCCTTAAGAGTGCAATGGTTATTTTGGGTCACAGCTCAAAAAATGTGCAACAATAGAAATGGTACAAATTTACCATTATATAAAAAAACTCTAAATGGGCATTCTCAATCATTCAACATAACAGGTCAAGGTACTGCAGAACCTTGGGTAATGTGCAGGGATGTTGACCTGTATTCTTTTGTGAGGATCCCCAATCACAATCAGGGCTCTTTCCCCTGTTACTTTGGGCCCCCAATGTTGGTGTGGGCCCATCAGTATTTTCTACCAGTTTTAATAATGGAAACAGACAATAATAATAAAGAGAAGTAGCTTCACTCAATAGGTAAGAAATGGCAGAAAGTATAAAATAAAACATTTACACATCACCAGAAAACCCATGGCACTGTGGCTAAAGATAAGCATCTATCATCCATCTATTTTTGACATACAACATTTATAGTGTGTAAATGCCCACATGACTGACTAATCTGAGATATAATCAACAAGTACTGCTCAATTTTCTCTGGAAATGAATGGGACAGGTAAATGACATTATGACACAAAAAATAATTGCTTACAACCATGGGCACAGAATGACCTCCACAGTTGAGGTGGGGGCATGTTGAGGGACAAAGAAGTATTCTGGATCAACTATTTCTGGGCAATGCCCATAAGGCAAATGCTAAATTTAATGTCAGGTGGCACCTGCCCCCCCCCCCCTCACTTGATGTGCCCTTGCATACAAATGGCTGTTAACTCTGCAGATATGGATCTATTGTGTAAGAGAACAAAGACAGTAAAATATTGTTAACATCTGTCACATCAGCAATTCTAAATCATCAGCAGAGCTTAAAGGTGTTGCTTCCTAATGACAATGCAGTACTGCTCCTTAACATGATGGAAAAATTTTTAGCATTTCAAGGAAATCTGTTCAGTCCAGAAAAACTGACAAGATTCAAGACCAATCTAACAATATATCATTGTAAAAAAGGTCATCCTATTCGACATCTACCGGCCACTTTTACATGAGGCACAAGTGACGCAGTCACGCCATCTTCACTCACCCGCGTGTCCTTCTCCGACCGACTCGGAGGTGAAGAGGAAAGTGTCATCCGGTTCAATTCCGTCCGACTCCATTCCTTGGAACCGCGTCACGCCGTTGGTGACGCCGTTGGTTCGAGATCACCTCGCTCGGCTCCGGCATCGTCCCCTCTCCTCCTACAGTTTGGAAAAGAGGCCGAGTTTAGTGCGGCAGCCATATTTATAGAATCACCCGGTCACGTGACACACGATGCGCAGACCCAGCCTATCGCGCCATGCGCAATAAGGCTCAAAATGCCGCGCCTCAACCGGCGTAATCGACGTAAAGAAAAATGAAGAATACGGTCAAAACGTTTTGATTTTCCTGGTAGATGCTTCTTTCCGCCACGTGCGTGGAGAGAAACGCATGAAATATGAAGTGCTCTTTAATTAGTACATCCAGATTCCAGACCCGTCTGCATGATTGTGGAAGGGAATAGGACGCTGCAAGATCTGCAGCGCAAATTTGGACCAATTGCCTTACATTTGTGCATCATTTTGTTGCATTTGTGTCTTGACATTTGTGCATCATTAAAGGAAATGGTCTGGGTCAACTTCGTTCATCCGCGAAATGTCGCTGATCACGTATTCAGCACCCATTTTTCTGAAAAATACCTCGACCCTTAATTTTCAGCCATCTTGACAATGCAACGAAGATAAGGCAAATCTTATGTAAACGATCGTCGGTCTGAGCACGCTCATGACATCGCGTAACAACTGCACGTAGGATGTGGCTGACTATGACACAGAGAAAACAGTGTGAAAAGGCTTTGCAGCTTCGGAACAAATCTAGAGTTTCGGGACGCGGTCATAGGCGTAGGAACAGGGGGCCGGGGGGCCACACCCTGACACTTTTTGGGAATTTAATAAAAGCCCTACGAGAAAACTTCTCCCCGAGGGGTGTTGGAACCGGGAATCGGGGGCAGCTGCCCCCCCCCCCTCCCCCAACGCTGGGCAACATTTAACATTAACCCTATGGCGCTGCATGGAAAGAAATGAGGTAGAAACCACGTTTGGCTCCCCCCATCTTCACAAATGTTCCATTGTTTCTGCCCTCTCCCCCTTCCACTTTTCTGGATGTTCCAACGTCCTGGACGCGATGAATATAAGACATAAACTTTTCAAACTCAAACAGACTCAGGCTACAGCTTCACAAGATCATTTCCAAACATGTCAAAAATGTACCTTAAAAAGCGTATCTGAAATAAAATATGTATGGGACAGAATAGGACTCCAAGTTTTCCTATTATGCCTGGGAACATGGACTGGAGATTTCCAAAAATTATCGGAGGTCCACATCAGATTTCATGCTGCTTCTTTTCACTCACTGTCATAAGCTTAACGTTTAACCCGCCTCCGACTGAAGGGGCGGGGGGCTGGCCGTCCCTCCTGAGGTTTTTCCGAGATTGCAAGAGAATGAAAAAACGCAGCGCCACGAAACTTTGTGCCCTTTGCTTGGTCATTTTTGCACCTTGCACCTAATTTTTTGACCTCAGGTCAAATAAGGTATCTGACCTAAGTCAGGTCAAATGGCACCTATATCCCAAAAAAATTAAGCCCCCCTGTAACTCCTTCGGAAAACACGACATCGCAGTAAAACTTCCAAGAGCTAGAGATTTTAATAATTGCAACATATCTGCTATCTCCAATTTTTCGGAAATGTCCGGGTCATTGACCTAAAGTCAAGCCTGTTTTCAACATAAGTCGTCGTTTCCGCATACGTATTAAAAAATTAGAGAAATTAGACGAGTGTATCGGCGTCTACAGAGTGTTGCGGTGCCTTTATCTAGACTTTTTTAGTTCACAGCCCTTGAAATCCAGACCGTTTCTCAGACTCACGCAGGCGGCTATGAGAAAACATATATGGGGCGTAAATGGCTTATATAATATCCAAAACTAAAAACAAGGTCACATACGAGCTCTTCTCGTCACAAGCTTTCCAACAGTGTGTTTGTTTTCATCGTGCGACCAACCGTTCGTGAGTTAGAAGGAGGTGGTCAACCGCCCTCCCCCAGTCGCGCACGCATTACGTCGACCCACAGTCGGGCGCGGGTTAACCCGCGTTATACTGACAGTCGCTGCCGATCACGCTTGACTTGGGGGGATGATGAACCGCCCCCTGTTACTCACGAACGACTAGTCGCACAATAAAAATAAGCACAGCGTTGGAAAGCTCGTGACGAGTAGAGCTCGAAACTGCTTTAGTTTCAAGTTTCAGTTTTGGATAATATTAAGCTATTTACGCCCTATATATGTTTCCCTACAGCCGACTGAGAAGCGCCCTGATTCTCAAGGGCTGTGATTAATAAAGTATTGGCAAAAGTACCAATGAACAGGTAAAAGTCCGTAGATGCCGACACACGTCTAATTTCTCTGCTTTCTTGAATATATACGCCGAAACGTTGAGTTAGAGACATGACAATTTCCGTGCCAACTACCGGCGGACGCCGTAGGCGAACGTGGTATGAAATTAACGGGAACTAGTCTCATTGTCTATTTTTGAGACATATGCCTTTCCATGCAATATTTTTTAATCCTAGTAGTTCTTGTGATGGTTGCTCATGCTTAAATTTTGGGATTATTCCGTAGTTATCCATCAACACAATTGGCTGAACCTTATTCGTAAGAGTCTGTAAGTTTTCCCAAAATATGCAATTTCTGAAACTTTTTGGTATTACTCGGAGCTGTGCGAGCCACTTCTGTCATTCTCTACCCGTTTTGAGTAATCCATCGCCGATTTTGACGGTGGTGCATTTTGGTTCATAAAAGTTTTTCTTGACCTGACCTCAGATCAATGACTGGAAGTCATTGGTACTTTGTCCATTGACGGTAAATGGATGTCTACATCACCCTGCACTAAAAATGTTGTTCAAAAAATCTGCCGAGTTCCGAAGAATACATGCCTCAAAAAACTGGGCTGGCCTTAGGTTAATGGCCCTGAGAATTCCGGAAAATCTGAGATAACAGATTTGTTCCATCCGCCATTACTCCTAATCCGTAAAAGTTTTATTGTGGAATGTCGAAAAAATTAAGAGGCGCCAAACTTTTTTTGGCAAATGTCCACTTGGCCTGATCTAGGTCAGACACCTGACTTGACCTGAGGTCAAAACTTTGACACAAGGCTCAAAAATTACCGAGCAAAGAGTACACAAAGTTTCGTGGCGCTGAGTTCCTTTGTCCTCTCTCCACCTTGGAGAAACCTCTGGGGAACGGTCAACCCGTCCAGTCGGGGCGTATTAAAATCTTAATAAAATTTAAAAAAATAGAAAATAAAGATAAAAAATTAAATTCTAGGGTAAGGGGGTCTGGAATCCTCCATCCCCCGGGATCTCCAGGCAAGGCTGGGCCGATCGAACAGGACGTGGCTTTGTGCCAAACCCAGGAACCTTGCCTTCCCGACAGGGACTTCAATTCATGCGTCGGTTGGGGTGAGTACTGTCGGTTCCTGCTGCTGCCGCTGGATTTGGATAGTCGGGCTGAAACGCGCTTCCGACTTTCGAACGGACTTCGTTAATTTACGAAGCAAAACGTCTATGCACTACCATCAGAGTGCGAGCGTTTGCAAAGTTCGTAGGGTCGGAACCATTTTGACCGTTTTTCCACAGAATACCCTGCAGTCAATGTTAGAATCGTTTGAAGTTGGTACAGCCAGTTGCGTAGCCAGGATTTGGCCCAGGTGGGGATGAACTCAAATTTAAGGCCCCCAGCTAGCCCAAAATTATGAAAACGTCCCAGATTCCCAGAAATCAGGGATTTTACCTTCTTTACCATTTTCTTACTTTATCTGCAGATGCCCCTCATGAAAGATCGCTGTTGCCCTAAAAATTTACAAAAAAAAATTGTCACCTAAGGATGTACAACAAACTTTAGTAACTGAGATAATTCGGATATCATCATCATGCTGTCTTTCACATGCGCCCGCGCGCAAAAAGGCAGTTGGGAGGTAGGATGTTTGAGAGACATGCGAACAAGCCTGGTCCTATTCCCGAACTTTACGCTGGATATAGACTATTTTATACGTTTTTTTTGACTCCCGCCATTTTTCCTGTCTTTCATTGGCTGGCTGACCCTACGCCCCGTGATCCCATATTGACATCAGTCACAGATCGGCAAGCGCTGGGGAGTCGACCTCCCGATTCGTTCTCGTGCGCATCTGCTTAGGGCTACTTCCTGAGGCGGGTACTTTTTTTCCTTTTCGTCATCCCCGTGTGCTATTCAGATGTACTCCGTGAGGCGCACCTTTTGTCGTCTCCCTGTATGTTTGTTTTGGGGCAAAGTGGAATGGCCGTTATATGGAATTCCACCGCTATGAATACGGTTGGAATATTGATGAGTCGCGTATGGTCTGCTGCGTGTTAGTCACTTTTTCGGGTACTGTCATGTTAGAAGGAGAATTAACAGCAGAAATTTCGTTTTCGAATCCAGGCGTCATTTCAGTCCGATCTGGTATGAGGTGAAAACTGCTTCCTGAAGTGGGCTGTTACAGCAGAGCTTTACAACATCTTTACACGCCATCAATCTATAGCCAGTAAAACGTGTTGCAGGGCGTGTGACGATCGAGGCTCCCCGTCTTCTTCTTTTAAGTCATCGATGTGGTTCGCATGCTGTGACGTTTCCTACCACACCGTAGTAAACTGATCACTTCGTTCGACGCTTCAAGAGCAGTTCATTAAACCCGTTTACTTTACCACTTGTTTGCATTACACTGCATTGCCGTCTCAGCGTTTCTGACGATCCCTGGGCCCCTGAGTCCCTGACCGTTTCAGGATGGCAGCGCCCTGATTGTCCCAGGGGCCATAATTGTCCCAGGGTCCATCGCCGCCTGAAGGTCCCTGGCCGTCCCACCCACTGACCGTCCCAGAAAACCTGACAATGCCAGAGCCCCTGACTATTTCAGACTATGCTATGGCCCCTGATTGCCCCGAGGCCCCTGGCCGTCGTAGACCCCTGACTGTCTCAGAACTCATGACTCCCCCGCGACCCCTGGCCATCCCTGTGCCCCTGCCTATTCCAGGGTTCCGGCCATCCCTGGGCCTTTACCGTCACAGAACCCTTGCCCACCCCAGGCTCCTCATCGCACCAGGGCCCAGGACTGTCCCAAACCCCTGACCATTCCAGGGCCCCTGATCATCCCCGGGCCATTGGTCGTCCCAGGACCCGCGACCATCCCAGAGCCATGACCTCTGCCCCACCGCCCCAGCGCCCCTGACTGTTTCAGTGTTTCCGGCTGCATCAGGGCTTCTGACCGGCACATGGGTAATGAACGAGTCAGGGCCACGTCCCAGGACCCCTGACCGTTCGAGCGCTCCCGGTTCTGGCCATGAGCTGCTTCACGCTCATGACGGTCCCGGGGTCCATTACCGTCTCAAGATCCCTGGCAGTCCCTGAAGACCCTCTAAAATCCCAGAACCCAGCTATCTCACGGCCCCTGGTTGTTTCAGAGCCTCTGACCATACCAGAGCTCCGACCGTCTCGACACTGCTGACAGCATCAGGGCCCCTTCCCAATCTCTAGGGGGAGGGGGCGGTCGCCCCCGTCGCCCTCCCCTTGGCTGAGCCACTGCGTACTGCCGCCGCCACGTTGATGGGGCGGCGGATGGTCACGTTGATGGGGCCGTCGCTCTACTTGCCTTATGAGCTGCCACACACAGGTTCCCGATACGAAATCCGTTTTGCGATTGGCCAGACCTGGGGGGAGGGCATTGACCCCGATTTTGGGGAAATTTGACATTAGCCCTACGGGTAAAACATACCTGGTCCCCCCAGAATGTTCCTGCGCGGCTGGGTCAAACGTGTGATGTCTAAATACAAGAACAGTTATTTCGTCTGTTTTGGCCTTCTTCGGGGTCTACAACGTTGTGCAGTTCACTGGATTCGTACGGAACGCAAGCAGTAGGTGGGTGATGAGCTATTCGTTTGCCCCAATTCATGCGTACATCTTGATTTTTAGTGGCATGCTCCCCACCGTTTCTGCGCGTCTGTCCGTGAAATTTTAGTGGTCTGAATTATGGTGTTCTTTTGTCACACTCTCTCCTTCACACTGATTCTTCTCGTTGGTTTCCCGCTAGCTGGGTAGGTGGTATCTTGCTGTTCTCTGGACTACACGGTGACAGTCGTGGTTTTTGTTGACGTGTCCCGAACGGATTACTTCCGCGTGATGCATCGGCGGTTGATACGGGTGGGCCGTGATGTCCTGAGGCGGTGCCTATCTTCTGGCGCCGGCACCGGGAAATTTCGTTTCACCTCTCGCCACGGTCCCACGGTCCGGCTGGGAGGCCGAGATGAGTGGGCGATCGAGGCTTCGAGGTTGCGTTCGGTGGTGCTTCCCGTGGTCAGCCTCCCGCTCGCCACGCACGATGGTCGCTGGCGCTGGCCGACTGGCCGGCTGCATCCTCCAACAGCCGGGACGTGCCGCTGTTGGGGGGGGGGGGGGGCTGAATTTCTCACATCGAGGCATGGCTAGATATCCTAGGGTGGGGCTGAGGAGGGTTGGAGGTTCTGGCTACCCTCCCCTCCCCCCACTTTGCAGATATTTTAACATTACGTCTGTGCCAGTGACTAGAAAGAAATGGTCTGAAACCCCATGCAGTTTCCCATCCAGTTATCTGTGGAAATCTCGGGCCGTGCCTAGAAGTCAAAGAAGGTGTCACAAAATTTCCACTGAAAGCAGCGACAAGAATGGCTGCTGGAGCCAAACCGGCCGGCGGTCGACCCCCGACAGTTCCTGGAACCGCACGCTTCCTCGCGGGCCGACATCGGCCGACCACGCAGCTGACTGCAGCGCCCCCCCCCCCCCCTCCCCGCGCCGGACCGCCTGGTGAGGAGCATGTCGAGGATCCTCGGCGATAGCTCTGTTTGTGTTGTAGTTGTGATTTCGGGGTCTCCACCGCATGAGCGGTTAAGCCCCACGACATGCAGGTCACGTTCAGGTATGTTTTGTCATATTTTGTTATATCACAGAAACAAGGTATAGGCGATAAAACCATACACAGACGCATGCAGGTCGTACACAAAGACCAGAATGGTTAGACAGGTGTGCGAACCAGCATTCGTCGCTTCAACGCAAGAGTAAATCGATGCTGCTCAAGCGATGTTACTTTCAGTGGTAGCCGATGGTGCACGCATAGTAGGTGCACGGCAGCGGAAACACAGCATCCCAGCCTCGGTTCTGGACCGGGGGATGTGCAACAAACCGTCCTGCCTAGTGCTTCGACGGTTTATTTCACGGTTCAGATGAAGGGACGGCTGCAATCGGATCAGGCTCTCCGGTCCTGAGCACTTAGTGCGGCAGACGAGTTATACGGTATTCCCCGAGCTGCTAGGCCGTCAGCCAGCCAAGTTTCTCTCGCAGGTCCGAGACGTGATCGAATTTTCAACAGCAGAAAACGGCTAAGGCTCCAGTGTTCAGGGTCTTCGGAACTCTGTCAAAGTTCTCCTGTCATCCATCACTGTAAACCGCAGTGCAGAATCGGACCTGCGGGAGAACGAGGGCGGTGACTACCGTGAAGGAGGCTGCGTGCGAGAGACCAGGATACCTATGTAGCGACGGCTGACGGCGCACACGTGACTGTCCCCTGACAAAGGTGTGTCGAAAGGAATGTCCAGATACCTTGCTGCAAGGCTCGAGGGCGTCGTCACGGGAGGTGGATGTGAATGTTTTGGAGTTTGCGCAAATTTTGCGGTTTCTAAAAACGACAAATTGAGTTTTGCTCGCGTTGATTTCGAATGCGTTCGCGCGAAACCGTTGATGTGAAGATGCTAAAGAGCATTCGGTTTAAGCAATGAACGCTGAGAGCTCGCTCTTTTTGCCCCAGCAATGATCTGGGTGTCGTCTGCGTACAGAACGACGTCAGCTCCCGCGAAATGCAGCGCCAAGTCGTTAGCGAACACGCAAAAGAGAAGGGGACCCAGGGCAGAGCCCTGGAGGCTTCCCATTCCGCTCCGAAATGACCGCGACAGCCGCATCCCACCCGAGTTGTCCCTCAGGGACACGCTTTGAGTGCGACCGCCGAGGAACGCAGCGAACCACACGGTGTCAGCTCTGCGTTGGCCTAGTTTCTGTAGCAATGTGGCGAGGTCAGCGATGTCAAAATATTTGCTGATGTTAATCAGACACAAAAAGGAGATCTTCCCAGTATCGGTCGTTGTGAGGACGAGGTCGGCGACCATTACCAGTGGGGTTTTCGTCCAGTGTCGAGGATGTGAGTCGTGCTGGGTGACTGAGAGCAGATGGTTATAGGAGAGGTAGTGGTGAGCTGCCGCTGGACGATCCGCTCTACCACTTTAACTCTATTCCCGGAGGGCTAGACGGTATGGTCGATTCCCGGCAGGAGGGCGGATTCGGCCCCCCCTGAGATCTCGAGAACTACTAGTCCGATTTCATCGCAACAAAAGGCAATCGATTTGCCATGACGTGAACTGCATTTTTATCAAGAGAAATTTTCAAAATTTTGAAATTTGTGGATACCGGGGGGCAAAAATGTCAAAATGGAGGGTACTTTTGGACTTCTTATAACTCCGTTGTTTATCGACCGATTTCGATGAAACTGGCAAGAATCGACAGATTATGAATAGGACTTTTACCATTTTTCCGCAATTCTGAAATTTTGAAAAAAAATCCATGGGCGTTCATAGGGTTTCAAAAATAGGAGAATTAGTTTTCTAACAACTGAATGAACAAAAAAGGCAAGAACACTTTTTTGGCTTCTGCTAGTCATGTTACACTAAAGAAGTACAAATCGCATTACAATGTTTGTATAATATTAGCATAGGCGGTGCCGGGGACATGAAAAAGGAGGAACTGTCATGGTCACACGTTTCTCAGATCAACTTGTGACCTTTGACCTTAAATAAACTCAAGTGACCTTGGGCTCACTTGGAATGATCTGGTGTGCATTTAATATTATCTGTAAACGTTTTCAATCATTTGAATTCACTCTATTTCAAAAATTTCATTTTATGGCTATTGCGATATAGGGTATGCGCACTGACATTTTAGGTCATGGCTCCGTGACCCGATCTGATATCAAGCTGAAACTTGGTACATAAGTAGAAGGCACCCTTCTACGTCATATATATCCCGGGTTTGTCATTTGAAAAAAACGGCGCCGAAATTATAGCAAAAAACAAATTTTGACTTTTGACCTTGACCTGACCTTCTTAAATGACCTCAGATAAACAACATTACATCTGCTCATTGCCCAGCTATTTAGCTATACATCCATATCAAGTTTTAAGTTCTAGCTTTAATTCTATTCCCGGCAGGGGGGCTGAATCCGCCCCCCCTCGGGTTTTTTGCTTGCTAATTCCAGGCTTTTTAACGCAGCTCCACGAAACTTGGTCACTTTTCCTAGCTGTTATTTCAACGCACTGTGACAAAATTTCACAATTTTACTTCGCTCAGGAGTGGAGCCAGGCAACGTTTTTGGGAGGCACCTCAGGCCATTTTTCGCCATGTTGAGGGTAAAAGAAAAATGTCTGCCAAAAACAGAGTTTTTAAGATTGAATTTAAAACTTTATATAAATATATATCTAAATAGTTGGGTAATGTGCAAACAAAATTTCGTTTCTCTGAGGCCACTTTACAAGGTCAGGTCAAGGTCTAAAGTCAACATTTGTTTTTTCGCTATAATTTCGGCGCCCTTTTTTTCAAATGCCAAACCCGGCATACATATGACGTAGAAAGGTGCCCTCTACTTGTGTATCAAGTTTCAGCTTGATATCGGGTCGGGTCACGGAGCTATGACCTAAATGTCACTGCGCATACCCTATATCGCAACAGCCATAAAATGAAATTTTTGATATAGAGTGAATTCAAATGATTGAAAACGTTTACAGATAATACCAAATGTACATGAGATCATTCCAAGTGACCCCAAGGTCACTTGAGGTCATTTAAGGTCAAAGGTCACAAATTCATCTGAAGAACGTGTGACCATGACAGTTTCCCTTTTTCATGTCCCTGGCACCGCCTATGCTAACATTATACAAACATTGTAATGCGATTTTTACTTCTTTAGCATAGCATGACTATCAGAAGCCAAAAAAGTGTTTTTAATTTTTTTTTCATTCAGTTGTTAGAAAACTAATCCTCCTATTTTCGAAACCCTGTGAACGCCCATGAATTTTCTCAAAGTTTCAGATTTGTGCACCCATGGTAAAAACCCCATCCATTATCTCTCGATTCATGCCAGTTTCATTGAAATCGGTTCATAAACAACGGAGTTATAAGAAATCCAAAAGTACCCCTAATTTTGACATTTTTGCCCCCTGTATCCCTATGTTTTGAAATTTTGAAAATTTCTTTTCATAAAAATGTAGTTCATGTCACGGCAAATCGATTGCCGTTTATTGCGATGAAATCCGACGAGTAGTTCTCGAGATCTCAGGGAGGGCCGAATCCGCCCAGCTGCCGGGAATCGACCATACCGTCTAGCCCTCCGGGAATAGGGTTAAAACTCGGTTTTTGGCAGCCATTTTCCTTTTACCCTCAACATGGCCAAAAATGGCATGAGATGCCTCCCAAAAACGTTGCTTGGGTCCGCCCCTGAGCAAAAAGGAATTTTGAAATTTTGTCACGGCACGTAGAAAGAATAGCTAGGAAAGGTGACCAAGTTTCGTGAAGCTGAGTTAAAAAGCCTGGAATTGGCAAGCAAAAAACTCGAGGGGGTGGGTTTAACCCCCACTACCGGGAATAGGGTTAAAGGTGACGCGTGTAATAGATACAGGACGGAAGTTGGAAAGGCCAGACGGGACGCCGATTTTCAAGATGGAGTAAATGTAAGAGTGTTTCCATGGAGTAACGTAATCCGACTGGGTAAGGCAGGTGTTGATGATGTGAAGGACGACCCCACCGATAACTGGGAAACTGGCCTTCAGCACACGAACGCTAACACCGTCGGACCCGCGGGCGGAAGAGCTGCGCACGGAGAACAGTGTGCGTCCGAGGCGTTCGTGATGCAAAAAAATGCCAGTCGGCAATGTGGTGTACGCGCAAGTGCCAACCCGGCAGACGACAGCCAGGGGCGGGAACCGTCCCCAGACCGGCGACTTCGGCCGCCGCTTTGGGTCCGGCAGAAACGAAGAGGTCGTTCACCGTGTAGCCTGACAGCTGTGGGTCTCCTTTGTGGCCGCTCAGTTCGCCGGCAACAGCGCCCTGAAGGTTTCGCCAAACCGAGGGTGGTCCCTGCTCGCTGATCCTGGGCTGGATATCCGTCTGCAAGTCACGGCGGACTGCGGACCGGACAGCTCGGCTGAGATGACGGCACTCGTTAGAGCCCCGCCCGCCGGTGCGAAGCGCACCACAGCGGCGAGTCACGAGCTCCCTGGTGGCGTGAGAAAGACGGGGCTTCAGGGTTACGTATGGTGACCGGCTTCACTGGAACATGCAGGTCCAGGACAGGCAAGAACCGTGGCAGGAGTGCGCCGCTTGCCGCTGTTCGAGAGATGAAAACATTCCCCGGTGACGTCAGCCGTGACCGCACGCCGTCTGCCCGCCGGTGGACGCTGAAACTCGACCACGGCCGTCAGACAGGGTCGCCATTTCGGCCGGAACCGCATGCCCCGGTAAACGCATCCCAGGGTCACCACGACATCCTGCACGCACAAGTCTGCAAACTCAGCGGCAGACGACATACATCACGACGAAAAGTCGTGACGATAGGTGAAGTTATCATAACGATTATCTAATTAATAGCTAAAGATGAACAACGATTTTTAGCTGACGATTAGTTAACACTAACGCTAACGATTAACGAAGCTGTCACATCGATTATAAATGCATAATGCTAAATATGCAATGTAAATATACACCACTTGCAGCACGTTGTCCCGCTGATGATAACATTACAGCATGACAAAAGAAACAACCCCTCACAAGTCTGAGCAGTGCAGCTCCGCCAATCAGAGGGCTCCCCGTCCGCCGCTCGACCGCTCGGCTGCATCGGGGTCACGCCAGGTCAGGCCGCAGGCGTGGCGCTTGCTGATTGGCCTCAGAGCGGCCGGCCGGTATAGAAGGTCCCAGAGACATCACAGTACTTCAAATATCAGACGAAAGAATGCAATAAATACATGGGTTTGCCTCGGAAAGGTGATTGTCTCGTCACTGTTGCACTACTCGCCTTCATGTTCTTAATATACCTCCGCGGAGGTACATTAAGGTATATATATAGGTAATTTCATACAGGGTTCTGAGGTAAATCTTTGTTTACGCCTTAAACCTTTGATGACGCTGACTGCTCGCCGGCTGCAATGACGAAAACATGAAAACAAAAAGAAAATGTGAAAAGAACATAAGCAATGAAAATGTAATATAAGCACAAATCATATATGCTTAAAGAGATAACAGCACAAAACAGGTGAATCAACAAGCAAAAATATAAACAAATAAACGAATTTCGTTAAGGAGGGGAGGGGAGGCAGAGCTCAGAGTGAAATGAAATCATTCGAAAATTGCTCGCTGGGAAGACGATGTGCAATGGTTTTCACAAAAATGGCCTAAGGGGGATCGGGCCTTCCGGCCCCCTTGGCTGCGCCTATGAGTAAACCGATAAATAGGAAACGGAAAAACGCAACATATCAAAATTTGAAAAAGTTAATTGGAGCATTCATCTACAAAAATAAAACAAGGGAGCGATGGGTAATTCCCGGACTTTCCTTTCAACGACATCCGGGCGTGTCGTCTGAGCATCCTCCGCAGGCTGGAGCCCCTGAGGCCCACTCGCATAGACAGCCGAGAACTTTCTGTAGGTAAAGACGGACCCGGCAAACGCACGTGCCATTCGTCGGCGTTTGCGACAGTCGCTTTCAGCTGTGAGGACTTGCGCTGTGCAAAAAAAAATAAATATTCGTAAAAAATGACTTCTTGTGCGACAGGTGTGCCTGCTGCGCTAGGCACTGCAGCAATGTAAAAATGTGAATACGGTCCTCAGTGTATTCGCCTTTTCTTCGTTTCGCCAACAACTGACAGTTATAAGTCATTTAGAGCTGGGTGGAGGGGACCGTTTGGGGGCGGCTCCGTTCCGTGGCAGGCGCGCGGCCGCAGCCTCCTGACCTCTGTCGCCGGACGGGCGGTGCGGCTCGGACATGCCGGCACAGTCGTCAGACAGGACTTCCAGCTGAGGTCGGCCTGTTGGCGGAGCTGTCCAGGCTGCTCGGCTGCGCCCGGCGCCGGACGCTCAGCCATCACTCGCAGAGCAGCGGTACGGTGGAGCGCCTCCGCCGCCGGCCGGGGAGGCTCGGCGGGGGCGGGTCAGACCCGCTGGCCTGAGCCGCTGCCGGTTGCGTCCCTCGGCGTGCGCTCGGCTGTCAAGCTCGACCGCGGCTGTAGCGCCGCCGAACTCGTGTTCGGCACTACAGTCCGCCTGGCTGGCGAGTTCTGCGAGCCGCGGCCGCCCTTGTACACGGCGTCCTGCGCTCAATCACGATCTCGGCGTCCTGCGCTCAGTCAGAACCAGACGTCCTGCGCTCGATCTCTGCGAGCCGCCCTGTTCTGGCTCAGGAGCATCGCGCCTCGGGCGTGACTGTCTTCACCAGGGACGGACAAGAGGAACAGTTGAGGGACTCCTGTCTCTCCCTCGGAGAGACAGAAGGCCTTTCAATGCATGTGGAAGCGAAATCTGAGCGTAGAATGCATGTTAATAAAACGACAGAAAAGGGAAACTGGTTTTTCGAAACTAATGAAAAAACCGAGCGGCGCTGAGATCATGATGGTGCCTCTGCTGACCAATGGACCCTCCCTTTAAACATGTAACTTTAAACCTGCCTCCGTCCCTCCAGCTCCACCGGCGCCGGCCGTGCGACGCCTCCGCGTGCTGTCGCGGCGCGACGCCGTCAGCCGACCGCCGGAGCGCCCGCCTCACGATCTCACGGTGAGCCTTCTCACGGTGATCTCACGGTCCGTGCCGTTGCGGGGGACGGCTGCAGGTGACCCGGCGACGTCTGAGCGACGCGGCGAGGGCGTGACGTCACCAGGCGACGACGCTGGAGGGACTGAAGCCGGCCGTATCAATCGGGACGTGGCCTTCCGTCATTCTCCCTGACCCGTGCTGTACCGGTTCGCCGTGCGATGCGCAGCAACGTCACCGCAGACTCTGAGCCGGACGCAGACATGTACTTTGGATAAGGGGAGGGGATAATGCATAAGCCCGCTTATGCATTACCTTTGGGACTCCAAAACATTATGGGTGCCCACCCGATGTGGTTACATGTTCATGGGTATGCAGCCGACACTGGAATGTCCAATGTCCGGACACGCTAAAAGTATAGGAGACCCGTGATTGGTCGGTCCGCTGCCGTCGCCGCCGCCGCTGCTGGTGCTGCCGCTGGCTCCGCCGCCTGCCAAGCTGAGTACCACTGCTGCAGCAAGGCCCGATCCCATAACCCCAGTTCTTTGTGCGCCGACAGGTGCCCGGCTCGGCCACCCCGCCTGGTTGAGCGCGGCCGAGCGAGGTGACGGGCGCGTGTCGCCGCGGGCGGCGCAGCCCGCCGACTGGTCGACTGCGGCGCGGGCAGACCGCCTGGTCCTCGGGCAGACCGGCTGGTCCCCGAGCAGACCGCCTGGTCCGCGGGCAGACCGCCTGGTCCCTGGGCAGACCGTCTGGTCCGCGGGCAGACCGGCTGGTCCCCGAGCAGACCGCCTGGTCCCTGGGCAGACCATCTGGTCCGCGGGCAGACCGCCTGGTCCGCGGGCAGATCGCCTGGTTCCCGGGCAGACCGCCTAGTCCGCGGGCAGACCGCCTGGTTCCCGGGCAGACCGCCTGGTCCCCGGGCGGACCGCCTGGTCCGCGGGCAGACCGGCTGGTCCGCCGCGGTCCTCACGCCGCTCCACTGGCCCGGTCCTGCCGGTCCGGTCTGCCGGTCCGGCCCGGTCCTGCCGCCCGCTCGCTGAGCGTTCGACAGTTCCGGCCGCGTGATCTTTGAGCAGGACGCGGCCGGGAGGCGCGACGGCGCAAGGTGAGGTCATCAGGTGCGCTGCCCCAGGAACACGCAGACCTGACGCCGCCGCGCCTCGGCCGGACTCGCTGACGTCTCGCTGGCCTCCGACTGAGCCACGGCGGGTCCGCCTGGCCGGCGTCCCTGGCCGGCGTCCCGTGGCCGGCGGTGACCGTGACCGGCGACCTGGCCGGCGGCGGTGGCGCCTCTGATTGGTGCCGCCGGTGCCAATCAGCGGTGTACAGCGATTCGATTGGCGGAGACTGTGCGCCCTTCCCCTGCGCGCCGTCTCCTTCGTCGCGTTTCGATGAGCTCGCCGGACGCCAGACTCGTTGAGAGTCCGTCTTTCACGAGCGCGTGTCCTTCTGGGACGGGAGTGCAGGGACTTTCGTGTCCGACAGTGTCCGTTATGCTGGCGATTGGTTAGCTGTAGGAGGATGTGGGAACAGCCGCATACGCTTACCTTGCAGCCTAATTACGACGAATGATTAATGAGAATTTATCATTAATAGTTTTATTTCGTACGTAAAACTTAATCTCTTTCATTGTTGGTAAATCTATTCAACAGCGTTTGGATTTTTCTCTACAAATCACACAGGTATCGAGATCTGGTGTAGTACCATGGCAAGAGGTGGATTCAGAGCCCAGCCGAGCAAAGGCAGGCTTGTGGTGATGCATGACCTGACACTTTGTGATAATTGCTACCAGTAATTTGAGGGATCCCTTTGCTTTTGCGCCATCCTCACCCAACCGAAAAATCATGGCTTCTCGCAGAAACAGGAGAGGTATAACCAAGCGTCGACATAACGCACTGACGAGCCATGAACTTATCTCGTTGTTGGATGGATCAGAATAACCTTTCGAAGCGTCTCTCGTCATGGCCTTGTGTGACGCCACCTATTTCCTGTGCCCTCAAATATGTCTTGCCATCTAGCGAGAATATGCGGAAACTATGCACCGCACTACCTGTTCCCGTTTTTCTCTCGACTTCACGGTTCGTTTCCAGCAGGCGAAAAACCACGCTCTTTTGGGTGAAGATCGTTTCAGTGTCAGCAGCAAACCACGGGCAGACTTTCCGCGTGAGCGAGCTGCCTCAGTCAATGTGGCCACGAGCATTTCGATATCTGTTTCCTCTCTCTGGAAGTTTTGTTGGTGGACTGTTGAAATTCGGCAGAGTTCATCTCAATTTGGATCCCGATCCTACGCGATGTGTTCAAGAATAAGCCTCGGCATAGACGAATACCTGCTTTGACGACTGAAATGAAAGGTGACAGACAGTCCGAGGAGCATTTGTCCTGAGATCAACTTCAGCGGCAAAACTGTGCCTGGAGCCATAGCTCAGTTACATCATGACTTTAGTAAAGGCAAGTCATGTGCAAAATTACTCAGGAAACCCGCTACAGTGAAGCCAGAGGAATATTAAATTGTCGCAGCACCGATGTGCTCATGATCATGCACATTTTCATTTACCGAGGGAGCCCCATTTAGTGGGTATTCTTAAATCAGAAGCGCTTTCACAGAATAGCAACGCATGCCAAAGGAAGCTCAGATTTACACGCAGGAGATCAAGGTTCTGAGCTCTTCAGATCGTCACGAAAGCCAAGTCGTGATTTGGCCTGGGTGGTCGCCCGAAGCAGGCGGTTCCAGGTCACCGTCGATCGGTAGAAATGGAGCCAGATCGCCGTTAGCCGTACGAGGGAAAGGTGCAAGGCACCAAAGCCACTAGCGGCCACCAGAGTCCTGCGACGGCAGACCCGGCTGGCGTGGATAACAGCGCCCGGGCGACGAGGCACGAGCAGCAAGGTGCAGAGCGTTGCGCACCTCGAAGAGGTCTGGTTGCGTCGCCGGAGCCGCCGCTCGGCATCACTGAAGTTCCCCAAAGCCAGTGTGGTGTGGTCTCCACGCCGTGGCCCAGCCATCAGTCTCGCAGGAAGTTCGTCACCTTTTGCACTGGCAACCGCAGGCGCTTTCCCAGGTCGACGCACGGTAAACTGTGTGGAACATGGCGAGGGTGTGATCCAGCTTGAACACGCCTGGAGCGAAGTAGCTTCGATTTTTCAGCAGCAAAATAAGTATTCCATTGCAGTGTCAAGCAATGGTTAATACGTGCCTTGCCAAAGGAAGGCGCTGGTCAAGAAGCACACCCAGAGCCTTCAAAGAAGTTTTAGATGTGTTTTGAGCCAATGAATCGTGGGTTAAAAGTTTGGCGTCATTTGCGCTCACTGGCGCCAGTTCGACAGCCCATTTTCTCGGCATTCGTTTTGAGTTTATTGGAACGAAACAAGTCTTTTAGGCACCGGATAAACACACACAGACCTCGAGTTTTGAGGCAGGGGAGTTCTTGGATGTCTGGCTTGATGAAGCTGAGAAACTTTACAGGCACAGCCGAGTCAGTCGAGAGAAACGAAGTCGAGATTTGTCGGCAAGAGAAAGTACAGAGACACCGTACGTTTCTGAAAATCGTCCTTGCCAACTCTTGTCTTGCTTTTGCTGCTCAGTCTTGTGGCGCGTTCCCGATATTTTTGGGAACAGAACTTACTGTTCTGGCGATGGAGACAGGTGACGCAGCAAGAGATCAGTATTCTTGGGCTGACGGCGGCTGAACGTCGTGAATACCAAGTTTCTCGCCGACGATGATGACATGCAAAGAATACGAGCATTGGAGCAGCTGTATTTAAGTCACACCCACTTCCTGCCTGGCAATCCCGGCAGATTCTACTCAGACTTACAAGAATATCTGCTGCACAGGCCCCGTTGACTACACGCTGCGCCTGACACCTCATGTTGTTCACCCGGTTCCATCAATGTCAGGACGCCAAGCGCGGATGCCGAACACCTACTCAGATTCCCTTTTCGTTTCTTCCACCAGTCGAAGTTCCTCTAATAGCTACAGATGCTGCCGTACCCTTGCTTCTGTTACCCGGAAGCCAGTTTGTAGTGTTAATAACACGCGTTATTTCTCCTACGTTTTGTAGCAAGACTATGCTTAGAACATTCTACGACAACAAGATCTACCTACGCACGAGGTAAAAAAGGGATGTCAGTGAGATGGCTATTGCAGACGACGTCACTTCCTGGCCAGTGACGTCACACCGTCCTCGGCGCGAAGCTGAGCCAAAGACCACCATCCAGGCGGAGAATGACGTCAGCCCTGAGCTTCAGGTCGCTGTAGTTGTCGTACGAGGTAATCTTGAAGTTTCTCAGAATCGTCGCCACGACCACTTTCTCGTCCATCATCGCGAACCTCTGGCCTGCAAATACGGTTCACAACGGTGGCCGTGCTGTTACGTTCTGTACGTAGCAAAAAGGCAGTGCGTGACTTTGTCCTTCTCTCGCGTGCCCAACAGCGACAGCGCGAATCTGCAGTGACAAAATCCACAGGACAGAGCACGTTTTGACATAAACACTAATGAGTCATAGGACAAGACCCTAACTGAATCGATGCAAGATATGGACAACGTGATTGTTTTCCGACCAGTGCTAAATGGAAAGATTTTTGCTTCTCTACCCACATGAAAAAGATAAAAATAAAAAAAAGTTTTGAAACATAAAACGCCTAATGACAGGTTAACAAACGACTTGACAGGTTAACAAACGACTTGACGGAGGCGGTAGCAATACGAGCAAGATATGGCCGAAAAATTCTTAAGAAACTGGACCAGTGATTGCCGCCATTTTCCGACACAGTGCTACACATGGAAAAGCATTTACTTGCTTGCGTCTACCGCACAAGAAAACAGATGTTATAATAACCGCAGAAAGGCACATTCAGTTTACCACACGTGTCCGGTCCCATGAGAGACGGATCTTGCAAAAAACTTTTCGCAGAGCAAGCCGAGCCAAACGAAGAGCAAAACAACATTGTTGCAAAGCAGCGGCAGAAGGGAGCAAACACCGGAAATGCCATTTGACCTTTTCTGCCAACAATCAGTGGAGTAACCAGAGGGTCAAATGGGCCGCCCCGTCGCGATCCTGTCCAAGTGGAGAGAATGGATAACTTGTACAACGGTTGGTGTCCTCAGTAACATCAGTAGGTGTCCTCAGTAACACAAGTCCCTTCAACTGTGACCGATTTCGTGAATCCCTAAAACAAACTGTTCAAAATTACTCTTTGTGTCTTAATTTGATGGAACTAAGGAGTCATAAACGTGGCAACCACGCGGACCCGCCTATAGACGAAACGCATCACTGCTGGAGGTCTGCTAGTGGTGCGAATGGACGAAATTGCATGCCAAGGTGGCAAAATGGGAAGCCCGCGACCCGGCTTCAGACCGTTTCCAAACCGACGACAAGGAGATTACGGCGTTTTTCGACGGAACGCAGATGCTTAAATTATAAAACAAATAAAAACATTTGGCAGTTGAACAACAAAATGAAGTGAAGAGCTGCGCACCCGATGAACCATTGCAGCATTTCTCAAACGACTTGAGCAATTAAATGAGCCCCCTAAAATTAGAATTAGAAATTCAAAAATTGGAAATTAGAGGTTTTTAATTTCTCTGTTTGCTTCACCGACGGTGACAATAACTGATGGAAAAATAGCGCAGCCAGGGAACTTTCCCGCATGAGAAAAAAAAGATCATAGGGCGCCAATAAGTCGCAAATAATTGTCGCAATGAAGGGAGGACGTAATAAGTCCCAGTTTACAGCATCTGAAATTTTTCGTCTGCGGTTTATGATCCGCAGGAAGTGGATCCGAAAACCTACAGAGGGGAGCACGGATCGGGGAGGAGGGATGCCTACATTCGGAAATTGGGGGCCGCTTCTGGTCTCATTCATTTAGTACCTTCTTGGTATATTTTGTGTATTCTGGCTAGATTTTATCGCACGTCGAAGAAGCCTTTGGCCATCATAGATCCCCTCCCCTCCATATTTCCGCCGGCGACACGGCAAAGGCGTAGCCAAGGAAGGGCCGAGGGGCCATGACCCCTTCCCTGGGGCTGAACACAGAGCGTTCCTTTATGCATTAAAAACGAAAATCAAGACAAAAATCTAGAAGTTAAAAATAAAGTGGCCGAAATCGGACGAGTTTCTTGTTTCGGTGTGGTTAGACTGGTCCTGACCCCCTCCTTGGCGACATCCTGGATACGTCCGTGCGGCGCGGCAGCTGTTGGCTGGCTGCTGCTCTGCTGACAATAGTTTTCAGCTGACAGCACGCGTGCAGCCGTGTTCGGTGACGACCAGCAGGCAGTTTTTCCCGGCTACCTTGATTTGTTTAATCGCTCAGGCCACGCCAGCTCTGGATATACCTACGACTGATTGCGTGCGGGATTATACCGCACAAAAGCGCGTCTCTCGCACAGTGCAGCCCCCACCGATTCCCTACCACAGCAACCCCGGTCCGGCGCTGTTACGATACGGCGCACAGCACCCATCCCCCGCCCCCCCTCCCGATGCGACACACATCACCCACCTATGCGGCACACAGCACCCACCGATGCGGCACACAGCACCCACCGATGCAGTTCCTCGGGCCGGCCGAGAACGGCACGTAGCTGTAGGGGTGCCGGCCGCGGCTGTTCTCGGCGCTGAACCTCTCCGGGTCGAACCGCTCCGGGTCGGGCCAGTGGCGCGGGTCCCGGTGGATGGCGTAGATGAACAGACCCACCAGCGCCTCCCGCGGCACCCGGTGCCCGTCTGCCGAGACGCGCCGTGACGTCAGCGTGACGTCACACGCCTGGGCCGGCGGGGTCGGCGTCACTGGGTAGGCATCGGGTTACGGTCTGTCGGTGGCGTGGTGATTGTGAGGGGATGTCACACATCGAGACTGCATTGTCGCCATTACCTCCTCTGGTGTTCAGCCCGTTTCGGACATGTGGTGGTTGTCAGGGGCACAGCCAGGATCTTCTTAAAGGGGAGAGCCTCAGTGAGAGCTGAAATCATACGAAAACCGCCTGCTGGGAAGACGATGTGCAATGTTTTTCCCTAAAAAATGCGGGTATAAGGAGAGGGAAAGGGATGTCCCGCTCCTTCTGGCTGCACCGCTGGTGGTTGCCACTCCCCATGAGGTTAGTACAGCGAACAGCCGGCGCCAAGAACTTGAAACTTGCTATAGCTGACGTTGCATCCTTTCCGCACCTTTTCCCCAAAAGTTGTACCAGGTCATGTCAGATCACCGAGTTTTGAAGCCATTCTTTAGACCTTGCAAGTCTTCTAGATGTCTGTCTTCGAGTTTTCTACATGAGAGCTGCGGTTTGGCTTCTGTCTGAATTTGAAGAGATATGGCGTCAGTTTTTGATTCATGACAGTGCCACGATATGTTTGATAGCATACCGAGCATTGAAAGACCAGTGGGCTTTCCTTGGCCAAGTGCGGTTGTTGACCTTATTTGACATCAAAATTGATTTGAAGCGTTCTAAGTGTAATGTTTGTTCGGTTAGGTTAATGATTTCATTATCGACAATCTTTTACAGTATATATATATATATATATATATATATATATATATCTTTATGTGTGTGTGTGTGTGTGTGTGTTTGTTTATATATATATATATATATATATATATATATATATTTTAAAATTTTTTTTTTTTTTTTTATCCCCTTTCGGCGACCAGAACACTACTCTGTGGTAGAATACCACAGTTTTTGACACTAGCCGCCTCATAAAGGCTGATAATTGCATTTCATCTCTCGGTGGCCTGACCCTGACCCGGATAAACAAAAAAAAAATTAAGCACATGGTGCGACCATTTTAAGTATCAAGCCGCCACGCCACAAAAGCGCGGCCCGCAGACCCTTCTAATACAACACCACTACGATCATGGCAGAGACAGCAAACAACGTGATATTCTCATCTGGCGTGACATGAGAAGTCATCAGGTGACCTGAGGAGGTCAAATCATATATCGTCAGAATCCGGAAAAACACGCTTATTTTTGTTTTGTCACTCCATACCAATTAGAAAAAATGAGTGGGGAAGGGTCGCAACCGTCCCGTCCTCAGGCGCGTAGGCGAAAATTTCTGCGTCCGGCAAGGGTTAGTGGCCATATTTCAAGACGCACGTCACCGGCAGACCACGCTCAGACAACAAGGCTCTATCGATATCGAGCGACTGTCTCTCGATGGCATGATGACGCCAAAATGACGTCACATATCGTGACGGCATTGCCGCCATCTTCTCTGGTGTTCGCGTGGCATGCCGACGTGAAAGTGACGTCACAGGCGGAGCAAGCGCTGACGCCAAGATTCCATGGATATCGGGTGACTGCGTAGGCACGTGACAACGTTTGTGATCATTTACTAATCTCTCAAATCGCCAAAAAAACATCCTAAACCCTCGCCATTATTTGACATCATGAACAACGACAGAGCAACGAAAAAAAAAGTGAGCGTTTAGCTTGCTTGTTTTTCGTTACTGGCACAGACAGGCATAGATGGACACAAACATCCAGACGACAGACACACAGAGGCATACAAACGGATGTAGACATGTACGCCCCGAAGACAGACACACAGGGACATATCTACGGAGAACAGCTACCACCTCGGACAGAGGAACGTAACCCCGAGGGACAGACGCACAGGGACAGATGGACGGGGGTTCAGTGACGCCTCAGACAGAGGAGCATAACCCCGGGGGACAGACGCAGGGACAGATGGACGGGGGTTCAGTGACGCCTCAGACAGAGGAGCATAACCCCGGGGGACAGACGCAGGGACAGATGGACGGGGGTTCAGTGACGCCTCAGACAGAGGAGCATAACCCCGAGGGGCAGACACAGGGACAGATGTACGGGGATCAGTGACGCCTCAGACAGAGGAGCATAACCCCGGGGGACAGATACAGGGACAGATGGACGGGGATCAGTGACGCCTCAGACAGTGGAGCATAACCCCGGAGGACAGACACAGGGACAAATGTGCAGGGGATCAATAACGCCTCAGACAGGCGACCGGCGCCCTACCGATGACGGCGTCCTCTGCCAGCCGTCGCTGGATGATCGGCACCGGCGGCAGCAGTCTCAGCGCCTCCTTCACCACCATGTCCAGGTACTTCATCTGGGTCAGGTCCTCCCGTGTGATGTCCCTGGCGGGGGGATAGACCCGGGGGCGGCGTCACCAAAAATGGGGCGGACGAGAGTAAGGGAAGCGAGGTGAGTTGCACTGTTGAAAAAACAACGAGCACTGACAATAATACAACCGCATGGGAGAACATTGTCACTAAGCGCTCCGCTAACTGTTGTACGTTTTATGAGAACAGCGGGCCAATTTCCGAATCAAGGGATCTTATTTCATCTTGTTTTTTTACAGCTCGTTTCTTCGTTGATGTAATTATCTCCTTGCGCATAAAATAGGGCTAAAAAGGCAATCGATTTTGCACAATACTTAAGACATGTACTATTATTTAAAAACAATATAAAATTAAACAATGGCAGGTTGTCTTGCAAACGGCAAGAAAACGGAAGCCTGTTTCAGTCAGAGAAGTTCACATATTCATACAGGCACACCCAAGCGTACGATGTCAACGGTCGTGATTTCTTCCCGCAATTCCTGTTCGATGCGCCGACTCTCTCACCTGTCCTGGTCCCCCAGGACGTCGCACACCTCCTGGAAGGCCTTCTGTTGCACGTCGGGGTGCCGGCCGAGGTTGTACAGGGTCCAGTTGATGCCCGCAGACGTGGTGTCGTGCCCCTGCCATCCGCACGATGTCACCGTGTCAGAGCGTAAACCTGGAGACGCGCGGGTAGGCCAGCCCGATGCATTCTTCAACACGCCAGGCGGATAAACGGCAGAGTAATCGACCTGCTGATATGACGCTGGTACGCGCAGAGCCCTTGTATACTGGCTCATGCGAAATATCTCGTGAAAGATGGGTACACGCTAAAAACCCAGGTATGACATGGTCAGCAACGTGATTTAAAATTGCACTTGTGGCACATAGATTCGATAGTCATGTCTTAGATCTTGTCGCATCCTGTTACAACAAACTGTCGCAGCGTCAGCCCACTGTTTGAAGGCTACAGTACATAAAGACGTCCGAAGCAGAAGTAAAACAAAGAGAGAGACAGGTTAACCATACAAATCTTCAAAGGCGAGGATCCCACCTCGAACATGAACGTGTCCACCTCTGCACGTATATCGGCGGTCGACAGCGGCTGTCCATCCACTTTCGAGAAGATCAGCAGGTCCAGCAAGGCAAGACGGCGACCTACAGAAGGCCAAGCCACGTCATCTCAAGGTCACGTCATCTCCAGGCCACTCCGTGCAGAAGATCACGCGGCAGCTGACGAGGGGAATCCACCGCTTCTTTTGATGGTTCAGCTGAGGGGCCGTAAGCTACTGTTGATTGTAGACGCCAACTCATGACCGTGGCTGAGGTGTTGATGTGGCTATGAGAGGTCCGTAAAGACTGTGTTCTGAGTAGTGAAAAACGGCGAAAAGAGACGCCTCACATTAACAGTAGCGGATTGACACTGGTGGAGAATTCTGGTTGCCTGAAAATCTCCCGCATGGAGTGCATCGACCGTTTTTCTCAATTCTGCCCTGAGAAAGTGACAGTAAAAACGATCCAACATTAATCTTCTCGCCCACATAAAAAAACTACAAAACCGACTGTACAGACGTGTGGAGGTAGCCGCTCCCATGCCCGAAAAGTTGGGCATACGAACACCACATAAGCCTTTTCGTTGTCAGGTTGTCATAAGCCTTTTCGTTGTCAGGTTGTCATAAGCCTTTTCGTTGTCACACCACATAAGCCTTTTTCGTTGTCAGGCCACGAGTCCATGTACATCTCTTCTTCTCCTCACAAACTCATGAACGTGGTGGAAGCACGGTAATGACGCATCAGTGGTTCAACACCGGCAGGATGCCCAGGTGATCACTAAGAGCCAGAGACGGCATCCTGGCCACAATACCTTGCTGCTCCATCAGGGCCTCTCCAGAGGTCACCCCCGCCTCCTCCAGCTGCCTCTTCCTCGATTTGATCACCTGTGGGAAAGAACTCAGATTTACCCTCCCCGGCAAAGCGGGTGCCGCATCCACGCCGATGGCTCTCGCAACCTGTACCACAACGACTGCCCCGATCGCTCTGGTAGTTTTGCGTACCTGCCGACGTCAGTACGTTTGGCGGTTCCCTGAGGCGTAACTTGTTTCTCGACGGCACATCATGAGTGACTCACACGCTCGATTTAGTTTTATTTCTCCATTCCGCCCTGACTAGAAATCTCTAGGTGAGGGAGAAGGGGTGCAACGCCCACTGTGCGCTGTCGAAGCGACCAAACGGCAAATACTGGCCAGGGTTTGCAGCGGCCTAGCGAGGGTTAACTTGCTGGCACCCTGGTCCTCTTAGTCTGCTGAGGCGACATCATTGTCATCGGGTCCAGACAGGAAACGTTCTACCGGCTGCGAACAGGATGCCATATCGTCCAGGAGTCTCTTAGTTAATCGGTTAACCTAGCTACGTATTATCAGTTTTGCCGGTGATGAGCGTCTTCCTTCCAGTCCCCAGATAATCCTGTCCGCCCTGAGCAGAACAGGACGTGCTCCTCTGGAGTTTCCTGACCATCCAGGAGACACCCTGTCGGCTCTCAGCAGGACAGGGTGCCTTCCTTGGAATCTCCTGACCAGCCAGGGGACCCCCTGCCAGCTCTGGAGCAGGACGTCTTCCCTGGAGTACCCTGGCCAGCCAGGAGACCCCCTGCCAGCTCTGAGCAGGACGTCTTCCCTGGAGCACCCTGGCCATCCAGGAGACCTCCCACCAGCTGTCAGCGGTCGAGGACGTCGTCGGGCGGCCGTACCGTTTCCGTGAAGCCGTGCAGCACCTCGGAGGGCGGCCACTTCGGAGCGGTAGTAGGACGTCCAGCGGTACAGCGCTTCAGACCGCAGCCACGGCTTCAGGAAGCGGATGAAGGCGATCTCGCTCATCCTGCGGCAGAGGCGCTTCGAGGTTGAAGGGTGGTCAAAATTACGACCGTGCATCACACGATCCCTCCGGGGTCCAAAAATTCGGAATTGCTGGGATTGGGGGTGGTCGAGTAGGCGCTTGATGTGAGCTATTCGCGCCCGCAACATAAGTACATCTGCCACGCAGATGAAGCCACGCCAGTTCTCCGTCCCGCTGTCCTGCGTCCGTGGCGTCTCCGCCTGTTTCAAGTGGAAAACGTCATCATTTAAGTATCGCCTTCAACGAGGAAACGCTACCTGGGTGCCTGCAACACATCTGTGCCAAACGGGAATGAGTTAATGCCGCCGTGCTTCCAGCACATCTGTGCCAAACGGAAATGATTCTATCCCGCCGGGAGGGAGGATGGGCCTCTGCCCGCAGTCTGGTTGGTCGTGATGGCTCCGCATTCATGTCGGTCCGATGCGGCACCAACGGAACAAACGGCGGCCGTGACCGCTTCAGCCGCCGCGAGCGCCCACTAAGGATACCCCAGGAATTCAACACACCGCCGGAGGCGACGCCGAGATAAATGTGACGCGAGCCAGCTGCCAGCGAACGGCGCGAGCCGCCCGACGCATGGGTGAAGCGAACTGCTCGTGCCAAACGAGGCCGATCTTCGAGGGAGGAAGGCGCGCACCGGCCGGCTTCCGGTAGTGGACACCGACGGCCCGGCATCGGGCCGTCCTCCCAGACCCCGCTCCAGGCGTCAGGTTCTGACCTATCACCGCGCGAATGAGGCTCACCCTCTCCCCTCCTCAGAACCCGCTCCTGGAGTCCGATGCTTACCTGTTCACGGCGCGGACGTATTCCGTGTCGGCGTCCTGCTGGGCGTTCATCTGCACGCCCATCACCGACTCTGGAAGAAGGCGTGACATGTGAGATGCATTGCATCACAAACGCACCGTATCTGTGGTCAATGGAAGGTTCATGTTATCCTAAAGACCCCACGGCCGTTTGGCGCCACGTTGAATTTGCGCTACAAAATCACGTCACGCTTAAATGAGTCCAAATCAAATCTGATTTTCGTGTAGTGAAACAGACAGCAATACCATTATCCCGACTTTATCTTCAGTGACGGTGGATCCATCGGTACGAAATAAAAAGACCATACCACAGATGATGTCCAAAGTCGCGTGGGTGACGAGAGGAAAAATGTTGACTTTTTTGCCGTTCGTTTCTCGCAGCTTTGCGACTAGCACGTTGGCCTGCTCGTTGAAGACGTCCACGAATTGGTCCAAAATGTCGAAGTGGAAGGCCGGTGTCAGCATCTTCCTGCGTTTTGCCCACTTGACTCCTGCGGTTGAGGATTTCGGATGTGAGGATTTCGCCCGTGCGAACTGAATGGCTGAGAAATGGTTTTCTCTGTTTACATTTCCACTTTGCCTGCTACAGCATACCTTCTAGCATTGGAAAACGTACATTGATTTGGTGAACCAGCCATGTCATACGCCATGACAGAATTTCTTGCTGGGAACAGCTGATGGCTTTGGGAAATAGTGAAAACCCCCGGGATGCATTTCAGTCCGACAAGTTCATTTTCAGCAAAGAAACGTTCGCTCGACTGGTACCTACATGGCAGGAGGTTGCTAGAAGCCAAACCAACATTACCTTATCTACTCTTTTACTAACGATGGACAGTACCAGTCAAACTTCTTCAAAAGCACTGAAAACAGCGTGCTTTATGAGAGGTTTAGAGTCAGTTCTGATCATCTCGTGAAGTGATTTCGGGTCGGAACACTAACGTAACGCACGTCAAAGGTAGAAAACTCACTTAAACCTATTCCCGCACCTATAACATTATGGCGGATTCCCGTATGGCGGGAGAAGTGGGCTTATTCGCCCCCTACCCGAAATTTCGTGGAACTACCCGTCCGATTTCATCGCAACAAGCGGCAATCGATTCGCCATGATGTAAACTGCATTTCTGTATGCAAAAATTTTGAAAATCTTGGCAGGAGGACACAAGAGGGCAAAAAAATAAAACAAGGTGGGAGGTATTTCGTTTCTTGCTATAATTCCGATGTTTATGGACCAACTTTGATGTGTTTGGCATGAATCGAGAGCTAATCAGAGAAGCTTCGCCTTAGCCCACATTTTTCGAATGTGAGGACATTCATGGGCGTTCACATGACTTGGAAAATTATGGGAATATTCTTTGTAAATGAATCAAAATAAAAGTCCAAAATCTTTTACAGCTTTTACTTTTTCGTTTTCATTTTACACATAAGAAGTCACATCACACATCACACTGCTCGTACAATATTGGCATACGCGGCGCCAGGGGCATAAGGGGCAAGAGTAAAAGGGGAACTGCTATTGTCGCATGTTCCTCAAGTCAGCTTACTACTTTTGATCTTCAATGACCTCAGATGACTTCAGAGCCTCATCAGATGGCCTTGAGCTCATTTCACAGCGTGAAGAACGTCTCCAACCATTCGCACTGGTTATATTTCGAAATAAATGGAATGAAACGAAAAAGTCCTTTTTGTGGCGTCGTGATAAAGGGCACGCACGCGAACATTTTAGGTCATAATTCCGTGACCCGACTTGATATCAGTCTGAAATTTGAAACAAAAGCAGAAAGTACAGTGATGAATCATATAAATTCAACCTTTGAAGTTTTGGAAATAAGTGTCAGGACGTTTTTCATAAAACCACATTTTGCCTCTCGGCCTTGAGCTGAATTGGTGAAATGACATCAGATCACGAAGAAAATATTTTTGTATGTTTGCCATGTTATTTACCCATACATTCATAAAACGTAAGTTCTATTTTAAAAACCCTTTTTGCGCAGTCGTTTTTATTTTATCTTCAACAGTAGCAAACATGGCCCGACGTGCTTCTGAAATGCGTGGCCTGGCGCCGCCCCTGGGCAAAGTAAATCATAAAAACTGGCATGATACGTAGGAACGATAGGTAAGAAACGTCAACAGGTCTCGTGACGCTGCTTCAAAAACCATGGAAATTGCCAGCAAAAACCAGAGGAGGGTTTCTGAAGCCCCTACTAATATGGGAAGGGGGATAAAGGAGGTTTAAAATGATTCTACGTGGGAGTAGGGACGACGGACTTCTGCAAAGGCAGACAGCGTTCAGACCGCGGGACCCTCGACAGTTTTCGAGCGGCGGTCAGACGGCTAACAGCTATCCACGGGCTTTGAAAATGGCTGCGATGATTTCCGACAGCAACGAGAAACCGACCAAGAATCATGGTCCGCGGCAGAGCCGCAGATGCGGAATACCTGTGCTGATGAGCAGGCCTTCGCCCAGCCAAGAAACCAACGTGTCGTAGTCTGATCCCTTCTGGATGTGAATATTGCTGCCGAAAATGCTCTGCAAAAAAGGCGTCAGTCAGCACCGACGATTGGCGTGAAAACCGGACAGAAAGACGCTACCAACTCGGAAAAACAAAACACCAGCAAACGCGGACAACAAAACGTGGCTAACACCTCTGAAAAAGTCGGGCTTCTGTTGGAAACGCGTATCGAATGGTACGGCTGAAAACGCTATTTCCAGGAGGTCCCTACTCTATAGTCTTTGCGTAGTCGCTATTACGATTATAACATTATAATGTGCCTGTAAGTTTTCTTTAATTTGCATTGGTACGCAGCAGTATACTACCAGTAAGACGCCTCGCAGAGGCACGACGAGCGAAGCCTTCTTGTCTTCTCTTTAAGTTTGGAAAAATGCTTGTGAATGCGGTTTGACACTTTTATTTTCCCTTTATGCATTGTGTAAATAAATGAGCCTTTAGCGATCTATTTCATTACTTTGCACCTGCGAAACTGCAACTTTACGTCCCGCGCGCCAATGACAAGTTCGTTGGCATTAGTGAAAAGCTCAAAAATATCCTAAGAAAGGTAGACCAAAGGGGATGCCAGGTCAATGAGCGAGAACATTGCACTCGGAATAGTTATGTGAACTAAAAATGTGTGACCTAAAAACAATGTAATTGCAAATTTCAAGCAGTTTAAAAAATGGACTATTCTCTGTTGAGGTTCAATATAATTCATGATTCATTGGCCAGTGTGTCACCTTTGCCTGCCAGTTGACACAAGACTCACTTGGCATACGGTCTGTCTCATAGCAAAATACTCAAACAGCGGAAAAGGTACCGCAAGGGCCATGAGTAAAAGTCCGCTAGGTCAAACAGCTGCAATGGGAAGGTCCATGCTCTTGGCAACTCACTGCCGCTGCTTCCGGAGAGTTGATGATGACGTAATCGGTGTTCAAGAGCTGCAGGTGAAAAATTCCCGGGAACCTCTTGGCCAGATCCATGAAAAAATGCAAAAAGCCTGCAAAAAAACAGCACATATTGTTTGACGAGGGAAATAACGGTCCGGGAGGATATCACGGCAGGGTCCACTGATAGCTATAGGCATCGCACTGCAATCAAACTTTCGTGGGTGCTCCAAAATCGCACGGGCTATTGTTCTGTCATGTCTCCATGAGAATAAATGAGCTCCAAAAGATTGATCCATAGAACAGCGTTAAAAAAAAAACAAATGCGTCCATGGCACCCAAGCTACTAGCCAAATCCATGTGCCTTTAAAAATAATTGTGCCAGGTGGAAAAGGAAGGGGAGAGGGTGACTAATAACAAAGGACGTGACCGGGTATTCGGTCCGTCCATTCAGTGCTCGGAGAGAAACAGTCGTATTGCTGCCGAAGAAAAAGACACCGAATACGAGGGGGACCAGGCAAAGTTCGACGACAGAACACACAGGCTTCACGCCGTGCCAACTCTATCCCTCCCCCTCGTTCATGTCCTTCAGCACTGGGTACACGAAACCGATGACCGAATACAGGGAGGGGGGTCTGCTCCGTCCCTCTCCTGGCCGGCAAGGTGAGGGGACGGACGGAGCAATCCTCAGGCGGTGGTCGGGTACGGGGGGACCTACCCCGTCCTCTCCCTGGCAGGGTACAGGGGGAAGGGGACATGCCTCCGTCCACTGCCTCACCGGAAACATCACTCGGCAGCAGGTGCAGAGACCCGATGACCGGGTAGATGGGCTTCGGGCCGGGCAGCGCGCGCAGACTCGCCGACTGCCAGCGCCGGACCAGCAGCAGCGCCAGCACCGACAGCGCCAGCACCGCCAACAGCGCCCAGCCCGACGGCAGCAGCCCTTCAGCAGTCGCGCCGCCGCCTCCGCCATCGCCGCGCCGGCTGGGGCTCTGTAACAGCGCCGGACTGCTGACCTGGCCTCCCCCGTGACCTGACCTGACCTGACACTGTTTTAATCGTTGTCCTCCCAGAAGGGCCAGTTTATTTCTGTTTTGTGATATGCCACACACAGCTACGCAGAATCGCCATCAGCTGGTATGTAGCTGTCCAAACACGACAAAGAAACAAAAGAGAGGACAGTGATGAAAAACATCACGAGCGATAAACATCTTTTCCATTTTTCATCTTTTACTGTTGTAAAAAATCTTTTACTGTTTTTCCTCGTGCCTCGCGCGCTAAAAATGTATTTTCATACCGCGGGTAATATGTCATGCTTGCCTTAAACACAATCATACTTGGTTTCTCTTCATTATAACCCTGAGTATTTTCCAATCCGAAATCATCCAGCATAAAGTTTCTACCGCAAGACAGAAATGCGGAGGACCTGACCTGATCTGTGACCTGACCCGACCTGACGGCAGCGTTGGCGTGACCCCGCTACGTCACCCGGCCGCCGGGCCGGACGCGACCCGTGACCGAAGCCTGTCGGTCTCAGGGCGTCGGAATGACACGCGTGTGTGTATGGGGAGAGGGGGTGATACAGGGTTGACTGCAGTATCGGTCAGTGTCGAGACCACAGGCGCAGCCTAGGGAGACCACCCCCCAGGTCCGCATTTTTTGCGAAAACCATTGTGCGCATCGTCTTCCCGGCAAGCGGTTTTGGTATGATTTCAGTTCACACCGAGCATACTCCCTCCTTCAAAAGTCCCGGCTGCGCCCCTGGACCAGGCCCAGACGGATTCTGTCGGGACTACTGGGGCCGTTCCCCGCCGCACCGTACTGGAGGCCGCCAGAGAGCAGCAGCCGAGGACGCGGGAGGCGACGGAGAGGGCAGCTGACCCACAGCATGTTGAAATTTAACAATGGCCTTGAAGGCGCTGAATGAAGAGAACTGATTCAAGATCCTAGTGTGACCCCCGGCGCCCTTCCAACTGTGGAGGAGTTCTCGTGCCTTTGACTGAAACCATTCTTGTAGTAATAGCAGCAGAACAATAAACAAGCCAAACAGCAACCGTGAGAGATGTTTGCGGTTCACCTGGTTGTTTGTCATGAAATGACGGCGGTTCTTGGAACTGCTGTCTCCTAGAAACCGTCCCTGAACTTTTTATGCCCCGATTACGAGGAAAATTAAAATCTGTCCAGCCAAACACTGTTCCGCTGCGCCGATCGTTCTGAAAACGCCAAGGAAAAGGACGTGCAAAATGGTGTGAAAACCCCGTGCGAAAGCCCCGCGCAAAAACCGGGTTTTCGCACGGGTCCAGGGTCTTGGCTGGCGACCGCGGGGGGAGGGAAGATGGGGTACAAATTTCCACAGTATCCACGAATCTTAACATTAAGCCTGTGACAATGAATGAGATAGAAACGGTCTGAAACCTTAAGTGGACCCCCCCCCGCCAATCGCTTGCGGAAATCGCCAGCCATGCCCAGGGCTATTTATAATGCAGCCATGAGGAAAGCGATAAGAAGCGATAAACTTCGTTGAACAAAGCACAGCCAAAACACTAGTTCTACAGAGAGAAAACGGGGCACGGGGGCATCAGTATGCTACGTCGAACTTCATACAGGATTTTTTTTTTGGTGGACATGTCTGCCTCCGACCAGGGGCCCGTTTCACCACAGGAATATATCCTCTGAAGGTGGCATATTTACTCACTTCTGTCATACATGTGGCATATTCCGTTCAACCAGCTGTCGCTGAGGAATATTTACCCCGTTCAAAGTACGACAGTTTAAAGCGGCATAGTATCCCGCTTTCGGAACACTATGACCTCATGCTTGTCATAATTATTCCATTTGATCGGCGGACTGTCGAGTTTGCGGTCGCGCAGAGTATGCCACTTTTGCTGGCATATCGTGCGATTTTTTTCTGGTATTCCAGCGGTTATATCGGTGTTCCCCTTTGTTTCTTTGGCGAAAATAGCGAGTTTATTTGAAGCGTTTGGGCTCTGGAGGATGACAATACTGGTATTGCGGAAGCTGCTGGAGCCGAAGCAGGTTATTTCAAGTATGTTATGAAAAGAAATCGCGAAAAACAGAGCAAACCTTTTCACCTGACGTTTAAGTCTTCTTCCAGCACTTTCAGAACTGCAGACTCAGTGGAAGATACTGGGTGCTTCTAACAACAAAAACACGCTAAGATTTCAAAAATTAATATGAGATTCAATCGAAAATAACCAATACCTCGTAACTCGCCGTTTTGCAGGTGTTCTGGGACCCAATTTGTTTCTCTTTTCTCGTGGAAGGCTCCCATTTTCTCAATCGTGAACAGAACTGTTTGCTGGATTCTCTTTCGACGCATCAGTCAGGCTTGACCGGTAGCATTGTAGTCGAAAGCCAACCAGTCTTGCGTCAAGTCGTGTGTCTGGTCAGCCGTCGATGGAATGCCCGTGAACAGAACCAGGGAGTGTCACGAGTGCTTTCGGCCATAGGACAGCCTTTTTTGCTCGCAACGACCCCGGAGTGACGTCACTGGGAGAGAGTCGCTGGGAGTCGAATGTTAACAATCCGGCGGACACTGACAACCGTTGATTGTGCTGTGAAGCGGCGGGTCTGGTTGCGTCGCAGTTTCTGCGCTCTTAAAGTGCTTTTTGTCTGCTTATTGTAAAGAAGTTGTTGCCACAAGTGATTTTTTTTTATTTACGCCGATTCTGGTATCACACCACGTCGGAAATTGACCTTGACGGCAGTAAACGATGAGGCAGTTTGGGATGCTCAAAAAGCCAAATGCCCTTGCGAAAAGATTGGATTTTGAAATGACTGGACCCTCATGTTGACGTTTCTAATACCTTATGTACCAAAATATTTTCACTTTTTCTGGTTTGTGGCTAAGACCTGGCAGTGGCAATGGCCTTAAATTGGGATTGGCAGCAGAGGGCAGGCGTGATTTGAGTGGTGCCTTATGACTTACCATGACCTGCTGATGTGGTGTTTCAGTGACATTTTATAACAACATTAAAGGTTTGTGACTGTGGCCATACCTCTTGCATCTAAGTGTTGGCAGCTTATGTATTTTTGTAGCCTTTATTTTACATATGAGCTGACAAGCAAAGATGCCAACTAATTGTGCTGTATTCACCTTTTCAATGCGGGTTGGTGCTAATGTAAGTGCCGGGAGCTTAGCTTGTGGCTAAGGGTAAGTTTCTGCCCGACGAAATCGCGAACAATCGTTTGTATAATTGCCACCAATGTAAAGAATGTATCATCCTGTTTCTAACCTTACTTTCCACTACTTGATTGTCTAAAAAATAACAACAAACTCGTAACGATAACGTACCACTCAGTAATACCGTGCTGCAGTCGATTGGCGGAGAACAACATTATTCCGCGGCGGAAAATGTAGTGCCACCAAGGTTAAGGTAATTGGCATCACGGATGTGTGGACCGTGCATGCATCTTCAAGCGATTAATGACGTCATATATGAAAATTCTATGTTGTTGCCACAGACTGAACTTCGAGGAACTGCTGAATTATTACGCCGTTGTATTATTGTATTAGATAATTGTTGGGATATCTGATATCAGTATTATTACATTATGACATTTAATACTCGTTAGATTACATTAGGTTGCTAGGTTGGGTTGTGCTGGGCTAGGTTAGATGAGGTTAGGTTAGGTTAGGTTAGGTTAGGTTGGGTTAGGTTAGGCTAGGCTAGGCTAGGCTACGCTAGGTTAGGTTAGGTTAGGTTAGGTTAGGTTGCAGTAAATTTTTATTTATTGTTTTATTTACTTCGCTTTCACAATTGTTTTATTTATTTCACTTCCTAATATTTTTCAGTTTTGTTCCGTGATTCCTTTTGAGATATTTCATTTCACTGTTTTTTATTTTTGCTTTGTATTTTTTAAATTGCAAGTTCACTTTTCCATCATTGTAATATTTTTACTTTCTTATTATTATTGTTGTTTGTTATTATAACTACTATTTTATTATTATTGTTATTATTATCATTATTATACAACGACTAACTTTTTCATTTCAAAGATAATTTATATCGCATTAGTTATTTCTCCAACCTTTTTTATTACTCTTGATTGGACCTTGAGTCCGACCGACGACCAATCAGCGTCGAGATCTCACGTAAACAAACTAATTAACGCAGAAACGTCAAAAATCCCTACGCGAGCGTCTGGCGGTTACCATACCATTGACGACGCAATCTGTTTCCGGGGAAATAATGTGTGTTTCAGGTTTTTCCGGCTGAAATCGTAAGTAGTACGTATCAGTATTGCATTTGAAGCACCATGCAACCACTTCTACGATTATTTTCCCTCGAAGTAAGCGCTCGGGCAAAATCTTACTGTTGACCGAGAAGTCTAACATAGCTGATACAGTAATTTGCTTGGAATATTTTGTTGAGGAAAATTTGGGCCAAGTATGTCTTGTGAAGAAGAGTGGTTGCCAATATTGAACCTGCGCTGAGAAGTAGTGCATTGCCATCCAAAAATATTTCATTATGCATGTCGGGGTATTAGATTTGTGGCCAAGGGTAGATCCAGAGCACTGGTTCTTCCATTCTGGGGGGCCAGATTCCAAAAAGGTGTACGGATTAAAAAAACATTGGATTTTGCCTCATTTTACCTCAAGGACTGTTGTAAAACAAACTTTTCTCCATAAAGGTTGCCTAGATTTCTTCAGATTCCAGATCTGCATGAACTTGCCAGGTTTTTCTGTTGGGAGGGGGGCATGGCTCTGTTGCCTCCCAAATGCATTATCATTTGTGGCACGACTTGGGTAGCAACTAACATTTTTGTTTGGATGTGTTAGTGCTAGCTTTGCCATTAGTTTATTGCCAGGTTGGGAAAGGTTTGCTATTCTCTTGGTATGACAAGCTTTTGGTGCAAATTTGCAAGTATATATCACCTATCAATCTCAGGAGGTACAGCACACTGAGAACAATAATTAATCGCAGGGATGTTCACGTGGCCAGTGCCAAAAAGCAGAGTTGGTGAAAATAATGCATCAGTGATGCCAGTGAAAATCTATTTTAATTTGATACGCATTTGAGTTGTGTGCAGCTTTTCATTTTGCAAACAACAGTCTTCAGTCACTCACGTTAGTAAGTTGGGCATTCAGTCAGCAGTCTTGACAGTATTTGTTTTTCACAGCCTCGCAACAACATATATTTGTACCAGTGTTTGTTAAGTGCTCATGACACCAGGTGATAAGCATGTCTAGCTGGTTTACTTTTTGTTGTTTGTTTTGTGCATGCTGCGTGCCAGTTTATTCCATTTGTGTTTTATATAAACTGTCGGAAGGTCACTAGCCTTAGTATTAATTGTGTGCAGTCTTTCACTACATCTGGACCATGTAATGCTAGATCAGTGAATATGAGGTTGCAAGTAATATCTAGTTGATTTATCATATATGGAAGATGATACGTTTTGTTAGATATGCTTGATTTACAAAAACAGTAAAACATGGAAGGTGCAGTGTGACCCCTGAGGTTCCCTTCTTCCATGTCAACTTGTCTTGTATTCATGTCCCTTTGCTCAGTTGGATTGTATGTAATGACATCTGGATTGTTCAGCTGCCACTGACATGCCAGGCAAATCTAATGCAAAAAGTTTGAAGCTGGCTGCAGCGTGCATTAGAGGCGTCATAAATAAATGGGTAGTTAATTGATGCGTGTCATTATCATGCAAAAAATGCCACTGAAATTTGTAAATACGACAACACGTAGTAAAAATGTGTAGTTCCGTGCATGTAACTACTTGTATGTAGCCTTGGACACTTGTAACTATATTTGTAACTTCATGTGCGCCCGCCCGCTCCGGCCTTTCCGTACCGGACAGCACGTCCTCATGCAGGTCTGTGGGAACGGTCGGGGACCGTCATGGGCATTAGCTGGCGACGACATTACCTGGCACGTGTGCCCAGCGAGCGCACATACTGGCGCAACAGCCAGTATCTCCCTCCGCGACCGTTCGTGACAGTCTTGCAAGGTGGCGGCACAGATTGAGACAACGGCGGCAGCCGCTGCCTCGATTTCGGCGGCCGCCATGGTGGCGACGGCGGCGTTAAGGGCGATGGCAGCCGCGACGACGGCCCCGACAACGTTGGATATGGCGACTGCGGCGGCCTTCGCGTCAAGGGCGTTGCGTATGGCAGCGACCGCATGGGCGCTAGAACTCCCGCAGTGATGCCCGCGAGGCGGGCTCCGGACTGGGCTCGGGCTGCGCGGATGCCAGTGGCCGCAGAAACTCTCGGTTAACTGGTCTGAGCCAGTGTATCGTTACGTGTGAAAGGTACGGCAGCAGAGTAGTAGCCAGGCCAAACAGTGGTGACTGGTTTCGTGGGGGTGACTGCATTGTTATTGGCTGTTGCCTTGTTCTGTTTGCGGTGGCTTGTATGGTCGGGCGTGTGGTTTGGTCTCCTCCACGTCTTAGGGGGAGGTGTTGTGTAGCCATCAGTGCGCTGGGTTCGGACGCCGGCGCCCGGGGCCCGCTGACCCGGCAGGCCTTCGCTGCCGACCGGTTGACCTTATCTAGTCTTGTGCGGTGGCTGTACCATCCCACCTGACGTGCGCTTGTCGGGAGGAACCAAATACAGTTTCAAGAGACCCAGCTTTGAGAGGTGTCCCGGTCTGCCGCGGTGCTCGGAAAAGTGTCCCGGCCTGCCGCTGCACTCGGAGACAAGTCATGGCCATATTGAGAGCTGTTGAAGTATGTCACCGTACTTCACGCCTATTTACTGCCATTATTAACCCGCGCACGACCGTCGGTCCGTTTCGAACATCGGCGACTGGGGGGGGGGGCAGTTGGCCGCCCCCCTCTAACTCACGAACGGTTGGTCGCACGATAAAAATAAGCACACCGTTGGAAAGTTTGTGACGAGTAGAGCTCGAAACTCGTCTCATTTTTTAGTTCTAGATAATATGTAAGCAACTTACGCCCTATATATGTTTTCTCATAGCCTAATGCATGAGACCAAGAAATGGCCTGAATCTCAAGGGCTGTGACTAAAAACGCATAGCTAAAGGCACCAGCGCTTAAGTAAAGGTCCGCGGAAGCCGATACACGTCTAATTTCCCAGATTTGTTCAATATGTACGCCGAAACGTTGAGTTAAAGACACCGCATTTCTCGCGGCAGCCGCAGGCGTGCGCCGCTGCCGTATGCGGTACCAAATTGACGGGAACGAATTTTAGCGTTCCTTTATTTTCGCGACAAAAGACAATCTATGTATATTTTATTGATCTTAGTGGTCTTTGGGATGGTTTTTCATGCTTAAATTTCGGAAAAATTGATTAGTTACCCATCTACACAATTGGCGGAGCTTTATTCGCGACAGCCTGTTTATTTCCAAAATATGCTACTTTTTCGAACTTTTTGAGGTTCCTGGCATTACTTACGCCTGTGCAAGCTAATTCTGTCATTTTCTAGCCATTCTGAGTAATTCATCGTCGATTTTGACGGTGGTACATTTTGGCTGACTACAGTTATTCGTGACCTGATCTCAGGTCGATGACTGGAAGTCATTGATACTTTGCGCAATGACGGTAACTAGATGTCTGCTTCACTCCACACTAAAAATGTTATGGAATATTCCGTCAATTTCCAAAAAAAAACGAAATGTCTTAAAAATGGGCTTAAACTTTGGTCAATGACCCGGAAAATTCCGAGAAATCTGAGATAGCAGATTTGTTGCATCTATCAGGATCACTAATCCCTGAAAGTATTATTGAGATATCTTGTTTTGCGAAAAGGTTACAGGGTTTTGGTTTTGGTTTTGGACATAGGTCTGTTTCACCTGACCTAGGTCAGGCATCTGACCTGAGCTGAGGTCACAATTTTGGCATGAGATGTAAAATTGATGAAGCAAAAGGTACACAAAGTTTCGTGACTCTGTGTTTGTTCGTTCTCTCGCAATCCCAGAAAAACCTCAGGGGGGCAGTCAACAGTCCCCCCCCCAGTCGGGGACGGGTTAAAATGAAAAAATGGTGGAAATGGTTCTCTGGAGTGCATTAAAGTCAGAGCTCGTGCTTAGCAGTGTTTGTACAGACTCTTGCACCGGATTGCGTTATACCAGCCTCATCGCATAATTTGGAGGCGAAAATTTAACGTGCGGGTGTGACCCACACGATCGCGCGGTTCTCAGCATCTCCTATGGGTCGCTTGGAGGGTTAAGTGGCCTCCAGGGAGAAAAAGTGAGGGCCGAGACGATTCGAACCCACCTGACCATGGTGGGCAGCGGTAACAGATGCTGAACCAACAGAGCATCGGCACGGCATTCACATTATACATGCACCTTTCTTATGGATTATTATTTCATTTTCATGAAAACATGGCATACCGCATGATACTGTGTGCGTTAAAATTTGGGTGAAGATGAAGCACAAGCGTCCGGCGGCCGAGATCTGGGCTGCTTATTCAAAGCCCATGGCGGGCGGCGACGGAGTCACTCCCAGTGACGTCACACAGCGGCTTGTGCAGAGTGTAAACAAATCGCTTGGTGACCATACCTCCTATAAAGGGCCTTGAACAGAAATGACTGGCACTAAGTTGAACGCGACCGCCAGATAAAAATCGTGCCGCACCGGCCAGTCAACGACTGTGCGTGGAGTGCATGCGCGAACTACTGTCTTGGATATATTCCCAGCGGAAAGGCGTACTTACGGCATTGGTGAAACGGAACAGTATTCCTGTCATAACTTGAATGGGATAATACGCCACACGCTGAAGGAATACTATTCATGCGGTGAAACCCCACCTCACACAAACCAACAATATCCCAAACCTTTGTAGTTCTTCTTCTCGGCTCCTTTGCCTAGTTTGACACTCCTCACTCGCTGCGGTCGTCGCTTTCCGTCGCTCAACTCGAGACCGTCGGCTCCAGGCCGTATTCGACGCTCTCGTCTCGAAGCAGCTTCCGATCTGCGCCGCATCCCAACAGGGAGGGAAACTCACGAGACGGGCGCACTCAGCGACGTCACGTGACACCCGCATTGCGTCACGCCACGTCACGACCCGCGACCCGGTCAGGTGACCGCCCGAGGTTGCGCCTCCTGGCCGGCGTCTGCCCCCCCAGGGACGCCGTCCCTGGAGTCCGCCCCTGACCGTCCGAGGCCGAAGCGCCACAGAAACCGGCGGAGGGCTGCTGTGATTGGTCGAGGCGTGGGCCAGGTCCAAGTGAGGTTCACGGTTGTTTGAATCAGCTCAATAGTAAAGAAGTCTGCGTCGATCGTGGAACAGGAGTGGAGAGTAGAGCGGTAGGGAGTATGACCCCTACATTTTTGACGGAACTTTGGATAACTTAGCATTTATCTCATGGAACGTAGCCGTTTCAGGGAAAACGTCTTTGTTTCTCCCTACTTTTCTGGACGCTCCCTGCGCACCTAACTCCGGTGGTGAGGAACGGCCTGTTTTCCTCCCGTTTTTGACAGTGAAACTAGTTTCCCACTTGAATGTCATTTGCGCTGGCAGATGTTTCTCCCTACGAGAAGGAGCGAAACCAGGGTTTTCGTGGGGGGAGGGGGCAAGGCTAAATGAAACGTTTTCGCACTGATCTTACCAGCTAATTGAAAACAATGGGAATCTGGCTTCATGCAGTAGCTCACCTGGAGATTCTGAAAACACGAGTACACCACTTTTTGGTTTTGGCATTGTCTAACTTTTAAACAAATCATCTCTAATAACAGCGAATTCTTGGGAACCCTGCTCATTAGGCAGTGGGGGTCAACTGATCCCTGTGACCCCTCTGGCTGCGTTACGTCCTATGAGCGATGGGGTTTTACCTGTTCTGTCTGTCTGAATACCTCGGCGGAGGGTTTCCCGCGTCAGGACGAACGTCCAATAGAATAAGAAGACTAGCCTTTCGACTTGCACGTGCCAATCGTGCCCAGGAAGCCTCTCATCAGGGCGATGAGATGCAAGTACTGCTGCTGGAGCCGGGCAGGCTTCCCCGGCCTGCCACGACGCTGGACAGCTGTTCGGGGCCAGCTCGGCTGTTGTGTTGAATGCTCTTGTTTGTTTTTCTGCCGGTGGTCTGGCAGCTCGGGCGAACTGAGACCAGGAAGTGTTTGGTTTTTGTGCGGGCCCGGATGATGGCTCCACCGCCCGGACCAGTGCAGCCGAGGGGTCACCCGCTGTTTTCGCTCGTGAATAAACCATTGCAGCACATGCTGATCAACGGCTTCTTTACCTGGATTTCTTTTTTTATTGCAACTTATGCGCACGTGGGCTGTATTAACGTAACGCCTTGGACTTACAACGACGCTTATTAGCCCATTTAACCCGCCATTCGCTGGGCAGTGCTATTTTGTCTCTTTGGGTGTTTTAAAACAACTTCCAAGTTGTTCAAGATATCAAGTCCAGTTTTTTGTACGTTTCAATGACCTGGTAGCTCATGTTCTGTCAAATTCTCAGTTCAAGGATGTTGATAAACATAATCATCATCCTAGATTACGCCATTAGTGTTAATATCATTGTGGATTATGTCATTGGGTTTGATTTCGTTGTCGATATTTCTTAGGGGTAGTTAATTATTGCAGTTATATGTATGTGCAATTGTGATTATTGCAATATTGCCCTGGATTATGTCGATCCACATCCTACCTCGACCCGAAGTTTCGAGAAGGCTGCTTGTTGACATGCTCAGTGCGTGCACCAAGAAGGCCCCCTTCCGATGTCCCGAAGGCAGTCTTTATTACATCAGGTCGATGGGGCTGCGATGGGTTCACCACTTGGCGTGCTGTCTGCAGAAAGCTACCTGGGCTACGTTGAACAAAAAGCCTAGGAACTTCACCTATTGTCGCCACATCGATGATATCTCTGTCGGCATCAAAGATGAAGAAACGCCTCAGACGTTGAAAATGAAACCAAAACAGATGCCGCATCTTACCTTCGCCGCTAGAACCAGCAGACTACCATTCCTGGACCTAGACATGAACGTCTCTGAAAGACCATTCACCAGCAACATCTACAGAAAAGCCACCAACAACGGGCATTGTTTGGATGGAAGCAACGAGTAAGCTGACCACTACAAGAGAAACGTTACTGGGGCTTACGTTTGTCGTCCTTTCAGACATTGCCCTTCTTGGCAGTTCGTTCACCAGCTATCAGAGAAACACTCTGGGATTTGCCGACTCATTATTCTTCGCGTACAAAGCAGCTAGGTACATCGCCGTGCGGGTTCGGGGGAGGAGGGCAAGTGCGACACCTTGTGTTCGCCAGGAATTCAGCCTCCCAGTGGACATGGAGAGACGAGGTGGCGCAGCTGCCGACCCGGCCGGCAGCTGCCGGCCGGGTTGCCGTTCACGCCGGCGGGTTGGCCCGGGTGTCCCGTGGCCGTTTCAACGGGCCGCCCGCCGGCAGTCGGCCCGGCACGTGAGGGGCACTCCCATTTGTAGCCCGGTGCTTGTAAACTGGCTGGCGGCGCGTAACTGGGCACCTCATTGGGATGAGGAGATGAACGGAGCGAAGCGCCTGTAGTGGAGTGGCTGTTAACCGTTCTCGACGGTTACACTGTTGGCGTCGCGCCTGCCACGCTGTGTAATATGTTAGCCGGAACACCTGGCCGGAAACGTGGTGTCACAGGGTCGCACGAACGGTGTCATGACATTGCATGCATCTTGGCGAACGAACAACGAAGAGAAACGTGAAGCAAAAATGTGAACTTTTATGATGGAGAAAGTAAAAAAGTCAAAAAAGCCAGTCAGTCAAAAATCAAAAGTCAAAAAAGTCAGTCAAAAAGTAAAAAACTTAGTAAAAAAAGTCAAAAAGCCAATAAATGGCACAAAAGAAAAAAAAAAAAAGACTGCGGCGATGACGGCGAGAGTGGGCGTCCGGCCTGCTCCGTGACGGCGGTGGTTGACTGCTGGCTGCTCCGTGACGGCGGTGGTTGACTGCTGGCCGCTCCGTGACGGCGGTGCTTGACTGCTGGCTGCTCCGTGACGGCGGTGGTTGACTGCTGGCTGCTCCGTGACGGCGGTGGTTGACTGCTGGCTGCTCCGTGACGGCGGTGGTTGACTGCTGGCTGCTCCGTGACGGCGGTGGTTGACTGCTGGCTGCTCCGTGACGGCGGTGGTTGACTGCTGGCTGCTCCGTGACGGTGGTGGTTGACTGCTGGCTGCTCCGTGACGGCGGTGGTTGACTGCTGGCTGCTCCGTGACGGCGGTGGTTGACTGCTGGCTGCTCCGTGACGGCGGTGGTTGACTGCTGGCTGCTCCGTGACGGCGGTGGTTGACTGCTGGCTGCTCCGTGACGGCGGTGGTTGACTGCTGGCTGCTCCGTGACGGCGGTGGTTGACTGCTGGCTGCTCCGTGACGGCGGTGGTTGACTGCTGGCTGCTCCGTGACGGCGGTGGTTGACTGCTGGCTGCTCCGTGACGGCGGTGGTTGACTGCTGGCTGCTCCGTGACGGCGGTGGTTGACTGCTGGCTGCTCCGTGACGGCGGTGGTTGACTGCTGGCTGCTCCGTGACGGCGGTGGTTGACTGCTGGCTGCTCCGTGACGGCGGTGGTTGACTGCTGGCTGCTCCGTGACGGCGGTGGTTGACTGCTGGCTGCTCCGTGACGGCGGTGGTTGACTGCTGGCTGCTCCGTGACGGCGGTGCTTGACTTCTGGCCGCTCCGTGACGGCGGCGGCCTCTCCGCGGCGCCGATAGTTGCGTCCGCCAGTCTGCAGATGCCGCAGCGCCGCCTGGTCGCGGCCGAGTCCCCGTGGTGACGAGTCGAGTCCTTGCCGTGCCGAGTCAAGTTCCTGTAGTCAGTCACTGTAGTCACTGCAGCGCGTGGGTCGCCTGACGGTGTACATACGGGCCGTGCAAGGCCGTCGCGCGGCGGCGAACGGTGACGTCACACTCCGCACTTTACCTGAGGCCAGCCCTCGCGAGAGTTAAGCGGCTCATGTCGAACACCACGGTAACCACCGACATGAGGTGTTGGATGACTGATTCTTCACTGACGTCAGCTCGAAGTCTACGGCTGCAGGCAACACTGTTACCGCCTCTGATGGTTTGTGCTCTGACGGTTCACTGAAGCGATTCACATGTGCCCTGATTTCCACCATCTGTTCGGAGTGCTAAATTGAATGAAACGCAAAACTGCTCGACCTGCAGCCATATCACATGAGCAGGGGGGGGGGGGGCGTCGCCCCGCCCCCCTTAGGTCCGCTTTTTTGTGAAAACCATTGTACATCGTCTTCACGGCAGGCCATTTTCGCATGTTTTCAATTCACGCTGAGTTTCTGGCCTATCCCCTTCAGAAAATCCTGGCTGCGCTCCTGAGCCATGTCGTCCACTGAAGCCCCTGTCGGGACGCTGTGTCGGCCAGAAGTCCACGTATCTTTCCTGCCTGTAGCGCTGTGCGACTGTTGTTGATCGGCGGCCTCCCGTCATCGCGCTCCGGCCGGCTGCCGTGCGGCCGACGAGAGCGGAATCACATCCGCGCGTGACGCGGCCGTCTCTGGCCGTCACACGTGACGCTGCCGTAATACACGTGATACGGCCGTTTCTGGCCGTGATACGTGACGCTGCCGTGACACGCGTGACGCGGCCGTCTCTGGCCGTCACACGTGACGCTGCCGTAATACACGTGATACGGGCGTTTCTGGCCGTGATACGTGACGCTGCCGTGACACGCGTGACGCGGTCGTCTCTGACTGTTACACGTGACACGACCTTCTGATGCCGGCAGAGCCGCCGGACACCAGCCCGCCGCCGCCCCGGTCGCAGGCCGCCAGCGAGGCGGCCGACTCGGACTCGCCGCCCGTCTGGCCGAGCGTCGTCTCGGGCCCGAGCATCGCCGTCAGCAGCGGCCCGCCCGAGCCGCCGGCCGAGGCGACCGTCTCCACGTCCCCATTGTTCGATCAGTAGCGGCCTGTCTGTTAGGTGCACACGGTACCGTATCGATCTGGCAGGAGTTGGAAGAAGTCAGGTTTTATCGGCCATCTTTTGAGGCTCCCGATTTACGCATTTTCAGTTCGTCAGTTCTCGTGCCATTTGGAACGGAAATGAGTAAAACCTTATTTTCATCAGCCAACACGGGGACGTAGCCGGGGAGGGCGCCATGGGGGCCATGGCCCCCTTGAGCCAAGCAGTTTACACTAGATATATAGCGATTTCGTTCGAACACGGAATAGATGTTGCAAACGAAAACATTATATGTATTCCTGCGGACTAAATGTTAAGTCCATTTCATGAAACTGTTGCTATTTCCTATGGATTTCGTCATAGGCCAGTGGCTTATGACAAAATCTTACATTCCACCCCCCCCCCCCTAGGAAAATCCTGGCATATGCATGATGCAGCATATAAGAGTGCGTAATTTCTTTTTCATGTTAAGAACATAAAGCAGTACTTCTTCGAAGACACTACACAGTGGCACAGCCAGGGGGTCTTAGGGGTCCTTGAATGTTTGAAGGGGCCCACCGAGGTTAGAAAAATATCCTTAGAAAAATATCCCTAGAAAATTATCCTATAATTGCAGCTATCACCAAAATACTTTAAGCACGGTTTACAAGAGAAGACACAAGGTGAAATATACAGATCTAAGCCCATGGAGGGACCCCTATCGGCCTGTAGGGGACCTCCTGCCGGCCTGCAGGGGTCCCTGCCAGCTTATGTGGGCTCCCTGCCAGGGCCTCCTCTAACATGTTAGCTGGCCGGGGGAGGCTAAGCCCCCCAATGAAGTGTCCAGCCACCTCAGTCCCTAGTCAGGGCAAAATCGTGTCACTGGGGGGCCAAAAAAATATCATGAAGGGAACTTTATGTGCATTTTGAACCTTCTATTGTTTGGCGAAGACAAAGGTTTTTATCTCAAGTTTTGCACTCAAGTTGGGAACGGGAAAGTGTTCTGGCCATACATAAGGTTTTCCTTCATAATCTGGCAGCACTTTAGGCAGCCTTTACCGGCGCACAAAATAGAACCGTTTTTCTGCTTTTCACATGTACGGTTCCCATTTGCCTTACGCATTTTGATTGTCAACCGGCGTTGTTTTTGGAAGCGTCCTCGTGGGTCTAATGCTTGTCGTTAAGGCGATGGACATCAAAATTCTCTCAAGAATAAGATGTTTATAAAATTTTGCGTGATAGGGAAATGAGTGTCCACTTGCGAAGAGTTGTAGATCTTGTTTTATAGTAGTTTTGAGACTGACTGAGTGGGAAGCTCTGTGAAGTTAGGATATGGAAGGAAGCTGGAGGCATAACGAAATGTGCGCTGGGGAACGTCTTCACTCCGGCGGAATTCTCGTTTTTTTCAGACATGTTCTTCAGGTGTGAAATGATGTTCTTCAAACAACTGTCACTCTTCTCACAGAATTAAGAATGAATGCTGATGGATTTGGGAGTCATGGTCTTGTACACCACCTCATTGAGTGGATGCTTTGTGTGTACTGTGTCTTGATGTCATAAAATGCAGTCTCAGTCTGATTTCATTTATGCAAAATATGATATGTTCCCTTTTATTTGTGGTTTTTATTTATTAGGGGCCACAGCTTGCTGATGTGAAGGCAATCCTTGATATCCTTCTGATGGCCAAAATTATTATTTGTATCCACTTGTTAGGTTGTATTACTGAGATATCAGTTTTTTCTTAACATGAAGAGGGGTAGGACCATTTGCATTGCTTGGAAGAAACTAAATATTTTTGTCTTTTTTTGTTTGAAACCAGTGCTGGTTAGGGATAGGAACATTATAAATGATAACTCGGACCATAATTTTTTAATGATATGCAAAAATGAGAAAAGTTGCAAGTGATATTGAATTGTCACTTGTGTTAAGGCATGCATACCAAACATTCACATAGTGGTGAATACTTGCATAATTTCATATTTTTGTGGTAGAAACTTCAATGTTGGATGTGTAACTACACAGTTACATGGAATGCTGCAAGGTTGGACAGCTGCTTACATACACATTGTTCCCATGGTGCTCCCATGTAATAGAAATTGGCCCCTAATATTGGGGTTCTCCGATCAAAACAACTTTCCAATTAATCATTCAAACTGATGCAAGACTAAGTTGACATATGTGGCATCTTGATTCATGCTTCTATCCCAGCAGCCATCACATTTGCAAAGCATTTGCCTAATCTCTGTGTTTCTGTGTTTAAACTGTACACTGGGCTAAGCAGAAATTTAGAAATTAGTCACCTGTTTGCTCTTCTTTAAATTTGTGGTTCATGGCATAACCCATTTGAAAGTTCTTAGAGCAGAGGGCTGGTTGCAGCAGAGATACTCCTTTTATCCATATGTAAATTCACAGTAAACACAGTAAAAGGCTGTTATATTAACATTTTGGGGAGTCATGGCATCATGGCACATATTTATGACTGTCCAGGATGTCTAACCATTCTTAAGGACTTAAGGACTCACAGATTGCTTGCATGTGTTTTTGTTCTGGAACTTTTTGTAAATAGTGAGTGTTTTTGACTGTCACATTGAACTTCAATGTTTGACTGCTGCAGTGGTTGGTGGCCCCAGTGACCAGTCAAAACTTTGAACATGTGGAATGGTAGTGAAGTTTTTTGGCCCTCATGAGCTGTCAAATTTGATGTGGAGAATAATTTTGTGATGTGATCAGTTGATGCTTGCTGTGATTATTTATTTGTTTGGTTTTGACACATGCCATTGTGTGTTACACATAAATGAGGTAACCATCATGATCAAATGATGTCATGTCAACACACAACATGGTTGATGGTTATAATTTTTTGATTTTGTTGGCTTTATTCATATTTGCATGGTGCCCTCAGTTCTGGTAAATGTTTTGTCTAGAGATGTAGGTACTTTAGTGACATTCATTTTAATAATATTTGATTTATTTCATTCCAAGCCCACTCCTGGAAGGGCCAGCCAGCCTCCTGGTCCTTTATCTACTGATCCTCTCACCACATTTGCGACTGGGGACACCACTTTGGCCCCTGCAAGCAAACTGATGCAAGATGGAAAAAGGTAACAGCTTTCTTAATGCATTTCACACAATGATGAATCATGTGTACCATTTCCAGGCTACGTGTTGCAAGTTTTGTCTTTCATTGTACTTCATCTTGAAACCAATGGTGATTTTATTGGTTGCATGGTGCATGTACTTTTTCTTTCATGTGAACATTTCTTCATCATTCCCTGTAGGTATTTGTCCGTATTTATGTCCATTTGTTGACACTTGTATTCAGTCCTGCACTTGGCGGTTAATTGATGGCTTATGTGTTAACAACCCATTTCTTCAGTCATTCATTCTTTTCCGCACATGACCGCAGGTTATTACATGATGAAAAATATTATGAAATCCGCACATCAGTGACTTGTGCAGGCAGATAAACGACAGCGTGATATCATTGACCTGCCAGCCAATTAGCACTTTATTTGAGGATAGAATGTTATTTCTTGGACCGGTTAAAATCGAAGGAGAATTGTTTGGATGCATTCAGGAGCAACAGGTTTGATGCAAATTGTGAATTCTAGTTGCCATGCCATGTAAACACCGTTTGTTTGTTTAACGTTTTATGCATATTTCCAAAGTAATTTATGGCCATTTGCTCTGTCGTTGGCATCGAAAACGTTGCCCGGGAGACCGTAGCTGAGTTCGCCTAAACCAGGGCGGCAAAGAATTACTGCCATCGTACCCTTTCAGGCTGCCATTAATGGCCCTGGTGACATAATTATCCCACCACCAATTGGGAACGCGAATGTACGTGACATCACCTGAATTCTTTGTCCTCCTGCTCCCAGCGAACGCAGCAATGTGAAACCCTATCCGCGATCGTGTTTTTGTTACTAAATGTTACAAAAAATGCTTTCAGATGGTCGTTATCTAAGACAGATACTTTCAGGTATGGCAGTTTTTCCTGTCAGTACCAGTCAGACATACCAGCAAACCAAACCAAAAACAATACAGCTCCCATTGCCAATCTGTCTGTGCTTAGTTGTTGGTATTTCGGCACCATTCCTCACCTTGTACATTACTGCGTTTGAAATGTTTTAAGCACCTTCCAGTCTTCATTGGTTTCTTATGGGGAAAATGTCTACTATTCATTTGCTTTCAAGGCCGTTATTTCTGAAGGAAAAGGGCGTAGTAGAGCATGCTTTTGAACTGTGACTATCAGGACAAAAGCGACTTGGAGATAGTATCATTTTCTTATGTTTTTTCATTATATTTTCGGGAGTTTTTCTATTTAACATTGTCGTTCAGGTGTTGCGGGTTTGTTACCGTCAGTATTTTTTCTTAGAATCGGCATTTCAATTTCTCAATATGATGTGCTCCATTTTATGGAAAATGTATTTGTCTTGAGATTGGTTTCTGGAAGAACATTTCCAAACAGCTGAACCAGGAAAATACCTTACTGAATGGGGGCACGTGAAGAAGGACGCCCACTTATTCCCCGGAAATTTGAAGATATGCCTTATGTCGGCTGTTACCTTGTTTGCGGCCGATGTCCACAATACCAGTGGGTGTTTCTGATCAGTTTTTGTAATTTGTACGAGATAAACTGCTACTGAAAACTTTACTGATAAAGTAATATGAAAGTAAGCTTCCTGTCCACCAGTGTTGTTTTTGTTGTCCTTTTTTATTAGTTCAAAGTGATTTCTGGGAGAATATTGAGACCTAAACGCAGCAGTCTCAGAATGGTCAGCTGGACTGAAAGCTTGACAGGCATTTGTGGCAGATGGAAATATGAGGTTGTGCTGTCTTGTGGTTAAAACTGCCAGGTTGGATGTCAAGTAGCTGCAAAGACAGCGTACAGGAGAAGTCAGACCAAGCCAGGCCAGTCTGGGTAGATCGGCAGCTGCTTGCCATTTATCTGCCTGTCAAAGAAGAGGTTCCTGGGCATGGACCTCTATGATTGGCATGGAAATGCCATTTTGAGACAAAGTTTTGCCAGGCAAATCTAGGCGGAGACCTACTTTGTCATACGAAGCATACCTGCAACCCCGACGTACATTTCAGTGCCATCAACTGCCATCTTTGTATTTGTTGTGGTTTATTGTAGTGGCCTGCCGAGAACACCAGACGTATAACGTTATTCTGAACAGGAGACGAGACAGAACAGTACCCGCTTAAACCCTCGCAGTCGCTTAAGGGGAAGCCGCCTTCGTACTGGCGTGCGTGTGGGAGGGCGTGGGGCACGAGGGGTCTGGAAACCCCTCTATCCTTTGATGTTTGCCTGCTCGGGTTACAGATTTTAAGAAGATACATTGACTTCAGTTTGGGTGGCTAAGTCTGCTTGTCGCGATTGAGACGCGTGCTTATGACGCACACCCAAGCGTTGACTCTCACTCACGTGTCCATTCACCAAGATCCGAGTATTAGTTAAACCAGGAAACGTATTTTTGCCTCAGTTGTTCGATTTTGGTGCATTATACCGGCTGTGAAACAATGGTGTACTGGCAGTGCAACGATGAAACAATGGTCCAAGAGATTACGATGATTGCCTGACCAGTAACGAATGGTGGTGTGAGGAGTTGTACATCGCCGAGAACGGTGTGCGGATCTCATGTTTGTTACCGAGGCTGAAGATTGTGCTGTTAATGATAATGATATTGCATACCACGCCACGGAGCTACAACACGATAATGTTGCATACGCTACGGAGCTACAACGAAATAATGTCATTACATACAACGCTACCAGGGCCAATTTTAAGACCAAATCACTCGGGGGATTTCTTCGAATTGTGGGCAATATAAATACAAAATATGGGTATTTCGCCGACCTTGTTTTCTTGTCTTTTTGTCTGACCTCGTCGGAGATCAGTTTGTACGAGCTGGCGTGGCGAGAGTAGCGGTCGCAAATGGCTGAAATTTGGCCGTCGCAGGAATTTGTTGGCACAATGTATTTCGTGAAATTTTCGGGTTTCGGAACGTCGGGCGGCGAAATCCGACGCATTTTCGAAAAAAACTTAGACGCACTCTGCTTCCGCGCGCTCGATCTTGGAAATATCGTCTCCGTGATGTTTCCGTGATTGTTCGCACCGACACAAACCGGGTGCGTTCGACAAAGAATCGATTGGAGAATTGCATCACATGGAAGAGGCGGAGCCGGTACCGGCACCTGGTATGTTCTGGCCTCGGGAACACAAAAATGCAAGGTTTCAAAACGGCGTTATCCGGGATCATAACGTTTTGCAAGGTTTCAAAACGACGTTATGATCCCTGAAACCATTAAAGATACGGACCCGAGGACACTGGCCAACCACAACAAGGTATGGGCACAAAACCAGTTAACGGAGTCGACCTCATCCGCCGTACGGGGTAGCCGCGGCGCGCGCTCAGTGGTTTTTACTGTGGTTTCGAATGCAAAGGCGCCAGTGACTGACACGAAATTGGAACTAACGGAAAGGCCGTTCTTTTGCCGTTGCGATGATGCCAAACACTAATTAGGTATGCCGCTGCCGATCCGGCCATGCGACGCCATGCGAACGAATGCCGGAGGCGATTTCGCCCATTTCCAGTTGAGCTCGACAACATTACCAACCGCCGACACGACGTCCTTCCCGGTGCCTAATCGCCAGCCGTGGTTCGCACCGAGACCAAGTCTGGTTCGTTCATCAGAGAATCGATTGGAGAACAGCATCATGAACAACACCAGGCGTGGAGACCAGCACATGGTGTCGGCTAGCCAGGGGAACACTGATAAGGCCGTTTTGCGAGTTTTACAAAGTATGGTAAGGCTAAATTTAACCTTCCGTGATAACAACTTGGCGATTATGTAGCCCCGCGTCACGAGGTATCAACTTCGTATCATTCCATTGGACCGACCTCGTCCACCAAAAGGGGCTTCCGCGGTACGCGCTCAATGTGGTGGCATGCTTGGTTTTTGTTTTTGTTGTGTGTGTATACAGTGATTGCAGTGATATGGAGGGTGAGATTTCTGGCAAAATTAACGCCAGTGGAACGAACGGATTTTCGTCGTTTTGACGCAACCATAACAATCGCATTCACCTAACTTACGGCGATGGCGCATCAGGTAAACCGGTGCAAGTTGTGATTCTGCACAAAATCGACATTTTCCGAAATCTTTGTGTTGGATTGAAGATTGTGATGATGCCATCAAGAGCACATCGTTAAAAATACCATCACTTTCTTCCTCAATCAAAGGTGAAGATGCCACCATGAACTACCTGGTGTGTCTGGTAGCTGGTGCAAAAAAGGTCTCCGTCGCGTTTTTCGTTTTTTTGCCCATCCCGATTGAAAACCAGCTTCTTTTGCTCTTAATTAAAGTGTGTATGATTCCATTGTGCTCGGTTTGACTTTGACGCTGCCTCAAATTTCGGGATTTCAGATACGCTACAGGACTAAAAATGTCGCCGTAATAAACATATAGGTTTGCTTAGATTCAGGAGGTAAACACAAACAGGGCTACGCAGAGACGGACAGATATTGAAAGACAGAGACAGTTACAGGGCATGAGGCGAAGACAGAAAGAGGACACAGACAGAAACGAATGACTGTAGGAAACAAAGAAAGACATAGCAAATGTGGGGGAGACTGAGGGACACCGAGGAGACCGGCAGAGAACGACAGAGATCGACGGACCGACGGAGATCGACGGAAACCGGTGGAGTGCGATGGAGACCGGTAAAGACCAAAAAGGAACCGACGGAGACCGGCTGAGACCGACAGAGACCGATGGACATCAAACACGATTTAGAGACCGAAAGACTGATGGGGTGATGGAGACCAAAGGAGACGAACAGAGACTAATAGACATCGAGCTAGATATCGACTGAAACGGATGGAGATCCAGGGGTATCGAGGAAAACGTGCTGACACCGAAGGGACAGGCAGAAGGCGAACGATCTTGATGGAAACTGGGGCGGTGAAAATTGAGAACGATGGAATAAAAGAAAAAAAAAACATTTTGCACCTGTCCAACCCAGGAAAGCGAAAGGACAGCAGAGATGTGGCAGTGGCTGCTTCATACCCCAGCGCGCTGCACGAGGGGAAATTAATTGGTAATATCTGTCGAAAAGGATTCTGATTGCAGCGCGCCATGCTTTTTACATGACATTTGAAAAAGACAGCGTGACGCTGCGTGCTCGAAGCGAACTTGCGTCCGTGCGCGAGGTGCATGGACATACGGGAAGACCAAACGGCCGAATGCAGTCTGTTTCCATGGAAACTCTCTGCGCGATTGTTAAATGACACTGAACAGCTGGATGAACCGTTCCACAGTAACCAGATTGAAGCGCGCAAGGCGATTGTCGATCGATGCTGGAGTGCTGGCGAGGAAATTCTGCGAAGACCAGACTACCGACATTTGGTGCAACAAAGAGAACCCGTTTGTTGGCAGTGAAGTGTGCATTGCAGCCCTGGGGCGGTCCTGGGGTCAGTTTCATCAGTTTTTCGCCCGAAACTTGATTCGAATGAAAATGCGGATGCGCAAAGGGCTGTAGATGCGCGGCGTGACAAATGGCCAAAAATGCGGCCGGTGCGTCCGAGAAAGGCTCGGGCGCCTTGTGGCGTGCATCGGGACCAAGAGGAGTCGCGTCTCGGGGGTTTCATGAGTGGGGGCAAGCCGAACAAAGGCCGCCGGCTGCCGCTTCGGTATCTGATGGGTCCGCCAACTGGATTTGCCGTTTTTTTTTGCGCGATCTGTTTTATCTCGCTTTCGATCGCAGCAGCTCAGGAACTTGAACCAAGCAGAACAGAATCCAGCAGAATCGTCACAAGCATGGAGAGCCCTTCTTGGTTATCCTATGTATTATATCTTATGTATTATCCTTCCCTAATGTTTGCACTTATCTGTGTTCTGCACAAGCACTAAACAGGCATGAAGAGCCCTTGGTTATCCTCTATATTATATCCTATATGTTGTCGTTCCCTAATCTCCGCACTTATCTACGGCAATCAGATTCATCCGACGGAATTTGAAACTTGTCGAACGTTTTTCTCCAGCACAGGAAAAAAATAACTGCGCGCTCATTTTCCGTTTTTGATCTTTTTATTCACGCATAGCTGCTTCAACATGCATACATGCTAGGCACAGTCTGCCTGAAGCGTGTCAAAGACCTGATCGCGAGAACGCTGCTGGCAGAAGAACGTTTTCACTGGGGGGAGATTTCGCTGTGTACTGGGGGGGGGGGGGATTAGGCGGTCACTGGTGGGGACTGTCCCCCTCCCCCCAATTAACATGTTAAAATAGGCCCCGAACGGTACGCGACGAGCTACGAGTCTATACCGCTAGAACATTTCATGGTTCGTTTGTTTTGGCAAGATAATACATATGAAATAAGTAAATAGATATGTATATATGTATATACTTTAGGAGGTTAAGCAGGCTATAGTTATGAAAGACAAAGGAAGTATGTCCATGCCGTGGTGCAGTTGCCAGTGTTACACATGCTGAACAGCTGTTTTATCGCACGGTGTCAGGTTTATTTAGATATGTTCATTGAAATTTGGGTACTCGAACACAAAGGCTGGTCGGTTACCTAGCGAAAATTGCTTTCTTACAACGAAATGCGAGTGGTTACATTGGTGGAACTGAACATTTTGTCGATGAACATGACGTAAAAAATGCATTTGAAACCCTGATGTACATCTTTTAACCCATCGCTGAGTCCTTGGGTAATTCAGCGATATGGATATCGTTGATATCTTTATCGCAAGCAGCGAGTCCATCTGTTTCAGAGTCGGCCACGGCGGCAGGTGGACGGAGCAGCCTACAGCTCCTGAAGCAGGAGGACCTGACGCCAGACGGGTGGCAGTCGCTGTCAGACCCACCAGCAGGAGGGCACACTCCGTGACGAGCAGTGTGATCCGTCCGATACCTGGGCTCTCCCGGCCAAAGGTGAGCCTGAAGGCGTGTTCTCGTGGGAGGCGCCTCGGCTCGGCCCTCACCGGCCGTGCAGCGGTGTAGCCAACACCTCACAAAGACATCAGGACCCTCGCACAAGTAAGTCCTGGTTCGCACAGGTAAGTCGCCTGACGTTCGTGCAAGGCCGGGGGTGTGCGAGCGATGCTGAGTGAGCTGTGTGCTGCAGGAGCTCGCCGAGGAATCAGAATCGGGCCAGCGCTGCCGAGGGACCTCGGCTGTGTGACGTCCGAGACAAGTGTTTATCTCTGGGCGCTCTGTCTCTCTCACCGCCGTACTCGCACAGGCGGCAGGCTGTGCCTATTGTAACGGCTGTGAAGGCGTCACTGAATTCTCACAGTCCGACCTACACCGGTGAAGGCCCTTCGGTTGTGACGTCTGTGGCAAGCCGTTTGGTCGGAAACGCGGCAGTCGTGCCCATTTTGTGACACACTGGTAAAACATCTTACCGCTGGCGATGTTCGTGCAATGCCGCTGTCTGGCAGAGCTCTGCTTACTCTTCATGACCATGGACTCACCAGTTGGGCGTTTTCGCTTGTATGCTGTCCGTGAGAAAGCCTGTTCTGGCAAACTCCGGCTTCCCGCCATGACCAGACACACCCGGCATTGCGATTGAAACTCGTGAGCAAGACGTCTGCAGAGATCACGCTGGCCTGTCATGACACCCCCCCCCCCACCCGTGTGTTACGTTCCGATGAAACCACTTTAGGTAGCGTACAGCTCACCTCGTCCGCCAGGATGTGACGCACGCTGGCAACTTCACGTATGGCTGTGACGTATGCCGCAGGCAAGAAGAGAGAGAGAGAGAGAGAGAGAGAGATATATATATATATATATATATATATATATATATATATATATATATGTATATATATGTGTGTATATGTATACATATATATATATATATATATATAATTTAGAGCTTTAAGCAAGATATAGTTATGAAAGGCAAAGGAAGTACGTCCGTGCCGTGGTGCAATTGCCGCCTTGTTGCACGTGCTGAACAGCTGTCGCTGTCGGACGGTGTCAGACTGGCTGAGACGTGTTCACTGAAACTCGGGTATCCAAACACAAACGCCGCAGTCCATTTGCTCCAGAAACTGTGCTGAATTGTGACGCCGTCGTCACGCTGGCGTTTTGCGGCCTTTCCTCCGTGGCGCCTGTGGGAAGGTGTTTTCTCGAAAAAAAGACCTTATCGACCTTTGACCAGGAAGAACGTCGCGGTCCAGAACGTAACAGCTGGCCCCTGATGACTAGCGGTTGTGACCCTGACGACGTAGATGTCACACTCGCGCTGTGGGCGCCCGGCGAGACAGCGGGGCGTCGCGTTCGATGACGTCAGCGGCTCGGAGAGGCCAGCGGTCGTCTCTGGTGGAGTCTTTGGTTGGACCTCGGTGCGGGCGTGGTCCGTGCTTGCCGGGTCACAGTGTTTCAAGTCAGTTTCAAAACGGCCAGAAATGGGAAATTCGAATTTCTGTTTCGGTAAAAGGATTGACAGGCATGTGTAGGAAAATTTTGATTGTATCATTTGGTGTGCTGCAGCATTTCTTAGGAAGCCTGGTTTCCTCACAACACGTCAGTCAGTGCAGTGATGACTTCCGAAGCGCACATGTTTTTCATGCTTTCGTAACTGGCAATCGATACCTCTATGGCAATGTTAGGTCATTTCAAACACGGATTTTTTGGGTGTCAAACACTGCTTGGGGACTTGCTCTTTGACACCGTGGGTAAAATAACAATTAAATTTGAACTTTTGTTCACTTATATCGGTGAAACCCATTGGACTTCTTCCTCCATTGTTCACTCACAACTTGTATGTTTACCAAAATCTGCGGAATCTCGAACCAATCTGAAGTAATTAAATTTAGCACCATCGTGTGGCCCGGAATTCGCATAACCATAGCTACCGCCAAACTTTTGTAGCAGTTTGCAGCCCTGGCGTACGGGACGCATTGTTTGTCTCCACAGCGCAGGCGCCTTTTTCCGGAGGGATGGGTTCGGGCGGCCCGCTGTAGTATCGTGACTCTGTCCAGCCCAGCTACTGGAGCCAAGTACTGATTTACCTACATCACAGCAGTATCAGAGGACGAGACAGAACCCTCAGGAATTCGAATGACCCGTCTCTGTAGCGCAGCTCCATTCTGTCCTGTCCTGGCCGGCGCTCATTTGCAGTCTTGGGTGGGTTGCTTTGGCAGGTGGGCGGCAGTGTTGCAGGTGTTGCATTGCTTTGGCAGGTGGGCGGCAGTTGAGAGTTTCGTGTCAGCAAAGCCGAGCTTTCTGAGCGGCTGAAGAGTGATGGGTGCTTACGGTCGAAAGGGGATGCCATCGTTGGGTTTTTCTTCACCAGTGGCATCGAAAAACTGGGTCCAGCGGTTTATTCAGATTCAGCAGAGAACGTGCGAGCGAAGCTCGTGTCGTTTCACATAATATTCAGCCAAGAGTGAAAGCGCTGTCACCGCTCCGCAGACATTTTTGCCAAGGGTGAAGCTGCTTTTTTGGCTGACATCATTACACCTCTTGCACTGGTCAGGGACGAAGGCGTTGCCAAGTCACCGGCAAATAGGGGCAAAAAGAGACCGCACAAGTCTTTTGAAGAAGCCAGCACCAAGAGGAAACGTCGTCGAATACCATGTGTAGCACAGATTCGTTGAAGTTTATGGTTTCTTTCACCCAAAGTATTCCATGTTTATGTCGCTTGTGTTGATGTGAAAACATTGTTACATTACATTACATACATACATACACAAACGTTACGTTTAAGTACCTAAAGGTTACCAACCATATAGCTTGCTTTATTGTCGTCGAGATGTTGGAACACAGTACAAATGGATTTCTGACTGTTCAGAACAAAAGCAGTGTTTTCGACATGACAGTCGGTATCTCTGCACCTTCGAAGTGCAAAATGCTGTTTTTGAATGTGGCCTGCGAAGAAAATACACACGAATGTAAATATCCAGATAAGGTCAGTGACCTAGGATGACCTTGAGAAAATCATTCGTCATTTATAATAACAAATAAAACACACAAGAGAGCTCCAATTACCATATTTCGGACCCTAGAAAATGTATTAGTGGAAAGGGACGTGAATGCATCAATTCAATCTGAGCAATTGATAACTAGACCTCGTATGACCTCGTTTGGAAAGAAATTATGCAGCTTTAATCCGCAATGTCTAGCACGCGTCCAATCCGGAACAACGCAGGGATTCAGCTGCCGTGTATTTCATATTGCTGGCTTCTTTCGTTCAGGAGCTATTGATTTTTGGCCGTTCTGAAGATAGGCGAACGGCGAACTTGAGGTGTTCGGATCCGCAGTACGGTGGTCATTGGTGCCTGCGTCCTGACCGAGTGCAGGGTTTTTTGCTGGTTTTTTGATGGCCACTTGTGCATCACGGATACCTACATTTTGCACTCATGATTGCGAAGTTGAACGCCGGCAATGACTGGACTCTTTCTGCAGACAAGTCACGCGGTGTACGCCATCGCGCATTTCTCTGTTCAGCAGAAAGATTGCAGTCTTACACTCGAGAGGTGTGGAGCTAGGCAGGAATCGAACCCAGACTCCTTACTTCGGAGTTCGGAACATTTGCGTGACACTTGTTTGACACACTTGACACTTGTTTTCTTGTTGTCTGGCGAAATCATTCTCGGAAAGGGTGCCATTTTGCAAGGCATATGAAACGAAATCAGCACGAAGAAGGAACGGAAAACAAGGCACAGATGACAGGAACCCAACATACATTGCTGCAATAGAAACTACGTGGCGAAGCAGATGTGCGTTCTGCTTTCTCCTGCGATGATGTGCGTTCTGAAATCTCCTGGCCGACCTCGTTGGCTGGACGCCGTCAGCGAGGTCGACTGGTGCATGGAGGTGGGTGTCCGGTGGCTGGAGGTCGGCGTCGACGGACGCGGGAATGCGGAGCTTTGTGGGGCCAGTGCCGGCTGGTTTAGGTTGCTGGCGTTTTGTTCTTTTTTCAACGTAGTTGCTTGGCCTGCAGAGGTGCCGGAGTTTGCTATTTTTTCTGGAGATAGTGTCGATACATTTTTGAAATATGCTTACGTGGCTTTTATTGACCTTTTGACATACATGTTCTCTTCGTCATGAATATGGAACTACTGCTGGTAGTAAACGTGATTCCATCTGTCGTGTCCTGATGTTGCACACGGTGCCAGGAATACAAGCGTCACTATAGTCACCGTGAGTCCACGTGATGTCTCGGCAGCTCGTCGGTTCCCCACAGCTGCCGCTGTGACGTCATCTGGCGCCGTCTGACGTCCTCTGCCCCGCCGATGCAGGTGATCTGCTACGGCCTGAGTCTGCCGTTCTCGGAGCACGACACGATCCGCGACTGCGTCAACGTCTACTGCGAGTGGCTGACGGCGCTGACGCCGGCGCCCAAGCTCTGCGTGCCTGAGGCCGCCCGCGAGCAGCCCGACCTCTACTCGCGCCGCATGCTGAACCACCTGCAGAACCTGTTCGTTCCCAGGAGCGACCAGAGTGAGTCGGCGCTGGCTCGACGGTGCGAGGCGTGTCAGTTAAACGTGTATTCGTGGGCGGGTTTCTGTGGTCTCGGTCTCAAAGTCTGGATGTCCGCGAGCTCCTTTTGACTGGAATCCGAGAGTGGAAAGTGTTTGTTAGGTTTTGGTGGGCGCGTTGCATGGGATGTTTTAGAGAAAACCTACAAGGTTGTGCAACATTGTTGGCCTTTACTGGAAACGGAATGGCCCAGGGTATGCGTGTTTCGTGGACAGCAGCACGATTCAGTAAGTTTGTCCAGCCATCAGACGCAGTGCGCACCGTTGGATACCCCGGTCGTGATGTCAGACGACGCCCCTCTCCCGACTGGACCGCGTATCTGACCGCGTCCCGGCCGGCAGCTGTGGACGCGATCAGCCGTCAGGCGGTGCTGCGCCACCGCGTGCTGCGTACCGTGCAGACGCTGACCCGCGAGTCGGACCGGCTCGACGCGGACACGTGGTCCACGCTGCCGCTCTTCCTGCTGACCGTCAACGACTCGCTGCTCGCCCCGCCCACCGTCAAAGGTGAGCCGCAGGAGAGGTGTGTGGCGTTCGGCGGCCCGGCGGGCGAGACCTGGTGTCGCGTTAAATAACACCCCGCTTTTTTCTTTCTTCATAACTTTGGTCCGAGTAGTTTGATAAGGTTATTAGGGGTCGAAGCCCGTGCTGAGCAGAGCTTGTTGCGTAAACTCCGGCCCATACAGCCGATCGCGCAGTTCCAGGCACTGTTGATTTTGACGGACGTTCAACGTGCCGCCAAGGGTCAGTGGGACCGTATATTGGCCAGCTGCCAGCTGACCTGCGGGCCCAGATATCGAGCGCCGGACGACTCGAACCTGTCTTGCCAGAACGGGGAGCCCAGCGTTCTGCCAACTGAGCTCCCGCGCCCGGTTTCAGCCTTCACGGAACCGTTGAACACGCTCAGCGTTTGACTCTTGTATGTTTCCGCCGTTATGCGTACACTGTATACGGCATCAACGTGTTTTTGGTTAAAGAGATTCCTCCAAGAGCATCAGTCCCTCCAGTAACGCTGAATTCTCTCCGTCGAGGGCATTGGCTAACTTATCAGCATCATTAATCATGAGGATTATGACGTGACTGTACTGTTTTAAATGCGTGGTGGAGCTGGTCCCGTATTGCCGGACTCGCGGACCTGAGGCGGCTCGATTTGTCCCCAGGTGACGTCGGCGATCAGATGTACGAGAGAGTCCTGGGCGTGCTGTTGGAGGTGTGGATCCAGGCGTGCTGCAAGTGCTTCCCCCGCCGCTCTGGAAGACGTTCAGGTGCGCCTTGATCTGCGGCGCTCGTTTTTAAAACGGCCAAACGTGACACCGATGTCCTGCCGCGCTGTCGACGCCCCCAGAGCCCAGCCAACTTTGATGCTTCCGTCGTGCGTCCAGCAAACTGAATTTATCCCCAGCGAAATGTCTTTTCACGCATCATAAAGCGAAGGAACAAAAACGGCTGCACGATCCCGATCACGTGCTGCCGCCGGTGCCGGTGAGGCCGCCTGCCCTGCGCCGTTGACCGGCCGTGCTGTGCGGCAGGGAGAGTTGCCTGCACTGGCGGCACCGGCCGGGCCTGGTGCAGCAGTGGAGCCGCGTCATGACGGCGCTGACGGCCCGCCTGCTCGAGTCCGTGTACGGGCCGGGCTTCCCGGCGCTGGCCGTGCCGGACGAGGACGCCGTGCCGGCCGCCATGTCGGCCGAGGCCGTCGCCCAGACCTGGTACCGCATGCTGCACACCGTAGGTAGGTCGGCGGCCGGCCGTCAACGTCCCCGGCAGCGGCGGCAACTCGCGGTGACGTAACGAGTGCTGACTCCTTTATAACTGGTAGCTCGTATGTACAGTACAATTAGTTGTACAGAATCGTTAACAAGTTGCATGGAGCTGCTGGTTGGGGAAGGCTGTTTGGCGCATAAATCATTTGGCAAGTTATTAATTGGACAAATGCATTTTAAGGTTATTCCATTTGACACGAGTGGGAGCCGTTATGACCCGGATGTTTGAATGCCTTTATGGACGATTTTTGTGGATGATTTACGGAACGGCGACTTAGGCACATAACTGACGCCAAGCCAGTTGTGATTGAACGTTCCAATCACCTTGTAATCCACCCTTGTGCTTTAACGGACCACTAGTAATTATCATTTCGGCGAGACTTAAAAGACTCAGGGATAGACAGTGATTTCCTTTCTAATCGCTTTTCTCGACAACTGTTTGTCTGCAAGGTAGGCATTTGTCTCTGCCTTGTACCCCTACAGGCACATCGAGATAGCCGAGTTCAGCTTTTATTGCTACGCAACCCAGCAGTCCTGTACAGATCCGCAGCGTTCTGCTTCTGCTACCAGGAAGCCCAACAGTCCTGCGCTGATCGGCAGCGTTCTGCTTCCGTTGCCAGGCAACCCGGTAGAGATGAGTAGCGCGGCGTCTGTGAGCAGCACGCGGCAGTTTCTGCAGTACGCCATCAGCAGCGAGGCGGTGACTGAACCGCACCAGCACCCGAACCTGGCCCAGCTGCCGGCCATCTTCCACCGGGCGGTGCGCGCCATCGCCCTCCTAGTCAACGCCTTTCTGGGTCAGGAGCCGCTCGGAAGCCTTCGCTGATTGATGGGGAACTGTCGAGGAAGCACGTGCCAGAGTTGATCTCTCCAGCCTGGATTGCTGGACTTGCTGTTTTCCCTTTGCTGATGCTCCTCTGCAGGTAAACGCTCTAAACGTTTGTGTAACCACTGATAGCTATTTAGTTACTGATAAAGCATCTATAGCAGGCGGCAGTCAAAATGACTTCACTTCAGGAATGTCACACACCCTCCCACAAACACCATGAAATGTTGGGCACGAATCAGAGTACTGTTCCTGCTGATTTATGGTGGCTGGTTTTCGTACGGTGTGCTGGCATAGGCCCCGATCGTCGTACTGTCGGCCGGTTTTTGACCGACTTCCGGCTCTCCGGCGGGCGCTTCCGAGCCGGCGCCGGACGCCGCCGCCCGGAAGGACAGCTCCGGCTCGGCGCCGGTCTCGGCCGCGGCCGGCGGCTGCGGCGGCAGCGGCAGCGTCACGCCGCCCGTCCAGCGCCGACCTGCCGAGAGCTTCAGCTCCGGCTCGGCCGACAAAGGCGGGCGGCGGCCCGGCCGGCGGCGTGGTGCCGGCGGTTTGGCCCTGTTGCTCGGGGAAGTTTGCCGCGGAGACAGCTTGGTTGTTTTGCGGAATGCTGCGAGACGAGATTGTCTCCTGGCCTGCAGTGTCACGTGGAGACGAATGGGCGGAGCCGTGCTCCGTCCTGTCGGCGTCTCCGCCCTCCCACGCCATCGAATCGAGCGGGGACGATTCCGTCACGCTGCTCGGTCTTCCTGCGGACTCCGCCGTCTCGATTTTACCTGCTGCCGGTGAGGAGTCGATTAGAGTTGTGTCTGCTGTCATGCCCCGGTCTTCACCGACCGGAACCCGTCCCCGCGGCGAGTCGAGGCGAGGCGAGTCTGCCGCCCTGTGCCGGCCGCTCCCCTGACTGGTCCCTCTGCCGCCAGCGAGCCGCGGCTCCATTATGGCGGCAGCCTCGGCTCGCGCGGCTCGGTGTCGGCCGGCGTGCCGTTAGCGGCGGCCGCCGCCGCCTCGCCCGGCACCGGAGAGCACGCGGCGCCGGCGGCCGGCGCCGCGGCCGGCCAGTCGCACCCGCCGCTGGCCGGTGACGCCAACAGCGGCACAACCTTAGGTAAGTAACGACCGCCGGGCCGGAAAAGCAGGGTAAGTTACTATGTTTTGGATGGTTTGATGACTTATCGATTGGATAATTGGGTGTCCAGGGGTGATCCATGAATGCGTAATCTATGCATGTAATTTGCCTGTAAGTCTTGATTTTTTATGGTTTATTATTATTTATTTACTGTTTACGATTCATGCCTGCAATTTACCAGAGCAACGTTGATGTATTGCCTCCTGCCAGAATTGTCCGGTCACGGTTTGCGGTGCGTCCAGTTGCCGTATGCGGTGCGCTTTGGTTGACCCCCTGACGGCTCGCCTTTGCCCGCCTGGTCTGTTGGTGGACTCGTGACGGCGCCGTTTGCAGAGAGTCCTGAGTACAACCCGCAGCTGGCGCCGGGCCGACCAAAGTGCAACAGCATCCTGCACCTGTTCGGCGCCTGGCTGTTCGAGGCGGCTCTGGTGGGCACCGCCATGCTCAGCTCGGCCAAACACACCCAGGGTTGCGTGAGAGGGTGGCCTGTCGGACCGAAGTTCTCGATAAAGTCCTGTATCTTATCTGTGCTATGTCTGTGCCAGATCCCTACTGGCTGGAGGCTGGTAATTGGTAACCAGGGTCGTGGAAGCCGGAGTCACAGTCGTCTCACCGTTATTGCTAACATTTCTGTCGGTTGGACCGATGGCTCTGTGCGTGAAGAGATGGACACTGGAAATCTCTTGAGGCGTCTTTTCAACATGTTCACTACTCGGTCATTCATTGTCTCCACAAGAACCGTTGCTTCACGTTCGATTCCTGTCCCGCCCGTCTCTGACGCCGCTCTGGCCGGCGCCCAGGCCAGAGCAAGCGCGCCAGCGCCGCCTTCCTGGACTCGCGCGAGTCTTCGAGCAGCTCGCAGACGTCCAAGCCGTCCGACCCGCCGGCCACCGTGACGGCCGACAAGTTCGAGCGCGGCCGGGCCGAGGCGCTGGGCGTCCTCTGCGTCTTCTTCTTCTTTTTCTTCTTCTTCTTCTTCTTCTTCTTCTTCTTCTTCTTCTTCTTCTTCTTCTTCTTCTTCTTCTTCTTCTTCTTCTTCTTCTTCTTCTTCTTCTTCTTCTTCTTCTTCTTCTTCGTCCGCGTCTTCTGCGCCAAGAAGACCGCCGAGGACATCCTGCCCTCGTACCTGGCCAGCTTGTACCTGGCGCTGTACGAGGCGCTCTCCGACCGGGAGGTAGGCGACGTTGCGCGCTCCTGCCTGGTTGACCCCGGATGGGGCTTCAGGACATGCATGGGCCGGGAGGCAGGATTGGAATTAATGATAATCCGAAGCTTTTGTTGTGGCCAGTGCGCTTACTACCTGTTGCGTCGGGCAGTTTGTAACAGGCTTGTGTTTCATTCTGAATCGATTTGAATCGACCCTGAATCAACTCTTATCCTGCACGTTCGTTCGGAATCAGGTTCAGAATAATTTCTTTTGTGAACTGCAGTGAATCTGGACCAGTGCCGAATCACAGTATCGTTGCCATTTATTGATCATGGAATCAGAATTGAATCGATTCAGTTCATAAAACCTTTGAATCGGAATCAGAATCGATTCCCGGGCCATCGAATCAAGCTGTGGATCGTTTCACCTAAGACGGACCAAGTACAAGCCTGGTTGACAACATTTCCTGCTTTTGCGGCGCTGGTGCTGGACGAGGTGGCTGTAACCGCTCCCCGTTTTGTGTCCTCTCGGCAGACATCGGAGGTGAGCCAGAACCTGTCGGCGATCCTGCTGAACCCGTCCAGCCTGCTGCAGCTGGACCTGGACGGCGTCAGCTGCCTGCTGGCGGCGCTCACTGACGCCGTGCACCACGTCATGGCCTCGCCGCGGCTCATCACTGTCAGGTGAGTGCCTCCGATGTGTGTCACCAACCAGTCCCCTGCAGCGTGGAATCTCACTGTTTTCCGAACACGAGCACGTGTTGCCTAGACGAGTATTTACCACACCTGTGAATGCTCTGCCGGCCGTTCTTGCTATTGCTGTCTCTTGCGATGAGGTCTGTTTTCCGGGCATTGTTCTGTCCACGATTTCGGATGGTGATTCCGTTGGTGGCGAATCTGTGGCGGCGTCCTGCCCCGTGCGTCCGCCGGCCGCTGACGGCGTCCGGGCCGGCCGATCGGCAGGGACAGCGACGTCGCCGGCTCGGTCCGCCTGCTGGTCTCCATGCTGGCGCTGCCGCTGCACTTCCAGGTGGGTGCGGTCCGTCCGGGACTGGCCCCGGCGGAGACTGCCGGACGGTAACGTTCCCGGTGCGGGAATGACGTACGGGTGAAAGGAGCGCCGTGGTCACTGTTGATGCGATCGATGGCGTGTGTTTGATGTGGATGGTAGTCTGGTGTTGTTTCCTGTTGGTGGAAGGTCGCATTTGTGTCGAAAGACTGCTTTTCGCGAATGATGATGCAAACGGAGACCTTGGAGTAGTGATTGGAGTAGATACATTAGTGATTGTGACTGCTCTGTGGTCTACGATATACCTGCTCCGGTGGTTCCATGTCACCGGCAGTCGTCATGGCTTGACCATTAGCAAACCGGCCAACAACGACCGTCGGTTTTCCGGCTTTGCGGCTGTCTGTAACTGACTGCGCGACTACGGAACCGGCCTGCGGTCACTTTGCTGCAGCTGTGCGTCTGTCTTCGTCTGACTGTGCCTGACAGGGTCTGGCTGTGTTTGACTGTGTCTGACCGTGACCGATAGGGTCATCCGGGAGCTGGTCGGCGATGGCCTGTTTCCTGCAGCTGTGTGACTGACTGTGACTGACTGTGGCTGACATGGCCTGACTGACTGACAGGTGTCGTGTGCCCTCTTGGAGCTTCACACTCGGTGGCCTCTGGCGTCAGACTGTTTATTACGTCGGTAGTCAAGCCCTCGCATTTTAAGCTGCCATGTTGGGCGGGAATATGGCTTCGCAGGAAGCAGTAACAGTAACAACGTAACAACAGGGTTTGGCTGTGGCTGACTGGTTGACAGGATCTGATTGCGATTGACAGTGTCTGACGATTCGGGGGCCGGTCATCGATGATCTGCTTTCCTGCAACTGTGTGACTGACTGGCTGACAGGGTCTGACTGTTGCCGACAGGGTCTGACTGTGTCTGACCGTGACTGACGGTCTTGCCGTGTCTGATTGTGTCTGACCGTGTCTGACAGGGTCTGACGACCCGGGAGCCGGCCGGCCGTCAGTTTCCTGCAGCTGCGGCCCCGGCTGGTGGGCCTCCTCATCAGCGGACTGCAGCAGGAGACGGACACGGCCAACTGGCCAGATGATCCTCGGTGAGCCGGGCCGCGTCGGCCACCGGTCGTGCTGTCGTGTTGTGTTTTCGTTCTTGCGTTGTGATGTTTCATTAAGTACAGCCTGCCAGCCCAAGACTCGGGGTATGTTTTCGTTATTTTTGTTGTTTCTTTAGCGTTATGGTATTTGATTCCCCGGTGTTGAGGCAGTCATCCGTTGAAGGCCTGAACTGCTCGTCGCGGGCAGGATGTTTCATCATGAGCGGCGTTTCAGCAGCATTCGAGACGCTGTTGATGCCGTAATACTCTAAGGAACGTTTACGCTGGTGTGGCCTGATGTGTCGTTCGGCCAGCAGATTTCTGTTCCAGCGGCGTTGGCACGTCGCCCGCTGTTATTGCGACCCGTCACCGTTATTGTGATCTGGAAATGTTACCCTTTCACCCGCCGCATCGGGTTGCCAGTACAGGTCAACATGACGTGGACATGGGAAGGCCATTTTCGAAAGCACGGTCGACAAAATGCCGAGAACATACCACGGCGTTAGGTATGTTTGCTGCACTTCATGCAAAGTTATTGGGGACCACATCCTGCGAGTTAGGCTGTGTCTGTCCCCTGAAAGCTCTTTGTTGCACCTTTCACCTTTCACCAGGGCGATGGAAAAAGCAACGTAAAGGGAGAAGCAGTGTGCACGGGCTGCCTGACGGGTAGTATCTAAGCGTGTGCATGGCGGGTCCCGGAGTCGAAAACTACCATGAACTGCCTGAACTCGTTGGAGCGTTGTTCTGAACGGAATCGCCCTATCGTCACGCTCGAATCGCCACAGTGAAAACGCCACGGGTCCTGCCTCTGCTTGGCCTCCCTGACAACTACTCCCTTACCACTGGGAAAGTGCTGGCCAACTGTTCTGTTCTGTATGATCATCCCGGCTTTCAATGACGATCTCGGCCACGGTGTCCAAAGGAACGGTGATGGCGTCCTCCACGGTGTCCAAAGGAGCGGTGATGGCGTCCTCCACGGTGTCCAAAGGAACGGTGATGGCGTCCTCCACGGTGTCCAAAGGAGCGATGATTGCGTCCTCCGCACGTGCGACGGCTTGCGCTTCACACACGTCGGACGGAGATGACGCACCGCCAGCTCGCCGAGCATACTCCGTGGCATATTGAATGCCTGCTTTGAATTGTAACGGCAACATAGAAGCGTCTTGTGCCCGCGGTGAAGAAAACGAAGCGGAAAAATAATCGCAAAGCAGGCATCATTTACAGACAAGCCCCGTGCCCCGTAACGGGCCCGTCAGTAGCGCTCCGTAGTTGACAAGCCATGGGGCACAGGCAAGCAGGGGCACCATTATGAGCGCTTAAAACACTGCGGGCCAACAGGGGTCACTTCCAGCATGGCCATAGCATCTCTGCCGGTCAGCTGGGTCTCTCCTTACAAGACAGCAGGAGCCTCCTCATCCATTAATATAGGCAGGTGAAACGTGGGCGTTAGTGAGACGCCTGTATCCCCTTCGAAGGCTAGTCCGAGTCTACCATCAAGCAGGCATGCAAACTCTGCTATCTCACGCAGTCCTGTTGGGCACATGAGCAAATCTCACAAATCACAGCAGGACATTTGCGGTCATGTCAGGTGTGAATGGCATTGGTCAGTAGAAGTACAGGGTATCCATAAAGTCTCTTTACAATTTTAAAAATTTATTACAAAGGCAGTTGACAAGATTTCTTAACTAGATTTGTTCTGATGTAATCAGTGGTTGTCAAAGTTTTTTTTTTACCTCATTTAATACACCTCTATATGGGCACCATTAGTTGCACGAAGCACATCAAGACGGTACTCGATTTCTTGCCATGTTCGCTGTAGCATATCCTCATCAATGGTGGCAATGGCATCAGAAATCCTTTGCTTCAGGTCAGTAATATCCCGTATCTTTGTTCGATACACGACATCTTCCACATAACCCCATAGAAAGAAGTCCAAGGGAGTGATATCTGGTGAACGTGGTGGCCATGGAATTGGCCCATCCCTTCCAATCCACCGGTCTGGAAATTTTTGATTGAGGAACGAACGAACATGCAGTCCCCAATGTGATGATGCACTATCTTGCTGGAAAATGATGGTTGGTTGAAAGTCATTCAGTTGTGCCACATATTCGGTCAAAATGTCAAGGTAAACATTCGCAGTAATGGATGCCCCGTGGAAGAAAAATGGACCAATTATTCGACTGCACATGATTCCACGCCACACATTCACTTTTGGACTATCCCGGTGAAGTTCCGTAGTCACGTGGGGGTGTTCCGATCCCCAGATTCTCACACTGTGTTTGTTTAATTTCCCTGAACACGGAGGGTTGCCTCATCACTGAAACAAACTCGCCTGAGGAACGTTTCATCCTCAGAAATTCGTTCCAGCATGTTAACTGCGAACTCTCTTCGTTTTGGCTTGTCGTTTGGCTCGAGTGCCTGTAACAGTTGCACTTTGTAAGCGTGCAATGGCAAGTTCTTGTGTAGGACGTTGTGCACTGTTGAACGCGGTAGTTCCAGCTGTCTGGCAGCAGTACGGATGGACTTTTTGGAGAACGAGCAAAAGATTGTCTTACACGATCGATGTTTTTCTCAGATGTTCTTCGTCGCCCACTCCTCTCTTTATCTAACACTGTCCCTGTCTCCATAAATTTCCTGTGCCATGCGCGAATTGAAGGACGTGATGGTGGATCTCTTCCATACTCAGTTTTGTAGTTGCGCTGAGTCTGCACGTCCGATTTTGTCTCAATAAACCATGATACACATTGTGCCTTCTCTTGAGGAGTACCCATTTTTCAGGGTTCCATTTAACAGCAGCCCTTCCACCAACAGAATACCTGAAACACAAAATTTCAATGTGGTCACAAACTTTGATAAACGCTGATTAAAACAAAACAAATCTGGTTAAGATAGCTTATCAACTGCCTTAGTAATAAATTTCTAAAATGGTAAAAGACTTTATGGACACCCTGTATTGCAAGTTCTGATGTATTACTTAGGGTTGTAACATTGTGCAAAACGCCTGTGCTTATGATCAGAGCCGTACTTGATTCGATTCGATTCAGATTCAGAGTTGTGCTTGATTCAGTTCAGATGGGGCATGTGCCGCTGGCCAGCACCCTCGCCCTGTTCACACACGGACAGGTCCCCTGCTGTTCGGCCTGCACGCGTCCGTCCGGTCCGGGCGCTCTCAGTCTCCTGGTGGCTCCCGGTGCGTGATGACCCTGATGACCCTGATGACCCCGGTATTCCCGTGAGTTACGGAGAGACTTGCCGCTCGCGTCTGTCGTCGTCCTCGTCCCTGCCCAGAGATGGCCGTTTGTCTGCATGGCAAGCCGACCCCGGGGCAACCAGTCGTCTGTTTTTTCGGTTGCAAGCGGACCATCGTGCGACTTGCAGACATCGTTTTAAAACCTGCCTGAAAAGTGTTTTAAGGCCCCCGACATTGCAGAACGGTTTCCGGAACTTCCTGCGGAGCGGACAGGCGAACGCTGTTGCTTTCGTACCTTTCCCTGGTGAGATATGAGATCGGTTACGGTTGCACTGTTTGCGACAGCGCACGCGCCACAAACGCACCCTGGGCACAGTGCGCCCCATTGCTCTGCGGAAAGCCGCTGGCGATTTCGAACCTCGCGAACTGTCAGCGTTCCGGCCGAAGCCCATGAGCGGCCACTGGTGTTGAGTCGTGAAATGCTTTCGCTGCACCTGTGAGTTGTTGCACCTGTTGTTGTTGTTGCGAGTTGTTGCGCTTCCCTGTCCCGAAGTGTCGGGCGGTTTTCTCGTGCCGCACGCTGGCGGTGTTTTGTGGCGGTCCGGCGCAGCGCTCAGCTCCGCTGATTGTCAGGGTGCGGGCGCTTTTTGAAGAGAGTCGCTTTACAACGTCTGGCACCACCCGACTAGACCATCTTTCAACCTCTTCCTGGGGGCTGGCCTCACCAGCACTAGACCTGTCGCTCACAGCGGCTAGGAAAGGTGTCACGCCAGATGAGATTTGGGCCCGAGCACTGCAACGAATCGGACCCTGTCATGGATATACCACCACGTACGCAGACAGACACAGACACAGACCTGCACACAGCTGGGACCTGGCCACCGGCCCGGGATCTTCCTGCAGTTTGCTGCATGCTTCGGTTTCACACACCATGTGCGGTCCGAGAAAGGTGAAGGCAGCGATGATCACTGTCGGGTGCAGCGGATTGAGTAGCTCCCTCCCCACACGCGCCGGCTTGTTGCGGGTGTGAGTTAGAACAAAACTGGTTCCAGTCTTTATTAACTCGAGTATCACGTTCTTTGTTAGCTCGATTTGTACATTCCGTAATAGCTCGATTGTCACATGCTTTGTTAGCTCGATTACCTCATTCTTTACTAGCTCGATTACGACATTGTTTACTAGTTGGACTATCACGTGTCACTGGCGATACACGATGGTCGCGTCCTCCCCGCTTCCGGCCAGTGATTTTTACGGCGCCTTCTCGGGATTTGTGCGCTGTGAGTAATAGCGTAGCTGGAACGCAGCTGGTGCGAACAAACTGAAGGCGCTAAAACCCCGTCCGCAGCTGTGAGCGTCGTGCTCGCGGAGACCGAGGAGAGAGGAGGTGATTGTGAGTCGTTTAAGCCTTGGGCACACCTACGCTACCCGCCATTACCTGCTCTGCGGGGAGGAGAAATCTCTGCCTTCGATGCGGCAGTCCTCTGACTGCGTCGCGTGCCTGTTGGCTGTCGGGGATTCGGCGTGGAACGAATGCGTCGCTTTGGCCGCCATCCCGAGACTCTGGACTTGCTCGACTTCCTTGGCGATGGTCCGTTCTATACCACACAAATCCTCCAATTTCTTGCGGATATTGGCTTTTCTGTCGTCTATTCGCCCGTCTAGTTGTGGCCGATAGTCTGTGTTCACTAGCTGTCTGTAACCAGTCTCTCTTTTCTTTTTTGCTCCCTGCATGTTCTGTTGTCATGAACACAAAAGCTAGATGTTTCTTGATTCTGCTCAGTAAAACAATCATGGGCGCGTATGACCGTGCAGTCGATGCGCCCTAAAGCCCAGATCAGCATCACCGCTGGTATAAAGTTACCTGGATGGATTGGCCCAGAGAGGCGTTAATTTTGGCGATCATCTCGATGTTTCCGTAACATTTCGTACTAATGGGATGCCATTGCCGTGCGCACGTGAGCCATGTGACTTTCTTGCGTCGTAAGTTGAGGTGCTGGTGAGGGGCACGCAGTAGTGTGAGGTGTGAAGTTGTGCATGCCGGTGCCTGCCGTGCACACAGTGCCGAAGATGTTTGAGGTGCAGCTCAAAATGCTGACACGGTCAGTACGGTTTCCTGCAGGTCAAACACGTCGGGTGCCGGTGGAATGCTTCCTCTCGGGATCTGCACTGCGTATACCATACACAAACGAACAACTTGTGAATGGGGAGTTCCAGCACGCCAAAACAGGCGTCACCTCCTTTCTTTTGAAAAACGGAAATTTTTCCTGTGGCCAACGATGCTGTCATTTCCGACGTCGGTGCCGTGAATGCATGTGAAGATGGGTGGCTGGCCCTGGCCGCCGGCATTGTTGTGTGAAGCATTGCACCACTTGCACGCGCGAGCGCGGGTCTTCGCTGCTGCCACATGGCAAGGGCTTCTTTGAAGCGTTGGGAAGCTTCCTGTACTTGTCTCGGAGTTACGTCCTCTTCGTCGTGACATCGTCATCTGCCGGCGAGGAGGCAGTAGGAAATGAGGTTATTTGTGTTATGTGAACAGGGATAAGGAGATGTCCAGCAAAAGACTGGCATTCTGTACCACTTGTCATTGTCACAGGAAACAGGAATGAGCGTGATTTGACCACTTCCTGAACTTCCCATGCAGCAATAATTCCTTGCTTTTTCAGACCCTCAGAAGACCACAATAGGGGTTTTCAGGTCGGTGATATGCCATACTGTACAACAATTGCGTGAGCAAAGAATTGTTGTGCTGTCCACAGAGGTGTAGGAAGAAATCGCCTTTCAAGTCCGGCTTCACAGTTAGTGTTATTCCTGCCCAAGAGTTATTCTTCTTTGGCACATCTTTAAACGATGCACGTTGTATTACATACAGCCGCGAATACTGTCTCACGGTGTGTATGAGGAGCTCCTCTTCCTCTTGTGTCCAAGGTATGACTGGGACGGGCATTCACGTTTTATTACGTTCCAGCTCCGTGGGATCCAGCCAAAAGTTAAACCTCGACGTGCCTGACCGCAAATACGCAGCCAAGAAGCCCTGGATTGGTCCAAAAATAGAACAACAGTTCAGGTGCTTACTTCCGACGTAGAAATAGGCTTCTAACGAAAAAAAAATTCTGACGGAAAAAAATGTTCTGACGGAGACATAGGCTGCAGGTGAAGGTTAATGTTAAAAAGATAAGGGCAGAAAATGGTCGGGATTAGCCCCCAAAACAGCCAGTCAGTCAAAAGTCAAGGTTGATAAGTGAGATAAAGGAATGAGGAAAAGCAAAAACGGCTAAAGAAAGGTAAGCCCAGCCTCATTGTTAACTCCTACGATACTGCAAACAGTTCACCCACTTCAATCACTTCACAAACAAAACTGATATATTAAGATCACCCGACACGAGATCACAGCTGCAAATACCGTTGTTTGGATCAGAGTCCCACCTTCCATTATCAGAAGAAGCATCATAAAACCAGATCGGACCTTAAATTATTTAACAGTTATCTTATTCAGTAGAACCTCCTGAAAATTGCAAACGCAAATTCTATTTTTTAATTATGTTCCTGTAAATAGATCGACAAAAAATACAAATGTGGCGCACCTCCCCAACCCACTTCCAAATTTCATCCATTACCGGTTCCACTTCCTGGGGTGGCTGGCGGCCCTGCCACGCCTTGCAATCTTTTCCAGTGTTTTCCGGATGCTGGTTTCTGTAAAGCGGGAATTGTTTCTATTAATGATTTATTTTAAATGAATTAAATGCAAAGCCCATCCATGGAAGATTTGGAATATGTCTGATATCTTTCATGATGCCAGTGACAGCTTAAATCTTTTCCAAGCATTAGCAAAAAAGCACCTGAATGTTTAAAGATACTGAAAGCAATTATACAGGACCATGAACAGGGTATTACAGAAACACAAACAAGGGCCACAAATCCGGCATGATTAATGTGTTTTCTAGTTTAAATTTAAGGATCGCTGATAATCAAGTGGTAAGTGTAAAACAGTGGATGGTGGTGTCATAGTGTTATTTGACACTGAATTCCGCATCAGAACTCGTTAAGACATGTGAATAATAAATGACGTGGCGAAAAAAAACATGTCGCAGCATGTGCGTGACATCGTATCTATTACTTAACAGTGAGAGGTGAACGACGTGGTTTCTCACTAACGTCGATAAAATATGACTACTTTCACGTACCGGTAACGTCTAGAACGACGTCGTCAGGTTCTGTCCACTGGCTTCCGGAACTGCATCCTTCGCCAGATTTGTGGTGCATTGCATGGGTTCGAGAGCAACCCGAAGCTTTGATACTTGCCGTGGACAGCTTTTTTAAAGCATTTGCAAATCCTCTGATGCGATCTTGTCACACCGTTGGCGTCTCGAATGTGGCTCTGATATGAAGGCCGCGTGTGAAAGGACATACAGGTGCGAACGGTACGAGACGCTGGACACGCATTTTAATGTGGAGTTTTTTAGATCACGTTCTTTATGACGTTTTTCTTCGGTTGAAGCACGGTTGTGATGCTTTTAGCGAGCTCCAGCACATAGGCTTTCTGCAGCACTTCCATGGTCGACTGCGCTGCTGATGGCCACCCGACATCTTGAACTCGCCAGATGGTTTCTGAGAGCCAAGTAATATATTTTGAGAAGTAAGATACCTGAGATGTTCATTCTCTTGACTTAAAAAAGCTCTCCTGAGAGTAGTTTTGTGCATGTATTGTCTAACGCCTACCTTTGAAATACGAACAGTGCAACGTAGGTTGTCACGTCATGAAAGTGTTCAATGAAAGCATGTTTCAATGAAACAGAATTTTGTGTCTTCATTTAAAGATTATTAGCAGCATTGAAACAAGTATTGAAAGAGAGAGATATAAATGTTGTTTGAGAAGTTGAGACGATGTGAAACATCAGATAAAACAAAAATATGTATTACCCGGTAATAATGGCTAGTACTGCCGATAAGGCGAATTCATGCAAAGAAGATATGTTTTCCAACAGGCGTAGATAAAATCAGTTTTGACAAAGCGTACGTTGTACCTGTAAATGTGTTCAGCGTAGTTTTCAGATTCAACCATGCACATCACGTTGAGACATGAAAAATCTGGAGAAAAAGTGAAAAGTTTACGATCACTTTTTTTTTGTTCTTTCATAAACAGCAAGGCACTAAAAAAAGAATCCGATTGCAATGTCGACACTTACTTACCAACTCGAGATTTGTCATCTTCTGCAGACGTGACAACGCTTCGACGACAGCCAATTAATGAACCACAGTGGATGACAGCTGCAATAACCAGTGAGCATGGCCACTGGGGGCTCCCCTTCCGGTCATGAAGTCCCTTGTGGCTACGCGCTACAAACGATTAGATACTTGAGCGTCGTCCGGTTCCGTCTGTTTGCGCCCTTTGCCGACGGCGCCGCGACCTTCTCACACAGCGTGTGAAGCTGCGTGCGCAGGAAGGTCTGCGGCGTGAACGTCGGGCTGTTCCCGTCGCAGAGCATGCTTGCCATTGCTGCGCACTGTTGCGTGTTCTTCACACAGGCGAGAAGACAAAGCAGCACGCCACATCCGCGTGCCGCGTGGTTTTCGCTGTCTGTGTGGACGGGCGCCTGCACTTAGATTATTGTTACCTGTACCATCCCAAGAGCGCCGCGACTTGTTGCGTGTTTGTGGAGAAGCGCGTCCAGCAGAGGATACAGTGGCCAGTTGCACGCGCGAGCGCGGGTCTTCGCTGCTGCTGCCACAGGGCAGGGTCTTCATTGAAGCGTTGAGAAGCTTCCTGTACTTGTCTCGGAGTTACGTCCTCTTCGTCGTGACATCGTCATCTGCCGGCGAGGAGGCAGTAGGAAATGAGGTTATTTGTTTTATGTGAACAGGGGTAAGGAGATGTCCAGCAAAACATTGGCATCCTCTATCACTTGTCATTGTCATAGGAAACAGGAATGAAGGTGATCTGACCACTTCCTGAATTTCCCATGCAACAATTATTCCTTGCTTTCTCAGACCCTCAGAAGACCACAATAGGAGTTTTTAGGTCGGTGATATGCCATACTGTACAACAATTGCGTGAGCAAAGAATTGTTGTGCTGTCCACAGAGGTGTAGGAAGAAATTGCCTTTCAAGTCCGGCTTCGCAGTTAGTGTTATTTCTGCCCATGAGTGGTTCTTTTGCACATCTTTAAACAATGTACGTTGTATTACATACAGCCGTGGATGCTGTCACACTGTATGTATGAGGAGCTCCTCTTCCTCTTGTGTCCATGGCATGTCTGAAAGCACATGGGACGGGCATTCAGGTTCTCATACGTTCCATCTCCTTGGGATCCAGCGAAAAGTTTAAGCTTGACGTGCCTTACGGGAAATACGGCGCCAAGAAGTCCTGGATTGGTCGAGAAATAGAACAACAATTCAGGTACTTACCTCCGACGTAGAAATAAGATTCTCAAGAAAAAATTCTCACGGAAAAAATTCCTTCTGACGGAGAAATAGGCTACAGGTGAAGGTTAATGTTAGATAGATTAGGGCAGAAAATGGTCGGGACTAGCCCCAAAACAGCCATTCAGTCAAATGTCAAGGTTGATAGGTTAGATAAAGGAACAAGGAAAGCAAAAACGGCTAAAGAAAGGTTAAAAGTCTAGCCTCGCTGTTAACCCCTCATTCGATACTTCAAAGCAATTCACCCAACTCAACCACTTCACAAACAAAACTGATATATTAAGACCATCCGACACGAGATCACAGCTGGAAATACCGTTGTTTGGATCAGAATCCCACCTTCCATTATCACAAGAAGCATCATAAAACCAAATCGGACCTTAAATTATTGTAACAGATACCTTATTCAGTACAACTCTTGAAAACTGTTTCTATTAATGATGTATTTTAAATGAATTAAATGCGAAGCCTATCCATGGGAGATTTGGAATACATCACATGACTTTCATGATGCCAGTGACAGGTTAAGTCTTTTCCAAACATTAACGAAAAAGCACCTGAATGTTTGAAGATACTGAAAGCAGTTGTACGAAGAATCATGAACATGTTATCACAGAAACACAAACAAGGGGTCACAAATGCGCCAGGATTAATGTTTATTCCACTTGAAATTTAAGGATCGCTGATAATCACCACGTGGTAAGTGTAAAACAGTGCATGGTGGTGTGATAGTGTTATTTGACACTGAATTCTGCATCAGAACTCGTTAAGACATGTGAATAATGAATGGCGTGGCGAAAAAAACATGTCGCAGCATGTGCGTGACATCGTATCTATTACTTAACAGTGTGAACGACGTGGTCTCTCACTAACATCGATAAAACATGACTACTTTCACGTACCGGTAACGTCTAGAACGACGTCGTCAAGTTCTGTCCACTGGCCTCCGGAATTGCACCCTTCGCCAGATTTGTGGTGCATTGCATGGCTTCGAGAGCAACCCGAAGCTTTGGTACTTGCCGTGGACAGCTTTTTTAAAGCATTTGCAAATCCTCTGATGCGATCTTGTCACACCGTTGGCGTCTCGAATGTGGCTCTGATATGAAGGCCGCGTGTGAAAAAGACACAGGAGCGAACGGTACGAGACGCTGGAGACGTATTTTAATGCCGAGTTTTTTTTTAGATCACGTTCTTTATGACGTGTTTCTTCGGTTAATGCTCAGTTGTGTTGCTTTTAGCGAGCTCCAGCACATAGGCTTTCTGCAGCACTTCCTTCCATGGTCGACGGCGCTGTTGATGGCCACCCGGCGTCTTGAACTCGGGAGATGATTTCTGAGGGCCAAATAATATATTTTGAGATTCTGAGATGTTCATTCTCTTCACTTAAAAAGGCTCTCCTGAGCGCAATTTTGTGTAGGTGTCGTCTAACGCCCACCTTTGAAATACGAACAATGCAACTTAGGTCGTCAATCATTAAGGCGTTCGGTCAGTGAAAGCATCTTTCAATGAAATATATTTTTTTCTATCATGATTTAAATATTATTAGCAGCATTGAAACCAGTAATGAAACAAACAGATATAAATGTGATTTGAGAAGTTAGGACGAGGTGAAACATGAGATATAACAAAAAACATGTACTACCTGGTAATAAAGGCTAGTATTTCGGATAAGGTGAATTCATGCAAACAAGAAATATTTTTTACAACAGGCGGAGTGAAAATCAGTTTTGACAAAGCGTACGTTGGACTTGTAAATGTGTTTAGCATAGTTTTGGAATTCATCCTTGCACATCGCTGCCATATAGGAAAAAACCGGGGAAAATGCGCGACGTTTACAATCAATTTTTCGTTTGTTTTCATAAACAGGAACACGCAGGAAAACAACAGTCCACCGATGGCAATGTCAGCGCTTACCAACTCGAGATTTGTCATGTTCTGCAGACGTGACAACGCTTTAATGACAGCCAATTAATGAGCCACAGTGGCTGACAGGTGCAATAACCAGTGAACGTGGCCACTGGGGGTTCCCCTTCCGGTCATGAAGTCCCTTGTGGCTACACGTTACACACGAGGAGATGCTTTCAGCGTCGTCCGGCTCCGTCTGTTGGCGCCCTTTGCCGGCGGCGCCGCGACCTTCTGACACAGCGTGTGAAGCTGCGTGCGCAGGAAGGTGTGCGGCGTGAACGTCGGACGTCCCGAGCATGCTTGCCATTGTTGCACACTGTTGCGTGTTCTTCACACAGGCGAGAAGACAAAACAGCACGTCACATATGCGTGCCGCGTGGTTTTCGCCGTCTGCGAGGACGGGCGTCTGCGCTTGCGTCATCTCGAAGGCGGCCACCTCGAGCTGGAAGAACTCCCCCGAGGGAGCTCTCGAGCTTCCGTCGTCGCCGTCGCTGGTGGCTTTGGCTGTCGTTTCTTCAGCGTAACGAGGGCGTCCCGGTCTTGGGAGACCAGGTTTCCGGGCTGGTACTGAGTGCCGAGTGCTGACGAGTGCAGGAGTGCCGGCTGCAGCAGTGTCGCTGCTGACCTCTGGTTGCCGGATATCCGCCGATATTGGACGGGATTCTCTCGTCAATGCTGTCGATCGTCACCTCAGTCACCAGTCACCAGTCACCGGCGCCGGAGGGTCTCTGGGGAAGCAAAACTCACTAGTGCAATGGATGCAGCGCCAGTTTACCATGGGATACTGATGCAGGGGTAAGGAAGGCGCCAAAGGACCATCGGTAGTACTTCAGCGGCGCTAAACTGGCAGTGGGGCAGAACAGTCACCGGAGCGCGGTCAACAGTATGATTTTGACCGAGCGCTTACTTCGAGGGAAAATAACCGTAATAGTGGTTAGGGGAGAGTGGGGAGAGCTGTATCATGGACAAGTTGTATCAGAGCGATTTGTGCCAAACGTATCCAAGAGATGGCGCTCCCGACACGACCGGATGGCGTGGCATGCGGTCCGCCATCTTTCTTTGTACTGTCGTCTGACTGGCTTGGCGCGTCTCGCGGTGAGTGCAGAAATTGTGTTTTCGGGGTGTCATTCTGTAAAATTTCGTCGTAAGGAAATATGTGTTTTTGTCATTCAGATGTACACGAATTGGAAGGATCGCTGTAGCAGTGGTAAGGGTAGATTCTAAGGCTACGTGCGTGGAAAGGATTACCCTCGGCTAGCCACTGGTTGTTGAGCAGGACGACGTTTTTTTCCAATATGGAGGGGTGGTACATGTTGTATCAGGCCAGGTGGGGTATGTTGTAACAGTGATACAACTCACCCCAATGTAGATACAACTCGGGTGTCGCCACAGATTTTTTGTGTGTGCCAGAAACACAATCTTATCACATTAGATACAACGAAAAATTAGTTAAAAATATTTGTGCTGAAAACGTGCGGCATCAGGAGGAATGACAGGCCGCGCTCATGGAATGAAAGCAAAAGCAAAAATTAAAATCGAACAGGTGCCGAAAATGTGTGGCCACATCCCCACCTGTGTTACACAAATTAGAGGGACACCTTCCCGCCCACCGCCTCCCACATTCGACGCCCATGCAATTCACCTTGATACAACCCTTCCCGTAACCAGACATGTGCCAAGATCCCGAAAAAAGCATCCAGGACTGGATCCCTAAGATCTAGATTCCAGATCTCTTGGGATCTTGGATCTTTTTTCTGAATTTTGTCGCGGGATCGTCTGGGATTTTGGATCTTTTTTTAGAATGAATCCCTAATCTTTTTGCATCTTTGATCTTTTCTAAAATTTTGTTGAAGGATCTTAAGGGATCTAGGATCTTCCCTTTATTATTGTCGAGGGATCTTGTTGGATCTTGGATCCCTTTTTCTGATCTTGGCTCAAGTCTGCCCGTAACTATTGTGAGGGATTATTTAGTAAGTCCATAACTAATACGTTTGGGCTTTGTTTTCAGATTGAACAGCCGAAATGCCGCGGAACTACATCCGGAAAACGGATAGGCGCAAGAACAGCCCCAAGGATATCCTGCTGCGGGCTTGTAACGCAGTAATCAAAGGTGGAGTCTCCATCCGCAGTGCAGCAAAGGAACACGGAGTAAACTACCAAACTCTGAATCGTTTTGTGAGGAAAAAGAAGGCGGGTATAGATCCGAACATGGGGTACCAAAACTCAGGATCCAGAGTGTTTACGGATGAGCAGGAAGAACTTTTGGAAGCGTATATTAGAGAAGCATGAGAAGTCTTCTTCGGTCTAACACCGCGAGAAGTTCGAACTTTGGCATACGAATGTGCGATGCGTCACGACATCACACTACCAAAATCATGGATCGAGAACAAGATGGCGGGAATGGAGTGGTTCAGATCCTTCTGAAAGAGACGGCGGCTGTCCATTCGAGTAACTGAAGCCACAAGTTTGAGCCGAGCGAGTGGTTTCAACAAGTGGAACGTGGGGGAGTTTTTTAGGAAGCTCGGTGAGGTGATGGACAGGTACAAATTTGAGAGAGAAGATATTTGGAACGTCGATGAAACAGGACTGACAACAGTGCAAAAGCCTCCACAAGGTGTGGCACCAACCGGAACCAGGCAAGTCGGATCAATGACGTCAGCGGAAAGGGAGAACTTGTAACCCTCTGTGCAGCTGTCAACGCATATGGAAACAAAGTTCCCCCATGCTGATCTTCCCCAGAGCGCGATACAAGGAGCATTTCGTGAAGGATGGCCCGCCGGGATGCCTTGGGGTGTCCTATCCATCTGGCTGGATGACTTCAAGAACTTCAAGACCTTCCTCGTGCACTTCGTCAAGCACACGAAGTGTTCTCCTCAGCGACCTGTGCTGCTACTTCTTGACAACCACGAGAGCCACCTGGGGATCGAGGGAGTGGAGTACGCTAAGGAGAACGGGATCGTAATGTTGTCGTTCCCTCCCCATTGCTCCCATCAGCTGCAACCGCTCGACCGAAGCGTGTTCGGTCCCCTGAAGACGTACGCAGGATCAGCACAGTCCAACTGGATGCGGAACAACCGCGGCCGGACAATGACCGTCCACGACATCCCGGGTATTCTGAGGGACATATGGCCTCTGGCGTGCACGGAGAAGAACATAGTCAGCGGGTTCCAGGTCACGGGCATCATGCCGTACAACCCTGACGTGTTCATTGACTCTGACTTCAGTCCGTCTCTGGTGACCGACCGCCCGCTGCAGGAGCAGGCGGGCCCGAGCTCCACTCCGCAGCAGCAGGCGCGCTCAAGCTCCACTCCGCAGCAGCAGGCGGGTTCGAGCTATGATACCAGCTTTTCGCCAAAAGACGTGCGTCCAATCCTAGGGTGTCGGCTTTCTCCCAGAAAGAATAAGGGAGGACGAAAGAAGAGGAAGTCAATGGTACTCACAGACACACCGGTGAAACAGATGCTGGAGGAGGAACAAAGAGCCGCAAGAGAAAGACAAATGTCAAGAAATAAAGCGAAGGCTAAAGCAAAAAAGGGGCGCGGTAAAGGTCAGGCCAAAAAGTCGAGGCCAAAGGGCAAGAAGAAACTAGACTTCTCCGATGGCGACTCCGAGGACGAAGAGGCATTCTGCTTGGTTTGTATTCAACCGTGGGGAAACAGTCGGCCAGGAGAAAAATGGATCAGGTGTCAGGAGTGCAAACGCTGGGCGCACACGCAGTGTACTAACTCAGATGGCGTTGTATGCATGTGTCACAACTGTGAGTCTGGTGATTCGGACTTTACCTACTAGCGGTGTCAAGTAGGTAAAAGGTCAAGTGAGCTTTTGATTGTGAGAACTGTAGCCCTGGCTAAAGTCTGCTGGTGTCTAGTCAAGAATTTGTACGTTTCGGCACCTTGTGTTGGCTTCTTTGTTCCAAACGGGTCACTTTTACACCTGAACGGTTGATGTTTCGTTTGCGTTTTCCGTTGCCATGAATTTCGTATTGCATTGACCATAGTTTGGTGTAATAAAATGCAAACTTATAATCATATTTTAAATTCGCTGAAGGTTGTCTTCATGTTCATTACCGGTAGCAAGCAGTCTCCGAAACGTGACACACTGATACAAATTACCCCACCATATGATACAACTCACCCAACCGATGGGGTAAGTTGTATCAAGTGAAAGGGTCCATTCGCCAGGCAGTAGGAGACAAAGTAATAAAGATTATCAAAAAATTACTTGGCACAAGGAAGTCGAAGAATGCAGCTACGAGATGGTATGAAAATCAAGAGGCCATCCCAAGTAGTTACGAAATTAATAAACCCGGAGTAAAAACTGATACAACCCACCTCACCCTCCCCTACTGAGCACTTGAAATGCAATACTGATACGTACTACTTACGATTTCAGGCAAAGAAACCTGAAACACACATTATTTTCTCCGAAACAAATTGCGTCATCACTGCCGTGCCAGCCGCCAGACGATCACATAGGGATTTTTGGCGCTTTTGCGTTAAATGGTTGTTTTACGTGAGATCTCGACGCTGATTGGTCGTCGGTCGGACCCAAGGTTTGATCAAGAGTAATGAGAAACGCTCGGAAATAACTAATATGCGACATAAATTATCTTTAAAATAAAAAGTTAATAATAATAATAATAATAGTAATAATAATAATAATAATAGTAAAAGTAAAAATATCCCAAATATCAAAAAGTAAAGTTGTAATTAAAGTAAAACATCAAGAAAGTAATAAAAAGCAGTTAAAAAAATATCTTCGAAAGATATCACGGAACAAAACTGGAAAATATCAGCAGGCGAAATAAAGCAATAATAAAAATTTACCGAACCTATAATAGTAACCTAAACTAACCTAACCTAACCTAGCCTCACCTAACCTAACCTAACCCAACCTAACCGAACCTAACCTAACCTAACCTAGCCTCAACTAACCTAACCTAACCTAACCTCACCTACCCTAACCCAGCATAACCCAACCTAACAACCTAATGTAACCTGACGAGTATGAAATATCAATGTAATAACACTGATATAAGATATCTCAGCAGTTTTCTAATGCGATAATATAACGACATAATAATTCAGCAGTTCCTCCAAGTTCAATTTGTGGCAACAGAATGGAATTTACATATATAGGACGTTATTATTCGCTTGAAGATGTATGCAGGGTCAACACATCCGTGATGTCAATAACCTTAACCTTGGCGTCGTTACATTTTCTGCCGCGGAATGATGTTGTTCTCCGTCAGCCGGCTCCAGCACGGTAGTACTGTATGGCACGTCATCGTTACGATTTTGTTGTTCTTGAGAAATTCAAGCGGTGGAAAGTATGATTACAAATAGAATGATACACTCTACATCAGTGGCAATTATACAAAGGATTGTTTGGGATTTCGTGGGGCAAAAACTTACCTTTAGCCCGGAGCGCCTATGTAGCGCATCCAGAGAATGTGGTGTTCGCCGTGCAGGATGATCACGACCAGGCGGTAAGGGCAGATGGTGTGCCGCTGGTCAGGGCCGCACGTGCAGAGCGCCGCCACAGCGCGGCCACACCAGCGCCAGCCAAACCAGCCATCCGCACTGTCAGAGTTTCGAAGGCACTTTCCATCCAGGCCGACGTCTACACTGAGCTGGTGGACGTGTCGCCGGCGGCAGAACAGGGTGACAGCATCGAACCCCATCATCGTTCCAGACGGTGAGCTGCAGGACTGTGCTGTCGCCGCTCGGGACTGGCGTGGCTGAGTCAGTCAGCTCAGGACTGAGTCACACTCAGTCCACCGAGCGCGGTGTGAAGCTGACGAGCGAGGCCGCTACCGCCGTCAGAGGTAGCGAGCGGCAGGATGGGCACGCATTGAACAGGAGGGCGTTCCGGCAGCGATGTCCTGGTTATGTGACGACCAAGGGAAAGAGTTACTGGTGTGGACACGAGATGGCCGGCAATGCGAGCGGCTGTTGCGGTGAAGTGTTTCTTTTTAACGTAGGTTTGTGGCTAGGTGTTTGCTCAACGGGCAGCGACGTCAATCAGAGCATGTGTATGGCAGTTTGTATGTTGACGGGCATCCCGTTTGACGGCAGCTCGGAAAAGGGGAACGGTAGTCCGTGTCTGGATTTTGCTATCTAGGAATGAGGAAGGAACGTCACAAAAACATATCCGAACATTTTGCCTTCCGTCGACGCCGTCCAATGGACGATAACGCAGCCCACTCACGCTGCGCATGTGGACGGTCGACCGTGACGCCATCTATGTTAGGGTTGTGAAACGGTATGTAGTCGCCTACGTTATGACTGATTTCCAAGTCAACCAGCCAATGCAGAAGCATGATTATGGCTTCGTTAGAATGAGGAAAACTCAGCTTTCGATCGAGTTGTCAATTATGTTCTCATCGCCAGAAATGACGTCAGTGGGGTAAACGTTCAAAAATGGTTAATGTTGAAAAAACTCCAGGCTTTTTCCGTGGTCAAATTTATTTCGAAATTTGAAGTCTGGAAGTGGTGCTGAGAATCATCATATCCAAATTCACCAGCGAAAAACTAGGGAGCATGCATTGTCTATTTTTGCAAAATTAGTCACCCCAGCCCACACACAGTTATGCCTTTACAATGCTCATCGGCACTCGACCTAGGCCTTAGCAGCTCACAGCTGACGACAGTTTTTACGTGTTCTGCGATGGCCGGACCGACAGAAAACGATCACCGGAGACCTCACTGCTATTTTCTCAAGAGGCTGACGCAATCCTCAGGCTCCAGAGTTGGAACGTGGAGTATGTTGATTGGAGCCAGTACTGCGTCGTGGGGAAGAGCCTCGCCGAAGCAGCAGATGCAAACACTGTGGCAGTGTAGTTTCACGGCACGCTCTTGAATTCCAGTGAAATCAGTGTTTCCAGGATATCCGCAAAACCCTACCGCACTTCGTGCTAGTGCGGAAAGGTAAGGTTGCCGTATACCCATCGTTCTACACAGACGAGTGCTCAGATACCATACGAGCCCGCAGACGGCTTTCTGGCCCTTTTGTCGTCTTAACACTAACTGTCGTGGAATTGGTCGCTTTCGGCCTGCGGGAACTTACACTAAGCGCACAATCGAGCAGACTATATGTCTACTGCACTAATAGAAATATTTACCAAAATGAAACAAAAATACCTTAAAAAATGTACGAAATACCCAGTCAGTGCTTAAGCAAAACTAACTAAGCGTTTGCTGCTTTACTCGTCAACGTAAAAAACACCATTACCGGGTTCAACGAACTAAGAAACCTGAGTCGTTACGGTGGCCGACCACAAAAACTCACAATTTGCAGACCATGATGCTAGCATCATGGTCTGCAAATTGTGAGTTTGTTCTGGGGAGAAATCAGCTGCTGGCGTTCGGTTTGGTGCTCAGCGCTCAGCGTTCATTGCACCAGCGCACCAATCAGCGCAGCGTGACGTCATGTTGTTCTCAGTGTGGTGGGATGACGAATGGTGCTGTCTGCGCTGCGACTGGTGAGCAGAGCGACATGCCATCTGCCAGGACGTGAGGAAATGTCGAACGTAATTCAAAGACGCGTCGTGATTATGAGAGTGCGTCATCGTTTGCTGTGACTTGTCAACTAACTGCGATCAGGCATGTCGAGACAAGTCAGAATTTGACCTTCGCATTCTGAGGTTGATGAAAACAAAATGGAAAAAATCAGGACAAACCCGAAGTTTAGTGTAGCTGACCACAAAATTCCCTGGGTGCACAATCAGATTTATTTGTACAGGCACTGACGGAGTCAAGGGGGCACGTAATCTACGAGCTGGCATCACCTCACCATTCAGCATCGTTGTCCGTGGAAGTGGCACCGCAAGGAGCGACGGTGCAGCCAGTCTTGCACAGAACTACAGTAAACTCGTCTTGGCGGCCAAATATTCTCATTTTCCAAAACGAAAGCTTAGCTATCGGAAAACTTCAGCGTAGGGCCACGATTGGGTGTAGTAGTTAGTGTACGACCGATAAGGTTCCTGAAATAAGGTGTTGTTAAGCTCGGAAATGCATTTAGAAGTTGCCAACAGCACAGATTGTACGTAATCTGGTTAGAGAATGGTGGCTTTCTCATCTATCGTTCGTACCGCCACCTGCAGGTGGTGCTTTTTTTTAAACGAAGCCAGCTCGTATAAGTCGTCGGTGATTTTGTCTCCCGACAGTTGAATAATTTTAACAATAACCCCATATGACGTTGAATAGTGAATAATGTACGGACAGTTAACGTTTGCTTCACCCCCAAACTCTGACTATGGCGGATTCAAGTGATTCGTTGGGGCATTGGTGGGAATGGTCAGCAGTTTCGAGCGTAAGTTTATGACATATATATATATATATATATATATATATATATATATATATATATATATAAGTTTTGCGGTCTATGCAGCTGTAGGCTGACCCTGGTGCCTTTCATTACCTTTATATATATATATATATACCGTAATCACCCAAGTATAATGCTTACCCAAGTATAATGCTCCCCCCACTTTTGAATCGAAAAACAGGTCTTTTTTGTCATACCCAAGTATAACGCTCCCCCTAAGTTTTCAGATTTTTCTGTTAAAAAGAAGTTTTCAGATTTTTTATGAAAAAATTTATTTCCGATAAAAAAATTACATTTTCTGCATTTCAATCATAATCCATCAAAGTCATCATCATCACTGTCATCAAAAAGTTCATGAAACTCTTCCGGAGTTAGTCTTGCATCTGTATCCCAGTTGGGGTCAAGTTGGTCTTCATCTTCATTTTCTTCTTCTGTGTCTTCTTTCCAGAGTTCATCGTCTTCTGTGCCAACCAGATTGTTTGAGATTCCAGTCTTCAGGAAACTCTTGACAACCATCTGAGACGGAATGTCATCCCAGGCTTCCTTGACCCAAATAGAGACTAGAGACAGGCTAGGTCTCTTGAAGTTTCCACTCTTGGTCTGTTCTTGCTGACCAGAAGCCATCCAAGTCATCCATTTTTGCCTCATTCTGTCCTTGAACGGTTTGTTCAGAACGACATCTAGAGGTTGCAGGATAGATGTCAAGCCACCAGGAATCACTGCTTGCGTGGTGTTGAGAGAAGCACATTTTCTTTTCACTTTGTCAGTCATGTGTGCTCTGAACTGATCCCACACTAAAAAGGATTTCTTCTTCAGGAGAGCTCCAGGCCTGCTATTCCAAACTCGATTGAGCCACAGCACAATTCCTTCTTCATCCATCCATCCTTTGGGATGCACATGGATCACCACACCAGCTGGAAATTTCTCTTTTGGAGCTGTCTTTCGTTTAAAAATCACCATTGGCTTGAGCTTAGTTCCATCTGCCATGCAGGTCAGGACTGTGGTGAAGTGTGTCTTTTCATATCCAGTTGTTCTGATTTGGACAGTTTTGCTTCCCTTGGGCTCAACTGTTCTACTGCCAGGCATGTCAAAACACAGAGGTGTTTCGTCCATGTTCCCAATCTGTGAGAGTTCAAAGTCATGCAGTTTTCTTTGATTCAACACATAGGAGTGAAATGAAATTACTTTGTTATCAAGTTCTAAAGGTAGTTTTTGAGAGATTTTTGTCTTCTGCCTCAGGCTCAGGCCATTTCTCTTCATGAATCTGTGGACCCAATTCAGAGAAGCCTTGAAACCTGGATCTTTCTTCCTCCTGAGAGCCTCTAGCTGGATGTGAAGCATCGTGACAATGTAGCCACTGCATCTCTGGTCAGTCACCCATTCCACAAGCTCTTTTTCCAAGTCCGGGTACTTGGCTGGAAGGCCCCTGCATGCTCTTTTGGTTTTTGGCAGCTCAACCAGAAGTTCTTTCTGTTTTCTCCACAGCCTGACATTTGCCTGTGGAATTGTGAATTCTCTGGAAGCAGCCCAGTTGCCATTTGCTTCTGCAAATTTGATGACTTTTAGCTTGAAAGAAGCCTCATAAGAAGACCTTTTTCTTTTCAATCCTGGAGTGTCAGTCATGCCTGTTTGGGGGATACAGAATGATTGTCGTTCAAATTAACAACGGTAAATTAACAACATTCGACGCGTAGAAGTTCATTCGTTCATTCTCACTGTAACTTCTTTACCTGCACGGGCCAATCAATGAATGATCTCCGTCTCTATTGTGATCAGCGCTCTACGAATGATGAGCGTTCTGATCGTCCCTATGAATGATCATCGCCTCTATTGTTCATAAAGAATGAAATGAGTGACGCTTACACAAGTTGTTCATTGTGAACTTTCACTCGATAAGATGAAGCATTATCCGGTGGCTGAGAAAAACTAAGCGATGGGGGCGTTCCGGCTTGGATGCTCAGTTAAGCAGATTTCTCGATTCCTGCAACTTCCCTTCCTGTATTATATTGATTGATAAAATACCACAAACGTACTAATAAAATTTATTACATAATTTGATCTCCCCTTACACAGAATTTGACTTTGCAAACTGGGATTTCTCACATACTCAAGTATGATGCTCCCCCAACTTTTAATGTTAAAATTTGGGACGAAAATGGGAGCATTATGCTTGGGTGATTACGGTATGTATATATGTAGGTATGTATGTATATATAAACTGAGCCTGCATCGCATTTCGAGTGTACTCTTGATGTCGACGACGTAGTATGGTCGTGACAATTCTCACTGACAGGTGGGGCGAGCCGGGCGGCCGCGGCTCCTGACTTGATAACAGCTGTCAATCTGGCCAGAGCACGGCGTCCATATGTGGCGGGTGAATCACACAGACGACACTGACCCGCGTTTTAAAACCGGACATGTTTGGGAGAGGGCGCAAACAGCAAACATGAAGCTCTCTATCGGTCTGGTCATCACTGCCGTCAGATCTGCATCTTTCGGCGTTTGTGAGTGCAGCCAGGGTGGAAGCCGTAAGACCCGAAATCCATGATAAAAGAACATTGCCTTTTTCAAGTCCTTAATAAGGTTAGTCCCGAAAGCTTTGGCAGTTTTTCCCTGCGTTATCAAGATGTGGAACGCCACCTTAAATATAAAATGCGCAAGTTGCGGAACGGCAACGGTCGTTACGGAAACTCCAAACGCTGCAACATTGAAAGCCATTTTCCCTTGCCCCCGAACAGATGTGAACAGGAATCAGGCAAAGCAGTGAGTGCCAGTCCCGAACGATCTCGCCGGCTTCTTCGAGACTTCTTCGGCTCTACTACGGCTGACATTCTGGCCGTGTCCCTCGCTGGAGAGGCTGATACTCTGGCCGTGTCCCTCGCTGGAGAGGCTGATACACTGGCCGTGTCCCTCACTGGAGAGGCTGATACTCTGGCCGTGTTCCACGCTGGAGGGGCTGACATTCTGGCCGTGTTCCACGCTGGAGAGGCTGATACTCTGGCCGTGTCCCACGCTGGAGAGGCTGATACTCTGGCCGTTTCACTCTCGTGGCGGCCGCTGCCTGCCACGAGAGTGAAACAAGCTCCGGCGCATTCACCCTTAATCCAGCATCACTCCCCAAGCCATTGCACAGTAATGGATGGGGACAACGCACGGAAATGACGCCGGTGGCGTCGCAATCATTACGATTGGAACGTCTCAGTGTGGCGGACTCAACTGCACCCGAAATGATAAACACAGTGCTATCAGTAACGACCTGCCTCCATGACGCTGAGCCGTCAGCCCCTCTTCGTAAAACTGGCGACAATCCTAAGGGCCTAGACGGCAACCCTAGAGGCTAGAGGCTATTCGCTAATCCTTGAGTGCCTAACCCAACAATAGGACGCGGGAACTCCTCCATAGCCGGGTGGGAGGGTGGCGGTGGGTGGGCAAAGAAACATTTCGGAACAATTCTTTCTAGTCATCGCCCATAGCGTCAATGTCGAATTTAAAAAAAAGTTGGGACCCCTTGCCCTCCCCCCTCCCGCTTCCCGCGCCCTTGCCCAGCTGCTAACAGTTACAGGTCCATCTCAGTACTGTTTGCTGCTTCGAACCTGCGAGAGTCCTGGTTGCTGCTCTGAGTCGGCATTGCTCGACGGTTGTACGCCACCAGCAGTAATCGCAGCGGAAAGATGGCGCCGCTCGTCACTGCGGACACACCAAGAGCGTCCGAGAGTGCGTGGCATGACCGTCCGTTGGGTGGACTCGGCTGGTGCGGCGTTGACGGCCGATGGTTTCGTGCGTGCTCGCTGGCCGCTGGGTCGTGCCTGCAGTCTGTCGGAGGTTACAGTCTTCTGTCAGTGATAACCGAAGTTTCCTTAAATCTGAGCAAAAGAGAGAATGGCACATCTTCACCAGTTCCTCCTCGATGACCTCGTTTGGCCCGGTCTACTTAGCTGTGCCTTGCGCAGGGACGCAGCCAAGGGGTACCATGGGGGCCATGACCCCCGTGAAGCAAGCTGTCTACACTAGATATAATGATTTCGCAGGAATACGCTATAGTGATCATATATATGCTGCAAAAGCAAACATATGCTTTCGTTTGCATTAAATATGATGAAAATTACACAAAATTGCTGCCCTTTTCCATAAGTTTTCTCATATGTCAGTGGGACATGACAAAGTCTGGCATTTGCCCCCCCCCCCTTCGGAGGAAAGTCTGGGCTACGTGCCCGGCCTTGCGGTTTGTGTGATCATGGGTGTAACCACGCCCCAGAAATTGGGGAGTGGGGGAAAATGAGAATCTGGGGAGGGGACACTTTGATTCTCAACGGGAAATTACGAAAAACGTCCACTTACCGACTAAAATCGGGAGGCGCGAGAAAAGCCCATTTTGACGAAATTGGAAGGAACATGTACCCCCAGACTCCCCCCCGTTGGTTACACCCATGTGCGTGATCATGCCGCCGAGGTCCCATCTCAAGGTCGTATTTCCTAATTCTGCCTTGCTGCCAGTGCATTACTTCAACTGGTCTCCATTTACTGACCCAGGTATGCGTCGAGGTGCAAGGGTTAATGCTACCAATTCCCCACACCTAAACAGCTGTCGCGGTAGGCTGAGTAATTCTGGGGAAAAAACTGGCGTCGTTCAAGTTCTGCGTGTTGACTCGGTTGACGTGGATTTACCTGACCTTCGGCACATGTGCTCCGTCGTTCATACGTTTTTCACGCGGACTAACCCTCAAAAACTTGTGCACCTCGCCGGCTGGCAGCGGTACTTTCAAACGCGCGATAGTGCCTGGCCTCAGGCCCGACATGCGTGCGGCATTCCGCGGCTGCCGTCGGATTGGCCGCGTGACCGGCCTCTCGATTTGGTTGGACCAATGGGACGCTAGAAGCGCGGTAGAAGATGGCTTTTGAACAACGTTACCATGGTGACGAGGTAAACTGTCCTCAGTAGGTCCGCGCATCGCTGTCGGGCCGGTGTGTTGGCAGCATTGTGAAGTGCGGCCATACAGTCCTGCTGCCCGTGCACCTGGGAGTCAAAGGGGTCGCCACGTATTTTCGATAGGGGGGACGAACTCTGGTTTCAATACCGTGCATTTTTAATAACACATGCGCTGCAGTTGAACAGGTGAACCCCCTCCCCCTCCAGAAAAAAACGAAAGGAATTTTTGTCCTTTGCTCGGGATTGGTGAAAACGCTGAATTGTACCAAAAAGGAGATACGAGGGAAGGGAGAGGGAAAGGGGCGGCTTCTCCCACCGGATACTTTCAGTTATTCAGACAGTGCATGGCTGTCAAGCAGGAGCATTGCCAGGATTTCGCTCCGGAGAGAGGGGAGGGAAATCGGGTCAGGGGACCCTCGTAACCAGGGGGGGGGGGCGTGTGGTTAAAAACACATCATGACGTAAATGAATGGTTGAAAACGACGAATAAAAAGGACGACTGTAAGGGACACCCGTCAGATCGGCAGGAACGTCCTTACGCGCAAGCAGGGACACATTTACATCCCAGCGGGTCCGGTTTGCGGGCAGAAGGTCGACGGACTAACGTTAGTAGGGCAATTCTTCGTCGGGTAATAGTTCGTTGGGGCAAAAGTTCATCGGACAAAAGTTAGTTTAGCGCAAAGGTTCGTCTCGCGAAAGTTCGTACGGACAAAGTCCGTCCAGGACAAAAGTTCATTTAGGACAAAAGTTCGTCTCGCGAAAGTTCGTATGAGAGAAAAGTTCCTCCGTAGGGTCCGAAGCTCAAGGTTCGACGTAGCCGTGGAGCCACCGGCGTCAGACCAGAGCTCCTCGGGAAGCCCTTATCTGCGTGACCGAGCCGCTCGTCTGGGAACCACGGCGGGGGGCCGCCGCCACCGGCCAGACCACGTCAGAGGCACGGTCTGCCCTCCTCGGCCCGCCACCAGATCAACAGTCAGATCCTCAGGGGTGGCAGGTGGAAGGCTCCATGACGACGCACAGGTCACGACGGAGGGCCGGCAGACGCGAGAAACCCGGCGCGCGCGGGTGCGCCACAGCAGGCATCCATTAACGCCCTGGTGCCTTACACCTAAGAGGACCCTAAGAGGACCCATTATAGCGCCCTTGGGCAAGGCACGTCATCGTGTTTTCGTGTTTTCATATTTCCATGGTGCCTTCTGGTGCCCCTGGGCAAGGCGCATTGTCGGAGTGGTTTAGAGCCCACGTTTCTGTCGACAGACCTGCAGACGAGACGGCGATGGTTGGGCAAAGGCGTTTACCGGTCTGGCGTCTGCCAGTGCCAAATGGAACGAAGGTCAGGGTGTGCAAGAGCTTCTTTCAGGACACCCTGGAGCTGCGAGCCGGGAACAATATGGCGGTTTGCAGCGCCGTTAAGGACTGCACGGTCATCGCATAACCCGGTCTGAGAGGGCGGCATGAGCGTAGCAGCAAACGATCAAGAGAGGACATGGTTCAGCGCACAGAAAATAAAACATAGACCGGTAGCCGCTAACTACAGCTTCGTGCACGGACCCAGACGCAGATACGAGGTCCACTCCAGAAGTTTTGAGACTTTCAGTAGAGACAGTTATTTATTTTAGAGAAGCATGAAACTTCAGTCACCCTCGAAGTAGGACCCCCCGAGTTCAATGCACTTGTTGTAGCGCTCCAGCCACTTCTTGAAGGCCCGCTGGTAGTCCTCCAAAGTGAAGGTGTCCAGGGCCTCTGTCACAGCCTCCTTCATCTCCTCCACATCCTCAAAACGGCGGCCCCTGAGCTTCTCTTTCAGTCTGGGGAACATCCAGAAGTCACAGGGGGCCAGATCTGGACTGTAGGGAGGGTGAGGGACAGTTTTGATGCCCATCTCTGTCAGGTAGCTCGTCACCATGATGGACTTGTGAGTGGGTGCGTTGTCCTGGTGCAGGTGCCACTGGCCAGATTTGAAGAGTTCTGGCCTCTTGCGGCGAAATCTCTTCCTGAACTCCCTCAGAACCTCCACGTAGTATTCCTTGTTGACCATCTGTTCGTGGGGGACCCAGTTGATGTAGATGATGCCTTTGCTGTCAAAGAACGGGATCATCATGAGCTTCCCAGTGGACCTGCTCTGTCTGGCCTTCTTGGGTCTGGGGGAGTCAGTGTGCTTCCATTGGGCACTCTGTCTTTTGGTCTCTGGATCGTAACAATAAATCCAGCTTTCGTCACAGGTCACCAGAGAGTCAATGACACTCGGATTAGAGGCAATGAGCTGAACCATCTCCTTGCTGTCACCAACACGCCTCTCCTTCTGTTCGCCACTGAGCAACCTGGGAACAAACTTCGAACAAACTTTACGCATGTTCAGATCTTTATGAACAACTCTGTGCACAGTCGCCTCACCAACTCCAAATTGTGCAGCAACTGTAAGAAGGGATACCCGACGGTCCTCATCCAAAAACTTGCGAATTTTGTCCACAAGATCCGGCGTCCTGACGTCCCTCTCCCTCCCACACCTCTCCTCATCCCTCACTTCCTCTCTGCCGTCCTGGAACTTCTTGTGCCACCGGAACACAGTTGCACGGCTCATAAAAGTCTCTCCATATGCAGTTTTTATCATGTCAAATGTTTCTGCGGCATTTTTACCAAGCTTAACACAAAATTTTATCGCATAGCGACCCTCCAAGTTGTCGTCACGACCTGACTGCATGCTGTACACTGGTCACTGTGAACACCCCTAGCCGTCTGCTGCAACGTAGAAAAACAAAATTAAGCACGTGCGTTTATGACAACTGTGGTAAGGACATATGAGAACGACAGTTATCTAGCACTGTTAATAGGGCTTCTACGAGGGCAGTCTCAAAACTTCTGGAGCGGACCTCGTATCTGCCTTCAGAGCTGCCCGTGCATGCACGTGCATCCATCCGTGCAATGTACGAGGATGCCACACAGGACAACGGCTCGGAGTGCGGCTGAGAAATATGCCGCAAAATCCTCAGAGACTCAGAGAATATCGGATTCACGAACCTGACTGCTAAGGAGTCTGAGAAGTCTGAGAAGAAGAAGCGGGCAATACCATCGCCACCGAGAGCAGAGCCCTACATGCCCTCCCCCCGGAATGTAGCGTTTGCGTCTCCGACGAAGAACACTTGGCACGGGCGAAAGCCGCTCGGGGTGAGTAGCGGCGGGACGCCGGAAGACGATGGGAGGAGGAAGACGTCGTAAGCGCCGAGATGACGAAGGTGTTGGTGTTCCCGATACTTCCACATAAAACGTGTTTTCCATCCCTAGGCTTGCCGTGTCCAACGAAATATCCAGCGCTCTGGGAGGAGGCAGACCGGGCTCAGTGGTCGTGCACGAGGCTGTGGCGAAACGCGATACGGAAGACGTGGTCCCGACGTTCCTCGCCCTTTTAAATGAGTATCGCGACCGGACCTTCGCAACCATAGGCACGGACAACTGCGGCGCTCAGAATAAGAGTGTGACGCGCTTGACTGCTTTGCTGCAGGCAGTCAACGGGACGTCTGAGGCTACGGAGCGCATCACCCTCAAACATCTCACAACTTGTCACACAGCTTTGAATGCGAAGTCACACGCCAAGTGATCAACGAAAAAGTAAAACTAAAAAGTGGGAAAAGCAAGTAAATCGCGGATTTTGAGGGTTTCAAGCAATGCGGGTACATTACAGGAGTCAACGGCATCACCCTGAAACTCGACGACTTCTTTCGTCTTCAAGACGGCATCAGTCGGCATAAGATCCACCTTCTACAGGAGGGCCGGCGTCCTTAACTCAGGGAGCTGGTGGTGGATTAGGTCAGTAGAGGTTTGCGTGTGTTTTACACAAAGCGAGGCTTTAGGCATCCAGGCTGGAAAGCCTTCGACTTCCTCAGAAAGGCCCTCGATCCATCTGCTGAGCTCCAGAAGCGCTCCAAACCGAGAGGTATCATCCGGACAAGGGTCGACAAGATATGCGAAGATCTGCTGCGCTTATGCTAACTCAGAAACTTGGGTTCGGGAGCGGTCTGAGATCGGACGCTGAACTGCCATTCAAAGACCTCAGAGTCCTGTACGCCTACAGATCGCGGACACGTGTCTAAGGATCTCTCAGGCACACCAGGCCATGGCTGCGTAGCTGTCGAAGAGACGCGTGACAATTCACGCTGTCTTGGAAAAGTTGTGCGTACATGAGCAGCGCGGCACTCATGTTCTTGGCCATTTACTTGTCCTCGCAGTTCAGTCCGGCCATTGTCCTGCTGCACAGCTACGGCCGCCAACCATGCGTTCAGCGCTGACTGCCCTGTTTGCTTATTAGGTTGCGAACAGCAGTATACTTGATCACATGCTTGGCGTGTTACTGACTCATGTCCAGTCTTCGAAACCAAACGGATCTGCTTCAGTCGAGGGCACATTGCACCGAGGTCTTCATCGACTGAATCTGAGATGGGAGCGAGAATACTATCGCCACGTAAAGCAGTACAAGTCCATCTACACTCGTATTTCCGACTGCTCATGGATGTTTATAGTCAGTAGCTAGGTGTAAATAAACGTATCTTATATTCCTTGAGGATCACTGCGTGATCCTCAAGGAAATACGCAGTAAAACGCATGTGAAATATTTGTTTTCTTTGCCTCAATTGAGTTTTCTATCAATGTTAGCCCAGCTGTGCTGAAGCCAAAAGACTTTTCCGATATTTACACCATTATTTTTACAACTAACTGTTAAACATTTGTTCACTGTATGTGCACACACATATAGTGCACACATTCGCAAAATATACGCACACACACACCATTTTCTGTTCCATTCCCCGAACTGAAGTGAAATGTCGCACGGTAACTAGGTAAGTAGTTATGAGATCAAAATAGTTTTTTGCTGTCCTGAAAACTACCGAACATAGACTTGCGTTATTTCGCCTTTAAACGGCAGACATGGAACCTCTCGAAATTCATTCCTATGGCGTCTTCCATCCCTGCAAGGGGTGGGCAACACGTGCACTTCGGATTCTGATCCTCCAAGGAAAGGGAAGATCTTTTGCTTCGCTTTTCCATCGCTGTAACGGCTGCGACGGATACGGCCAGATCGTAAGATAATATGGCAGCGACAAAGTGTACGCACAGCGTGCGTGACGGTAGAAAAAAACGAGATGTCGAATGTGACTTGAATAAGACAAAAGATCCTCTCACGGAAATCCTCAACTGTCGTGATCTGAGAAGCATTTGCGACGAGGAGGCAGTAGAGGGGCTACCTGAGTTTGGTTTGACACACCCATCGCATCAGAATGAGAGAGGACGAACGCCTGGTCCCCACGGACAGCATAATTCAGGCATTTAACCTGGCGGACCTACCAGCTGAAGTGAGCGGTGGCTACGTGAAGGTGAAAGTCCAAGTCTTCGTACCCAGCCCCATGCGTCGCTACCAGTGCCAGCGCTTCGGCCACACCAAACCGCACAGCAAGAACTTCCCTGTGTTTGATGTCTGTGCCTCCACCCAGCATCTCGCTGATGCTTGCGATAACGCCGTCGACGCTGCGCCAACTGCGGCCCATCGCAGTCGCCGAACGCGTTTGACAGGATTGGTCCTATCTACATGCGAGAAAGGGAAATAATGACCATAAAGTGCTCTCTCAGTATGACCTTCCGTGAGGCAAGAGAGAATCACGACTCGCACCCGAAGCCGTCGCGTGCTGGCATGGTCAGGTTTCGTGCCTGGGTGAGGCAGTCTGACCAGACGACGGCGACAGGGCTTATAACCCTGATAAGGAAGTACAGCCTTACAATCGTCCCGGCACTCCCCGCGCCCGGCGTGCCAGCGAGAGCCCCCGCGGCGGCGCTGGACGTGCCGCCGGCCCGGGGCAGCGAGTGGACCGCGGCCCGGGGGTCGGGTCCCCGCTCTCACGGCGCGGAGCGGATCCCCACCGGGACCGGGGGCGGCTCGTGCGTCCGCCCCGGCCGCGGCCTCGAGACGCTCTCCGGTGACTGCCGGGCCTGGGGCGCAGTCCTCAGGCGGGGTTGTCCTGCCTGGGCTCCGCGGAGTGCCGGCGTTAACGTGCGCCCGGGTGATCCTAGATCGGGACTGCGGGTCGCGGGGCCTGGGGAGAGGGGCCAGCGGCTGCGCGGACCGGGTCCTCCCGCCGCCCTTTTGCGACGGCGTGGCCATGGGCCCACCACCCCTGCTCCGGCGCCGGGCGGGCGGCGTCTCGCTCCCGGCTGAGGGGCCGGACGACGAAGCGTCCGCCTCCTTGGCCTGTGTCGCCGATGGACGGGGGCAGGGCCAACGTGCGCGGCAGCTCTGCGGACGTCGCTCGTGCACTCACGAGGGGGGGGGGTCATGACCGCAGAAAAGAGCTGACCACTATTCCTAAACACTTTAACCCTCCATACAATGACTGTCTTAGAGTTCCTGCAGGTGCTGATGCTATGTTTAAATTCGGGGACGCTGTGTTTTAACGTCCTTTTAACCCGACCTTCTACAGGCCATTTTACAGTGGAACTGCGGAGGTGTTAGGTGAAGCGTCACTGATCTACAGGCTATTGTAAGACGGCAATGTCCACTTGCTGTCGGCCTCCAGGAGACAAAACTGCCACCGAACCCTTGTTTCAGCCTCAAAGGATGCGGCACATTTCGTCGTGACGGGCCAGTCGACATGGTCGCGCACGGTGGGGTCCTGCTAGCAGTTCACCATGGCGTTCCCGCCCAGCGGCTCGACGTGCGTGTTTGCATTTGCAAACACGTGTTGCGTGTTGGATTTGCAGGTTGTTGCACTTAGGGTTCACTTGAGACGTCGTGAAATAACATTGCGCTCAGTGTATTTGCCGCCTGGCTCTGTTTTTCCTTTGCTCGAGCTTCGGCGTCTGATGCCGGAGCTGCCTGCACCTCTCCTGCTTTTAAGTGACTTTAATGCTCACCACACCATGTAGGGTTGTGACAACACCGACACATGCGGTCGGCTTTTAGAACGCTTCTTGAACGAGGAATTGCTACGCCTTTTAAGTTCTGGAGCCCAAACACATTTCACTTTGCCTATCGGGCATACTTTGGCCCTCGACATCAGCATCCGTAGCTCACAGATGATGCAGTGCTTGACGTGGTCGGTGGACGACTACCCGCGCGGAAGCGATCACCTCCCAGTAGGGCTCCACTATCAGGACAATGCCGTGCTGGGCCCCAGGCCTGCACCACTGTGGCTTCAACATGTGCTTCAACATGCTGACTGGAGCCAGTCCGAGGAACAGCTTGAACTGGCCCTGCGTTCGCGTCAGTCTCAGGTGCGGCCGATGTCGGTGGACGAATTCACTAAGCTTGCTGTTCGGTCAACCGGACAAAGCATCCCCAGAACATCTGGTGCTCCCCGCCGCCCACCAGTCCATGTTGGACGAAAGCGTGTAGAGATGCCATCCGTACACTCAGATGAGCTTACAGGGCACTCGATCGTCGAGCACACTTGATAACCCGATCGCTTTCAGACAAGCGAAGGCCTCGGCTCGTCTTGTCTTCTCGGAGGCGAAATGACGGTCATGGAGGGACCGCGTCGGCGGCCTGAACTGCTGTGGCCGGACTTCGAAGGTCTGGAACCGCATCAAGCGGACAGCGGGCCGACACTCCTCAGTGCCGTTGCCCGTGCTGCGCGTGCACGGCCATGACGTGTTTCACCCTGCTGACGTTGCCAACGAGATCGGCCGCGCCCTCGCGGAGCGCTGCCGGGGTGGCGGCGCCGATCCTGAGTTTGTGCGCTGCAAGTCTCACTGTGGGCGGTCGCGAGTGAACTTTTCTGCTTCTGAGCGGCTCTCCTATAACGAACCGTTCACAATGGCTGAACTCGGGCCAGCAATATGGTCCCTACGCAGTGTGTCGGAGGGTCCAGGCTAAGTGCACAACGATATGTTTCGACACCTTCTGCATTGTGCTGTTCAAACATTAACGTCTTTAACGTGCTTTGGACCAGTGCCAGTGCTCTTGCCTTGTAACCATTCATCTTTTGCTCTCGGTAGTACCAAAACTGTCATTAGGTGCCTCCCAAAAACGTGGCCTGGATCCACCCCTGGACGAAATAGTCATGAAAATTGGTCACAGTACATGAAAAAGGGTAGAAAAAGTATCCAAGTCTCGTGCAGCTGTTTAAAAAAAATGGCGAGAAAAAAGGAATCAGGCTTCTGGAACCCCGTCCCATACAGTAATAGCGTTGAGATATGGACTGCATTTTCAGATAATAAATAAAGAGGCTGGAAACTCAGCTCGAAAGACTTGCAGAACGATCAAAGCAGTAGTCCTTGGCCAACCTGCGAAAAACCTCATCGGTGGAAGTAGCGCAAACCGACCCCCCCCCCCCCTGAACAGGCGACGGTTTATCGTTTCGAAGGCCGTGGCATGCACGTATGAATGCATGTATTTACGTCCCTGGGTTGTCCACGCCAGCAGGGTGGTTATGACGCGCAGCGTCATACAGATGGGAAAGCCCAATTAGTCAAGCACACTCAGTACACAAACAATCGCACACCGATGTCAATTCAAAGCAGTTCAACGAGTCACAAGACACACCTTTAAAGCGCGAGCAAATCGGTTCGCAGGCGTGTCATGTCCGATGGGAGTGAACTGTGCGGCGCCGTTTTTGGGGGCACGCCTGCAGAAACTTCGCTCGCCTGCATTCGCTCGAGAACCCGGCTCGTGACGCTGGAGATCCTGCGTCGTGCTATGTTCGCGCAGTGAAAAACACTCAAGGCCTCGTGGTCACTATTCGGTGGTACCTTGTGCGTCAGGCGGAGTGTATTGTGTTTGTACAGTTCATGAGGTGGCATCCAGCCAGGCCTCCGTCTCAGGTCCGAGACACGCTCAAGTTCAGAACGACCGGAAGTGACCCTGACAGCAAAGCTAATGTTTTTTTTTATTTTGTTCATGTTCTTTCTAGACCCATTTCCAAAGACCGAAATACAGTACCGGGCCTGAGGCAGGACTAAGGCTGTCAGAAGTGTTTCAGTGGCACGACCAGGAACGTGATGTCGCAGATGGGAAAGACCAGACAGCGTACCGATACAGCGGCGAGACAGGTTCGTCACTTGGGAGCCCCAAATAGGCAAAGGGTCGAAGCTACGCAAAGTTCTTTTTTACTTCGTAGCCCGATGCTAAAGTAACGTCAGCAAATCTGCGTTCATAACCGGATTATGGCGGATGTTTTTAACTTATATGTAATATTATAATTACTAAATAACTATAATTATTATACATAAATAAATAGTTATAATAATTATAATTATTAAATAACTATAGTATTAATAAACAATTATTAAATAATAATTAAATAAATATAATATTTTGCCGAGAACTATGATTTGGGTTTTGTCCGCATTGACCTTCAGGCCGTTGGACCGAAGAGAGATGAGAGCAGTCTCCTGCCTGGCAACCGTCTGCCGAAGACGCTTCTCATTGCCGCTAACGAGCAACTGCGTGACGTGCGTTGACCTCATAAACCCGCATAATCCTTATGAAGTCTTCCAAATTCCGTTATCGTTAAACGTTACCGACGCCTCTTCCGAGCCAGCTGTGGGCAGTCTCATTATCTGCGTCAGAGCACCGCGTCGTGCACGCCCTGTGAAACCGTTTAATTCTTTTAAACATGAAGTATGTATTTTTGACACAGATAGAGGAAGCGTCGGCAGGAAAACAGCAGTCACCCGTCCGCCATTTCTGTCCAGCGAAAGGCACAAAGCACCAAACAGAAGCAGAGTCCGCGCTGGCCGCGTTTGGCCGCAATATGCAAACGCTAACTCAGTCGGCAGTACGGAACAGAGGCGGCCGCCAGCGCCACGTTTCGTTCGACCGTCCGCCTGGGAGCTGCAAGCTCCCTGGGAGCTGCAAGCCGAGCTCGCGGCCAACAGCGCCAGCGCAACACGAAGCTGTCTACGTGCAGTCGCCGCTGGTGCACGTGCCGCTCAAGCACTGCACGCCGTCCGTGCAGTCGGCGCCCATTGCGAACTGTGCCATGCACACGTTGCCGTTTTCGCCGCTGGCGCAGAACATGTTGGCGGCGCATCCCATGGTCATGAGGGCCGTGGGGCACTCGTCGAGCATGCAGCGGCCGTTTTCGCACATGTTGGACAGGCACTGCACCGGCTCGATGCACCTCGTGCCGGGCTCGCCCTTAGGGATGCACACGTTGCCGTTGACGCCCGAGCTGCAGAACTGGTTGAGCATGCAGCCCGTGGACTGGAACAGCGTCGGGCACTGGTCGCGGATGCAGCGGCTGCCCACGCAGTTGTTGGACTCGCACTGGCCGGGCGCCGTGCACGAGCCGCCGTCTGCGACGCGCGGCATGCACACGTTGCCGTTCGGCCCCGGCGCGCAGAACTGGTTCGGCATGCAGTCGGTGGACATGTCGAGCACGGGGCAGGCGTCCCGGACACACCTGTTGCCGCGGCAGTTGCCCGAGCGGCACTGCACGGCCGTGCGGCACGGGTCGCCCACGTCCCGCTTGTCGACGCACTGGTTGCCGCCGGTGCCGCTCGAGCAGAACTGGTTCTCCGGGCAGCCGGCCATCTGCAGCGGCGTCGGGCAGGCGCCGCCGGCCGCGCCGACCTGGCAGCGCAGGCCAGAGGTGGTCTGCGTGCAGACCTGGCCCTGCGGGCAGCCGGTGGCCTGGCCGGCCGTCGGGCAGGCGTCCTGCACGCAGACGTGGTCGCGGCAGACGCCGCTCAGGCACTGGAAGCCGGTGATGCAGCGGCCGCCGGCGGCCGACTGCGGCACGCAAACGTTCCAGCCGTGACTGCCAACGGCGCACACGTGACCCTGCGGGCAGCCGGTGGTGAAGAGCGGCAGCGGGCACTGCTTCCTCTTGCGCTTCGGCTTCTGCTGCGGCTTGTGCTGCGGCATGTGCGGCAGCTGCACCACGATCGTGGTGGGCACGAGCGTCTGGGCCGGCTTGCTGACCTGGTTGAAGAGGCCGGCCGGCAGGAAGCTGGCCAGCGAGAAGAAGCGGCCGCGTCGGCCGGCGCCCGCCGCGCCCGCCTTCTTCTCGCCGTCGGCGGCGGCGCCGAGGGCGGAGGCGGCCAGCGCCATCGCCAGGGCGATGCTCAGCTTCATGGTGCGGACGGGCTGGTGCTGGTGCTGCGACCCCGTCGGCTGTGCCGTCTGCTTCCGTCGGCGGTCTTATATACCCGGCGAGGCGGTCATGACCGGTCGGGAGCGAGGGGCCGCCGGCGCTCGGCCCGGGCCCGTCCGACCGGGCGCCGAGCGCTAACGAGGGCGTCCCTCGGCCAGAACTGGGCGGAGGAACGCGCGGCCGCTCTCTCTCTGTGGAAACGGCGCGCGTTGCGCACGGCGGCCGATTCGTCAGCCGGCCGACGGGGAGATTAGCCGAGCTGACGCCAGCGACGAGGAGCTCGGGGAATCTGCGTCCGTCTCTCCGCGGTCAGGGCCTGTGGCGTCGCATTTTGCGATGGATGGCGCGCAGAAGAACTGCGCAAAAGAACGAACATGCGTGGAACAGTCAGACCCGATGCTTCAGCAAGGACATCTGAGCTGGAAGAGCATTTGGGTCCTTGCGTTTGGGTGGCTGTATGCGGAACGTGCAGATGGCTTTGAGCAAATTGCGAAGAGATCTGCAAAGGTTCATTGACCACTGCAAATTGATGCCCTTCCGCAAATCAACGGAAAATCAATGAATCCTTCTTTCTCAGGCAATCATGCAACATGTTTCACGGTTACAATCTTTAATAATTATTTTGTCTGGTAAAGAGCATGCGCGTCCTGGAGGCAAAAGAGACGAGCCCTATTCGTAGTCTCAGAGACAAAAGCATTTTGTGCTAGACTCAAAATTAAGCGTTTCCGGAGCGACCAAGCTAAGTGCTTCAGAGGTACGATGGAAGTCGGCGCTGAAAGTCTAGCTGTCTGCGAGGCAAAATGCTCGCAGTTGTTGTAACAATGATGAATTCGACTACACGCTCTGCGGGTCATCCAGGAGACGGAACAAGCCGGAAACCGCTGGACGTTCAGGCTCTCAGACGTCTCCTCTGGAAAAGAAATATTGCGCGAGTGCTTGCAGAATAACTACGCATGGTTTCAGTGCCTAGGACGCGACTTCTAAGCGGGTTCGGAAGGAAACCCCCACAAAAAATTTCGAATGAGATGTTTTCGCGAGGCCTATCTAATGAAACCGCCAGATTTTTTCATCTACCCATCCGCCGTATATCATTAGTACCCAGCCCACCTGAACTGTAAAAAAATGGTTGGAGAGAATGCCTTCACCTTTTACAGATGAGCGCAGCTGAGAGCATTTCGATTTTCAGGTTTTCTTATTCGTATTTATATTTGGTCGTATCGCGCCCAGTGTTCCTGTCGTATGCAGTGTCGTAATGCAGTGTCGTATGCGGTACCCACAAAATCAGAGTTGTTTCGCTGCACGGACTTGAATGGCGGCGAATGCGACCGCAGCAGAGAGCACTCCAGCAGCAGACGGCCAGAAAGAAGAGGCAGCATCGGCAACAGCGGCATGCATTTTGGGCTGTTCTCGGTAAGAGGTCTCCGTGATCAGCATCAACTGCATGCACCAGAAATGAATTTTTGCAGGGATCTCAGATGCTGCATCTAGAACGCAAAACAAACGCAGATCCTGCAGGAGACAGCGCACAGAGGCGCACTGGCCTTACGTCCTGATTTTACAGGAAAGGAGCTGGGTGAGTGTTTCAGCGAAATGTCTGGTCCATGCGTCATTGGCGCGGTTAACAATCGGCACCGCCCAAATCGAACGCAGCCGCAGGGGTGTGCAACCGCAGCTGGCTCTCGTCTGCAGTCCGCACGGAGTAACTCGGGCGATAGCGCATCGAGCGGTCCGAACACCACCCGCGTTGCCCAAACGACACGCCAGTCGTGCATGGAACTGGCGAAACCCTGTGACGTTGCAAAGAGCAACAGCACTGCAAAGTGGCTGTAGGCCCGGTATGACTTAATTTGTCCTCATTGGGGAGCGAGGTTACATTTGTGTTGCGTTTTGCGAATACGCAAGTGGTGGTGACAAAATCTGGCAAGACGTAGGAATCTTTTTTGTCCAACCACCAGTGGAAGCAGCTGTTCAGTGTTTTGTTCATAGCTTGGTCAGACTCCAACTGACGTATGGAGGCGTCAATGGCTCAGAAATCATTGGTCTTTAACTCGGTGTTCCCGTGTAAGCATGCAAGAAGTCGGAGATATTAGATGTGTATGCAGATACTTGGTTTTTGTTAATCGCAGCCTTTGAGATACAATGCGTTTCTCGAACCCACACAGTTACCTATGAGAGAATATATATATATATATATATATATATATCGGTGTCAATAGCTGAAAAATCATCCAAAAATTACCCAAGTTTAGTGATACATATGTCACGAGGTTTCAATGGTATATTTATTTTTAACCCGAGACCAATCGTTCGCGAGTTAGAGGAGGAAGGAGTTTCAGAAACATCCCAGTCAGGCGTGCAATGCGCCGACTGCCAGTCGGGAGCAGGATATAGCAGATGCTACTGCACCATGAAAATGTGGCTTAATCTTCTTAACAGAACACAGGACCAATAATGTACCAAAAACGACGCCATTGCACGTCGCTTTCCGCTAGAGCGAAAAGACGGTGTTTCTGAGTTCCACTAGTTCATCATGAAGTTCTCGGCAGGACCAAGCAATGAAAACTACGCGGATGAAGCTGAGCTGGCCAAACAGTTACCAATACCACTGTCCCCACCGCTCTTCGCCTCAGGGTAGGTGCCGCAAGATTAGCCTATGAACAACGAAGAAAACGAGCCAGACCCGTCTAGACCAGGAATTTGGAAACCAGGAAGTGCCAAAGAAAGAAAAATCCTGGACCAGACCGTGCACGGGACGCGCTGATGACACTCGGTCAGTGAAAGCGGACGGCGTCGATGTGTCGCGACCAAAAATCTTCGCGAGCGAGGCGCCGCCCGGACTCAGACCAGTCTGCGCCACGAAAGCCGCCGTCCGCGGCGATTTCGCCGGCAGCGAGAACTCGTCAGAGGCTGCGGGAACTCGTCGGAGGCCGAGCAGCGAAATTCGCCGCTCAGTGTTGGCGCCGACCGGCTCGTGCTGGTGAAAATTACTCCCGGGCAGGAGGCGTCGGGCTGCTTCGTGGTCTGGCTGCTCGGCGGCAGGGCCGGTGCCGGCGGCGCGAAATCGCTGGAACAGCGCACGCAGCTGGGCCAAGATGTCGCTTCTGACGCCTGCTATGTCGTCGCGGCTGAAGCTGCCTTGAAAGCTAAATCCGAAGCTGAAACGTCGCAGCAACTGTACGGAACCAGCCGCAAAAACTTGAAGCGGGACGCCGAATATTTTTGACGGCGGAACTACGCGGCCGCCGCGTTGTTCCGCCGCGTTGAAATCGCCGCCGTTGCAACAGCGGTGATTTCAGCGGCCGACGGCGCGTCATGTGGCATCACCCGCGGCCGGCTCGTTTTCGAAAGCCGCCGCTGAGCCGCGGCATCTTGCCGGGCCTCCGGGACGGGCGGCGGCGCTCCGTGCGGATTAGCCGGGCGACAAGCTCGCCGACGAGCCGCGGAGGCTCTGAGACGGGCCGCGGGACCCCTGTCGGCCATCGAAACGCCTGGCGTGGCGCCAGAGCGCGTGGTGAAACCGATCGACGGGTGTTCTGTTGGATGTTTTGCGCGGCGGCCATTTTGGGGAAGCGTAATTTTACTCTCACGAGGAAGAGATGCCGTGGCGCCATGTCGCATCGAAGACGTGATGCTGTTTGTTTCCGGCTGTGAGTTAAGAATTTGTCGTTCCTATTGCGGTTGTTGCAACACCAGATGAAGCCGTGTCAAGATGCCATTGCTAGCGCCAGTTGCGTCATAGCGGTTAGCAAAACTGCCGTAATATTTCAACCCAGAGTTGAAATGTGCTATCACCTGTGCCAAACCAATCTCCCAAAATGTGGAAAGCCAAATATTTGGGTCCGTTTGCTTTTCCCTTCCGAGGAGAAACAAAGTAAGTACTTTGCGTTAACCGCAACACGAAATTACCTCACAGGGAAAGTCAGCAGGAGCGCGAGAACTCCTTCGCAGTTAAGGACGGAGAGAGAAGAAACATTTTGTCCCCCCCCCTCCGCTTCCTGCGCCAATGCATGTCAACCTCCGGACTTGTAAGATTACCTATTACTCTTTCATATGTATTCTTTTTCGTTTACTCGCGTAGTCATGGACTTCTTCGAAATGTTCAAGATTGCATCTTATCGTTCCTTCGAAAATTGATGAGATTATGTTAACACAACAGATATCATTTCATTAGTGTCGGTTCGCGGTCATCGCCTTAGGAATATGGAGACGGATGCGTGTACTAACTGCCGCCATAGTGAATTCATTGCTGTCAAGCACCCTAGGTTGAGTCCAGGAAAAATTGTCATTTATCAACCGAGTGACGTCACCGTTCTCTGGGCGGCGCGTAAATCCGCGCTGTTTGCCGGCTGCGGCTGGCAGACTCGCCGAACGGCGGTTTCTCGCCGCTATTGTCCTGTCAACGGCGGCGGTCGGGGCGGCCCGCGTAACGTGACGGGCTCCTCTGGCCAGCCGGCTAATACGGCAGACGGTCGGCGATGGTGCCCCTCCCCTGCTGACGCCGGCCGAGCGGCGATCCATCACAGGGCGGCGAGGGGCGGCCGCCGGCGGGCGCGGCACCGGGCCTGGGGACCGGTCTGAACTCCTCCCCCGGTCAGTGTAGGACCTGTGAAGGTTCACTGTACCGATCTGAACTCCTCCCCCGGTCAGTGTCGGAGCTGGGGAGGTTCACTGTACCGATCTGAACTCCTCCCCCGGTCAGTGTCGGACCTGGGGAGGTTCACTGTACCGATCTGAACTCCTCCCCCGGTCAGTGTCGGACCTGGAGAGGTTCACTGTACCGATCTGAACTCCTCCCCCGGTCAGTGTCGGACCTGGAGAGGTTCACTGTACCGGTCTGAGTTTCTCCCCCGTCAGTGTCGGAGCTGGGGAGGTTCACTGTACCGATCTGAACTCCTCCCCCGGGCAGTGTCGGAGCTGGAGAGGTTCATTGTACCGGCCTGAGCTCCTCCCCCGGTCAGTGTCGGACCTGGGGAGGTTCACTGTACCGATCTGAACTCCTCCCCCGGTCAGTGTCGAACCTGAGGACGTTCACTGTACCGATCTGAACTCCTCCCCCGGTCAGTGTAGGACCTGGGGAGGTTCACTGTACCGGTCTGAACTCCTCCCCCGGTCAGTGTCGGACCTGTGAAGGTTCACTGTACCGGTCTGAACTCCTCCCCGGTCAGTGTCGGACCTGAGGAGGTTCACTGTACCGATCTGAACTCCTCCCCCGGTCAGTGTAGGACCTGGAGAGGTTCACTGTACCGGTCTGAGTTCCTCCCCCAGTCAGTGTCGGGCCTGGAGAGGTTCACTGTACCGGTCTGAACTCCTCCCCCGGTCATTGTCGGAGCTGGGGAGGTTCACTGTACCGGTCTGAGATCCTCCCCCGTCAGTGTCGGACCTGAGGAGGTTCACTGTACCGGTCTGAACTCCTCCCCCGGACAGTATCGGACCTGGGAGGTTCACTGTACCGGCCTGAGCTCCTCCCCCGGGCCACGGTATCGGACCCGGGTTGATATCGGACTGCACCAGTCTGAACTCTCCTCGGCCACAGCACCTGACCTAGTGAGAACTCAGAAGAGGTTCAGCAGGAATGCACCGGCTTTTTCACTTCCACTGCAGCACTGCGCCGTGTTCTTCCTTTGGGACGATCAAACGGCGTCGACGAGCTGGAATGGGCCTGACACCGTCGAGGCTGAAGGTCGAGGGGGCGATTACGGTCAAGCTGCCGCTCAGGCCGGCTGCAGTCAGCAGGGTAATGCTGTTTCGAAAGTTGGGGCTGGTGGCGTTCTCATTGCTCGCGTTTCCCCTTTCACGGCTGTCGAGAAAGTCCGTCGTGGGTTCCTGTCACAGACCTCTGCTTGACCAGGCGTCGATTCCGAATGCACTTAATGCTGTATCCGAAGCTTAGGAGAGTTTAATTAAAACTCTGTTAATAACCGAACATTGAGGCTTTGGGAGCTCTAGCATTGGGGTTGCCAAAAGCGCAAAAAACATGAGGTATTTTTGGGTGGAAAACTCTGTGCTATATTCAAAGCCGTCACAGCTAGTAATTATCTTATATGTATTGCTGGACATTATAACCTTAATGCCTTGATTCATCACGCGTGGCTCAAAGTTTATATCACGGCCTTACACCGCGACAGGCTAAAATGTAGACATGACATAAGATTAGAAAGCACTACAACATTTTTCTTTGTGAAAGCGGGTCTGCCCACTTATGTGTCTATGCACCAACAACCTCCTTGTCTTTGCCTATGAAGTTTTCTTGTTCTTTTCATCTTTCCACTCCTTTGCGTCCTTCCCCTCCTTGCTTCCCGCTTATACAAACACTTCTGTACTTTTACGCCTGTACTTCTGCATATACAGGTGTGTGCAGATCTCTTCCATATTGTGTCTGGTAAGCATAGTTTGAGCAAACACATTGGTCACAAAAAATGGAAAAAGCTTAACCCGGCACTGCCTGGCGTGTTTTTGTATTCGCGACTGCCTGGGGAGATGTCAAAATGGGCACTTCCTGCCATCTCAGGATCTAACCGTCGGATATGAACCGTTCTCTCACCAATCGATAGCCCGAGTCTTGTGATTAAAAACAAAAAAAAATACTATGTTGTCCCTGGTCATGTGACCGATGACATCACAGATGAAGTGAAACTCATAAAACGACGTCGGAAAAACTGACATCGGTTTATACATCATTTCATCGACAATACTGGTCTTGGGGCCTTCAGCTGGGCATCAACAGAAAAATGACATCTTCTGCATCGCAAGCATGTCAAAATGCTTAAAAACGTCGGGTCAAGGTCAGCCTAGGTCAGGTGCAATATTGGTATAACTTCACATGCCAAAGATCGATACATACTAGGAGCCGTTTTGATCCACGGCACAAAAAGGACGGAAGTGATACCTTCTAATGGTCGGTTTTGCATTATCTGTTTTTCATACATTTAAAGGTCAGTCTAGGGTCAGGTCACATAACCTTGCATTACTCTCCCTGCCAAAGAGCGATAATTGCTCGCTGGGATTCTTAACTGCGTCAAGTACAGAACTGAAATGACATTTCGTGATAGTTAAATCTGCTCTGTCTGCCCTTCATCGGTTCAAAGTCAAATGAGATCATGAAAGACAGACATTTTTCCTTTTTCGGACTAGGAACAATAATTGCTTTCCGCTGCTAATAAACGATCTTCCACAGACAGTGTTGTGTTTCATGTCGTTTTGACATCTGCCTATGTCGCGACTTGACATAACCTTACGTTGCATTTGGGGAACGTTGTTAAGAGGCACATATAAATTTGCTTGTCGTAGTCTTGCTTGAACGATGGGAAATGTCAGCGGCAACCACTTCTGTTACCCGCAATGCAAATCAGTCCAACTGTCATCATGCATGCGACCTAGCATGACCTCTAATGTTGGCGTGTCACGGTTGGGTATCTTTTTAAGGGCCGTGTCCCATGTAAATCTAAATGTCCCATGCATTACTTTCGCAAATATTCCAACAAAACAGGAAGAATGTTCGCGCCACCGCCCTAAGAGGAAAAAACATGCATGGAAGGGTTCATTTATGAAATCATATCTCCATGACCTGACCCAGCATGTGACTAGTTTTGATGTCAAAATATGTAAAACTGATCGATGAACAGAACTGAAAATTTCGTTGGGCCGACTCTAACGGTTTAGAAGTTATTCAAGAAAAACCGAGGAGGTGCCTATATGACACCCCCCAGGCGGTGCCGGGTTAACTTTGTTTTTACTCGGAGAACAAATATCTCAAAACCCGTTCGGAAGTTTCGCAACTAGCTATTGTTCGCCTCTGGGCTGGGCCCATGAGAACACTCCTTTCGGTTTTATGAGGCTATCCCCAAGCGAAAAAACGAAAAGGCAGAGAATTGCTAAACTTGGAAACGCTTTCCATACGCAGTTTATACGCCTTGTGTAAATTTGTAAACTCAGCTTCGCCTCCGGTCACTAACCTATAACAGGTCAAGTAAGACCATGCTAAAAAAAATGAAAGTGGCAAAGCATTTTGTGGAATGTACCGATTGACACGAAACTTGGCTCATTGACAGAACATGACAAATCGAACAAATCTACTATCTCAAATTTTTCAGGAATGTCCAGATCATTGGCCTTAGGTTAACTGGGTTTTTTGTTTTTTTGCGTTCGTTGTTGAGATTGGGCTATTGGATCGGCTGTTTTGAAGCTTTGATATACACCCTGGTGAATCTCACGCCATTTGCACACATAACGTACCTCGTGAATCGTGACCTGAGCCAGGTCACGTTGCATGCAGAATTTTCCGATCCGCAGTCGAGAACAGTTATTTAAGACTAGCAGTTCTGGAATGTTTGTTGGTGATCATATGTGTTTAGTGTTTAGTCATATGTGTCATATGTGTTTTCACTGATACATTTTGTAAAGGGTCCCATCCCATTTAACCCAGGCTGACCTGATTTGACAGTTTGGCATTTTATGTTTATTTTCAATGTAAACACACCTCTGATGGCCAACAATGATAAGATCTACACCCATCCTTTCCATACAATTTTTACTGCCCTCAGCTCTCTTATATTAAGTCACCAAAACAGAAACCCTTGACGTCTCAGAAATAATTCCCCACCAAATGTGAGGCTTTTGTTATGCGGCCGTGCCCACCGCCCGTTTTCTGAGTGGCTGGCCTGAAAATGTTTGGGGATGAGTTTCATGACTGTTGTTTTATTTTATGTGGTACCGTGTTCGATCAGTAGTAACGTGGCGGCTGACGCCGGACACCTGACGTATAGGCGTCAATACCGTGACCTAGGCTGACCTTTTTTTACTTTAATACAGATAGTTGCATGCTTCATATAGGCGTGCCAGACACATCTGCGGCGTATTCCAGCCAAAACGCATGTTTATACGTTCAAATAAACGCAAATCCTGCCCTTACAATAGGACCATTTTTTGCCTTCATTTTCCGCGTTACCTGAAATGGTCGAATTTAGCTCTCAGGCACTCCTTCGTGCCACACAGAGGTAAATCAGGCCTTCTTTTTACTGCTCAACCTCTTTGGAACCACGCAGAAGCCTTGGTTATCGAAAGTTTTCTGCCAAAAATGTAAAAATCAGGCTAATTTTACCTAAGATGGCCTCTTTTAACCTTAATATTGACCTTACATTTCAAAGAAATCGGGGTTGTTCTCCTCTAGGTTCGCCATAAGCCTTCAACCGACCCTTTTCATTGTTTTCCATAGCCTTTGAGATCTGGAGGGTCTCTTGAACCCCCGGTCCGGCAAAGGTGGATCCAGAGGTCGACCCGACGAGGGTTAAAGGCCTATTCTGCCATGTCTCGAAACAAATCCGACGAGGCAAGTCAAGGGCCATCGAGTCATTTCTCAAGGGTATCATTCACCTTCCAGACAGCAACACAAGTCACCGAGTTCCAGGGGCGCGGGAACTCCTTCACAGTGGGCGCAAAAAATCATTTTGGGTCAATTCATTCTAGTTCAACGCCCACAGAGTCTATGTTAAATTTCGGAAAAGCTGGGGCCACTGCCGCTCCCCCCGCTTCTCGCGCTCTTGCTGAGTCCTAGCTTTGTATAACAATGATTTTTTACCCTCCAGAACGCAAACCAACCACTGGCCATTACAGTTCAGACAAGGATTAAAATAGCTGCTCATTCACGGAGGAAAACGTGCTTCTATCGCAGCAGACACCTCGCTGCACGACACCCCTGTTTCCGCTGAATGCACGTCTTCCACAAGAACCGCCCTTTTTCTATTGCATTAACACGCGTCTTCCATCGCAGACGTATATTTCCACCAGAACATCCAACAATGCTTTCGACCAGCACAGTCTCCATTCCTGTCCTATCTCACCGCCGGAAGCGCCTACTTCCGGCGCCGGAAGGTGACCTGGAACCGTCCGGGGCCGACCACCACGCCTTGGTGGAAGACCACCTGAGGCGGCGCCTGGCCGGCCGGGACCTCCAGGTCGAACTCGTGCAGCAAGTTGGCCAGGAAGAGGAAGCTCTCCTGGCGCGCCAGGGACTCGCCCATGCAGATCCGCTTCCCTGGGACAGAGCAGGTCAGGTCACCCCTCTCCCCGCAGGACGGCAGGGTGTTGTCAGGTCACTGTGCTCCCTGCAGGACAGCAGGCTGTTGTCAGGTCAGCCCTTTCCCTACAGGACACCAGGCTGTTGTCAGGTCACCCCTCTCCCTGCAGGACATCAGAGTGTTGTCCAGATCACTCCGTTTCCCTGCCGTATGGCAGAGCGCGGCCAGAAATGTGTTGGATGACTGGTTCACGACTCCATTCCCGCGGCCCCTCCCCTAGGACTCAGCACGCACCTATGCCGAACGGCACCAGGTGCTTGTCGGCCTACGAACTTCCCGTTGGAGATGAAACGGTCCGGTCGGAAACTGTGGGGGTCGCCCCAGTACTCCTTGTCGTAGTGGATAGCGTATAGGTTGGTGAACAGCCAGGCACCCTGCGGAATAGTGTAGCCTGGAACAGAAGTGCCTTGTTAATGGCAGTCGTTGAACATTTGCACGTGCTGAGCGGTTATTTCTGGGGTTATTGGGCTTCGTCTTCCTTTGCCTTGACTATGTTGTCTGGATCCTTGTAAAACCCGCGGGAAAACTCGCTATTACGAAAGGTAAAGTAAAACTCGTGAAACCTTCAATGCCGTTGCTGCATTGGGTCGGAGCTCATTATGCTTTGAAATCGATTTTCGAGGATACGTACGTCAGATACCTGGCTTCGTTTGCGCTATTCGTCAACGCATCAGCACGGAAAAGGCCTCCTTGAATCACCCTTCTTTACGTGCTAACTGTCAGAATCGGAAATCCGGCTCTTGTTCAACATACAGGGGATTGTAGACTGAACGCTTGCAACTATCAGCTGGTTCTCTGGGACAGTGAAAAACGACCTGAAAGGACTTGCAGTACGGCGTGAGCCATGCGGGGAACGCACACGACATTGCAGGACCGTGCGGAATGGCACGCTAGGCACCGTGAGAGGAGCATTATAAAGCAGGTCCGCACGGCGTGGGCCTCTGCGGCACGCAGCGGCGCAGCGGAGCAGACGCCGCGTGACGTCTCAATTGGCGTGACGTCCCGATTTGACGTGAACATCACCCCTCCAGTGCGGCACGAACAGAAATCGCCCGAGCCGACTCCGGCTCCTCTGGTTAAAGCGTTCTGCTGCCGGCACCGGGGGGGGGGGACGGGCCGGTGACGCAGTGTCTCAGCGTCCGGCTTTGGCCGGGACGTCAGAGGGGAAAATTCCCGCAACTTTGGGCTTCAGAGGTCGAAACCAAGCAACCACTTTTGTCAAACCCTATGTGATTACAGTTGCGTTTCTTGGGTGTTGGAATTATACACATCCAGGACTCATTTGTAGCCATTTTTACCTATTCAGTGCTACGGGAGAAGTCAATACTTTATTGATTGGTTTATCTACCAAGGATGGTTGTGGATTTGTTCATATACACGACTCATTCGTAGCTATTTTTACCTGTTCATTGCTACGGAAGGAGACTATCATTAGCCTACGTCTACCAAAGAAAAATTTCACGGCTTTGGGAATGAAAAACTCGGCGACTCAGAGGGGAACATTGTTTCAGGACGGGTGCCATTCCCCGCCGAGCGCTGATTGTTTCGGGACCCCGCGGGCGCCGGGGGCGCCGGGGGGCGCCGGGGGGCGCCTGGGGCCCACCTGCCACCTGAATATCGGCCATGGCCCGGTGAGGGATCGCCAGCGGCACCACCGTGCTCCGGCGCATCGTCTCAGCCAGCACGGCCTCGGTGAAGGGCAGCCGGAGCCGGTCCTGCAGCTGGACGCGGCGGCCGCGGCCCACCACCGCGTCCAGCTCGGCCTGCGCGCGCCGCAGCGCCGCGCGGTCCAGCAGCAGGAACAGCACCGCCCACTCGGTGGTGGTGCTGGTCGTCTCGCTGCCCGCCAGGAACAGGTCCTGCAGCATGGCGTACAGAGCCCAGTCTGCAACACGGACAGCGGGGTAACAGGTCCTGCAGCATGGCGTACAGAGCCCAGTCTGCAACACGGACAGCGGGGTAACAGGTCCTGCAGCATGGCGTACAGAGCCCAGTCTGCAACACGGACAGCGGGGTAACAGGTCCTGCAGCATGGCGTACAGAGCCCAGTCTGCAACACGGACAGCGGGGTAGCAGGTCCTGTGTCGTGGCGTAAAGAGTCCAGTCTGCAACACAGACAGCGAGGTAACAGGTCCTGTGTCATGGCGAGCAATCTGCTGAGGTAACAGGTCCTGCAGCATGGTACAGTGCCCAGTCTGCAGCACTGACAGGGGGATGGTAGGTCCCGTGTCATGGCATACAGAGCCCAGTCTGCACAGGTAACAGGTAGCATGGCACAGAGTGCCCGGCTTGCAACACAGACGGGGGATAACAGGTGCTGTAGCGTGGCGTACAGCACCCAGTCTGCAACATCGGCAGAAGAGCACCAGGAAAGACGAGTTGAGAGGCCAACGCACTCGCTCGCCAAGGGACACAACACCATTCGTCGCCACATGGCGTCTGCTCTTGAAACAGCGAGTGGCTGGGTGAGCCAGACAAATAATCTGTGTTAAAACTTCATTCAAAGTGAACAAAACGATGCTCGTTAAACCGGCAGCACGGACGGGATGAAAGCAGACTGCGTCCTAAGACACCTACCCAGCCGCCTCATCCAAACGCTAGAGGTCTGATGTGATTCTTCTTTGTTTATAACCCCATTTTTCGCATGCTGGGCTGAGGGCCGACTACCAATATTTCTCGCCTTTTATTTCAATGCGTTAGCCGTCCGACTGGGTCATCTCCCGTCCGCCATCACCCGCGTTCATTACACCCATTTGGAGTTAAGGAGAGTTGAGAGGGGAGTCGATCCGGACCTCACCGTCAAACTCCGTCGACGACTCGCCTTCCTCGGCCATCTTGGTCAGGTAGATGTCGAGAAAATCGCGAGGGGCCTTCGGGTCCATCGTGGCCTTGTGCTCGTCGATTTCCGCCTGGGAAGGCGGCGTCGGCTTGTTAGCGCGCGCCTTAGGACCGCGAGGTCCCGGGTTCGAGTCCCCGCAGCGGCGACAATTTTCGTTTTCCCAGTGACGTACGCCGTCAAATAGTGACGTAAAATGACCCAGGGAAGAGGGTGTCCGCCATTGACCGAAGGCAAGCGGCGGTCGCCGAAGTCCAGCGCGAAGTCACGCGTCATGTACCGCGGTCGGTGAGTCCACTGGTTCTGCGCGCCGGTCCCCCCCCCCCTGCGGCGGTGTGCGAATGTAACGAAGCGCGGCCATCGTCCGGTGCTCAGCGTCACGAGCCCACATTTTGCGTGCCGAGACAAACGTTTCGGTGGAAATGGCTCTGCAGAGCTGGTAAACAGGCCATCCGTCATCCCGTAAACTGCTACAACGGAAGGTTGTGCAAAGACGTTATTGTCTTAATAGGACTGGACGTTGTTTTCATTTGCACAAGCTGGCGACGTCGCGCAGAAATTTCATTGCGAAATAGCTCGATCCGCGAACTGCGTTCTACCGGCCGATTTTGTTGGCAAATATTATGTTATCTTCCACGTAAGTGCACTTTCATGGCTTTTGCCTAGACGTCAAAGATATACTGGCCCAGTCTTAACTTCCACGCCCCTGGACTCTTGCAGATGGTTAGTTCACAAAGTCGACATTCTCCACTTTTTCGGCAAAGTGGTTTGGCCGTGCCAGCTTTTTTAAATCATTTATCATTTACGTGGCAAAGATATCTGGTTTCAACGCCAAACGAGTACACAAACTCTCCTATCTGGCCCTGCACTGCTGGTAAGCTCGCGCATTTGGCAGCATGTGGCTTGTCGAGTCATATCACCTTAAATCGAGCGGCAGATTATCTCCAGGCCGGGATAATCTGAACGCTTCCTGTCGAGTCGACGGGGAAGGCTCACCTTGAACAGCTTGGTGAGCTCGTCCCTGGCCTCGATGGTGACCTGGTACAACCTGCCGCCGGCCGGCCGGTAGATGGACCCGAGGAACGTCTGCAGGATGCCCGACAGGTCGCTGGTGCTCCTCAGGAACAGCGTCAGCGACCTCATGATGACCTCCATCCGCGGGTCGTCGTGCTCGAACCTGCAGCGGCGCGAGGCGGCAGCGTCGGGGCGAAGGTCATGCGAGTTCGTTCGCCGAGTTTGTGACACCGTGGCCTCTTCGGTGTCACAAAATTTTTTCGCAAAAAATTCGTCCCGAGTCTGCTGCTTGTTTTGACTGAATGCAGTTCGTTGTCGCGTGATCGCTGTGAATGTCTTTCCTCAGCTTTTCAATTGCCAATGTCCATTCTTCGGCAACCCTTCATCTCTAAAGACCGTTGCAATTGGTTTTTCACGCCGATGACACATTCTTGGCCATCACGTGCTGGGGTCATCAGGCATCAATAATTCAGATACTGCGTTTGATGCTTGTTGCATCAGCATCCAAGGGTGCAGCAACAATAGGAGGAACATGCATTTCGGCATGTTTGCTGTCACGATCAATGAGCCGCGGAGCCGTGGCAGTCGGGCAGATAGAAACCATCACAGGAGATGTCAACTAGTCACGTGCCACTTTAATGTTCACATCTCGTGTTCAGGTAGAATTTTGCCACCCTGGACTACCTCGGGCACCACAACCGCTGCGACATCTTTGTATCTGTTGGCGTGGAGCAGGAGCGCCGCCAGCATTTTCTTAAGGGGGGGGGGCGGAGCTCATAGAGAACAGAAATCATACGAAAACCAGCTACCGCGGAGACAATGTGCAAGGGTTTTGGCAGAAAATGCGGCGCTAGGGGGAGGGGGGTCGTTTCGTTTCCTCCTGACTGCGCCTGTGGCGTGGAGAAAGAAATGTTCAAACTTTACACGAAAATCGGGCCCAAAGCAGAATCACGAGGAGATTTCGCAGATGGCGATTTACGATTCTGTGCTACTGTGCAGAATTCTGCAAGACGTCTACCGTAAGGATCCCTTGCTTTTGCCGGACAATGTGGGAGCAGCCTTACGAAATCACGTAGGATCCGCCGAGTGACTAACCGTGATTCAGCACCTGAACGACAGGCACATCCTCCAACCGCTTCATTTACCAGTCTCATCTTAGCACCGCACCAAACCGTGAATAGTTGACGTGAAAAGAAAAATGTGGTCTGTCTGTCCGAACTTTTTGTATCTTAAGACGACCCCTGGATGTGTATCGCCTTTAACCCTATTCCCGGAGGGCTAGACGGTATGGTCGATTCCCGGCAGGGGGGGCGGATTCGGCCCCCCCTGAGATCTCGAGAACTACTTGTCCGATTTCATCGCAACAAACGGCAATCGATTTGCCGTGACGTGAACTACATTTTTGTAAAAAGAAATTTCCAAAATTTAAACATTTGTGGATACAGGGGGGCAAAAATGTCAAAATGGGAGGTACTTCTGGACTTCTTATACCTCCGTTGTTTATCGACCGATTTCGATGAAACTGGCATGAATCGAGAGATTATGGATAGGGATTTTACCATGGGTCCCCAAATCTGAAATTTTGAGAAAATTCATGGGCGTTCACAGGGTTTCAAAAATAGGAGGATTAGTTTTCTAACAACTGGATGAACAAAAGAGGCAAACACCCTTTTCGGCTTCTGCTAGTCATGTTATACTAAAGAAGTACAAATCGCATTACAATATTTGTATAATGTTACCATAGGCGGTGCCACGGACATGAAAAAGGGGGAACTGTCATGGTCACACGCTTCTCAGATCAACTTGTGACCTTTGACCTTAAATGACCTCCAGTGACCTTGGGGTCACTTGGAATGATTTCCTGTGCGTTTAATATTATCTGTAAACGTTTTCAATCATTTGAATTTACTCTATTTCAAAAATTTCGTTTGATGGCTATTGCGATATAGGGTACGCGCACGGACATTTTAGGTCATAGCTCCGTGACCTGACCTGATATCAAGCTAAAACTTGGTACACAAGTAGAAGGCACCATTCTACGTCATATATATTCCGGGTTTGGCATTTGAAAAAACAGCGCCGAAATTATAGCGAAAAAAACAAATTTTAACTTTTGACCTTGACCTGACTTTGCAAAATGACCTCAGGAGAACAAAACTATATCCGCACATTGCCCAATTATTTAGCTATACATCGATATAAAGTTTTAAGTTCTATCTTAAAAACTCTGTTTTTGGCAGACATTTTCCTTTTACCCTTAGCATGGCCAAAAATGGCATGAGGTGCCTCCCAAAAACGTTGCCTGGCTCCGCCCTTGAGCAAAAAAGAATTTTGAAATTTTGTCACGGCACGTAGAAAGAATAGCTAGGAAAAGTGACCAAGTTTCGTGAAGCTGCGTTAAAAAGCCTGGAATTGGCAAGCAAAAAAACCGAGGGGGGCGGATTCCGCCCCCCCCTGCCGGGAATAGGGTTAAGTAACTGTAAACGCATCATAAGACTCTCGAACTAGCTAGAGTCCTCATTGTATGATACCCAAATATTGTCTCGCGATTTACCGCATTGTATGCTAAACATTCGTGATAAATGCAAAACCACTGGTAGATATTTACCTCATTTGAGATGAAACATCGCCAGAAGTCCTACCGCAAAATGACCGAAGACAACACCGCCATATCTCAGAAATTCTATCGCAAATTGTACACTAGTATCTCCCTCGGAGGGCCAGTGATCGTCGACAGCCAGGCGAGATAAGACGAGATAAGAGCTCAAATGGCCGGCAGAGGAAAAAAACCAAACGTGCGCCGCCGTCCGTCCTGTGCAGGTCACGTGGCTGCGTCCACCCCGAACAGGACGAAACGGTTTGATGAGGAGAGACAGGGCAAAGCTTGGCCTGTATAACAGCACGTTGACATGACCGGCTCAGCACGGCTGAACATTTCGAGGTCTGTCTCTGAACTGCGATACTACGGACTGAAAAGCTCGCTTGACGTGGAATATCCGAGAGGTAACGCAACTGAGAGGCAGCGCAACTGATAGGTAACGGCCAGAATACCGTCAGGCTGCGCCTGAACTTTAACCTGCGCAGTAGCCAGGCACGTAGCCAGGATTTTCCTCAGGGGAGATGTCAGGTTTTTTCATATGCCACTGACATATAACGAAATGTTTAGGAAAAGCAACAATTTTATGCAATTTGCTTCATATTTAACGCACAGGAAATCACCATATTTGCTTTTGCAACATATCTCTGATCACCATTACGTGTCCGTGCGAATTCGCCACATATCTTAATGTAGAGCGCTTGGCTCAGGAAGGCCAAGGCCCCCATGGCTCGCCTTTGGCTACGTCCCTGGCGGTAACCAAGCCGTCTGAACACGCGCACCGTGTCGACGCGCGTGCGGGCGCCGATCCCGTGAGAGCCGATTAGGGACGGGGATTTCGCGTCTCCCGGGCGTGTGGCGACGACTTATCGCGCGCTCTCGAGGGGCGCTGGCGCACTAGGTTATCGGCGGAGGGCTCCCCGCGCTCTGTCGGATCAAACCTCCGTCCAGGGCAGGGGGAGGGGGTAGGGGGGTCGCAGACGAGGAGGAGGAGGCGACGGACGGGAGGGGTAAATGTGTGAAAAACGTCCGGTCGCGTGGGACACGGACGGGGTGATTGTAAAGCGGTTCGGTGACGATAGCTGACGAGCGTACGATAGATTATGTGCTGGGGTATAAAGTATCCGAAATGCGATATAAGACGTGGTAAATCCAGGTGTAGCTGAGTCATATCAATGGGATTAGCGAAGATGGACTTTGTTCAGAGCAGGGGTGCTTTAAGGTGTCAGGGAACACAAAAAGGTGTTCCATGTATTGATGTGTCACAGTGTTTAAATCAATATTTTAACAATAATACGGCATTTTGTCTTTGCTAATTTTACTGAAAAGGGCCCCAGATTATTGCATTATTTTTAATTATAATGTTATTGTTAGACATATTTAAATTTTGGCTATAAATATGTCTTATTAGATACCATTATTTAATTCACTATGTTGCCACACGTTCTCTAAGCCGTATCCGCCGTGCATCCTGCAAGCTCCCTCTGGCAAAATTATCCATCCTTTCGGATAAACTGTTGCCGTAAAATTATTTCTCGCACTCTTCGTCCAAGGTGGACTGCTGCTCTCATCCTTCCGGCACATACCGACTGGTGCAGGGTTGAAAATTTGTTTTTTGGTCGGTGTTGGAATACAGTTTTTGTTTTGGAGTACACAATTTTGCAAAGAATAATGCTGGTTTAAGTTGGCGCTCTTAGTTTAGTCAGTTATGACACCATGCCTGCTTCTTTCTGAATGGAGATAAAGTCATTTGCTTGCAGGGCTAGAAATTTGCCAGATGAGATGTCAAAAATGATGGCAAAGATGTAATGCAGCTTTTTGATGGAGGCATAAGATCACATTTTTGGAATATGGAATGTTTTTAAAGCACATATTTTCTGGTGTTCTTCAACACCGAAAAACGACATCTTTTCCAACACTGGACTGGTGCTCACGTTTTGCCGGTGATGATCTCCCAGAGCACGTTCAGTATATGCACGTTGAAGAAGCTGTTGACGGTGACAGGCCGTCCGTTCAGATCGTCGATCCTGCTGATCATGTTGTCGATCTCGCGCAGCACGATGGCCTCAAGCGAGCGGCGACCCATGCCCAGGTCGCGCAGGTGGTGCAGCGCGAACCGGCGCTGCGCCACCCACGACATGCCCTGGTTCAGCAGCACACCTGGCGGAGACGGCGTGGTGTAGTGATTACCGTGCTCGCCTTGTGGCCGAAAGGTTCCCGGTTCGAGTCCGGGAAATGGCGGAATGGCTTCACCGTCCCCGCGAAATGTGGCGAGTCTGCGACGCGAAATGGCTTAGCAGTCGACGATGTCCTTAAATAGCTCAATAAACAACCGTCAGCATACCTGGCGGCCGAGATGGGGGAGGTGGGAATGAAGCACACGACAGGGCCTATTTTAAGGAAAAATGACTGCGGGGGCAATTCTGCGAACGAGACGCATTGACTGAGACCACCCCCCGGGCATTTGTGTTCTCCTTATTGAATTTTGTCCACTTCATATATATATATATATATATATATATATATATATATATATATATATATATATATATATATATATATATATATATATATATATATATTTCTAAGGAAAGGACATATATATATATATATGTATAAATACTTTCCTAAGGAAGGCATATATATACATATATATATAAGGACGAATTACGATGAGCAGTTCCACAGCGCTCTGTCATTAACTGATATGTCTTTTGGAGGAAATCATGTGTGCAAAATATGGCCTTGGTCCAGCACTCTTAAGCACTTTCACACGAAGACTGTATGTCGTTTGTGCTGGATTTTATTGTGTTTCGATGAAATTCGCCCCGGCTTTTGTGCATTCCGAGCCCATTAAATTCAGAGAACACCATTTCATTTATCCCCAGCAAGAACTCATTCTCCATGGACTTGTGATCCCTGGGAGATTCGCTCAGGGAGAGATGTGTCTGAAATGCCCCCAGACATGTTTTGTGCTTCAGTTTTTTCAACCAAGCGCACGATATGCATAAAATGCACATCATAGTACCTTTTGACACACTGCGTCGAAAAACACTTCGCATTCTGTCTCAGGTCATAGGTCACTGGCCCTGTCGGCAACAGTGTGGCTTAGCTGGGAATGATACTTCAGTCCTCTAAGTGGTCTCGGGGTTCTGGCGACGATGCTATTCGACGACTTGCAGCAGGTACTGCTTTTGCCCTTCATCCTTCGTCAGTACCTTGTCGTATACTTGGATAAGAGCCACAGCTCGTTCGGCGAAGTCGCTAACTACCGCGATCCCGCAAAGGACTTCCTTAGCGTTCGTGAAGCCAGGTGCTGTCTCCCAATCAGCGGGATCGGCGGCAAGGAAGTCCATGTTGATGCCGTAGGCTTTCAGGCTGCCCACCGACTTTGCGGTAATGAAGTCGACGATGATCTTCCTGGGACGAGAACCTCCTTTTCTGCGAGATCCACATGCGCTCGCTGGGAGGACTCTCCGAACCCTGTTCCTGGAGTGCCGCGATCATCCTCGTCTTCATCTCACAAGGCACGCCCTCGTCGAAGAACGACACACCAGCCAGTTCTTCGCTGGGGCACCGTAATATGTGATTGTTATAATAAATCATATGTCGACTATAATGTCATAATAGATAATAGGTGATCGGCAAACTCCTTGGAGATCCCCTTCGAAATTTCAGCATTCACATCAGGCTTTGCAGAAAGGCCAGGTCGTGCACGGAAGCGCTGACCGCCGATGAAGAGCAGAACCATGCACTGACGTACAAAACAACCATGAAAGAGACGAAGCGCTTGAGTGCTCCCAATTCACTGAGAGTCACGGAGAACTGATGGTAAAGCAAGAAGATCTTGATCCCGCAGATTATGCGCCCCATCCATCTGGTAAGATGGAACCATCTATCTGGCACGATGGAGAGCACCTGGCTGGGGAACTCGATTCCCCGTGGAGGCTCTTGACCAAAGGGGATAATCGAGACCTCAAAGAACCAACGATAATCATCGCTAGGCTGGATTTCGGCGAGTTTCTCACGGCAGAAGGCGACGAAACGATCATTGGAAGAGAAAAACGTCTCGGCCACTGCTGGCTCCAGGTCTTCATACACCATAGGTTCAAACTTGTTCCAATCAATGAGCCTCCATCTCTTCTTGAAGCTCTTGCACAAGGAGATCGCGGTCCTGAGGACGGACCGAAGCGCGTGGAGAAAGCCGCCTCTGCCACCAGTTCGACGATATGATGACGACAACCAAAGTGAATAGGCCGTCACTCAAGCTTCTGCTGAAGAAGCGTGTTTGCTCTCACAACTTGTCCAGTATTGCTGGAGGTGGTGTCGAAGCTCATGCCGACGACGTTGTCCAAAACCTCCCAGTCTTCCAGACAAAGCGCGACAACGTCGGCTGGCGTTGCTCCGGCTCTACTTGCAACTTCCAAACACCGAAGAGCATGGCGGTACTTCTTGGACCGGTTACAATGACAGAGTCGATCCACCTTTTCCTTTCCATCATCAGTAACAGTTTGCCGTCCCAGTGAACCACCAGGTTGGGTGACGCTGAGAAAGAATGTTAGATTTCGTCCGCAATGGCCTTCCTCTGCGATCTACGTGCGCGCCTGCCCGAGCTTCTATGATCGCCAGTTCAGAGGAGTCGTGGCCGAGGACCAAAGCCGTCGCCCGTAGGAAGTGAATTGCAGAGCGATCATTGAGCTTGGTCCGATCGAGGGCTGCTGCCTGACCAGGAGCGGCGATGTTCTTGGTTCTCCTGCAGGGCCGCTTCGAAGGCATAGCCAAGGGCTGCGCGTCATCCTGTTCTGTCAGTTGTGTGTTGTCGGTAGGCGAGTATTCCAGCTGGGCAGTTGCCTCATGCTCGATCTGCTGTTTAATCTAACGGCGGACCCTTTAAAGCTTCGGCCTACTGTTGTCGTTGAAGAGCTCGCTCCTCCTTCTCAGAAGGGAACTTATCGAATGATCCATGACTCCTCGGCGACCTGGTTCCCTTTGGGCCTAGAGAATGTCTTTATCCTCTTGGTTTTGATGATCTAATGGTGCCGACAAGGGCAAGGTCAAAAAGATTGTTAAGGTTGTCCCTGAATCCATTCTTCTTGTCAATTTCCGGGGTGAACCTCCAGAATTTGCCTTTGATACTGGTCAAGCTTCCTGTTGAGCTCCTTTATCACGTTCCGCTCCAGTGCAGTAGTAATACGGGCTTTGTTCCACACCTTCATCATTTCGCGGACGATACGTGTTTTGACCTACCTCTGGGTAAGCCCATCCACACGGTGGGACTGAAAATATTGCTGCAGCACTTCTCCCCGCGAAGGCAGTTCTAAGCACCAGTCAACCAAACTTCGGCTTTTTTCTCGTGGTGCAGCCATAGTGGCACAGACTTCCGTTATAAAAGGTACTTTCTGTATTGACGCAGGTGGTCCTTAAATATCCTGACGTCTAAGAACGCGCGGGAAATTGCCAGACCGGCACCGTGGGTTACCGTGGCATGGCAAGGCGTGTTACTTCAAATATATAAGTCGCAGTCTGAAAACGATGGCCAGATTATTGGCGAGATGTTGCGGCAGCTTCGATTCTTCCCTAAATGAGACAGTAGGTTGCCTGTCCGGGATAGTTTCTGTTGATCTAATTTATCCCCATAATACATTTTCTCACCGAATTTTGGCCATATGTTTTTCAACACTGCGCAGAAGTGTAAAAGCTGTCCCAACACAGGCAGAACAAACTTCTCCATTTCCAGGTTATCGGCCCCAAAATAAAAAAGTCACCTCAGATTGAAATAGGCCCGCCTCAGTGAGTTATCATCAACATTCGTCATTACCTGCGGTCTGGGCCATGCCATGTTCGTTAAGCAGATGAAGCATGCTCATGGGATGCTCAAACCCATGTACTAAGAGCAGCAAATTGACGGTTTTAATATATGACTGATTAATTTTCCGTTTTCCTCGCGTAAAACTCGGGTTTAACCGCCTACTTCAATGAAGTTCTACCAATCAGGTACTGGGATTTTAGCAGGGCTTTCGGATCAGGATGATTGGTGATGACTACAGCACTGTTGGACTGTTACCGCATTCACATAAACCTTATCTCACCATAGCGAAACCGCCCTGCGCACCAGCTCGGCCTTCAGTTTTCTTGCGCTTGAACACATCAAAGATGGTTATCATCATTTTTAACGTGCTTACGATGCAATGAAACGCCTTGGCCGCCCACCAGACAATCGCGGCATCGGGTGCCGGCGTACTAAGTACGAAACACACTCGCCAGCGGTCACTAGGTGTGCCTGCAATACGTATTATAAAGTGATGCTTCTAAGTGTGCTCCCACATTACTCAGTGATTCAACACATCCTTCGTCGATAAGATGCTGCTTTGCGAGCGCAGCGCTTTATGGAATACCTTCCTGGGTACGCTAGTACACCTGGCTGTTTTTTTCTTTGCATGGACAAAGGATCTTGACTGGGGGGGCAAAGTGTCCGACTGGGGGGGCATTTGCCCCCCCCCAGTTAACATGTTAAAATAGGCCCTGGCACACGACCCGATGCCCAGTGTCAGCCCTGATTCAGCATCACACCCGCTGGCCGAGGGGCAGAGGGATGTGTTACGGACAGCGTCAAATGCGCGACGTGAGTGACGATCTGAGGGGTCACGGGACAGGGTAGGGACATTCAAGGCAGAGACGTCGCCACAGGGGGACAAGAGCAGCAAAACGTAACAATTTGAAGATTTTCGTCCACCACCATTGTGAAATAAATGAATCGGTACTGCGAATGAAATGAAATAAATTTGGATACAAAAGGCACACCACAGATGTAGAATAAATTTCTATTTTGATTGAACCGAAATAGATCTAGATAACACAGATATGGAAGCGTGCTGTTCAAGCAACTTTGTCAGCATAGCATGCACGCCTTGATCTACGGATCATGGGTTATCTCCCCGAGTGCTTCATGTCCCACATTCGCTCGGCTGTATCAGCAGGTGGTGGCGGAGGGCTGAGAGCATCGGAGAGTTTTCCAGGCCATCATCACGGCCCAGCCGCTGGCTGCGCGCTCGGCCAGGCTGGACGTGAAGAGGAGCGTCCGTCACACTGACTGCGGGCGACGCGGGCGCTGCCCGGAGAGGACCCAAGCACAAGGCAGCTTGTTCAGTACCTGGCCACTGGGGGGCTGGGTGGTAATGGGAACACAGACCTCCCGACAACTGTGCGAAACGATTCCAGTGGTCGCAACGTCCCCGTCCGTGCCCTTGTCGAGTCGAGCATCACAGGCCACAACACGGTCCGCGGCACATGCCGGGCAGAAGTCTCGTGGATACTCAGTCTCTCACTGTGCCGGCCGGCCATTAACCCAGGACTGAACGCGAGATGAATGCACCGTACAATGAAATACAATACCGGACGCAAGGCGTGCCGCGGACTGCCAATTATGGGTTGCCCATGTTCCGTGAGTCTGTTGCTGGGCTCTAACGAGGACGTTAGCAGTTTTGTGTGTCATAATCGGCCCACTCTGAGTCTCAGCATCGGCCACCGGGCTTTCCGTACGTCTTCAGTTCCTCCCAGTGCTTGTCGTTGGATTTCTCACGGGGATGGGGCTTTCCATGTATCTCCAATACTGACCCATGGGTTTTCTGTGGGTCAGCAACAGCGACCCCTGAGTCTGCAGTGGGTGTTCAGCACCGATGTCGGGGTCACCATGGATCTCCAACACTGATCTCTGCATTTTCGTGCTTGCGGGCCCATTGAAGTCTGATTTTGCCGTGAGTTTAGAGCCGATTGACTGACCTCTGAGTTTTCCATGCGAGCCCAGGTCACTGACCTCTGAGTCTACCGCGAGTTCTGAGCCGGCTGTCTGACCTCTGACCTCTGAGTCTGCCGTGGGTTCTGAGCCGACCTCTGACCTCTGAGTCTGCCGTGGGTTCTGAGCCGACCTCTGACCTCTGAGTCTGCCGTGGGTTCTGAGCCGACCTCTGACCTCTGAGTCTGCCGTGGGTTCTGAGCCGACCTCTGACCTCTGAGTCTGCCGTGGGTTCTGAGCCGACCTCTGACCTCTGAGTCTGCCGTGGGCTCTGAGCCGACCTCTGACCTCTGAGTCTGCCGTGGGTTCTGACCTCTGACCTCTGACCTCTGACCTCTGACCTCTGACCTCTGACCTCTGACCTCTGACCTCTGACCTCTGACCTTGCCGTTAGCTCTGAGCTGGGCGACTGACCTCTGAGTTTTCCGTGGGTTCTGAGTCGGGCCAGGTCGATGTCGAGCCGGCCGGTTGATTCCGGCTTGCTGAACACCTCCTTGGCCAGGTCATAGTCGGCTATGTGCACGCTCGGGTGGTTCAGAGCGAAATAGCCCAGCACCTGGGGGCCGGGAAGAGGATCACACTGTCAGGGAACTCTCATCACACTGTCCAGGAACTCTCCAAGGTATACTCTCCTACCTTGCTGACCAGTATGTCTCATTGAACCCGTCTTTCCAGTGCTGATGTGTAGAACCAAAGGATACCACTGTAAGCAAACGATTGAAAAATGTGTGCGCTTGACCCTTAGGAAATATCGCAAAACAGCCGGCTATTCCCACCCTTTCCCAAAGCAAACTGAGGCTATGTCCTTGAACGACCCTGTTCTGTCCCCAGATGCCAACGAAAGCTTTCTGAGATCGTCTGGAACGCAGAGATTAGTATGAATCCTATCCTTTCTAAGGAACGGCAGAGATGGAACTCGCACTAATGTAAGAAAGCTCAGAAGCGACTGCATGGTCGGCATTTAACAAGCTGCGACCACGAAAGCCTGCAAGGGTCGAGACTTGCTGAATGCTGATGGGTTTCGTTACTGTTCGATTCTTAGCTGCGAAGCGATGCAATACCAGGGACATCAGCAGTTTATTTTGGGTAACGAAATTACGCTTCTGACCAGCGGCAGTTCATAAAACATGCTTTGCTGCTATGACTCTAATGTTGTCCTTGATGAGAAATTGCTTCATGTTTTATTCGATTCCGATTCGATAAGAGCTACTGCGTTCAGAGAGTACATTGGCTGCTGTGACAGTCACGAAACAACGCAACCACGAGTCCTCTAACGAGAACTAATCGTCATCTCTACCTCTGGCGCACATCTTATCAAGCCATAAAAACGGACATCTTTTGAGTCGTGAATGCACGCGTACCGCATACGAGCGAAACGATGAGCATCTCGCCATTCCGACAACAGCTGGAGACAACACAGAAGTGCTGGATGAGTGACGCTGCTGTGGACGCGACCGAACAGCGAACAGCTGTCCAGGTCAACAGGCCAATCCTAGCACTTGCCACGCACCTGGCCTGGCCTCAGCTTGCGACGCCTATTCGCTCAGGACAGTGAACGCCAGTCGGCCGCGGAGTGGCCGCGCTGCCGGACGACAGCGACCCTCCGTCGCGTTCTGCGCCCGTGGCCGCTCGAGCTGCCCGGCGGACACAGAATCGCCCGCGGCGGGATTCGCGAGACGCGCTTCGACAAGCGTGGGACTCGACCACTGCCGGCGCGCGGCGTCCGGCTGAACTGCTTCCGAAATTGGCGGCGGCAAAAAGCGAGAGGAGAAAACGGGAAAATGCAGCATCGTGCCGACCGCCCCCCTTCCTTCCGCGCCGGCCGCGGTCTCCGCAAACCGGGCAGTGAGCGAAAGTGGCTCCGGGGCCCGGCGTCTAACGGCCGCGAGGTCGTCGAGGAAGGAGGCGACGGCCTAATTCCCACCGCCCTGCCAGTCCGGCACCGCTCAGACCGGCCCGGCCTGTCGGGGCATTAGCCGACGCCGGGACTCCGTCAACACCCGGCCGCCGTCCCACAGCCGTCCCGTCCCGTCCGGTCTGTGGTTCCGGCGCGGCGGCGGCCAGCTCGGCAGTGCGTCGCGCGCTGTGGAAGCTCATGGGCGCGCGTGGCTCCGGGACGCCGTCGCTGGACCTGGGCCGGACGTCATGAGTGAGGTAACAGCTCGTCGTCGGCGTTTGAGACATCGTCGTGCTGCTCAGCTGCATGTTTGACGGAAGACGGGAGCGGAAGGTGATGAAGTGGCCGTGTCCTATGCGGACTGGAGGTTGGAAAAAGAAAATCGGTAGCAGCTCTGGGTTTTGATAAGACGTCACGCTATTTAGCCCATTTGCAGACGGAATTAGCGATTCAGGACGTGCGGCATGTAAAGGAAGCTTGACTGCTCTCCCCGGCTTTTTTAAGCGAAGCCAATTATGTGCAAAACATAGTGTGGTGCACCTCGCCAAGACATGTTAGTTTCGGGCGCAGTTGCCTGGTTCCTAATTACGCATTCGCGACTCTGAAAAAATCTGGCTGCCGTGTTTCATTGGCAGGAAACTGTCATCACACCTTGACCTAAATTTTTGACGCTATTTTTATTTTTTCCTATCGCATTCTGACCTCGGCTTCACCTCAATGAAGATGCTGATCACCCTTTGGTCTCCATCTTTCCCTAGATCAGGTCTCTTGCGAAGCTTATCAGCTAGCAGAAGTCATCTCGTTCTCGCCCTGCCGCAGATTTGCATCGTCCTGGAGCGCTCAGTACTGGAAGAAGTAAACCTATTCTCGTCTCACATTGCCCAAAGTTTTGATCCTGCTGCAGCGTTCGCCTGTCTTTAGAAGTCAACTTGTTCTTGGCGTACCTTGGCGCGATTCGTGGTCTGTGCTCTGTTCATTTAGCCGTAGATTTTGAACCTGTTCCTTGTTAGCACTGTCTAAAACGTTGGCCGTATTATCGTTTTACCTCGCCGTCGTGTATATTGGCCCTGTTCTTTAGTCACCTTGCTATAGATCCTGCACCTATAATTGACTCAACTTCCCGCAGTTATTGGCTCTGTTCTCGGCTTACCTTGTCGTTGATCTTGCCCTTTTCACCTCTCACCTTCCCGTTGATAATGGTCCTGTCCTCTGTTCACCTTGGGGTAGATGTTGGCGCTGTTCTCTGCTCACCTTGCCGTAGATTTTGATCATGCTCATGTGGCGCTCTGTGATTGGAATCCACTGATTCCAGTGCGATCTCCATAAGGTGCCGATCACTGGCAACCGGAACGGGCCTGCGTGATGAAAACGAGACGCGTGAGAAACTACGCAAAAGTTCTTGGAACCGTTGTATTGCAGTCAAAACACAGTGAATAAAACTATTATGCTTGAACACATTTCATGGATGTGTCGGAGTAATCTGATCCTTCCTTTTCATCAAGGCTTACTTATCAGTATTGTTCTACAGTGCGGAATGGTCACAGACTGCCAGGTGCAAGGTGGATTTGAGTGAGGTAGGTCTACCTTACGCATGCTGTCATATGTGTCTATGGATGCAGATGTCATCGGTATATTAAGCGTTATGTGACGTTTTCATCCCTGTGAGGGTCCCTTGTTATATGACCAAAAACGTAGATGTGCATATTACAAAACAAGGCGCTTACCTCATAAATATAAATAATTTGTTTTAATGCATTGCCCTGTGTCCAGGCTTCATGCGTAGTCAGGAACAGGACACAGTATTCGTCGTATCCACATTAAGCCTCAGACTTGTTTTAGTTGTTCAGGAAGCGGATGCCCTGCCTGGTTTCCAATTTTACGAAACTGGTTGGATTATTAAAACAGGTTTAAGTAGTTACGGGGACTGAATGTAGAGAAACTGCGGTGTATTTCTCCTCCTCAGCAAATGCGAACATGCCAATGTCCGGCAAATACCGATTCAGACCTCACTAAACACAATACATTCCATGCCCATCCCGCACTCACTCTTTCCTGTTGCCATTCGTATGTTGCAGTAAGGAACGCTCGTTGTGCGGTCTATTTGGAAAACGTAGGTATGCTTATCATTTTTGGCATTATTTTTACGGTTCCTGCGATGGAATAAGAAACTGCACGTGCACATTTCATCATACTGTTGAATGCCCAGAATAACCTATCGTTTACGTTTCTAAAATAATATTTGTGTTTGACCTCAACCGTCTCGACTTCGTTACTTTTGAGTACTGTTGGCCAGCATCAGTTTCTTATATGCAGTCCATGTAAATGCACTACCTCGACCACCATGCCTAGTTACATCACCATACCATCCTAAAGAGCCGTCTTGAACACAGCAAATAAGAAGCACAAACTAATGACAATACTAATGGTAACGACGCTCGTCATAAAAAATAAACCATCCAACCCAAGCCCTGTACCCGGATTTGAAAGGAATAAACTATCTGTAGCATTGTTAATCTACCATCATTGGGTCTGACACTGCAGCTGGACCTTCTCATTCCCTCGGACTTTTATCTGATATGGGTATTGGATAGTGCAGTGGAGTAAACTGGACGTAACTTGCACTAAAATACGGCTGTCGTCGCCCCATTGGCATAATTAGTGGCATAGGTACCTCTGTTAATTGCGTCCTTTTCATGGCTTTGCAAAATAACCTGCCGTAGCTAAATCCTGAGCGAGACACCGTAAGCACTCAGTGAAAAACCGATCAGCATAGCAAAACGATCCGTCTTGTTTGTAGTAACCTGTACTGGCAGAGACACGGAGAGAATACGCCACAAAATTACGTTTCCCTTAATCTTCTCATTAATGAACGCCCAAATCACCATAACACTTCTGGGCAGGCGAGGTTGTAGGACACCCGCTCTAGATATCGATCGGCTGATCAGAATTGAAGGAGATTTAGCGCACAGTGATCTGCATCATCACTGTTACCTGAACTGCGTCAGCATCACTGTTGCCTGAAAATTTCAGGGGTATAGTTGGGGGTGGAGTTTGAGTTGTTGAAGTTCATATTTTCATTCGACACCGGCGTATGCGAAATATGGCCGAGCATCGCACGGCTACCAGCATTTCCAGACGTCGCCAACCACACATCAGTCCACACGAAATTCATTTTTATCTATGCATTGGCTTTGGTACCATAGACGTGCAAGGAGACAGCGATTGCTCTTGCAAAAGACGATGATGACTGTTTTCCATTGTAGCGACAGAGATGTGAAAAATTGTTATATTTTGCCTGTAACCTTGCTCACTTCTACCTACGGTATCACATTCACTTGATTCATAGACGTCCACTAGGAAATGTTACATTCTGTGGAGTGGTGTATAATTTATTGTGTTTACGCAAGCCCTGTAGTCTGCAGAATACAGAGAAGAGGACCGTGCTTCAGCAACTGCAGAGTCCCGAGGTTTTGAGTGTCATGAGCCACATATGAGCTCACAATGAATACATTTTTATCTTAATCATTTGCTTTTGATACTGTTAGACATAACATGGAAAAGTGGTTACTCCTGCTAGAGATGATAACAATTGCTTCTTGAGTTTAGGAACAGTGATAGAAAAACTGTAACGTTGTACTCGCAACTACGAACACATCTCAATTCCGTTTTACATATTCTTTGTTTACCATGGCGTAACAGAAAAAGTCAGAGCATGTAAACCATCCCATTCCTCACTGAGTTTTCAATAAAAAAAACACGCAATTATTGATGTTCAAACCAGTTTTTATTCTTATTTTTCAGAGCAACAAAAAGAAGAACGTTCACCGCCTCCCCGGTCCACCTCCTCCGGGCGGCCAGCCATCGTAAGATGTTCCCAGTGTAATTACGTCGGCTTTGAACGTTTCAGTTCTTTGTTTGGCCACGCGACGTCCAGTTGACCGCGGAACAGGTTCTGGCACTCCTGAACCGGACCGTATGTCCCAGACTGGCGGAAACGGCCGACGGGGTCGAGGAGCCGCCCACCTGTGAGGATTAATCCTCGCCGGTCGACCACGCGGCGTCTCCGAACCGGTTTTGCAGCGCAATCTCCGCCGGGATGCCTTTGTGGAGGCCACTGCTGACAGGCGCGGATGACAAAACGATCGGACTCTTCTCATTAATCGAGCCCGCAGGAATTCGCGGACATTCGTGCGGAGAGATCTTCCACGGCTTTTGACGACCAAGGAGCCGTCGCAAGCGGAACGGCGGAATGTTGAAACGCACCGGCAATGGCGCGACGCGCCTTGAGTCGACCGCGTTGATGCACGGGCGTTAAACGTTATGCGCGTTGTGGGCGTTAAACGTCCAGCGTAACCGCGGCGTGCGATCGCATCCGTCTCTGAAGTCAGATCGAGTGTATGTTTGGTGTGACGCCCTGCCGATCTGAGCTCGTTTCCACGAGCCCCTTTTGACTGCAGCCCCGCCACGTGCGAGGCGCGTAAACTCCAGGGAGAATCAGCTGCGTTCTCCCCCCCCCCCGAACTTCGGGCGACACTTAACATTCACCCTATGGCGGTGCATGGAAAGAAACGAGGTAAAAATCATGTTTACTCCCCATCTCTGCACAGGTTCTGACGCTACTGATTCTTGCATATCCATTCAGAACATTCCTTTATTTCGCGTATCTTCGGGGGCAAATGTAAGACAAATGCCGGGCAAGGGCGATCGGCTGTTGGGACAATCACGCGTAAGTTCTTCTTAACGATCAGATAAATAAAGCGAACACAATCAGAAGGAGATTATCAAGATCAGTTCCTTTAAACAGATAAGCATCGGCTTTTATGGATCTCCATTCTGATGCATTGCTGGATTTAAAGTCCGCCTTGCTCGTCATCAAATGCCAACAAGGTACCTCGATTATAGAAATCGAACACTGCACTTAAAAAATCGCGATAGAATAAACAAAAATTGAGCATTATCACCGAATACCGGTCCTGCTTTAGTGGTGACTGTACATATCCGTAATCCTTGTGAAGCATGTGCTTGTCAATCGGTCTGGTCAGTGCGCCCCATTTGAAACTTCTGCGCAAGATAAGTTTGACTCTTTGACACTCAGCGCCATGTGGCTTCATCTCATTGACATACTCCATTTTGTTTCACAACCCCGCACAGACGGTATTTGCAATGTCCATCCAAAAACATATCTGGTATCTCGTTATTTCTGGTATTTATATATTCAGGGCATTTCAGGCATATTTTCACACAGAGTCAAAGTCATGCGTAAATGCAACAGAGAAGGAAACGACACGATAATTTTAAAATGCGGAGAAAGCGGGCTGTCGGGTTTCTGCCTGCAGCACACGACTTAAAACACCTCACAGAGGCGCACTCAGTAGTGGCTACAGGCAGGGCGGTCCATGCTGCCGCTGCTCTGCAAGGGAAGGCTCGCTTGGTCAACTCGAGTCTGACGCGCGGATGGCCAGGATCGCCAGGACGGCCCGGGATCAGCAGCCTGATTTCACACAGAGATTGCCTGAACATTTTCAAAGCACTCCAAAACTAACAAGCCCCAGAGCTCTTCGATTGATGCTGATGCCCGCCCAACGAGATCTCATCCCGCAGCACCTCGCGCCTCTGTAGGAAGTTATCTCGTGGGAAACGGTAATTAACACTCGCCATAAATTCTCTACTCTATCAAAAACGTGCCGCTGACACAGAAACTGAACCGGGGACCTTTCGACCACGCTAGCAGAGTTCCCACGATGCCCAACAGTGCACACAGGACAGACTGCCACGTGGAGGCTGACGACCCTGCTGGGAGCGCCATCCCCGCGGACAAGCCACCGCAAGGTTTTCCTGGACTATTACTCGGCGACCAGCAGCTCCGCTATTCCGAGGTCATCAACGATCAAAGTGCACTTCCGCACGTGAGCGCGGTTTCCGTAGCCGGCTAAACTTATCGGGCGCGGGGGGGGGGGCGAAGTCCACTCGACTGTGAAATGACGCCCAGTCACCAGTGCGTCGGTGTTTACGTGCACGTGCCCGTTCGCTGTGATACATTTGACACACAGATCTGAGCCGTCATCATACAGCAGGGGGAAGTACGAACACCGCGGAACGCTGGCTCACTGCCTTCGCAGCCTCGAATGCCGCATGTTGCAGATTTGTATGTTGCCGTTCGGTGCACGAGTGCAAAGTATGCACTAGACGTGGCTCACGATAGCTCGTTTGCCATTACGTTAAGCTCATCCTCGTACCTGAAAATCCCGTCTCCTGTTCACAAATGTATAATTTAGAGCGGTGCAGTACTACCGTGAGTGGCTAGGCCCGTTCTGCGATGAAATATTCCGACAGTTTACCCCAGTTCGAAGTCATCATATACATCAAGATCGGTGGCTGAAAAGATGTGGAAGAAGGACGTGGAATAGGCACCGTAAAGCTTGAAAAACCAACAGGGTGCGCGTAGGTTCAATCGTGGTATGATGTATGGTGGCCTACTTGTCTGGAACCCAGATATGTCACAACGTTATGAACCAGTATGTTTTGTGCAGCCAGGAACGAGGCCGTTTCAGCTGCATCGCTAGGAGGCAGTAAAAATTACGGTGAAAATGGAAAATTACTCTCAGGAAAATGGCTCCAGTACCCACCCGGTTGTGTCGCCATTCTCCGGACAGAAGTCGTTGCCATCAGCTGTAGCCTACAACGGTGACGTCAGAACCAGCATAACGCAACGGACGTCACAGCTGCTGTCAGACATCACACAAGGACGGTCGGCAACATCACTCCCGGAGGACATCACCACCAACTGACGTCACAGCCGCATGGCGTCACCACCGAGGCACATCACCACCAGCTAACGTCACCCCATCAGCGGACATCACCACCGGCCGCCGGCGGCGGTCGGGCGACGTCACCGCCGCCGTCAGTGACGTCGGCGACGCCGGAGGCGCCACCTGGTGGGTAGTTGGCCGGCTTCCGCGTCGAGTAGTAGAGCAGCAGGCAGATGGCGGCCAGCAGGATGACCGTGGTGAAGTCCATGACGCCGCAGCGCGGGCTGCCGGCAGGCTCGGCAGCAGGGTGGGCGGCAGGGCGGGCGGCGTCGCCGGCCGGCGAGAGGATACTGTGACGGGTGCGCGGCCGGAGCCGCCACCTACACGCGCTATCGCAGCCTCAGACGCGGCGGCCGCGGCAAGGGCGGCGCCAGACGACCGGCCCCGGGTGGGGGGGGGGGCAGAGGTGGACGCAGGAGGGGGGAGTGTGTCATTGAAGAGACTGTAGGGTTTCGGCGAAACTTCGACAAGACGGGGGTTTGGTACTGGGGACCGAGGGCTGGGTAGGATGCAGGGGTTACGCAACGAAGCAGATTGGAACTTACTGATACTGACGTTCCGCCTGAGAACTATTGGGGAGGGGGCATTTTTGGATCTCACGCGTTGTTTGTTTTTCCGGCATAAACGACGAACGACAAACGTCACCACCTCCAAACTTTCAACATCCCCAGGTGAACCTCACAAACACCTCTGGCCAAACGACTTTTACCATGTCATCGTCGGTCAGGTCGTATAACTTTGTATTGTCAGTCATACGGTCATATAGTCATACAGTTAAATAGTCAAATAGTTATATATAATAGGTGCGGTTTTGAGGCACTGTTTGGGCTCGCGTGTCTGTGTTCTGATTTCGACATGGCTTAGAAGATGATGACAAGTCGTGACACAGAAGCCAAGGATATGGTCGTGCAAGTCATACGTGACATCAGCCTAAGCAAACAATGGCTGATTTCGCACAATGTCGATCCAGCTACGTTCCTGAGGCAAATCTGGACCTGACGACCAAAGTGCTGCAGACAGAGAAACAATGCGGTTCTGCTTTTTTCCTAGCTTCGGTGTGATTCTAAACTGGGAAGATGCAAACGGTGAAATGTCCAATCATGACCCACGTTTTCAAAGGCATGGTTTGCCATTAAAAGGTAAGCTTATTCTATGGTTATCACGATATCGCATAGGCATTCTTGCACCTTTATGTATCTCTGAAGTGGTCGACAAAGTACAGTCAATATGGGCACTTCGACCTGATCTGAGAGATCATTATCAGCTTTGAGGTCCACAGTTAGGTAACGTCTTGTGTGCAGAGTAACGTGCCGTTTGTACCAACTGCAATTTGCATTACCGAAATTAGGTACATAGTTATCGATAAAGCCTGAATGGAAAATGCCCTCCTCAGTAACTGGAAGGTGAGGCTTTATCCAGATCAGTGCTTGCTGAACGAAAAAAAAACATCAGACAAGGAACTGTGCCCATTGGAAATATGCTGCATAGACCGCAGTTGAGATATTTCGCCGTTATTTGTATTTTGTAGCCACCAACCATTAGACGACGCGACCCGAATCTGAAACGGACCCAAACGTGCCCTGGACCGGCGACTGGCGCCAAGCTGCAGACGAACGCAAACTCCGCCGAAACTTCGCTGACGCGCTCCGCCGACAGTCCGCTGACACTCCGCCGACACCCCGCCGGCACTCCGCCAACACCCCGCCGACACTCCAACGCCACTCCGGCGGCCACTACAGGCCGACGGAGGCGCACAGCTCGTTGAACACCACGTTGCGCTTGGTGCGCCACGACTGCTCGTGGATGGAGCGCGCCACGTTCGCGTTGACGATGCTCTCCTGGCGCACCGACTTGCCCCGCATCGGCGGGTAGCAGATCTTTCCGCTCTTGTTCACCACGTTCTGAGGGTAGCGAGCCCTGCGGAAACCACGAGGCGCTCGTGACTAGGACAGGAGTCGGACGAATGAACGTGACAAGCGAACACCAGCCGACCGGACGGCGTTGCATGCTGTAACGCAGCCAGCTATCGCTAACGGCTCGGAAAAGAAAGACAATCGAAAGCCGGAACGGAGAAAAGCGTTTCCCCAAGCCAAGAACTTGTTCCTCAGTGGCTCCGTGGGACAGAGCAGCGTCGTCTTCGTGAAAGAGCGCCCGCTGTCGTGCAATGTTTGTCCTGGGAAATTCGCCAGTCGCCCCAGAGAATTTTCCGAAGTACGACGCGTTGTCAACTTCTCCGTTGCCGTCCTTCGTCCGCAAATAAAACGCCGGCGCTTTCCGACAATCGCAGATCGTCCGCTAACGAAACACCACAGGCTTCGCCCGGCAGCGTCTCCCTCCGCCGTGACGTCAGCGTCTTTACCGCCCGCGGTCGGCGCGCCGCTACCCCGTGCCCTCCGGCAGACCACGGCGTCCGCGCCGGCCCGCCGCCTCGGCGCCCCGCCCGCGCCTCCGGCACCCACCTCATGCCGTACACGTCGGCCCTGTACTCGGGGAACTTGCTGAAGCAGCCGGCCTTGCAGCCGCCGTCCTTCTTGCCGGGCCCGGCCGGTCGGAAGGCCTCCTTTGGGCTGGCCGGCACGCGGCGGGTGTTGTACGTCCTGCCCGGCGTCACCTGACAACCAGCAGACCCGGATTAACTGGGACTATGACTCACTTATGCCGGGAGAAACTTGGGCTTACACACGCACAATATATAACTGCACAACTATATATATATATATATATATATATATATATATATATATATATATATATATATATATTAGTTATATATATATATATATATATATATATATGTGTGTGTGTGTGTGTCAACATGAACTCAACGTTCCAGCCATAGGCCGTCTTCAGTAGTCGGAAAATGGCCTATACCTGAAACATTGAGTCCATGTTTATGCAGATGCACATATCATGTGCAAACCAATAATTCTCCCGGGCTAAAGAAGATTGTTCATTTTCAGAATCATGCTCAAGCTCCGGCAGCCTTTCAATGCCATTTCTGATTTTATTAGGGGCTTAGTCATCACAGAAAAAAGCCCGTCACTTGGCGATGCACGGTTCCACATCAACAAAAACTCCGCGTAGAGAAAATAGGACGTCATCTGGCGACGAGCATTTGCCACGTGACTTGAAAATGTCGTCACATGATCATGCATAGTTCCGATTCAACTGGGCGAACAACTCCGTAACGTAGCGTCTCCGTGCTTTCAACCGATAAGAGCCGGTACTTTACCCCGATGATAATGCGGATCGACTCGACGCGCCGCCGACATTCCAAGCGGCACGCCGTGATGACGTCACACTGCGGAACACGTTTGGAGGAGGAAGGGGGAGGGGGATACACACCGGTGTGAAGGGGTCCGGGCCGAAGTAGTCGAGCGGGTAGTTGTTGAGCCGCAGCGGGCCGTTCAGCATGGCTTTTCGGTGTCGCGCTTTGACCATCTCGTCCAGCTGTTGGAGGCATGCAGGGACCGTGATCAGTGGTCAGACCGAGCAGGGACCGTGATCAGTGGTCAGACCGAGCAGGGATCGTGATCAGTGGTCAGACCGAGCAGGGATCGTGGCCAGTGGTCAGACGGAGCAGGGATCGAGGTCAGTGGTCAGACCGTACAGGGATCGTGGTCAGTGGTCAGACCGAGCAGGGATCGTGATTAGTGGTCAGACCGAGCAGGGACCGTGATCAGTGGTCAGACCGAGCAGGGACCGTGATCAGTGGTCAGACCGAGCAGGGACCGTGATTAGTGGTCAGACCAAGCAGGGATCATGATTAATACTCAGACCGAGCGGGGATCGTGATTAGTGGTCAGACCGTACAGGGACCGTGACCAGTGGTCAGACGGTATGTGACCAGTGGTCAGTGGTCGGCTCGGACAAGTCTGCCACAGCCATCAACACCACCCGTTTTCCCTATATGCAGCCTATCCGCCAAAAATGAAAACGTGTATATGTAACGCGCGATATGCACAACATGCAACATTCTCTTCCATTTCGCCCGTTTCACGTCCTCTATGATCTTCACTCGTCCAACACGTCTTTTATCTCGACACAAGCAAGCGAAAGGCCAGGATGCAGCAGCTAAAACCGACAACTGGCATTCCTCCTTCAGTTGCCAGAAACGGTTTACGGAGACGCGATCCAAGCCAACTCCCCACCTCGGTGACCATGCTCTGACCCCACGTTGCGATCCGTGACCTAGCCCTGACCCTGCGCTGCTCGGCGTATTTCTCGTTGGAGTGTTCTGGGTACGGGTTGAGCGCCACGTTGGCGTAGCCGTAGCCGGTGCCCTTCTTGCAGGGGTTCGTTTTGACGTTGGGCGGCTCGTGCTTCACCAGACCCCGGCCCCGCAGTGTCGGGTCCATGGCTGCGGCGAGAAGATTTGGCGTCAGCGGAAGTTATTGTGGCTCGCGGATGGTACTCCGTTAAACTTGATTCGAGTACTTTCCTACTGTGATGTTAGAAATCGGAGCTTGTGCTAAGCAGAGTTTGTTGCAGAAACTCCGACCCACACACCCAGTTGTGCAATTCCAAGTGGCGACTGATTCTGTGTGGAAGTTTAATGTGATGTCAGGGCTACGACAGGTGCCACTCGCGTAATGAACACAACAGCCACGCACATCGTGCGTAATGGAAGAGAAGCGAACGCCGGCAGCCAATCTTCAGCGCCACATTGGACGATGGCAGTCCCTCCCCTGTCCCATATCTCACTTTCCGAAAAGGAGTCGATCCCCGACAGCCACTCAGCCGGCACACAGAGCACGGCAAGAAGTTTCCGCTGCTTCCGCGTCCTGCGCAGGCGGACGCAGCGGCCACGTCACGCCGTACCTGGCATGTTGTGAATGAAGGTGCCGTAGTAGGTGCCCACGCCGTTCGGGTCCTTCGTGTGGCTCGAGGGAAGCCAGTCGCGGGCGCCGACCCGCTTCCCGCGTCCTTTGACCCGTCTGAAGACAAGTTTGAAGGTGTAAAGGTGGAAATAGGCCCGAGGGCGTAGCAGTGATTCTCTGCCTGATGAGGCAACGGTGAGATGCGCCTGGCGGTGTAGCAATGAGATGTGCTTAAGGACGTAACGGTGAGGGACTTAGCAATGAAGACATGCCTATTGACGTTGACAACCATGTCTGAGAGCGCAACGCCGAGAAGAAGTCGGGTCGTGGAAAGTGAGAAGACCCCCGAGTGACGGCGGGGGCTCGCAGCAGGACGTCACAGTCGAAAGACGCCCGAAAATGTCAGATGATTTGTCAGCGGAGAAGTAGACGAAACAAAACGGAGGCCGGCATCTGGTGTACGCACAGCTTATGGAGCCGAGACGACAAGGTATTTACGTCCAGGCAGGTCCCGAACACAGAAGTATCAGTATAGATATGCAGTAATTCTATTTTGCCAAACGCTCTGCGTTAATGAAGATGAGGATGGAGCTTGATAACTATTTAAGAAGGATGAAGAATATGAACGACCAAACTAGGTCATGAAATACAATCTGCTTTAGAATCTGGCCAATGGCGTCGCCAGTCTCACATTCCTATCACGATGTGGATGACAATCTCCTTAGGAAACGTTCATTTGGTCTCAGGCTGAGGCGGAACGTAAAACAGCACATACACCTGCCGCCACGCGCCTTGACTTGAACCATTCTCAGCCTCGGCGAAGACCTCTCCCACCTGTCCATCAGCTTGTCCGTGGTCCAGGCGTTGGCCCAGGCCTCGCCGTCGAAGACGCGGTCGAACTTCTTGTCGAAGAAGCCGTCCTGGTTGCCGCAGATCTGCTTGCTGCCGCCGGGCAGCATCTGCAGGCCGCGGGCGGCCTGGTCGTTGAACGCCTTGTCTGCGTCGGACGGAGAGAGGCGTCAGCGGCGTCAGAGGCGTCAAGGGCGTCAGCGGCGGCGGCGGCGTCAGCGGCGTCAGCGGCGGCGACGGCGGCGGCCAGGTCCTGGTTAGGATGTTGGCGGTACGTATCTAGGATTTTGGGAAAGTTGTAAAGGGGTCAAAAGCGAACTGCACGGAGCACCTTGAGCCTGATGTCCCGTGTGAAATGGGGGATTACTGAACATTCGTAATAAAACGTCAGAAAACAGTGTTCTGCGACCTGTCAAGGAGGGCTCGAAGGCAGGGGAAACAATACTGAAGCTGACTTACTGGGATTGGTGATACCCCATCCTCCGATGTGCAGATAGCCCATCTCCTTGAAGATGCCCAAACGTTCCTGACATGTTTTCGACTCCATTTTGGCGTTTGATTGTTCTTTGCTGACTCAGCCCAGTTTATCGCTACTACGGAAATCTTTTCCCCGTTGAAGTCTGCTAACTCGTTCTCATATTGACAACTGTACCTAAAAGAATGAGACGTATAAATTTGGAAACTGAATAAAAAGCATTCCTATCCTAAATCGAGAATTTGACATGCGGAACTTTGAAATTAGGGTGGCCGCATGTACAGAGCGTTGGATTTTTTTCTTTCTGAGAGCGTGATACTGCTTCATGATGCTCCACCAATACACGGACTACAAACATGTCTCGCCTCTGTGAGGAAAAGGTTGAAAATTCTGACGCCCGTCGTCATCGCACACACGTTTAATGCGGGAAATCTACGTGTAATTTCAGCCGGGTCTTCCTAAAAAAAAACTGGCGTCTCAAACACCCTCAGCGCCAGTATTTAGACACTAAACGACTTTTGCACTCCAAATTTCTTTGAACGTCTACCTTTCCAGCAGCCACACTACCATATTCTCCAGCGTCTTGTAAAAAATGTATATGCCGTTTGGTGGAGGCGCGTTTCTAACAGGCGTCACTATGAACACAGCTCTGCCTCTCGACTTTGCCCATGCCTGGGCTCACTTAACCCAACAGCTCTACTCCGTCAATGTCTCGGGCCTCATGGCACTGATGACCAGAATTTCTGTTCTGTCATCATCATCACTGTCATCATCATAATTCTGAGCGGAACTAGCTCGGTCGGGTTCTGCGTAATATCTCCGAGCTCCCCCACGCTGTGCCTTTAGTCTGCAGCCGTCCTGCTGGATCAGTCGTCAGCCGTCCTGCTGGATCGGACGTCAGCCGTCCCGTTGGATCAGTCGTCAGCCGTCCCGCTGGATCATTCGTCAGCCGTCCTGCTGGATCAGTCGTCAGCCGTCCTGCTGGACCAGCCGTCAGTCGTCCTGCTGGATCAGTCGTCAGCCGTCCCGATGGGCCAGTCGTCAGCCACTCTGTCGGATCAGTCGCCAGCCGTCCCGCTGGATCAGTCGTCAGCCGTCTCCTGCTGGATCAATCAGCACCCGTCCTGCTGGGTCGGCCGGCGGTCGTCTTAGTCGACAGTCGGCGTGCCGGGAAGGAGCTGTGGCCCCTCTGCGACGCGTGCGGACTGCTCGTGTTTGCAGGGCAGGGCCGCCTGCGGCCTCAGGGCCGGGCAGAGCCTTGCCGCCGATCGAACGTACTGCGCAGTCGCGTCCGGCTGTGTCACCTGACTGTGGCGCTCAGCACGACGACCAGTGCCCTCACATTCAACATCAGAGCGCCACAACACTCAGCACCTCGGCAGGATGCTCAGCAGCGTGACTCTCAGCAGCCAGCATCGTAACATCCTGCATCGCTACAGGGAGTCCAGCACCGTAACAGTCAGCACCTAGCACTACCGCATCCCGCGCATTCATGCGATACCCAGCGCCTTGGCTGGGTGTGCAGCGCCATTTGCAGGTTCAATCACCCATTACTCATCATTATTGTCGTCGTCGTTGTCATTGCCGCCGCCATCACCACCACCATCATCATCATCACTGAGGACGTACAAGGCAGTCGACAGGAGCCTCCGTGGCGGCGGAGTTCTGGAGTTCGCCCTCGGCCGGCGCCCGGTCGGCGCTGCGGCATCCTTGGACGGTAGACTGTACCGCAGTGCTCGCGAGTTGCACCGCCCGCTGCTCCGCGCAGGCTGGCTCAGCGCCTGATCAAGTCTACGGCTTCAAATGGCCTTCCTGTCGACGTGTCTCAGGTGACCGCTGTTTTACCGGCCCCTTAGGATGGACGGCTGTTCTTTTTCAGGCCCAATCGGATGTCAGGACCCTAGTGGTTAGGCATCCCATCACCTCCAAGCTCTCGCGCAGCTTGGGGCCACGCAGGTGCGGCGGCGCCACCGTCGTTGGAAATTCGACGGCCACGCGAGCCGTCCGGTCATTGCAACACGAAACTAGAGGGGCCCAGTCAGTCTATGGGTTTTTGAGAACTCGCTCATTGCATAGGACCGGTTGAGCGGAAAACATATTTTGCGGGTCAAAAGGGTTTTTCCAAGATGCAAGGGACGTACAATGGAATATTTCCTACAGGCCTACGCCTTTCCGCTCCGAAGATGTCCGAATCCAGCACGGGAAATAAGCCGCAGGAAAGTGGTCTCACCCGATTTTTGTTATTCTAAGAGCTTCAGTCGCATGCTCCGAGACAACTCGCGCCCGGCTGTTTTCTCGATACTGCATCCAGCGCACCGAGGGCCAAGCGTAACGAGCGTATGGTAATTTGTCACCTGACGTGTCACCTGACCAAACGTGGGCCCTGGATATGTCGCAGATCCGCGGACCGCACAGGACGCTCTGCCCGGCAGAGCGGTATTAACTGGCTGCAATCGCAGCAACCGCGCACGTCTCTTCGCATCCGCCCGCCGGTAACGGACAAACCGACGTTTCAATGCGCTGGGCGACCTCGTGCCACGCCTGCCGCCGGCACGCTCCGCCCGCACCGAGCGTCAAAACAAACCGCTGGAAAATGTGTTTGTATTGACCTTGACGAGCCTGGTGACGGCGAGTCGAAGGTGGCTGACCGGCACCTCAGGGGACCGGCACCAGACCGCTGGACCGGGTCCTGGTCCGGACCATACTGCTGAGGTCTCATCGGACAGGCGAGGGCAACAGCCGACCGGGCAGACACGCACACAAACGGGCCGCGGCCGGGAACAGATCATGAACGCGCGAGATGACACGGAAAAGATCTTCTCGAGTACACGGGGAGAGGCTGGCAGAGGGCGGAACTGGAGCAGTCTTCTGGCGCACACCAGAAGACTCTGCGGAACAGATCTTTTCGGGCACACGGGGAAAGTCTGGGGAGGCAGATGTTCTCGTGCACATGCGAGGTGTCTGGGGAGGACGGGACTCGAACATGGGAGCTTGAAGGACAGATCTCAGGTGCACGGTGAGTCAGGCAAACGAAAAATCCCACAGACAGGGGCGAGGTCAGACCACGATCATGAACGCATGAATGAACCTTACAAAGGGCAGATCTGAAACGCACAGAGAGCTCGGAGAGAACAGATTTCAAACACATGACAACGTCTGGGAGAGAACAGTTCTCGAACACAGGAAGAGGCGGGCCCGCATTTCGAGTATCCGATCGCCCAGTCCGGGCCGACGCACTCGATACACGCCGCGAGCCCCGTCCGTCGCCTCAGCACGTGCTGCTACACCTGGCCTCCGAGTCTGCCCTACCGCGCCTCCAGTCCAGACCCCGCCTCCACCGCAGCGGCCAGTCGCCGGCCTCGCCTCACCAGTCCAACACGGCGCCGTTCGCTCCAACGGCATCTGGGCTACCACGCCGTCTCAGACGGCTGGATGCAACAACCAACCAAACCGCCGCTGTTTCACGGCTCGGGGGGGGGGGGGGTCGGCCAGGCGGGGGAGGGGGACGCAGCTCAGACCGCGCCGAGCCGGCCCACTGTCTGGCCGTCCCGCCGACCCGCCGCCGACGCCGCCGCCAACGGAACTAAACGCCTCCTCCGAGCGAACCGGACGGCCCTGCGCGCCGCAACACGAACTAACGTCGCCTCTGAGCCGACGGCCGCCGCGTCCGCCGCCTCGCGGACGCCCGCGCCGCCGCCGCTGATTCGTCGGCGCCGCCGGCGACGCCGCGACCGCCGCCGCCGACGACGCGCCTCCGATTAAAAACCGCCCGCGCCGGGGCGCCACGCGCCGAACACTACACGCCTTTGTTTGGATTTTGTACTGTGCCGTTCACGATCGGGCCGCGCGCCACCGGGCGCCGCTCCTATAAACGCAGAGTAAAAACGAGCCCCGCCGCCGCCGGCCGACTAGCAGCGGGCGGCCGCCGGCTCGGCCAGCGCGCGGCTGCGCTTCCTGCAGTCGGCCGCCTCCGCCGGCGGACGCTTCAGGCCCGCGGCCGGCGCCGGCGGGTCGGACACCCCTGCAGCGGCCGCCGTGTCCGCGGCCGGGTCGGACGCCCCTGCAGCGGCCGCCTCGGCGGTCGGGTCGGCCACCTCCGGCGCGGCGGTCTCCTCCTCGGCCGGGCCGCACCCCGCCGGCGCGGCGGTCTCGGCAGGCGGGTCCGCCACCCCTGCAGCGGCGGCCTCCTCCGCGGCCGGGTCGGACGCCCCTGGCGCGGTCGACGGCCCGGCGCGGTGCCCGGAGGCGGTCGGCGAGGCGGAGCCGCCGGCCCGCGGGGCAGCGTTCTCCTGCGGCAGACGGACGGACCGTCAGCGGTGAGCGATCATACAGGACGGCCCGGCGGCGACAGAGTGGGCCCACTGCGCCGACGGAGGACAGCGACGGGACAGAGACCGGCCGCCGACCACACCAGGACCGGACAACGGCCAGCGTACAACGGGGACATCAACAGCGGAGATCAAGGACCACACAGGGACTGATCTAGAGTCGACCAGACTAGGCTAGGCTAGGCTAGGCTAGGCTAGGGTAGGGTAGGTTAAGCTAGGCCAGGCCAAGCTAAGCTATGCTAAGCTTGACTAGACTAGACTAAGACTATACTAGACTAGACTAGATCCGTCTGCCCGACCCAAACTAGGATTGGACAGCGGCCAGACCAGCACAGAACAGGAGACTCACCGGGGGACAACAGCGACTACACCAACACGGATCATACCCGGAACAAACTGGAAACCGGACAAGAATCGGTTCAAAACGGAACGTGGACCACGCCAAGACTTCACAGACCTGCGGACCGCACCGGCGCCGGACCAGGCCACAAGGGCGGACCAGGACCAGCCGCGGACCGGACCGGACCGGACCGGACCGGACCAGGCCCGGACCACTCACCTCGTCGTCGTCGCTGTCGCTGTCCGGGTCGACCAGCAGCTCGGCGCCGGGGAAGACGTACCGGCCGGGCGGCTGGTGCAGGTAGGTCCCCTCTGCGGGCACAGACGGCCGTCAGGGGAGGGGGGCTCCAGCCGTCCAACAGTCCCAGACCGTCAGAGCAGTCAGGTACCGCCCAGCAGCGGCGGGCGGCTGACGCGGTCCCGCCCCACACTGAACCGCCTCCAGATCCCAACTTCTTCCACTCTTAATTCACCGTCCTCAGTCTCAACTCCGCTACTTTTCAATTTCCTCCAGCTCTCCTCTCTCCACACACTCAGCTACTGATTACAATTTCCTTCAGCTATCACCTTCCTCAACTCTCAACTCTGACGGACACGGGCGACGGTCAAGTCGCATTCTCGGCCGTGGCGTGGAGCCTTCGACGGAGTCATCTGACCAGCGAACTGACCAGCGCACTGAACAGCACAAAACAACCCGACCAACAGCACTGACCACCGAGCAGACAACCCGCCCACACGGCAGACCGGACAGTGGACCGACCGCAGAGCCAACCCGCTGGCTGGGCGTCACTGGACAACAGGACTAACCAGACACCTGGTCGGCCGGCCCAGCAGCACTGACCGCCACCCCGGCCCGGCCACAGAGAGTCCCGAACGGACCGACACCCACCGGGCAGCCTCGCGGACAGTCGCTCCTTGATCTTGCGCTGCCAGCAGTGCTTCAGCGCCTCCAGGTCGTCCTCATTGGCCGGGTCCTGGCCGGTGGGCGGGGCCTCCGGCCGCGGCGGCAGCTCGTCCAGCTCCGTGAGTGGCGGGTTTCGCACCAGCTCTTCGAAGGGACCGCCCAGTCTGGGAATGCGGGCGAATGATTGGCGGAGCTGACAGGGCCTCCAGGGCACGTCCATTCATGCAGGTCCGCCGGCAGTGCTACCGTTCGATTTATCATTGGCTTCTTACGTCTCCCATCGAACCAAAGCCACAGCAGTTCCAGATTAGCGCAGTGTGCGAGACACCAGCCGTCCAAATAAAGTAATGACATTGTCATCCACTCAACGTCAGGTTGCAGTTTCTTCTACAAACGAAAGAGATCCACAATGTCTCAGGGAAGTTATTTCGCACGTCCAGTCACGACAGATCTGCACAAAGACCATTTACTGACGAGCTAATGAAGCGATTTCTTTGTTTCAATCCTGAAAACTGGTTAGAACTTTACTTAAATGACACTAAAGGGCCACATAAAAACGAGAACATTACGAACTACGACGTCATACAGCGGATGTTGGGATGACATCTACTCCATTCAGAAGTTGGTCATCGTTCTCGAGATATAGCAAAGTCAGACAAGGTAATTTTAGGGTCTCATATCATATCGACTCAGGTCAGGTCGGGTAAGTCATGTCAGGTCAGATTACGCAAGGTAAGGCCAGGTTCGATCAGGCTACATTTGGTCATATCCAGACACGGCAGACCGCGATATTTCAGGTTAATTAAATAATGTCAAATTTGGCCACATCAGATCATATCAAATCTGGTCCAGTCAGGTCCAGGCAGGTCACGTCATTCCAGGTGACGTGGGATCAAGTCCGGCCAGGTCAAGTCAGCTCACGTCACCCCTCCCAGCGCCTCTCCTCACGTACAGGTGGCAGAGGTGGTCGACGATGACGTCACAGTCGCCCAGCAGCTGGACGTCGCAGTTGAGGTGCGGCAGCGGCTCGCGGTTGATGAGGATCTGCGCCACCTCCGGCCGCACGGAGCCTGCGGTTATGAGCAGCTACTGAGCGGCGCCGGGCGCGGGTTATGTGCGGCTATTGGCCGCCGCCGGCCGACTCCGACTGACGGCGACGGCCCGCCGCCGCCGTTCGCAATGACTGGCCGCGGCGGGACGAGTTATGGGCGTCTACTGGCCGGGCCCGGGTTTCGGCCCGTCAGGCAGGGCTGACGCACTGGAGAATCCGGGAGCCGTTTGGCCTCCCCAGAGTGACATGCCTATACTCATCCAGAGTGTGAAGTCAGTGGACACTGCATCCAATCCACGGCCAGTGTCTTCTACGTCTCTTCCCCGTCGCTGACTTCACATCCATACCCACCAGCCACTGGCCGCTGAAGTACATACACTCCGATCCCACGGCCAGCGTCTTCCACCCCCCCCCCCCCCCCCACCCCACCCGGTCAACGACTCGCTGACCTACCATCCACACCCAGGAAACTCTAATTCCCCCCCCCCCCCCAACGGAGCCGCTGGATCCGGCCCCGGGCAGGCGACGAGCGCCGGGGACGACACCACGCGGCCTCACCGACCCCGGACGTGGCCGACGCCGGACAAACGGTACCGCTGCAGGTCCACGGGCAGGCCGAGAGCCGGCCCGCAGCCCGGCCTGGCTCGGTCCGCACGACGCCGCGCCTGCGGCCGAACCTCTGGCCGGCCACGCCGCTTAACCGTGCACCCCAGTGACGTCACGACGGGAGACGTCGCCCCCGCCCGCCACAGAGGCCTCCCTGAGGGCGACCGTCTGTCGCGCCAGCCGGACAGACCAGCTCTGAGGGTGATACACCACTCCTGAGGGCGACGGCCCCCGCCCCCCAAGGATGACAGACCCAGTCTGAGAGTGACAGATCCACCCTAAGGGTAGCAGACCTGGTCCTGTGGGTGACAGATCCCAAAAGACACACCCCGAGAGTGACGAACCCACCCAGGGGATGACGGACCCCTCGGAGGATGACAGATCCGCTCCTGAGGGTGACGGCTCCTCCCTGGGGGGGGGACAGACCCGCTCCTGAGGCCGACCGGGCCGCGGCCGCGGCGCCACCTACTGGGAATGAGCGCCACCGGCCGGACTTTGAGGCTGGAGCCGATGATGATGAGCAGGTCGCAGCGGTCGCGGTCGGCCTCCATGCTGCGGTGGAACTCGTCCGACAGGCCCTCGCCGAAGAAGACGATGTCCGGCTTCATGATGGCCGGCGGCAGCCCCACTGCCGGGGGAGGAGGGCAGGGTCAGACGGGAGGTCACTACAACAGCTCACTGACGGAAGCGGGACAAACCTAACACGGAGTACTATATGGGGGGGGGGGAAGGTCAGACTAGCATCGGCAGTCACTAGGCTGCTGTGGCTGGGGGTTGACACGTTTGGTTTGCTACGTCCCTTAGAGACCATCACGGACGTTTCAGTTATAAGTCATAACTGGTCGTGTAGAGCAATGAGCAGCGAACTTAACTCGCCAAAACAGATCTGTACCACTCTCCCGAGCCCCATACCAGCGGCAGCTCGTTCTCCCGAGCCCCACGCCAGCGGCCGCCCGCTCTCCCGAGCCCCACACCAGCGGCCGCCCGCTCTCCCGAGTCCCACACCAGCGGCCGCCCGCTCTCCCGAGCCCCATACCAGCGGCAGCTCGTTCTCCCGAGCCCCACACCAGCGGCAGCTCGTCCCGAGCCCACACCAGCGGCCGCCCGCTCTCCCGAGCCCCACGCCAGCGGCAGCTCGTTCTCCCGAGCCCCGCGCCGCTCACCGGAGGCGCGCGCCGGCTCGTCGTCGGCCTCGCGGCTGGACGCTCCGAAGCCCGAGTCGCCCGTGTCCTCGTCGCCGTCGGCGGCGGCGGCGGCGGCGGCCGTGGACGCGCCGTCGCCGGCGGCGGCCGCGTCGGCCGAGCAGCGGGGGCAGCGCGGGATCGTCTGCTCGAAGATGGCGCCCCGGATGTGCTCGGCGGAGACGCGGAGCCGGCACCGCTGGCAGGTCGCCGTGGCGAAGGAGCCTGCCGACGGCACAGCACGTGCCTCGTCACAATCAAACGCAACGCTCGACAATCATGGGTTTTCGTGCTTGACCGGTTCCACAGCGGATTTCGTGCCGAATTTCGAGGATCGAGCACACGGCGGCAGACTCAGAGTCGTCCACGTTCGCGTGACGTGACGCGTGACGTAACGCGACGTGACGTGACGTGACGTGACGAAGGAGACAGCTGGCGAGCGGCCAGAGCGCACATCCCGTCAACGGCACCAGGCCTGCTTGTCTCACGGAGCGCGCAACACTGCGGCATCAGTCGCCCCGGGCAAAAGGTCAGGCGTGCACACAGCGGCCCGGCGCGGCCCACCGCCGCCCTATGCAAGTCCAGCGCCGACGACACGCGGGCACGTCCGGACAGTGACACCCAATTCATTGCGAGTCAGGGCTAACAATCAACAATCATGGCACCAAAAAAATATCCATGGCATGATATCCGTATGTTAATTCTTTGCGATCGTCATGTGAATATACCATTTGGATGACCATAAGCTGAACAACATCTATCAGTCATTTTGCGCCACGACAAAATCTCGTTCAAAATGCAGCCAGCGTGAAAATACGTCCCTCCTCACCACTGCTGGCCATCTCCACACTGAGCCCCACCCCCTGGTAACGCCCGCCGCCTCCGACTGACCGTGGCACTGGATCACGTTCTGGATGCCGGCCTGCTGCTCCAGCGTGTCGATGTTCTGCGTGTAGTTCCGCAGCAGCTTGTCCTGGCGCTCCAGCATGCGGATGAACCTGTCGGCGGACGGGCGGCTGCGTCGTGGCGCGGCTCTCCTGCGGTGCGGTCACCTCGCGGACCATGAGCCGTCGGCCGACCCGAACACGGAGCCGGTAGAGGTTCGTCGAAACAGAACGGATTTCTAAATCACCGGGCAGCCGTGCCTAGTGGCTCTGATGTGCAACAATCCGGCTCGAAGGGTGATATAAATTCCTCCATCGTCGGATTTTCTACAGCGGCATCTTAAGTCTAACAAATTATCGGCCGGCGTTACGTCCAGCACAGAACTGACTTTAACTAACAGCCACTTAAGTTTAAAGTGACTTTAAACTAAACTTAAGTTTAAGGTGACAACAGTTTGGGCGAATGCTTTTTGGCGATGACTGCCAATACTGAATCAAGAGTAGGCCATCAAACAAAGTACGGCACAACGGAAAGAAACGGTGAATTCAAGCTGGACAGCAAACAGACAAACACATTAAAATGATAACAGACATGGGGATAATGGTGTGACAATCACCGTAGGCAGGATAACTGGAATGAAACTACTCCCGGACGGAAGACATCGGGAAACGAATTAAACATCGTTCGTTCGTTTCATCACGTTGACGGGGAGATAAAACTGGCCCGTACAAGATCAGACCAAACTGGCGCTTAGCGGGGCAGCTGAGGCCACCCGAACACATCCATGGACCAGGCCACTCTTCGCAGTGCCTGTGACACAGACAGGGATTATCTGCGAATGGGATTATCTGGACAGAGACTCTACAGTACCTGCGACAGGGACTGTAACAACTCTACAGTGCCTGTGAAAGAGAGAGAGACAGGGACATCTCTGCAGTGCCTGTGACAGCGACTGAAGCACCTCTACAGTACCTGTGACAGGGGCTGGGCCGGAACTGTCCTGGATAGATCTCCTTGGCGAACTTGAAGAACGGCCTTGGGTCGCGCCGGAAGTACTGGATATCGAACATGGCCTGCCCGACACACAACAGTGCAACATCAGGCCAACTACAACACATGGCCTGCCCGACACACAACATCAAAACATCAGACCAACTACAACACATGGCCTGTCTGCACACAACACCACAACATCAGACCAACTGCAACACATGGCCCGCACACAACAGTGCAGCATCAGGCAAATTACACCACATGGCCTGCCCCGACACAACAGTACATCAGACCAACTACACCACATGGCCTGCCAGAGACACAACACCACATCAGACCAACTACAACACATGACCCGCACACAACACCACAACATCAGACCAACTACAACACATGGCCCGCACACAACACCACAACATCAGACCAGCTACAACACATGGCCTGCCAAGGACACAACACCACAACATCAGACCAACTACAACACATGACCAGCACACAACACCACAACATCAAACCAACTACAACACGTGGCCTGCCCGGACACAACGGAATAACGTCTGGACAACAGGACTTTTGCAACACTGACACACGATAAGCCAAATGACTGGCAAAATTCTAACGGCTACGACCAGCTGCTAGGCACTTTCAGTGTCAGCTCGGACACAAAGCAAAACGTAATGTGAGACACGCAACTCTAGCAAATCTGTTCGGACAATCAGGGGAACAGCCGGGATATTTTTTAAGTGTGTGTGAGGGGGGGGGGGGGCAGAGCTCAGTGAGAAATGAAAACCAACCACTGGGAAGACGATGTGCAATAGGTTCCACTAGGAAGACTCCCATTGTTCATCGGCAAGCATTTCTGCAAATGGATTATGACAACACCTCGCTGGCTTCGTACGTGCTATTAAACAATGAAATGCGGGGGCCTCCGGCTGCGCCAGGGCTGGCCATGCTTACGTGCCTTGCTTCGTTGTAAAAACAAACACACAAGACAGTGATGGAGCAAATGCAACCTACGTATTGGAATAACTTCATCTGACCCCGCATTACAGAGCCCATGTTTAACTGAAAACAACAGGTCTGCAAGTGGCCCAGGAAGGTGGTACCGATGTGGTCGTGACCCGCCCCCCCCCCCCCCCTGCTCACCAGAGGGCTCTGCTCACCTGCGGGTCGGGCAAGTCAGGGAAATCCACCGCCAGCCGGGCGTAGATGCCGTCACGTGACCGGAAGTCCGGGATCCCGCAGGACACCGACACCTGCCGGACACAGGACAGCCAGTCTGTCAGGGGCTGTACACACACGGCCGGGGAGACTACATACACACAGCCAGGGACACCGCATTCACACGGACAGGGACCGCACACACCGACAACTGCCGAGCACCGGACACAGCCAGCCAGGAACAGCGCACGGTCAGTAGCGCACAGCACAAGCCGTCAGAAGCATACAGACAGTTCGGAGAACACATTTCCGGCACCTGACGGACAGCGCAGGCTGACAGTCAGGGACAGCACATGGACAATCCGTGGCAATTCACAGAGGAAGTCAGGGACAACTCATACAGACAGCCAGGGATATCACACTCAGGGACCTGGCAAACAGCACAGGCTGACAGTCAGGGACAGAACACGGATCATCCGTGACTACCCACAGTCAGGGACAACTCATGCAGACAGCCAGTGACATCACACACAAGCAGTCGGGGACAACACACACAGTCAAGGACAACACGCACAGATCACCGGGAACACACACGGACAATCAGGAGCACACACTGTGACAGGGAGAATGCAATGCTGGGGTAGCAGAATAGACTCCACACAGCAACAAAATTGCCGACGTTCCAAACACGAAACACAGTCCGACTCTCGCACCCCTATGAACGACCACCCTCCCGCACCGGACAGCCTAAGATACGTCTGATACGGAAATCTCCTATAGTCGGTACATTCTTACCAATATCAGACCAGACGGGGAACATACGGTCCCGAGTCCCACTCCTCACGACCAGGCCTGTGCTCTAAGCCCGTGCTGGGCACATTTTCTACTCAGCCCTTCACAGGTCGTAACGGGATCAATGCAAATGTCAAGACTATGTCAACAAAGATGTTTTTCAAAGCTGATGCTTGTATGCTTACCTGAAATTTGTGGCATCTCTTCTGTTACAAGTTGACATTTGGACATTACTCATCTTAGAACAGTGAATGAATATCACGCTAAAATCACCTATACCTCGTTGGTGAGTCAGGCCAGGTCAGGTCAAACCAGGTCAGCAGATCACCAGCAACTTTGAGGAACGCCATCTTTGACTGAGAAACGGCACCAATTTTTAACAGCAACTGTGAGAAGGCGGCATCTTTAGCGGGCTAACTGGCCCTCAGCGCTCGCTCTGCGAATGGTTCAGTGCCTGCTCCGACCGTCCCCTGAGGTCGACGCCGCCGACGTCACAACACTCACGCCGGCGCCGGTGAGCACGATGACGTTGCGCGCGCCACGTATCAGCCGTGTGACGTCGCTGAGCGTGTTCACGTGGCGCAGTTTCTCACGGCGTGGGGGCTCGCTGAGGATCTCGATCACGATCTGAGGGGCAGAACACGGCAGTCAGTCACGACTGTTTCTCCCGGTACAGAGGTACATTGAGGATCTCCATCACGATCTGAGGGACAGAACACGACAGTCAGTCACGACTGTTTCTCCCGGTACAGAGGTACACTGAGGATCTCCATCACGATCTGAGGGGCAGAACACGACAGTCAGTCACGACTGTTTCTCCCGGCACAGAGGTACACTGAGGATCTCGATCACGATCTGAGGGGCAGAACACGGCAGTCAGTCACGACTGTTTCTCCCGGCACAGAGGTACACTGAGGATCTCGATCACGATCTGAGGGGCAGAACACGGCAGTCAGTCACGACTGTTTCTCCCGGCACAGAGGTACACTGAGGATCTCGATCACGATCAAGGACATCGACAGTCACGCCAATGTCTCCCCGTAAAGAGGTACACTGGGCATCTCGATCACGATCTCCGAGACTGACCATGACAGAGGCGAACCCGGTCACTAATGCATTGATGACAAAACGACACGACTCCAATGGAGAGCAGCATCTCTGAGGCGATCACGTTGTGTCACACGGCACTGTCAGAGACTTAAATGACACCTTGGCAAAGAGAATCACATATGCTAACAGAGTACGCAATTAAAACTCTCACACGGATCCCAAACAAACGTGTAAAACAACCCCGACCATATTACCGAGCAATTAACAGTCCACAAAAGAGGTCCAGCCTCTGACACAGCACCCTGCCCGGCCGGGAGACCAGGCAGCCGTCGGCCGCGGCGCGCACCTTCCACAGGGTGATGGGGTTGATGTGTGCCGGAATGTGCTGCAGGCCCGGGCGCAGGACGCGCAGAACCTCGCGAGGGTCCACGCCGCACCCGATCTGCTCCTGCACCCAGCAGATCGGGCCTGCGGACGGGTGCGGGCGGTCAGTGCGCTCAGAGCAGAGGGTGTGCCCCGAGCCGACCCGCTCACGAAGGCGGAGCTACACCTCACATCACAGGACTCCAACGACAGAAAGCAGCAGCGAGTATTGCTGGCAAACGCAGCAGCAGTCACACAGAATCACAGGCCGAACAACAGGTAATACAGGGCATTTGTAATGGCTTAAAACTTCTCCAGACACCGAGGCTATGCAGTTGTGCTTAGCAAATGTTTAAAATCACATACTTCTAACCTTTTAACTTAAAAGTCAATCATGATGACACAAAAACTCACACGATATACGGCACTTCCGCTTAAGCCAGTAATCGACGAAATGTTCAGAACAATTACATCATCCAAGCGTGATGCGAGCCAGCCTCTGATTTCTCTACTCAACAACAAAACGACAGCAGGATCGACAAAACCTCGCGAAAGGCTCCACAAATGCACCGTCTCGTATGCGCCTGTCAGTCCACTGCTTACAAAGAAAGCCACAGAATGCGGTAACAGTATCGTCGACATGAAGTAACAGCTTCAACAGAGCACAGCCAGCCAAACACCGTGGTGACTGACAGCCAGCGCGGGCCGATGGGTACGCGTCAGAACGTGGGGCGGCCGCCCCGGGGCAAGACCGCGGAACGGAGCCGCCCGGCGCCGCCACCGACCTGCGTTCGGCTTCCAGTTAAGTCCGCTGATGTCGCTGCCGCTGCTGCCGTCCGAGTCCGAGTCGGAGTCGGAGTCGACGAGGCCGGGGCTCGGCAGGCCGGGCGTGGACGCCGCCCAGGGGTCCGTCTCGGCGGCCGGCGACAGGGTGTTCGCCTGCACGGCGCCGGAGGTTACACAGGGGACGCCGCGTACGGCGCAGGCGCGCCGCAAACCGCACACGGATACCGCGGACCCCACAGGCGCCGCCGGAGGATACAGAAACGCCGCGCACCGAACGAGGGCCAAACGTGACGCCTTAACAGGGGGTCGAAACAGACGAAAAGAAACATCAGCCTGAGAGGCTCCATGACAAAGAAAGCACGTGAGGCCTGGTGTGGACTGGAAACCAGGACCTGAGCATGAGGACAGCCTTGCCCGTATGGACCAAGGCCTTCTAAACACAGACACACAAAACTGTGCAGCAGATTGGAAACTGTGACTGCCCGAAAATACCATGTTCTCTGGAAGACAGACGCAGCGCATTTATTGATACAGAAAATAATGGATAATTGCCTCGTGAAGAAACATCACGGATTTACGGATTTACGGATTTACCCACACACGGCGTATTAACCCACGACGTTTAAACCATTTATCGTGGCGTCCACAGGCTTCACGGCGCAATTCTCCCCTCCAGCCAGATGGAACGCATGGGCCTTCACCAAGCTGCAGCCCACCTGCGACAGGCTGATCTCCGCTCCAATCACGTCATCAGCCTGACCCGCCTGCAGCGGCTCCGGACCGGGGCCGGACAGCGCGGCCTCCACGGCGCCGTCCCCTCCGGCGGCCGCCTCCGCCGTCAGCAGCGGCCGCAGCTCCGGCACGGGGACGGACAGCGCGGCCTCCACGGCGCCGTCCCCTCCGGCGGCCGCCTCCGCCGTCAGCAGCGGCCGCAGCTCCGGCACGGGGACGGACAGCGCGGCCTCCACGGCGCCGTCCCCGCTGCCGGCGGCCTCCGCCGTCAGCAGCGGGCGCAGCTCCGGCACGGGGACGGAGAGCACGGCCTCCACGGCGCCGTCCCCTCCGGCGGCGGCCTCCGCCGTCAGCAGCGGGCGCAGCTCCGGCACGGGGACGGAGAGCACGGCCTCCACGGCGCCGTCCCCGCCGGCGGCCGCCTCCGCCGTCAGCAGCCGCGGCGGGAGGGCCATGCTGCCGGCCGGCCGGGGAGCGTCAGCCACGGCCGTCACCAAACCGCACCGCACAGTTACCCGGCTGTTGATATTCCTGCACTGAATATGCAGAAAGGTGATAACTGTCACAACAGAAAGCCATGTGATGAGAAGTCATTAGTTCAAAGCAGGGTGGTACCAAAGATTTGCAACCAAGGAATATATTATGGTTGGAAGCACGTCAATTTCCAAAATTAAAAGAAAAAAGGAACACAGAGTACCAGATCTCACAGAAGCAGCACACTGTCAATGCTGTGGTGCATAACAATATTATGTCAGAAAATACTCATATCTGAGAACTGAGGTTTGTGCTGCATACATGACCAGCCAAGATACTAATTGTCCAAATGATGGAAGTTTAATAATTTCTGTACTAAAGCAAACTGTCTTAGGCATACATATACATATGCAAACACATACAAAACACACACTGCCTGCAGTTTCTGAAGAGAGGATCATTTTTCCTGGTTTATTAAGTGTACACATGATGAACATTGTTTTTCACATAAAAAAAACATGCTTAATGCCAATCATATGTTATTTGCAATAGTCTGACAGCATACACATTATTTGAAAAACTTGAGTGTAGCCAAAAATTGCTCAACAGTGAGATTTTTCCAAGCACTTGAACTGAGGGGGAAATCATAACAGTACTTATATGATGACTGTAATGTAATGCTAAGATGAAATGCTTATAATTTCAAGCCCAAAAAGCTGAAAAATACACCATCTCCCCCTGAGGAGAAATTTTGTGATCACTGCCATGCCAACTGCAACATGCTAGCTAGTCCCATATAATTTTTGTGTTTCTGCACAATGCACTTACTTTTGTGCCCAGTAGAAGCTCAAAGCTGATTGACCATCAGCTGGACTCAAGGTCAGACCATGAGTGATAAACCAGGTTTGGCAATGAATTATTTGTGAGTTAAATTTGCTCTGAGGTGAAAATGTTATTAATTATGTTAATATTTATGCTAAAAAATAACAGACATAATAAATTTGATACTGATAAGTATATTAATAAATGCATAAACAAAAGGACAAAATCAGTTTATTCCTTAATAAAAAAATATAAATGAAAAATCGAAAGGGGACAGCAAATAAAATAAGGTGATAAATGAAGTTATCTATCCTAATGTACAACAATGCCATAACTTACCCTCACTTACCTAATGATATGAGATATCATAATAATGTCATACAACAATACAGGAATATAATAATTTGACAATAGCTTTAAACTGACATTCCAATGACAGAGTACAATATTTCCATACACTGGATATCACTTGCCATTTTGATATTCATACAGGGTCTTTGCATATCCCTAGTATAAATAAACTTAACCACAGAAGTGTTTTTTTTTGTCACAGAACACTGCTGCTATCCATTTGCTGACCAGCACAGTACCAGTATATGGTACACTGCTGGTACCATTTTGTTGTTACTATTTGAGGAATTAAAGTGCTGACCAGCACAAGAGGATGCACCATTCCTTACAGCCATGGCAATCTCATACAGGGGATAAAACACATTTGCACATTTTTACAGACCACTTTCACTGTATGTTTGTGCAGAAGAGCACATAACTTTTCTTACAAAAGAACAGTCAAATTACTAGTATCATTTACAAAGGAAAAACAGTTATATCCCACTGTAAACAAATACAACCAGCCATCTTGTTTACCTTGCCTTTGCTCCAAGGAAGCTCTATGTACAGCATAACTTTTGATGACATCATCAATATAGGAAACTAGGGGCTGCAGGCCAAAAGGGGCATTTATGGAGTGTAATGTTGCACTGTAAGCACAGCCCTGTGCTGGAGGTGAGTTCTAGATACCAGAGGCCACAGGCCAATAAAGGGTGCAATCGGACCAGGCTCTGTCTAACCAAGGTGAAATCACATGTCCAAATAGGTTTTGTTATGTTGGGATAGTTTAGGTTATCACAACTAAGGTTATGTTAAGCCTCTAATCCTGCTTACTGTTCATTATGCTTGATTACATTAATGATATCATAAAGTCTGAAATACCTCTACTTTGGGATCTGCCTTATTTAAGTCTTTTACCAAAGAATCCAACCAAAAACCAAAAAGAAATGTAGTGGAAGAAGCCAAACAGTCAGTGTTGAATAGTGACAGTAATCTTCAGTAATTTTTTACATTCCTTATCTGGCCATGCAACAGATTTAACTGAGTGCTTATTTTCCCACAAAAATAGTGTAATGGCATAAAACTCATACAAAAGGTAATTCTAAGGCAAGTATTTGCAACCAAGCACTCCATATCATACAAAGACAAAGGAAGTGAAAAATACAAACTAAAAGTCATTCCATTTGTCACTGACTGCTACACCACTTGTCTAGTTAGTTTCTGCTGGGATTCTCAAGTGACAAATTCAAAAAGGGCAATTTCCAAGGCTGTAGAATTTGGTCTTCATAAAGTCATCAATATAGCCACACTAGTGTATACTAAACAATACTAACCAGATATCTAACCTAACCCAACCCAACCCAACCCAACCCAACCCAACCCAACCCAACCCAACCCAACCCAACCTAACCTAACCCAACCCAACCCAACCCATGCAGACATGCAACCTAACCTCTGTTAAACAGAGTAAAGTCTGAATGCACCCTTTGCCAGCCTGTGGCATCTGGTGTCATTTACTGATGTCATCATTAATTGTCATGCAGTATACAGGACATCCTTTAGGCAATGGCAGTGTAAACAAGATGATGCTGGCAGTCCTGGTCACACTTGCTTGTGGTGAAATACATCATCATTCCCTTCAGAAACCACATCAGTAGTATCACAATTTTTTTGTTTCAGAAAAATACTTCACGTGTTCTGCATCTTATACAGAGTACCAGTGGTTTGTAGAAAGGTGAATGTCATATATTGCCCTTCATGCTGGAATGATGTAATGCACCACTGTGTCACATGAATTAGCCCTAGGACCATCTCATGTATGGTTTTTATCATAACCTGATCTTTGGAAAAATGGTCACATCATTTACACTATTTTTTTTGCCACATGATAAGTGCTTAATGGGAATATGCTGCATGACCGTAGACAGGGTTGTTTCAAAACCACATGGAAAAACTTGCTTTTAGCATAAAAATAATGTCGCACCTAAATCCAGCTACAAGTTTATTACTAAAACTACATTTCAATCCTGTTGAAACTGGAGTATAACAATGGGAAACTGCAATACAAGAAACTGTGGCAACAGAGCCGCGCAGCGAAACAGAACGAGCGTTACCTTGTGTTTGTTCCAGCCACAACACAATGTACGAGATATCCTAAATAAAAAGTAATGAGCTACTTTGCATGACGTTTGGTCCACAAACTTAGGCAGAACCCGCCTTTGAGGATAAAAGGCTGAAACCCAGCGCGACGTTCATACCTCAGATCTGTCGCATCTGGTAAGAACAAAATACGACTAGGCACTGATGCGACTAGTTGCATTGGAAGGAGTAAAATTTCTTCCTTAATGTTTTTTTTAAGCCCCTGTGTTATTTTTATTTTATGATTCATACGGCCTGTAACAAGTAATCTTTCGAAAAGTTCTTTCCTTCCATTTTGCATATAAAGAACTAGACTTACAACTAACCTGAAATGTAGAATTGTTCTGATACATACCAGGTCTGGTATTTGGGGAATGGTCTGCTAAGAACGTTTCGAACGATTCTAGGAAAAAAACGCATAATTATGAGCATTCAAATGGGCATACGATATAAGAGGTAGAACGGTGGCCCCACTTAAATTGGAAAATTCGGCCGTAAGTGCTTGCTTGTTGCATTCAAGCAAGAACGTATCTTTGGGGGGAGGGGTACAACATCTCCATACCCGGGGCGCGGGAACTGCTCCGCATTTATGAGGCAAAAATTTTAGAAAGAAGAAAAAAACACTTGGGGTCATAGAATATCTTTCTTTGTGTTATGATAATGTCGTGTGGGAAGTTTCTGGTTGACCTGTCTCGCTAGCTTGCTCCTGCCAGCGAGGTACATATGTGACATCTGAGCTCTCGGCGGCCGGCGCGGCTGCAGTGAGAGAGCATCTCCGGAGGGCAGAGCGCGCAGTGGCAGCGGGGGGACGGGCGTGGCTGTGTATGTGCTTGCGTTGCTTGCCGCCCAAAAACCCCAAAAAGAATTTTATAAAAACATATTTCAACCACCGTGTTATGTTATGTTTTGTTAAAGTTCGGGCCCCTCGCGCCCCTCACGTTTCCCGCCATTCATGTTGAATAACTCGTTCATGTGCAGAGCACAATGAGGCATGTGCATATGTAAAATGTTGAGCCCGCCACGACGCGTGGCCACTCTGCGGTCGGCATTGTGCGGATCACAGTGGGTGGGCGCGAGCGCCACCTTTTGCGCATGACTGGCACCAGGTGTGCCTGATTCAAACGGCCATCACCAGATGGCGTTCGCCTCGGCTGTCGGGTTGCACCCCGGCGGTGGAGCCGTGCTCGGCCGCTAGGCGGCGCTGGGCGCTGCATCAGGTGCCAAGGATGCTGCTGCCGGGTTAAACGCATGCGCCAAAGGGGTGAATGACCCATCCCATTGTGCGCGCGATGTGGGTCGCGAAGATCTGGCTTTCGGGGCACTCCGCACCGTGGCCTCTTGGGACCAGGGATAAATTGTGGGCTTAGGCCTCTAAGGGTGGGGGGCTTCCCTGTGTGTCCTGCGGGTATAAAACGCGAATGTTCGCACTGGCCGAATGTACCATTTGATTTGTTTGGATTTCTGATTGTTTCTTCGTTTGCACTGTTGATTTCGAGCGATACGTTTAAAGCTTGTGATTTTATTCTTTCCCACTTCGTGTACCATTCAATTATTAATTGTTTCGCTGTGTTTTAAACCGTACCAATTACCGACTGAAACGTCGAGACGAAAAATGTTTAATACAAGGCCATGTGTGAAGACGGTGTTTTCTCCTCCTTGGTGCAGGGTGCCGGGACTACTCTGCGGTGAGCGCAACACATCAGTGTGTACCGGGTCGCACGTAACGACCGTGTGGCAGGTGAGCGAGACGGCGATACCGGTGCTTTTGGCTCCCCGTGACGAGTTCGGCCGACGACTCACGGTGGAGGGTAGAAGGGCGCTGAGCGGTGCGTAGCGCTGTTAGTGGTGTCGTAATGCGGTCAGTCTCCGGATGGACCCCTTCTACACACAGGAGCGTTTGTTAAAATTGCTAGGACCAGAGCCATTTTAAGGTCATTGCTTCCCGTGTAACGCCATGCATCTGGCGCCGCTAAATGTTCAATTTCCAGACTTCGTGGTGGCGTCGCCCTACGCTGGCATCTGTCTCATGGACGCCTTCACCCATGCTATGAGCACCAGCTATGGCTACCTGACGTCGAGGTCAACAGTAAACAGAAAACTGGCACTCCAGCAGGGGCGTATGTAGGAGATGCCATCGGGCCAGAGCACCCCCCTTGAGAGCCGAAGGGCCCCTGTCGGAAATATCGTGTACTGGATTATAAGGCGCCGGATCTGAGTTATGCTCGCGATGCGTCGAAGGGCGACTCATTGGACCTAAAAATGTCACGAGGATGGGGAAAAAATCAGCAGTTCATTTCAACGTAATGGCCAGGAAAACCCAAGAATGCTCAAATCTCGGATAGCTTCAAGTCTCAAAGCAGCCCCTGAGGTCCGGAAACATCGCGATAGCTAAAAGGAAGCGCTGAGGATGCCTCAAACCCCGGAGGTGCGACCCCGAGGGCTGAGGGGGCGCCCCTGTGACCTAAAAAATAGGTCCAGAGATCTAGAAGGACGTCGTGAATAATTAAAGCGCTTCCCAAACTCTCGGATAGAGGGGACGCTTCCCGATGGCTCATGCGGGCGCTTCAGTAGTCTATGTCGCTAGGGATAAAGTGACGCCCTAAAAAAAAAAATAAAAGGCGCCCCAACCACCGGAGGCGCGCTCCCGATAGTTCAAAGGGCGCCCCGATGCCCACAAAGGAAGATGCGCCCCGAGGGCTAGAAGGACGTCCTAAAGAATAAAGGGCGCCTGAAACCCTGGAGGGGCGCCCCGAGGGCTGAAAGGGCGCCGCTGAAGCCTAAAATATGTTCCAGGTCAAGACGGTTGCTCTAAAAATAAAATGGCGCCCCAAGTTCCGAAGAGACACCCCGAGGGCTCAAAGAGTGTCCCTGACGTATCAAAACGTGTCCTGAGCGTTAGAAGAATACTCCTAAGAATAGAACGGCGCCAAACCCCCGGGACGGTCGCTCCCGACGATCCCAGCGGTGCCCATGAAGTCCGAAAATGAATGGACGCCCTGAAGCACAAGGGGGCGCTCCAAACTCCTGACTGGCGCCCCCGAGGACTGGAATGGTGCCCCTATGATATTTTTTTGTATACATATATATATATATATATATATATATATATATATGTATATTTTTAATGGCGAACAATGGGCACAAAATGACCTTTCATTGGTGAGCGTGTCGATGCTTGTGGTCGCGTCGGACAGCAAGAACTTCACCCGCGTCGTATATCTTGCACAATCTCACCGCAATGCACCTAGTGTGTTACATCTTTGTACTGCACAAACACAGACATTAGACATCGCGTTATATTGATATTCGGCCGGACAAAACATCGCAGCCCACACCCCGCGCCTACAAACGCAGCGCCGGTCCCTCCTGCCTGCGCGGCGGTCGGGGTCGGGCTGCTCCTCCTGGGCGGCCGGCCGGCCGGGGAACCACCACCCAGCGTCCACGCGACGCAGCGGGGGCAGCCTGCCTCCGCCGAACAAAACACGATCGAGATGTGCCCGGTCCGCATCGCAGCAGCTGACGGCCCGTGCTGCAGAGTGTCGCGTCTGAGGCCAGCGCCCGGCCGGCCTCCGGGCCCGGCCGCTCCAGAGTTCTTTTGAACAGCTGCGGCGAGCAGCCGGTCCTGTCTAACCGCTTCCAAACAGCAGGAGCGTGCCACGTGACCCTTCATGTGCCATGGCCGGGGCCGCTGAAGCATCGAGATGCGACTGCTCCTTTGATCGTGAGGATGCAACCTCTCAGAAAGCACGAAATTCCAAAGGCGACTCTAAGGGGGCGCATTTCCCCACGTTCACGTGCAACGGACACCTTCGATTGTCTCCGTTTGCGACTCACGCTGCAACAGACACTCGCGGAGTGCTTCTGCGGTAAACGCGGCGCGTGCGACACGTGCGACGCGTGTGGCACGTGCATGGACGGATTCGTTGTGTGAACCTGCGATTGTAACAGCCCGTTTGGCTGCGCGGGGATGACGGCGCAGACGAGGAACACGGGCCGATACATAGTTTCTGAAAACGACACCAGGTGGCAGCGCGGACGGCGAGGGCCAGCCGGAGGGCACCTACGCAGACAGGCCCGCCGGCTCGATCAGCATGGCGTCACCCCACGTCGGTCGCAGTCCGATCAGTGACGTCATCGCACTGCCGCCGTGCTCAACAGAGTGACGCCACTTCCGTAAAGATGCGAGTGACGCTGTGACGTCAGCCGAGTGCGGCGCGATGGCGGCGGCCATATTGTTTCGCAGCCACGGCCGAACACGATGACGCCGTTCCTGGTCTTCCGACGCCAACAGGGCGGCGGAGAATAGGCGATCGAGGATGCATAGAATGTACACAGATGAAAGAGTGCCCCGGACACGGTACCATTACACTGAATGTAAGCGAAGGCGAAAGGTGATGACACGGTCCCGGGGCACTAATTACGCAACGGTGAAACACACACACACACACGCACACGCACGCACATAATTAAGGCCTCAAGTTTTCGTTCCAGGACCGTGAGAAGGTGCAGGCGGCTCCCAGTTCGACACACGCACCGTCGGCCTGTACAACTCACTATCTTCATATCGTAACGAAACACGCGCCCCGAAATAATCCCCCCGAGTAGATACACTTCTCGGGGTAGATGGTTCCAAAATCACTCGGCCGCCTTTCGCGAAACACCAATCCCGTCAGTTCGCCACCCGGCGGCGAACAGCCGCGGTTTCGACGTTCACTCCCGAAGCGCGAACATCGAAAACGACAGCGTGCAAACGGCACGCGTAGGCCGCCCTGCTTAGATCCAGCCGGCCCTCCGCCCGGCGCCTGCCACCTACAAGTCTGCGTGGTGCGGCGTGTCGCTGCGCAGCTGGTGCGTGTGCACGTCGTCGTACGCGATGGTGAAGATGCTCTTCTTCTCGAGGAACTGGTTCTTCTTGCGACGCACGCCCGGCACGAGCGTCGACGACAGGGTCGACTCGTTCTCGTCCGGCAGGCCGCCGCCGGCGTGGTTGGCGCTCAGCCGCGGCTCCACCTTCAGCTGGCTCACGTCGACCACGGCCGTGTGGCGCGTGACGTCGCTGATGCCGCTGTCGCCGCTGACGTCGCTGTGACGCGGCGCCGTCAGCCCGCCGCCGTCGCCGCCGACGTCGCCGACGCCGGCCGCAGGCGCGGGGTTTGTTTCCGCATGGCCGTCCGACGGCTGTTTGGCGCCGTTGCTGGACGACTTGGAGGTCGTCTTGGATTTGTCCGAGTCCTTGCTCAGTGTTTTTCCTTCGCTTTTCTGTTTTTCCTTATCTTTGCTATTTTTACTTGACTTGCTGTCTTTCGACGTCTTTTTAGAATTGCTGGTTTTCTCCTCCTTGTTGGTCTTGTTTGAGCTTTTGTTGGTGTCTTTATCGCCAGTTCCACTGCTTTTGGTTTTACTGGATGTCGAAGCACCCTCCTTTGGATCTCCGGCAGGTTCAACGCGGTTATCAAGAGACCTCTGTTTACGGACTTTTTTCGTTTCCTTAGTCCTCTCCTCCACCGCCCTGCCGTCAACCTCCAGCGACTCACTTCGATGCTTCAGTGCTCCGGTTTTCGAAGGTTCTCCGGACGAGCCGCCTTGTGCTGCGTCCTCCGCACCGTCTCCGGCGGGATCTCTGGACGACTTGCTCTTGCTTTTGCCTGCCGCTGAGCTGTCGGGGTCGGCTTTCTCTCCGCCATGACGGCCACTGGATTCCCCGTGACTTCTGTGTTCACTCTCTCCGCTGCGTTTCGAATCGTGACGCTTCTCTCTCGCGACGTCGTCGTCCGAGGCTCCAGGGCGATTTCCGGCGCTGCTGGCTCTGTGCGACCCTCTGTCGCCTCCATCTGACCCTCTGCCGCCTCTGTCCGACTCTTTGTTTCCTCTGTCTGACCCCCTGTCGCCTCTGTCTGACTCTCTGTTGCCTCCGTCTGACCCTCTGCCGCCTCTATCCGATTCTCTGCCACGTCTGTCTGACTCTCTGCCGCCTCTGTCTGACTCCCTGTGGCTTCCGTCTGTCTCTCTGCCGCCGGCTGCCTCCTCTCCGCGGCCCCTGCCCGGGTCGCTGTCTCGGCTGTCTCGGTCGCCGTTACGCTGCCTGTCCCTGTCCCTGTCTCGCCGTCTGTCTCCTGCTTCATCCCTTATATCTCTGCTGTCTCTCCGCCTGTCTCCTGCCTCATCCCTCCTCTCATGACTGTCTCTCCGCCTGTCCCCTTCCTCGTCCTTCCTGTTCCTGTCTCTTCGCCTGTCTCCCTCCTCATCCCTCCTGTCCTTGTCTCTGTCTCTCCGCCTGTCCCCTTCGTCATCCTTCCTGCCCCTGTCCCTCCGCCTGTCTCCTTCATCATCCCTCCTTTCCCTGTCCCTGTCTCTCCGCCTGTCCCCTTCGTGGTCCCTCCTATCCCTGCTGTCCCTCGGCCTGTCGTCCTCCCTCCAGCGCTCCTCCCTGCGGTCGCGGTCTCCCTCCCTTCCTCTGTCGTGCTCCTCCCTGCGGCCGCCGTTCCTGACGTCGTCGCCTGCCTCCCTGCGGCCGGCCGGCGGCGGCTGGCGGCCCGCCGACGCCGGCGAGCCTGCCCGCTGCTGGCGCGTCTCGTTCAGCATGTGGCTGCTGAACTGCAGGCTGAGCTGCGAGCCCGGCCGCGAGCCGTCCAGCTGGCGCAGGCTGGCCGTCGAGCCGAGCGGGCCGCGCCGGCCGGCGGCGGCCGCGTCCGCCGCGGGGCCCGGCCGGTCGCCGCCCGCGGCCGGCTCGCCGCTGGCGCGCCGCCGCCGCGGCGAGCGGCTCCGCCCGGCGCGCGGCTCCTCCTCGGACCGGCTGCGCTGGCGGCCGTAGCGGGCCGGCGCCGCCTCCTGCTGCTGCCGCCGCAGCTCCCGCTGCTCGCGCAGCTCGATCTCGGCCTGCCGGGAGCGGCGAGCGGGTCAGCCGAGCGGCCGGCAGGAGACGATCGTCAGACCGACCAACGGACCACTGAACATGGCCCACTGCCAACGAGCATATAACTGAAACGAAATACACAAACGATAGTACACGATATAATAGTACTAGTGCCGTCGTGCAGTGTAAGTATAGTGTAGTGTAAGTAGTAGTAGTGTAGTACACCAATTTTTGCCATCAAAGCTACCAGGCGCCACCAGCCCGCACGCGGCAGACACGCCTCCGCCTCGGCGCACCTGCACGTGGTCGGCGTAGCGCAGTTTGGATTCGTACATCTCGCCGGCGGCCTCGGGCTCATCAGACCGCCGGCGGCGGCCGTTTTTTGAGCCGTCCGACTCGTCAGAGCGGCGCCGGTCGTCGGCGCCGATGGCCGGCCGCCGGTGCGCGTGCAGCAGGCCCGCCTGGCGCAGCTCCTCCTGCAGCGCCGCCTTGCTGTTGCGGCGGCGCAGGATCGAGGACTTGGTCTGCGCGTACAGCGGGTCCGGCGTCTTCGTCAGCGGCGCGTGAACCTGCCGCGTGAACCGGGCGCCGCGTGAACCGCGGCTGTGTGGACCACGTCGCGGCGTGAACGAGGAGTGAACGTGAATCGGGGACTGTGTCGACCAGGACATGGCCTGGCAAGTTCGACCAGGGACTGACCGTGAATCCGTGGACCGGGTGTGAATCGGGACTGTGTGAACCACGGGCTGTGTGAACCACGTCACGGCTTGAACCGCAGACTGCCTGTGAATCAGGGGATGACGCGGGCCGGAAGATGGCGCGAGTCAGGTGGCGGTGCGAACTAGGGTGGGGCGCGAACCAGGAGAGCGCGTGAACCCCAGCAGGAAAAGTGAACCAGAGAAGTGAACAGCGCAGAAATCGGGAGTCCAGATGTGGACTGCAGTACTGTGGAACGCATGTGGAAATCAGATGACGATGTGTGAAGCGGACAGTGTGGAGCGTGACAATCAGTGCAGGGAATTCGCAACACTTGGACCTATTCTGTCAAGGTAGGCTTCAGGCAGTTCCACGCAGGCTTCATTATTGCAAACTGTCGTTACTACATTATCTACAAAACAAAAAGCTCGTTTTCTGCCAGTACTGTAATGTGAAGGACTTAACCCTCCAAACTCCGTGCGCACTATTAGTCCACGCATTGCATGAGTTCACCCCGTGAACGATGAGGTAGACCAGACTAGTGCAGCCGACGAGCAAACCAGCTGATCCAGACTGACCACAGGCTGGAGAGCTGTATACCTGACCTTGGTCTTTCGCTTGCTGATTCGAACGCTGTTTGACTGCTTGAAAATACACGACTCTGCGTGGTCTCGTACGACCTCGTCTGACACCGTGCGACTCCGTTCCTATAACCTTGTCTGACTCTCTTTGACTCTGTACGGCCCTGCCTGGCCGCAGATGTCGCTGTCTGGGCCCAAATCGCCCGGTCTGACAACAGTGACCAGTATGTCCCTGTCCCTGTGAGTGAGTGAGCGAGTGAGTGAGTGTCCAAACAAGTGACCCTCTGCCTCACCTCCAGCTCCCTCTCCTCCCGCTCCAGAACGCTCTGCGTCTCCTCCTGGATCGGCGTCTTGATGGCGCGTGCCGACACCCGCGCCTCGCCGTGGACGACGTCACCGTGACGTCGCAGTGGCGCGGCGGCCGCGCCGCTCTCGTCCCTCTGCTGGAGCTCCAGCTCCTCCACGTCTTGCTGCCGGTCGGGGTCGTCGTACCTGCGGAAAGGGGCGGCGCGGTCAAAAGGGGCGGGCGGCAGGTCAGGAGGGGCCGGACCAAGGGCGGAGACGATTTTGTGGAGATGCACCTGGCGGTGGCCACTGGCACCATGCACTCCGCACTTCACGTTTGAATTTGACTTAAACTGTGCCGTCTTTCACGCAATCGGCGAGCTCAGAACCATCGCAAGGCGTCAACAAAGGCGCAGCCAAATGTGAAAGGTAGCATTTAGTACCACAGGTTTTGTACACATAAACACTGGATATTTATTGCTTTACATGTCCAAATTTTGCCGACAGAGTCCTACTTCGTATTACGCAAAAGCCGAAAAACCATATCGTGGATGATTTTAAGAACACATGATGGGATACCATACGATTTAGAAACAACGAAGACGAGGCCAACGCTGCTCATTATCTAACATTGCCGATTCTGCGTGCGTAAAATTATCCCACGAATTAAACCGGGTCCACCGCGGCCTGCTTTTCCGCTGACCACCCACCACTCTCGCCCTTCCCCTCACCTGTCCCTCTCCTGGCTGTTCATGAAACGCTTCATGATCATGGCCTTGCCGCCGCCGCCGTCGTCCTCGCGGCGTCCTCGGCTGTCCTCGCGCCGCTCGTCCTCGTCCTCGTCCTCGTCGTCGTCGTGGACGACGAGGACCTCGCTGCGCGTCCTGCGGCGCCGGTAGCCGCGGCCGCGGCCGCTCAGCTGCGGATGGCCGTAGTCCACCTCCTGGTCGTCCCGGGGCACGCCGCGGTACACGGGCCGCTCTGTCCACGGGGGGAGGTGTTACAGCGGTACCCGCTCTGTCCCAGTGGGGGAGGGGTTACAGCGGTACCCGCTCTGTCCCAGTGGGGGAGGTGTTACAGCGGTACCCGCTCTGTCCCAGTGGGGGAGGTGTTACAGCGGTATCCGCTCTGTCCGCAGCGGGGGAGGGGTTACAGCGGTACCCGCTCTGTCCCAGTGGGGGAGGTGTTACAGCGGTACCCGCTCTGTCCCGGTGGGGGAGGTGTTACAGCGGTATCCGCTCTGTCCCAGTGGGGGAGGTGTTACAGCGGTACCCGCTCTGTCCCAGTGGGGGAGGTGTTACAGCGGTACCCGCTCTGTCCACAGCGGGGGAGGGGTTACAGCGGTACCCGCTCTGTCCCAGTGGGGGAGGTGTTACAGCGGTACCCGCTCTGTCCCAGTGGGGGAGGCGTTACAGCGGTACCCGCTCTGTCCACAGCGGGGGAGGGGTTACAGCGGTACCCGCTCTGTCCCAGTGGGGGAGGCGTTACAGCGGTACCCGCTCTGTCCACAGCGGGGGAGGTGTTACAGCGGTACCCGCTCTGTCCACAGCGGGGGAGGGGTTACAGCGGTACCCGCTCTGTCCACAGCGGGGGAGGGGTTACAGCGGTACCCGCTCTGTCCACAGCGGGGGAGGGGTTACAGCGGTACACGGGTCGCTCTGTCCACAGCGGGGGAGGGGTTACAGCGGTACCCGCTCTGTCCACAGCGGGGGAGGGGTTACAGCGGTACACTCGCTCTGTCCACGGTGGGGGAGGGGTTACAGCGGTACCCGCTCTGTCCCAGTGGGGGAGGGGTTACAGCGGTACACGGGTCGCTCTGTCCACAGCGGGGGAGGTGTTACAGCGGTACCCGCTCTGTCCACGGCGGGGGAGGGGTTACAGCGGTACCCGCTCTGTCCACAGCGGGGGAGGGGTTACAGCGGTACCCGCTCTGTCCCAGTGGGGGAGGTGCTACAGCGGTACACGGGTCGCTCTGTCCACAGCGGGGGAGGGGTTACAGCGGTACCCGCTCTGTCCACAGCGGGGGAGGTGTTACAGCGGTACACGGGTCGCTCTGTCCACGGTGGGGGAGGTGTTACAGCGGTACCGTCGCTCTGTCCACAGCGGGGGAGGTGTTACAGCGGTACCCGCTCTGTCCACAGCGGGGGAGGTGTTACAGCGGTACCCGCTCTGTCCACAGCGGGGGAGGCGTTACAGCGGTACCCGCTCTGTCCACAGCGGGGGAGGTGTTACAGCGGTACACGGGTCGCTCTGTCCACAGCGGGGGAGGGGTTACAGCGGTACCCGCTCTGTCCACAGCGGGGGAGGGGTTACAGCGGTAAACGGGTCGCTCTGTCCACAGCGGGGGAGGTGTTACAGCGGTACCCGCTCTGTCCACAGCGGGGGAGGCGTTACAGCGGTACACGGGTCGCTCTGTCCACAGCGGGGGAGGGGTTACAGCGGTACCCGCTCTGTCCACAGCGGGGGAAGGGTTACAGCGGTACCCGCTCTGTCCCAGTGGGGAGGCGTTACAGCGGTATTTGCTCTGTCCACAGCGGGGGAGGTGTTACAGCGGTACCCGCTCTGTCCACAGCGGGGGAGGTGTTACAGCGGTACACGGGTCGCTCTGTCCACAGTGGGGGAGGTGTTACAGCGGTACACGGGTCGCTCTGTCCACAGCGGGGGAGGGGTTACAGCGGTACCCGCTCTGTCCCAGCGGGGTAGGGGTTACAGCGGTACACGGGTCGCTCTGTCCACAGCGGGGGAGGGGTTACAGCGGTACCCGCTCTGTCCCAGTGGGGGAGGGGTTACAGCGGTACACGGGTCGCTCTGTCCACAGCGGGGGAGGTGTTACAGCGGTACACGGGTCGCTCTGTCCACAGCGGGGGAGGGGTTACAGCGGTACCCGCTCTGTCCACAGCGGGGGAGGTGCTACAGCGGTACCCGCTCTGTCCACAGTGGGGGAGGTGTTACAGCGGTACCCGCTCTGTCCACAGCGGGGGAGGTGTTACAGCGGTACACGGGTCGCTCTGTCCACGGCGGGGGAGGGGTTACAGCGGTACCCGCTCTGTCCACAGTGGGGGAGGGGTTACAGCGGTACACGGGCTGCTCTGTCCACGGCGTGGGACGCGTCATTGCGGAGCTTCTTAGCACATTGCCTTATCATGACTGAGAAGGAAATTAGCTTGCGTGCAGTGGAGAATTGACGCGTTCGGCGGAGTGTGAATGGAGTTGGCACGTGTTGTGAAAATCCAAGTGTTCAGAGTTGGCACGTTTTATAAACATTCAAGTGTTTAAAGCTGTTATGTTTTATGAGAATTCAAGTGTACATGGTGCCTATCCCCGTATGTCCTCCTCGACTGGACCATTCCAAGATGGTCGTCTCAGTCCATCTCTGCTTTTGAGCGGCACGAATCCGATTATGATCTTTTCCCACAGCGACAAGTCCCTCGAAATCGGAGAGTTGTGCCATCTCACCGGGTGCAGATTTTCCCGCGGTCTCGTCCTCCAGCAGAAGACAGCACTGACCGCCCCCCCCCCCATTAACCCCATCTCAGCCCCAGCCACATCCGCGCGTAGGAGGCGGTCGCCTCTCACCGATTTCATCGCCGTACTCGTTGATGAAGATCTCGCGCCGCCTAGGCCGGGCGGATGTGTGAAGCCGGAGGACCTCGTTGTTGCCCTCGCGGATGTACTCGGCGTCCCTGCCTCTGATGCCATTCAGGGTCAGCGCCTGGGGCACGAGGTCAAAAGGTCAGCAGCTGAAGCACGAGGTCAAAAGGGCAGGACCTTGGGATGAGGTTCAGAGTCAGGTGTATGCTTCTAGTGCATGGCATGGCGTACCCGCAGCAGTTTCATTTATCTGTGGTCAGAATCTCGGCACAAGTCAAAAGGTTATCACCACCTGGGATTAGAGGTCATAAGTTGTGTGGGCTTGGTGCAGATATTGAAGAGGACGACTGGCCATGCGGAGCTCGTGGCGCACTACTCCAGAGAAACTTTCGCACCATGTGGCGTCTGCATCCAAGTAGCTTAACGCAATGCCTAAGCGGTCCCTAACGAATAATGGACGAATAACGAATCTTTATTCACGGCTGCTTCCCATCAGTGTCTCGGTGGTGTTGTCAGTCAGCTGTCGGGTTGCTATGGGTGACTACGGAGTTCGAATCCCGGCGTGGACTGCGCTTTTGAAGCCCCCTCCCCAACGATGCCGCGCAGTGGTGCATGACACCAAAAAATACGCGCGCCGGCGCCAGTGTTCTCCGCAAGGTCAACGCATTAAACCGTGATGGACCTTCACTGGTCCAGTGGTTTGGTGAGTCAGCTGAGCCTGCTTTGTATGATCGGCTGACCCCGGCATTATTCCTTGTTTCTGACGCCACCGGTGGGCCTGGCCTGCTTTTGTTTCTAACGACATCAGCTGACCCCGCCTGACCCCGCGTTTCTGACGTCATCAGCTGACCTCGACGGCAGGGTTGCGACGCGGCGCCACCGGCCGGCCGTCCAGGATCACGGAGCGCCGCTCCTGCTCCAGCCGCTCCAGGCTGGCGTCGTCATCCTCCAGGTCCTGCACTTGGTAGACGTCCTCGCCCTCGGCCAGCTGCACCAGGTGCTGGCCGTCCCGCACCACGCGGTACATCTTGGCGCCCCCCTGACCGCGCCGGCAGGTCACACGGGTCACACAGGTCACACGGGTCACACAGGTCACACGGGTCACACGGGTCACACGGGTCATACAGGTCACAAGGGTCACACGCGGCGGGTCAGGCGCCGTGCGGCGCGCGCAGGTGGCGAAAGAGCTAACTCACAATCGTACGGATATGTGTCAAATATTGTTTTGCATTGCAGTACCGGCGGCATTTACATTGCGATGCACTGCGGCGTCGTCCCGGCGAAACGCGTCAGACAGCGCACGTCAGACGTCGCAGTGAAAAGTTCATGCGCTAGGTAGCACTTCATTCAGTCCACTGTTGGGGAAGATCCTTGCGATTCATTGCCTTGGGTACAGAAACACGGCAAGGCACAGCAGAAGAATATGAATTTCGGGCTGGCCCTTTGGATTACGCAATAGCCACTGTATTGCCAACTGGATCGCCCAATTCTTTCCCAGTTCCTTTGGCCGCACAGCTGACCCGGTGATTCCCGGCTGACCCATGAGCCCCATCAGTGACCTAAAGACCACTGACCAGCCACTGACCACGTAATTCCTGACCGGCCCGCTGACCCCGACCTGGCCTCTCACCAGTCCCACTGCCTGACCGGCCCGACAACGACCCACAGCCGGACCACTCCCACTATGACCGACCCAGCAGCCTCCTACCCGTCCGGCTTCCTTATCAGCCGCCTAACCTCCCCTCTGACCCTCTGATTCTAACCCTGACCCTAATCCTCTGAGCTTAGCGGGTAACCAGCAAGGATAGGGGCGCGCGTAGCAGGTAACGCGTGGAGGTAACGAGGTCTTCGACAACTGCACAACCTGAATGGGTAAATAACCTTGACTTCGTGACAAAATAACCTCACGTGATTTATATTCTACACTCAAGCACATAACTTTCTCTGAAGTGGGCTCCCACGGCGGTGAACTAAACAATCAGCGTCCGACTAACCCGCGAGGCGCGCGAGTGGGTGCGGTGCAGGCTGCCGATCTCCTCGGGCAGCAGGTAGACCTTCCTCTCCCGGCCGCGGACCGAGCGCACGCCGTCGTCGGCCTCGCGCCGCGCCAGCTCGTGCTCGCGGAGCGTCTCCTCCCGGAGGTGGCTGTATCGTCCGGCCGAGCCGGCCACACTGCCGACAGCTGGCGGACCGGCCGCGTCAGCAGCGTAACGTCACGCGGGTGACGGGGACCGGGCCCGGCCGAGTCAGCAGCGTAACGTCACGGAGGTAACGATGGCAGGGCCGGCCGCGTCAGCAGGGTAACGTCACACAGATAACGGAGGGATTGCTGTGCCAGCGGAACACAACAGCGGACTAGTGGAGTTAGAGGGAAACCCCGGTGTGATTCAGGGATACTCGTCGTAAAATACGACAGAGAAACGTCACGGGAAAGCGTGAAAACGTATCCAAATTACCAGTCATCTTTAGGTGGTAAGCGCTAAACGTAAGCAAACAGTTTTTCATTGTATCAGTTGAAACTTAATTGGAAGTAAAAATGTAAAAAAGAAACTTAATACTTAATCGGAAGTAAAAAAGAACAGCCTGGAACACTCTGAAACAAACAAGCCGTCCCAGCATTGTTCAGACTTGGGCTGATACACCGCGCTTGACATCGCGACAGATTCCTGTCTCAAGTCATCCTGTACTATACAACGATTCTTGCCGCTAACTAAACCCCAGCCAGCCCTCACTTAAAAAATTCCAGCCCCAGCTCCTTCTCTCTGCACGTCGACTTATGACATCATACTTCTGACCTCTCACTACTGACCTCCCATTCCGACCACTGATCTTTAATCCACAAAGTATGACCCCTGATCCCTCACACCCGACATCTTTTAACCCCGTCCTCACCACTGGCCCCGACGTCCGACCGCCACCCCGACCCGGCCGACCTGTCCGTGACCCCGCCCGTGACCTCTGCTCCCGCTGACCTGAGCGGGCCTTGTCGGCGCGGCCCGAGACGGCCCGTCTGACTCGAGTCAGCACTCCGGCGTTCCTCGAGTGACTCCGGTTCAGCTGGCGGTCCTCGGCGCCGTGCAGCTCGATGTAGCGCACCGCCTCCGGGTCGTACTCCTTGTCCGCCTCTTTGCTGGAGCGACGAGGCCAGGCCAATCAGGCAGTGCAGCCCATCATGGTCCGTCAGTGGCGGGCACAAGTTATGTTTTTGCGAGGTAATGGATTCAGTGAGCATCGCTTCGAAAACAGTTACTTATTCTGCTTGTTGATGACCCGCTGGGGTGTCGCAGCAGCTGGCCACCGCAGCCTACCTGCAGCAGCCGCAGAACTCGCGGCACGGCCGGCAGCAGGCGCAGTAGCAGCAGCAGCAGACGATGATAATGATGATGACGATGAGCAGCGCCAGGCAGATCAGCAGCCAGAACCAGACGTTGTCGATGGTGGCCTGGACGACCGGCTGCCGTTCGTCCTGTCAACAGAGTCAACAGTCAACAGAGTCAAGTCAACAGAGTCGCCAGCGCTCATCTCACGCCAGCAGTGGTGGGCGTTCGTCACCGCTTTATGGATCCAAATCGGCAACCCACCGCTAAAAATTCGCTCATACAAATTAGAGATCTGAACGCTGGGGGATGTAATGAACTCTCTGTCGACGGAAAGGGAGCTTCATATCAAAACATTGGCGGTCCTCAGTAGGGTTGTTACATCGCCGCGTTCATGGTGCGACCCGAATGTTCCGGAAAATGCGGAGAGAGAGAGAGAGAGAGAGAGAGAGAGAGAGAGAGAGAGAGAGAGAGAGAGAGAGAGAGAGAGAGAGGAGAGAGAGAGAGAGAGAAGAGAGAGAGAGAGAGAGAAAGAGAGAGAGAGAGAGAGAGAGAGAGAGAGAGAGAGAGAGAGAGAGAGAGAGAGAAAGAGAGAGAGAGAGAGAGAGAGAGAGAGAGAGAGAGAGAGAGAGAGAGAGAGAGAGAGAGAGAGAGAGAGAGAGAGGGAGAGAGAAAGAGGGAGAGAGAGAGAGAGAGAAAGAGGGAGAAAGAAAGAAAGAGAGAGAGATAAGGGGAGGTATAGGCCACAGTGCATCAACTGGTGCATGGGTTAAGCTGAATCGGTGGTTTTACCGTCTTGCCGTCGGTGCCAGTGGTCTGCAGACTGGTGGTGTCAAAGATGGCGTCGTATCGTCGTTTGACCAGGGCCGTCACCACAGTCCGGCCCTCACTGCGGACACCGAGCAGTGCATCACAATAAGGTCCAAACAACGGCCACACCAGTGCACGTACGGAGAACACAGGACAACTTTCACCGTATGCATTAAACAAGACTGCACGGTCGGACCCAAACAAAAATATTCGCATGTAACAGGTCCAATCACATCACAATCAGGTCCAAACAACAGGTATATCGGCGCGCGTTCCAACACCACAGGACAGCTTTCACTGTAGACATCAGACACACGTCAAGGTCAGATCCAAACAGCAGGTCCATCAGTGCCCAGACAGCATCGCAGCAAGCCATTTAGATAACATGACGTAAAATAAAACACTGTCTAGCACGCTGATGTTCCGTCCATCCCTCTTACCATTTTACCATCTTACCATACCATACTGCGGGTGTGAGAGGGTAGCCGACGGACAGTCAGCCCAAGCGGTGACAGGGGCGTCCCATTGCGATGCATTCTCTGCACGGCCCCCGCGGGGTTACCGCGTGGCTACCCGGCGGCTACCCAATGGCTACCCGGCGGCTACCGCGGAGTCACTCACAGCTCGCCGTCCCTGCCGCTCAGGCCGTCTTCGTCCTCGAACGGCTTGATGTTCGTTATTTCCGCCGTGCCTCCCGTGAAGGTAGCCAGCTGACGCTGCACCTCGTCCTGCAACAGGGGGCCGACGTCAGACCACGTCAGCTGGCGGAGACGGGCAACTGACGCCGCTCGACGACCCACTGCAACGGTCAGGCGGAATGCAACGTCCGTGATGTTGGCGCAGATTTTCTCAAGGGCAGACGATTCAGCCAAGCACAACGCACCCTGGCTTCGGGCCTCGCACGACGATTGCTGGCCTGCTAGTCTACCATTAAAAACGTGCGTATCTGTATCAGTCTAACTTGGCGTTCTTGCCTTCACTCTCATCAGGTCGGGATCTGTCAACGTCGCTCTTTTGGCCGAGTCCGAACTTACCCGGTTCTTCCTGACGTAGTCCGGGTCCTCCTTCACCAGGAACGTCATGTACGTCTCCACGTTCTCCTTCTTGTAGATGAACACGGGCACTTCGCTGGACCGCTGCGGGCGCCCTGCCAACACGCAGGCGGCGATTGTGGTTTCGAGGACGTCCGCGTCACCGCACGTCAGCTCGGCTAATTCTCGGACGACTGACGGACGCCCGACGGGACACAAGACCTGACTCAAGACAATGATGTTCGAGCCAAAAAGATTGTCTTAACCCGAAACAAACAAACAATTCTGAGGACTAATTCTGACTAATTCCTAGGACTGACTAGTCATTTGGATGCGACAAACAAAGGAGTGGAAATGTCTGTCATCCTCTACTTGTAAATGTACGCGATATTTCAGAGTTTCAGACGGCGCGAAGCACTACCTTCGTCGTGGGCCGAGACGTCGATCTTGATGACGTCGCCGCCGTCCTCCACGTCCCGGGTTTCGAAGGCCAGCGGCAGGCTCTTGGGCTGGCCCCGCCGGTTCGGCCCGCTGCCGACCGTCAGCTCCATCGGCACGGGCTCCCGCACGCGCAGCACGCCTGGGTCAAGGTCATTTGTCAGCGCAGGGGCGGCCCCAGGGAAGGGGGCGGTGGGGCGGCGTGGTACACAGGCGAAATCATCAGGCATTCGTGAAAAAGGATCTACTGCTCAGATGATGTATCAATCCAGCTGAAATATTCACCAGCGGCACATGAACGGCGCCTCTTAGGTTTAGGTGAAGTTCGATATGCGATCAGTCCGAGATCGAACTTAGGCAGGGCGTTACACAAGCAGTATCGTTCAGCTCATGCTTCAGCATTGCTATTACTTTTCGTCTGACTCGGTCCTGGGCAGGATTCACCAAGGGGTTGATATGGATCCGTCAACGTTCGGACCCATGAACAACGACCGAGACCAGGGTTAGATGTTCCTGCACTTGACAAAGCATCTTGCGAATATTCACAGTGAAGTGACACTGTGCACTGGTGTAATGGTGTGGGGAATGCGTTGGTCACTTTGTCTCTGACAGCAGTCCATGACAAGACACTAAATGGCTCGGAACCAACCACTGCTTACCTGTATTGCGGTCGATGTCAAAGTGAGTGTAGTATTGCCCGCCGCCTGAGATTCTGTATTCGATTTTACTGTTGGGGCCCGAGTCCTTGTCCACAGCCTGGAGTCAGAGGTCAGCTGAGGTCAGGTCACGCCATGTCACGCCAGCCGAGACCAGTTCAGGTCAGGTCAGGTTAGGTTACATGGGGTCAGTCTGTCCCAGCCTGGTTTGCCCAGGTCACCTCAGATAAGTCCATGAGAACTACGATTAGTTCACGGGAAATCAGATTACATCAGGTCATGTCAGGTCAGGTCAGGCCAGTCCACGTCAAATGCCAGTCAAGGTAATCAGAACTTTTGGGAAACGCTACTAATTGTTTTTTTCGGACACTGCCAGTCGACACCTCTGCTTTCGCATGAAGTACAGCTTAAAAGAAACGATGGCTTTTAATAACGCAGTCCTACTACAGAGGACGTTGCATTTGCCACTGTCCAAAACAAAACTCAGTAGTGAAGCTACTTTGCGACGACTGCGGTACGCCACAGTAGCAGCGTAAAACACACAACATTAACAAGCGTGAAGATAAGGAAAAAACACTGTCTCCCAGTCCAGTCCTTAACCTTATTCCTGGATCCACTGCGCTAGTACGCATTTTCGTCTGGGGGGGGGGATGTATTCCCCCCCCGAGATCTCAAGAATCACCTGTCCGATCTGATCCCAGCAAATGGTAATCGATTCTCCACGACATTAACTACACTGAAAAAATGTCGAATATTTTGCAAGGGGTGGATGCAGAGAGAGGGGGCATAAAAAAGTTAGAAAGGGGGATATTTTTTACCTGTTATAACTCCGATGTTTATGGACCGATCCTGATCCAGCTGGCATGAATCGGGAGCTACCCGATGCAAGTTTTCCTTTTCACCCATACGTTTAAATTGGTTTAAATTAATTTATTTACTTTTATTGCCTTATATGTTTTTTCATATATTACATTTCATTTATATTAATCTTTATTTTTTATATATCTCTTAATTAATTTTTTATTTCCTTTATATTTTGCTTAAATGAATTAAATTAATTCGTTCAAACCCATACATTTCAATTCGTGGACGCTCACATGGCTTCACAGGGGTATGAAAAGGGAAACTGTCATGTTCGCATGTTAATCAAGTCACCTTACGACCTTTCACTTCAAATGGCCTCACATGACCTCAGAGTCCCATGGAATGGCCTGGGTTCAATTTTTAATGTTTGAAAATGACGCCAGTGATTGGAATCAGTTTTATTTTTGAAAGTCTTGTTCATGTCCGTCGTGATATACGGTACTTGCGCAGACATTTTAGGTCATAACTCTGTGACCCGACCTGACATCAGTCTGAAACCTGGGGCACAAGTAGAAAACACTTTTTGAGTCATAGGCGTCCCGGATTATTTATTTAAAAATAACACCACATCTACTGATATAAGCAAAACTTTCGATTTCACATTGACTTGAACCTCTGAAGTGACTTCAGGTTATCAGGAATTTTCTTTTGTGTTTGTCCAGTAATTTACCTATACACTAATATAAAGTTTTACGTTTCATCTTAAAAAATTCTGCTTTTGGCTGTTATTTTTCTTTTGTCTTCAGCGGTGCTACAAACGACCCGATGTATCTTCCAAAGACGTGGTCTGGGTCCGCCATGGTAAAACAGAAATTATCAAAAACTGAGCTATTACGCGGAGAAAAAATAGATAGGGAAACTGGTCAAGTTCCGTGAAGCTCATATAAAAACCCAGAAAATGACAAAAAAAAACGAAGGCGAGGCCCTCAGTGCGGGAATAGGGTAAAGCGAACGTCAAACATAGCAGCAGTCAATTGGACGCCGTTCACCGAGCTCCAAGACTTCGACCTCCATTACAAGCGCCTCACGTGAACTCACGTGAACTTTGACCGGCTCCACCAGACTGGATCCGTCGGCGCTCAGTTTGCCGTTGTACAGCTTGCTCGTGAACTCTGGTCCGTTGTCGTTGACGTCCCTGACGTTGAGTACGATGGACGCCGACCCTGTCCTCTGGGGTGTACCGCTGTCCGTGGCGTACACGAATAGCCGGTACACTGGCGGCAAACAGGCATCCCTGATGACGATGCACTGACGTCATATCATCAGCAGTCGGCAAAATGACGACACGGAGTGAGGCGTCTCTGGTGAAAGTGCGATGGCGTCACATTGTCCACGGTCCGTGAAATGAAACCAGATGTCGGTTTTCACAAAGTGGAGGAGAGCACTGCCATGCTGAGCATACAATGCTGAACAAAACAGTCATTCCATTCGGGGTCTTAATTCAGCAGTATGCGACCTCTAAGCATTCTGCGCGGTTTTAGTTTATCCGTAATCCAGGCCGGATTTTATACAACATACATGCATGGACTTCAAGACCTTAAGCACATACTTAGTGATCAGTTTGTATTCTTCTGCATACAGACTGGAGAGAACCCAACACAAAACAATGACTTTGGAAGGGTTTTTTTTTCTTAATGCAACATACTCAGATCGAAATTTAGTAGTTTCCACCAGCCCAGAGATAATGAACTTCACGTGCGGACGGGAACGTGGAGATTTCAGAACGTTGCTGAGCTAAGAGAGCACTCTGAATAAAGCATTTTCTAAGGAAAAGGAAAGTTTTTTAATACCTGATTTAACATTCTTAGTTTTCGACGTATGCAAAAAAGCTCCGTAAGGCAAGGACTAAAATCAACCCATTCCGTCATCGGTGAGCGATCAATTCGTCCCTCTCTTAGTTAATCTTTTTTTAAAGATCCTTTGATTTAGCATACGCTCCTGAAACTCATGGTACCTTTTTAAAAAGCCGTCAAGAACTGTAAAGCAATTTGGGTTTTTAAAATGAGACCACAACTTCTTGGGATTTTAAGGCTTAAACACGTTGGTCATTGCCTTGTCGCGCGTCGAAAGGCGCATAACCACCATCAAGAACTGTGACCTGACATGACCTGGGAGGACTTTTGGGTGTCTTTCGCTTGACATCACACCATGTATCTATGAAGAGAGTATCTGAGTCGTGTTTGATTTCTAAAGCACTAGAAACCATCAAACCGACAAAACAGCGACGGTCGTCACAGCTACAACATACGCCATAGCATGCCTACATTCGGCCTCACCTGACCGAAGATGTAATGCGCAAAGTGGGACAGATTGGGTGACTTTAGAAATGCCGAGAACTAGGCTATCAAACGGTGCCACTTTCATTCCTCAACCACCATTTTCTCAGATTTTAAGATGGGGTCCAACTCTCCCCCCCACCGAAGATGGCGTGAGTGGACCAGAGCGCAGTGACTGGCGGGTTTCGCCCGTCACGCCCATCACGAAAAGAGTTCGGCTAGTCGAAGCGCCGTCTCCTCCATCACTCTCCTCCCAGCTCCAGCATTCATGTCAGTTAAACTCTGGTGCAATTCTAAAGAGCCCCAAAACCATTTTCCGAACAACACGCATAATATATATATATATATATATATATTCCTATATATAATATTATATATATTCCTATATATATATATTCCTATATATAATATTATATATATTCCTATATATATATATATATATATATATATATATATATATATATATATTATGTAACCGCACACGGTTCATCCATCTTGCGTTTTCGCCTTCCCGTCAGCTTCCTGATACATCTGCTGTCGCACGCTTGGTATCGTCTCCCGTGTGCACGTGGAAACGTTTACCTTGCTGCCGTTCGAAGTCGAAGCCATGGTCGTTCACTTTGATGGAGATCTGCCCGGTGTTGGGGTCCAGTGTCAGGTCGTCGGCGTTATCTCCCCTGAGACTACTGTAGATCACCTGTCCGTTGTTTGTCTGGTCCTCGTCTATGGCAGAGACCTGCGGAACAGAGTGCACTCAGACCACTGAAGACCATCTGATGCGGTTATTGTCTGCCACCTAGACCTCTCGCAGAGGATTCATCTAAACCAGCGTCTTTGTGGTATACCTCGCAAACTTCGCCCTGTAAAAACTGAATGTGGGGGAAACAGAACGTATTTCGGATTTCAGGTGGGGAAGCCATTGGCAAGGCGTTGCTTTCTATGAGACTCCAAAGGGCTAATAATGGACATTTTTAACTACGAGGGCAACTTTACCCGCAGCATCTCCTACCCCTCTCTTTCCTCTGTCACTCGATGAACGTGCAGCAAAGCAAACCTAGCACCATGCGCAATGTAAGGTGTGCAAACTGTTGAATGTTATGAATTGCCGACTGTAGTAAACGTTGCTGGGATAATCGGTGACGTCGACGGGGAATAAAAAAAAAAAAAAAAAAAAAAAACACGCGGGACGATAGCAGCTGACGAACACCCTACGTCCGATGAAGTTTCTTTCCGCCGTAATGCTGCGCCTCTGTGGACAGTTCACCATTTCCACTGCAGCGTCTTAGCCTGCGTTCAAGAGCGTCGCCACGGGGCGAAGTTAACGTGGACACTGCGTTTCTTCCGCGTTTCTTCCCGTGGGACGAAAGGCTCTCGGGAAGACGCGTCCCTGCTGTGTCCGTTCCGCGATGTCCGTGCGTAAGCTTGCACGCGAGAACTGGCGCATCCTCGCAAAAGCAGACGAGACCCACAGAAGGCTGACGATCGTGCAGAGTACTTTGATACTGACAGCCCCCTGCCACTGACCGCAGATCCCAGCCTGCTGGATGGCTGGTCGAGGGGAAACAACATCGGAGGACCAAGGAAGAGGTCACAAGCGGATTCTTAACCCACTGACACCAAGTGTCCCGTAGATAGGACGGCCAGAAACCGTCCTGTGTGAGGCGTCTGCAAGGTTCTGCGTAGCCGGAGACGCTGTCAGTGCGCGGTGAAGGGATGGCAAAGGTTGGCTGAACTATAACGTCTCAGGATGTTCCCGGAAATGTTGGATGTAAACAGTACTGAACTTTGGAGACGGCTTGGGCGTTAATGGGCTAACCAATTTTCGCATGCAAATCCGTATGTTTGGAGCTTCAGAAACCGAGAAAATGTGCAGCGCAAAGACTCCTTTGCCCCACGCCTTCCTGCGCCACTGTCGGATTGTTCATACTCCAAACGAGCGGCTGCCTGTTGGCCACAGTACGTTTCCAAGACTGGTGTGTGGGCCACTTGACAACGCGGTGCAATGTTTACTCCTAATGACGGTTCCCGCGGACAGGCCGTTGTTTCTTTCCCATTACGCCGGCAGCACGCGAGCCGCTGCTGCTGATCCTCCTACAAAAAAATATCGACTCGCCTCGTCTGTCGGAATACCTAATGAGCTACCGGTCACTGCCCAGCACTCCTGCCCGTCCCGTCCGCAGCCAAGCTCTGGACGCCCGTCACCGAAAACGTCAGAGCCGCAGCGCCTCTGAGACCGTTCAGCCTGCGCCCACATTTGCCACTTGCCGATCACGGCTTGGCTGCGCCGGGGCCCCTCCCTCTCCTCCAGGTGCCGGCGCCGCCCGGAACCTCCCCGAGCCGACCGGTGACGCCACCTGACGAGGCGACCACGTGACCGGTGACGTCAGCTGACGAGGCGATCACGTGACCGCGCCGCGTTAGGCCGCCAGGCGGCCGCCAATGGCGTAAGTTCCCGCCGTTGGGCTGGGTCCTTTGTTCGCCGCCCGCCGCGCGATTGAGACCGATGCGGCGCGATTGTGACCGATGCGGCGCGCCGCATTCAGCGCCAAGGCCAACACGGCGCGGCCGCCGGCGCGATCGCGGCGGCGGCGGTCAAGGTCGTCTGCTTGACGAGGCCACGTCGCCGAGCTCGGTATCATCGCACGTGGACGTCCCAGCCTCGTTCTAACAAGGACGAGCCGCCAGAAAAGGTCATGTTTCATCCACTCATCAAGGGTCAGGGTCAGCACACCCTCGGTTGGCTATTGGGTTACTTAGCGACGCTCTCCACAGCCAGGGGCATTTCGCGTCGCAATCTGTCACGCCGGTTGTCGCGAGGGACGGCGAAATGTCGCTATTGCCCACACTCGAACCGGGGACCTTTTGGTCACAAGGCGAGCGCGGCAACCACCACACTACGCCACCCCTCGGCACATTTTCGTTGGACCTGGCAGTCGTGAGTGATGGTCCCGCTTCAAGCCAGAGCAGTGGCGGCCGGGGGTGAGCACAGAGCGGGTCAGACCATGCCTTTTTCGGCTCCCGAGTGATGCCCCGGGCCTCGCGACACGCCGCGAAACAACCTCTGTTTAACGTCATGCTACGCGGACCACTGGGCGCTGCCCAGAGCCCACCGCTGATGACGAGGACGTGTCTGCTCTGAGGATGACGACGCGTCGTCGAACGCGGCGGCGGATACACGGCGTAAAGAGGAAGCTGTACACCAAAAGATCCCCGCAGCTCAAATGTGAAAGGTTTTCACCACTTCCATCGATTGCAGAGGAAACATGTGCTGGCATAAGTTACATTGCCGTCATATCAGTCATGATCAATGTTCCAATGTTAATCCTTGGAACACACAGAATATAACCTCATAGCCCTCCTGGTGTCATTTGCCGTGTCATTTCTCGTATCATATCATTTTGCCCGTAACAAACCAGCCGGCTCAGTCTGTCTCTGCCTCTGGCGAACCGCTCACCTGCAGGATGACGGTGTTGCGCTTCACATCCTCGTTGAAGGTGGCCTCGTACACCTCCTTCTCGAAGACGGGCGCCCGGTCGTTCTGGTCGAGGATGATGACGGTGACGTTGGTGTAGCTGACCAGGGGACGGGAAGATCGGCCCGAGCGTGCCACCTCCTCGGCCTTGATCTGTCAGAGACCACCGAACGCCCTCAGGACCGCCAGGTTTGCCTCGAAGGGATGGCAGAAACGTGGAGGACCGGTGATCGGTCTCGAGCGCAAAGCTGCCATGGCGAACGCTGGAGAGAACCGTCTCAAAAAGGTCCCTCACGCGGTAGAGTATTCATGGCGAATATTCGCAGTTGTTATAACGTGACATGTTACTATTTTATTGCGCTTTGAAAACTGCAAATCGCGCGTTTTGGAGCAATTTTCTGCATCGTCACAAAATACGCTCATGCATCTTGGCCCACTGATGTCACCTAGCACTACAGAGCCACATCCAGCAGCGACCCACGAGCGCGACCACCGAGTCCGCGCCTACCCTGAACTTGATCTCGGGCCGCACGAGCTTCTCGTAGTCGAGCAGCTGGTTGTTCTTGACGCGGATGTCGAACTCCGCGTCGCCGCGCAGGATGCTGGGCACCACCTCGAAGCACTGCGAGGCGAAGTCGCCGACCACGCTCAGCGTGAATGTGCCGCGCTGGCCCTGCGGCGTCGGCCGGAGGTTAGTCGTCGACGCGACTGGCGTGAGGTCGCCGGACGAGACGGCTGCCCGGAGGCGGAGGAGACCGAATCGGAAGGTATGCGACGAGAACCAGCAGCTGGGATGTTACGGAGACGTTGTGTTGTTATTGGTATGGCCCTGAACCGGAAAGGACAAAGAAAGACGAGGGCGAAGGGCCGTCAGCTGAACAAGCACAGGCTGAAATGCACCCGTGTACAGTCGGGTGGACAGCACAACATTATGGAGAACAGGGACAAAAGCACAGCACGACAAGACAGCAAAATCTCAGCGCATGCCGACATAATAACAACAAGAATAGGCATACTCCACTAATTACAATAGCGACACGAACGACTGTACATACACCGAAGGACATCAACTAGACGAGAACAAACGAGCATTCTCGAACACTAAAATACAGAAAGGACGAACTGACTTTAGAATCGTAGCATACAAAACAAAGCCAAATATCCCATCCGCTCCAAGTGGCAAAATGCTGACGTGTCATTTACTTCGATTCATTCCCCGTTTCTTCCTTGTTTCTTGGCATGTTCCAACAGTGCCTGGATGAACAGTCACTCCTTCCCAACGCTGCACTCTGACCTTGATCTCTCGGTCTACAGCGGGCGGCCACACCGCCTATTGATTGCCGCCTATCGAGCGCGGAAGTAGACAGAACTAAACAGGCTGCCGTCGGCCCTGACCGGCCAGCGACGGACTGCGGACTGCGCCCAGGGACCCCGGCCAATGACCGATGATGTTCGATTGTTGATAATGTTGATGATGATGATGATGTTCGATTGTTCCGTAGGGTGCGGCAGGTCATCAAAATACCGAACACGTCCTGGCTTCGATGTACATAACGGAGGCCACAAAGCGTGTGAAGCTATCGTGACCACATGGAACAAGCTACACGCCATGACCACTTGGTACGTGGTACGTGACCACCTGACCACAAGCCAGAACAGCGTCATGACATTTAATGACAACACCGCAGCTGTCCAGTCGCTGAGCGGAGCTTTGCAGTCTATGCTGTGCAAGCAAAATAAACGTATGGAATGCAGCCGTTTATTAGCCGCCGGCTGCATTCCAACATTATTATGCACGTCTGCCGACAGCGATAACTCTGAAACGAACATAGTGTGTCGTTCCAGCGTAACACGGCAATGCGACAAAACTAAGAACACAACACATTGCTTGTACAATGTATACACCGCAACACTGTCCGACTCTCAATTAGAGAGATTTGCACGCGACTTACAAGCTAAGGTTTTCCGTATCGGGGCAGTGCCAGGTGTTGGTGAGCTTGAAGCAATATTCCAGCGCGCATGCATAGCTGGCTATCAACGCGCAAAATCGAGAACGAAAACACACGAGTGCGTCATAAAACGACAATCGTGAGGAAATTCGGCAACGCCACCAGTTTGCATGGCCAAGTCCGGCGCACCATTTGCTCCGCGCCTTCGAACTAAAGCCCTTGAGTAATTGTCAGCTTCATGGCGCCGGCTAGAACTCAACAGTCCATTAGCCAACTGGAAAATCAGCCGCCCGCAACGAGCGTCATCAGACTCGCAGAATGCCGCGCATTTCTGCCGCCCCTCCGCCATCGACCACCAGCGCCCCCCCCCCCCCCCCTCCACCTTTCCGTGGGGGGGGCGGGCCGACAATGGCCAGGTGTGCGGGGAGGGACGTATGTCCACAGCGGGCGTCCGGCGTGGAAAACAGGGGGAGTCACGCACCGGCGGCCGGCGGCACGCAGAAACTCGGGGAGACGGGTTCCGCCGCCGCAGACTGCGCCGACACACGGGCTGCAGAGAGGGGTCTGCCGCCGCAGACTGCGCCGACACACGGGCTGCAGAGAGGGGTCTGCCGCCGCAGACTGCGCCGACACGCGGGCTGCAGAGAGGGATCTCCCGGTGCGCCGACACAGAGGCAGCAGAGAAGGACGCGCTGAACAGGCCAGCTCTACTGCGGCGAGTCACCGAAGGAGGGCGCCAGGGAGCAACGGAGGAGGCTGGGGTTGTTATTCACGGCAGAGGCAATTCCAATGGCCTTCTTTATGCCGAGAGGAGCTGGGTTTCGCACGTGAAAACGCGCACTAGTATCTCAATCAACGTTTCGGCCCTAGGACATCGTGTCCACACTCATAACAAAAGTCCGGGAGCAAGTCGACACAATTCTCGACTGCATCAGTTTTGGCAAGTCGCTTCAGTGTAGCATCAGTCGGCAGAGCAGCGTCAGCTCTATCGAGTGCCTTTCCTCGGTGCACGACGCCTGTCGTGTGCAGCTGGTCAGCCTCACTTTCGCTGTCAGCGACTCATCCGCAGCATTCTGCTATTTTGGATCTTGTCAATACGGAAGCTACCTTCTTCCTTCAAAAAGCAAACATAAGCAGCGCAGATCGGGAAGGTTCGGCGAAATTTATTTCGTCATGATTTATTACGAAAATTATTTCGTAAACGCCGTTAGTAAACCGTAAGGATGTCATCTTTTCCTTTCCATGTCTGTGCCCTTGACGCAGTGCTGTCACATTCCGGGACTGTGGAAATCAGTCACGAAATCTATATGCCTGGAATAAGGAGCACTCCTCGCTTCCAGCCCAAATTTTACGTCACGCGACGAAACATCGAACTAAATTGTCCCGCCAACACGGCGATTTCAGTGAACTGCTCCGTCTTAACGAGCTGATTTAATCTTTTTCCGTGGACTGGGCGGGCTAATTAGCGGCCAGACACGAAATGCCACATCGCAGTCGAGCTGACAAACCAACCGCACCGGCCGGGAACCCGCCTGAAGCGTCGCGAGAGGAACAACAACAGAAGCACGCAAACGTCGCCAGACGACACTCACTAACAAGCAGCTGAGCATCAGGAAGCAAGCGTGTGCGTCAACGCCAGCCACAACATCGACACAGACTCCGACGCCGGTTTCTGTTGGACCTTACGCGTGCGCGGTGAGGTGCCGACCGGTGCTGACCTTGGGAAAACTTACAGTGGTCTCCAGGGGAGGAGCAAAGTTCAGCAGCATGCCCAGAGGCGGGTTCTCCTCCAGCCGCGTCACGTACCTGCCGACCGAGACGGAAACGAGTGACGTCATTGGACCAGAGCCAGCGCCTGAACAGGCTGTCGCAGCGAAGACTCGGCTTTTGAAAAGTTAGGGGAAAATCTGTAGCAGTGGACATTCTTGAACATGTTTGGAATAGCATCAGTTCAATCTGCGCCATATTTAAGCAGTCCTGAGTCACGCGTTCTCAAATCGGACCGTGATCGGTAGCCTCAGTCAGCAGAGCACTGGTTTGGCCATCCCGGCAAGATGAGTTCGAGTCGCCCCGGCGCTCGATATTTAGCCTGAGGATCAGCTGGCAACGGCCCACACAGGACCACGCTGACTACCACACGATCGTGTCGCACCTTAGCGGCGTCTTAAACTTTCGCTACAAAATCAGCCGCTACCTGGAATTGCAAGTTCGGGTGCAAGTTGGGTCCGAGCCTACGCAGCAAGCTCTGCTCTGCACGAGCTGCGATCCTTAACATCGCCTTTATCAGACCGTTCGTATCTGATCTATAAATGAAACACTTAATCATTTCGTAGCCGTGGTCGGGGTCTGTAGTGCCTGAAATTATACAACATGAAACAATAGCACAAAATATATAAACATAAAAAGGAGAAAGTAAAAAAATACAAAGGATGAGATCTACAAAGATATCTATTTGTGCTTGCCAAATTAGGCCATCTTGTGTGTTATTTACTTACCTACTTATGTATTCATTTGCTTTTACCCGAAGCCGTGATATGTAAAATTTGGACGAACAGAACGACCAGTCGACTCGCGTTATGTCCCGTACCATTTATCAACTGAGGCAACCCTCCAGTTAACACCACCTCGCTGATCGAAATAACTGATCTATTGCTCGCGCGGTTCGGCGCGACGTTTGGTCCGCTGTATTGACGATGGTGCCACTGCAGCACGTGACAATTCTGGGGAGCTGCTGGTGTAACAGAACCGCTTTTATTTATGTGTACTGGCACCAAAATCCATTATGAAAGCACGCGCAAAAACCTTTGAAACCACACCATCTACCACTGTTGGGTAAGCGATATGCTTCCAAGCCATCTGTGTCATCACCAGGCCCCACAAATTCGATTCGTCCTGAACAAACCTACAGGAAACCGAAGCCAATGCCAAATCATTGGCGGTCAATGTCGAAGGCCTACTTTGTTCAAGCCACTCACGCAACCAATTTCATCGGCACGTAGCCCCTCACCCATCCCCATCGCCGCCCCAGACCCTGCTATCCATTAGTTGAGGCCGATGCTTTATCCAACACCAGCTGTCAGCGGTCGGCACCATCGTGGAGGAGTCACCTCAGTTTCCTCTCCAGGCCAGCTGTACCCTCCCCAGTGACCCTAGTGATCTCTCACAGCGTTCCCAAGGACTCTTCACATCGTTCATATTGTAACTTAACAGTATCACCCGCGCCCCTTGCATAATCTCCGGCGATCGCTCACAGTGTCCCCAGTGACCCCTCACAGTGGCCTCGGTGATCGTTCACAGTGTCCCCAGTGACCCCTCACAGTGTCCCCAGTAGCCCTTCACAGTGTCCCCGTTGACCGTTTACAATGTCCCCAGTGACCCCTCACAGTGTCCCCAGTAGCCCTTCACAGTGCCCCGATGACCGTTCACAATGTCCCCAGTAGCCCCTCACATTGTCTCCAGTGACCGCTCACAGCGTCCTCGGTGACCCCTCACAGTGTCCCCGGTGACCCCCCAGAGCGCCTCCCCGGGGAGTACTCACAGCCGCTGGCCGAACTCCGGCGGCCGCTGGATGTCATCCTCGAGCACCACCACCACGTCCGTGTTGACCGAGTCGCCGCGCTCGCTCACCGAGCGCGTCACCTCCTCGGCCGTCACCGTCACCGTCATCGGCTCCAGCGGCGACGACAGCAGGTCCGTCAGCAGCGACGTCACCGACAGGTTGCCTGCGGGCGGGGCGGCAGAGGCGTGACACGCGACTTCCCGACGTCACGTCTTCACTTCCCTTCTTCTTCTTCTTCTTCACTGGCAGATCTGCGCGACGGGGGCCGATTCGCCGCGTGGCGTGACGCCACGTGCGCGTGACGTCACGCGCAGGCCGCCGTGTCGTGGCGGCGTCCGCCAGCTTGGCGGATGACCCGGCTGCGGGTGGCAAATGGTGCTGACCATCAGCAGAATCATATTCGCCGCCGCTGGCCATCAGTTCGTGGCTACTGGTGCTGACCAGCCGCAGAATCGCGCCGGCCGCCACTGTCAGCAATCTGATGTCATTAGCCGCTGGCCAGCCCAATGACGTCACCTCACGGGGATTACACTGGCTCCGGACTGGTCGCCTGCTGCATAAAGGCCAGTAGTTTACACGAACCTTTTTGCCCGCCGCGGCAGCAGGGCGCCCGCGCTCTGCAGCAGCTGACGGAGGTCGTCACGTGTTTGCTAACGTCATACATACGTCATACTTCGCTGAAGTTATGGTCCCGCCATCCCTGCTCGAGTACGGGAATTCTAAATCTCTATCCGAATAGGATGAATTTAAAACTTGCGTTTCATCCAGGAAAGTAGGCTTGGCATTGTGTGATCAATCGCGCGGCTGACTCCTTACGTCCGAACCAACGTTGATTGGCCAATGTCGTGAATACGTCATAAAACGTCACCGGTCGTCACCAGTCACCAACCACGAGACAGACGCGGTCGTTCGAGCAGCAGAAAAGCGTGCAGACGCGCTTTTTGCTGCTCGTGTAAAGGTCAGTTTACATGAGAGGCAAAAAACGTGCGGCTTTGCGTGGTTCCACCTCTTGAACGGCCGTGTCTGTCTCGTGACTGGCGACTGGTGACGATTGGTGACGTCTTGTAACGTATTCATGGTATTTACGGCCAGTCAGCGATCGCTTGGACTAGAAAGCCTGTCTCACAAAGATCAAGCAAGCCCAAACGTACTACACGGCGCGAAACGCAAGATTTCAGTTTACTGTAGCTAGATTTGATTTTGAATAACCCCACTCCGGGAGAGTAGGCGAAACCATAGCCTTGACAAAGTATGGCGTATGTATGACACAAAGAAGCACGCGACGACCCCTTCCAGTTTTTGCAAGACGCAGTCGCCCTGCCGCCGCGGTAGGCAAAACCTCTCGTGTAAACTGACCTTCAACTAGCCTTTATGCTTTGGCTCCGGAACGCGGCAAGGCAAAGAGCGAGGGGTAGACTGCACCGCTTCGCACAGACGTACGGCGGCACAGTCTACCGCAACACCGCTCCCCGATTCCTCGCAGAATGGCGCGATTGGGCGGGACAATGTAGGCTGCAGCGTCTGACATGCCTGCGAGGCGGCACAGTCTAACCACATGCCGGCAGGCGGCGGGGCAAAAGTAAACCCGTGGCAGAACAGCAAATGGTGAGAAGGGAGAATTGAGATGAATACGTTACCGATCGAAGAAAGTAAGGAAATCGCATTTTTAATGGTTCGTGAAAAATTCGGTGACCTGTATTTCTTGTTTCTAAGCAGCAGCATCCTGTCACGGTTTGACACGGATGTACAGAAGACCCTTCGAAGTTGGGGACTGTTACAAACAGCGGACGCACTCTCCCACAGCCCCCTACTCCGGCCGGCCTTCAAGTCACGTGAACGCCTCGCACTGACCGGTGATGGGGTCCATGCTGAAGAACGAGTCGAAGCCGAGCCCGTTGTTGAGCAGCCGGTAGCGGATCTCGCGCTGGTTGTGTTTGTCACCGTCCACCGCCTGGAACCGCGCGATGGAGTCGCCCTGAAACGGCCCGAGACTCCGAGTCATCTCAGCCTGAGACACGGACTCTGAGTCACCGCCAGACTCCGGCTCCGACTCGGAGATCGTCGTACTAGCCGACTCCGAAACGGAGACCAGGCGCTGACTGACTCCGACTCGGTTATCCCGGCATTCTGACTCTGACTCCGCCATGGGGATCTTGACGCTGACTCTGATGCTGACTCCGACGCTGAGATCGCGGCTCTGACTCTGACTCTGGACTCACGATATGGAGATCGAGGAAATGATTGTGACTATGACTGCGGCATGGTGAACAAGGCACTGACTCTGACTCTGACTTCGACACGGTTATCACGGCAATGGCTGTCTTTGAACCCGACACGGTAGTCCCAACGTGGACTCTGACTCCAACTCCGACGGTGTAATCCAGGCAATGGCACTGGCGCAGTGGCCTCGCCAATGACTCAGACTCTGACACCACTATCACAGTAATAATTCTGACTGACTTCACGAAATGATGATCACATCACAACGGTGACATTTTCCACTGCACTGCAATCACGACAATGATCCTGGCCCCGAAGCCGTGAATTTGAATTAGAAAACTCTGAGCGGTGATGACGCGGCAATAATGCAGTCATTGAGAAAGCCGTCTTGGTGGTCAAATGATTCACGTATCTGGCCAACAGACGATAAGATACCTGGCAGGTGGACACCTCTGCGGACCTGGCTTAAAACAGCCGCTCCATGTCGTCGACTGACTTATGACGTCATCAACCGTAACGTCATTAACCAGTACCATCGGTGTTCTCACGGGTTTTATGGTGCCGCTAATGCAGACCACAGACGGCGCCATGTCGTCGGCTGGTTTATGACGTCACTGACCAGTGCGGTCGGCGTTCTCACCGGCTTTGTGGTGCCGCTGATGCGGACCACAGACGGCGCCAGGGTAAAGACGGGCGGCGTGTCCTGTTCGTCCTCCACCACCAGCATCATCGGCTGCGCCACCACGTTGCGCGTGTCGAACTCCGTGTTGCGGTAGCCGTTCTGCGGACGGCCGGCAGGGAAAGATGGGTCAGATCCATAGGCGCGGTAGCCATAGGGCCAGGGGACTTCATCCTCCCCGCAACTTTTTTTGGAACTTAACGTTGACCCTATGGACGTTGACTGTAAAGAACCGACCCAAAATGCTTCCCCCCCCCCCCAAATGAAGAGGAGTTACAGTGCCACTTGTCAGATCCGGAGCCGGAGCGAGGATTCATCGGAACCTGATACCCCGTGAGTGTCCGACCGTGCGTGTGTTTATGGCCCCATACATTTTCCAATGTCTCAACGTTCGATGTGTGATTATCCACGGAAATAATTGCCCCCAGCCCTGTCGCACCGTCCCAGTTATTGCAAAATTACTTGGCTTCTGAAGCATCCATAAAAATGAGACGCCGAAAGCATTAACGGTTCCGATCGATAGCAATGCGTTTGCGCTACGAACACACAACCTATCGTTATCTTACTAACAGAACAAATCAGGTAACCTCCAGCGAAGGGTCAATTCCGATGGCATTAAAGCTGGCAAATACCTTTCACATGTGTCATCAAAGCAAAACTCCGCCTTTTTTAACACCATTCGTGTCAAAACACGGCGCGCAAATGCACTACCGACACATATGTAAATGTAAGCCACAACTTGTCTTGCTACAAAGCCATAATTTGTAGATTTTTGCAAATGATGCTGATGGAAATGCACCGCATCTTCAGCGCTCCAGGTGTTTTCAACTCATCGCGCATCGTCCCCGACGCCGACACAGACCGGCGTCGGCCTCTCGTCCTGTGGCCTCGGCCTCTCGTCCTGCGGCCTCGGCCCACTCGTCCTCTGGCCTTGGCTCACTCGTCCTGTGACCTCGGCCCCACATCCCGTGACCTTGGCTCGTTCGTTAGGCGGTCTCGGTCCTCGTTCTGTGGCCTGGTTCGGTCGCGTCGGCGGCCCTTCAAGGCCGCGCCTGGGACCCGGTTGACCCAGATCCGCCAGCCGGGGGCGAGTAAATTACAGGCGCCGGCCGGACACCGCGACTAACGCACCTGCCGTCGGCTTCGACCGGCCGCAGGGGCGCGTCCAGGCACCCGCACGGGGTAGGGGGAAGGGGAGGGCGGACTCCGCGCAGTCGAAGGCGGGGTCGGACGCCAGACGGCGCTGCGGCAGGCGCCATTCACGGGAATGTCTGTCCCAGGAGGCGACCGCGCGACGCCGCCGGTGGCGGCGCAGTTTGAAGCATCGATTTCTGATTGGCGGGCCCGGCGGTGCGTTTGCGGAACTGGCGTCACCGGTCTCCTTCGGAGAACGCGATTCGTCATCGCCGCTGGTCGGCCGCCCGCGATTCGCGGAAACGCGCGGGAAACGCCGGCTGCGGGCTGCTCGACGGAGCACGATTAAATGCACATTTCTGGGGAAACTGAGCGTAAAGGGCGCTTCGGGCCACATGGCGAGCGCACGTTCGGTTTGACAGAGTAGTTACTCTTGAACGCGGCTGCAGCAGCTTTACAACGTCGGCTGCGACCGTCTTTTTCTGCCCATTGGGAGCCATAAAGTAGACTAAGCTGTAGACGCGTCACAACACATCAAAGTTGCATCGATCCACTTTTGTTGCAATAGTGCACCAATTTTCTACTCAGAATGTTTTCCGGTGAGCGATGACTAAAACAGAGCTTAGATTGGTGAAGTAGTGGAGGTCGAGGGATCTACTGAAGAGGTTTGATTTTCATGTCAGGTTACTGGCGACTTTGCATCTCGCTTATAGTCAAAACGCAATCCAACATTATACCGTGCTTTTTGGTAGCATAATCATGAATTGCGGCTACTTAAAAAAACTAACTGGAACATTTAACTCAAATACAGATAGTTAAAAACATCTTTAGATCTATTGTATCTAATCTGTTGCCATGCCCCGCCCACCTACATTGCCTGCGCACATATCGACGTAAGTAACCATGCGCGGACGCCAGAATTATATCAAAATTACATCGTTCATTCTAAAAGCATTAATTCCAAGGACGCCAGTTATCAGTAAAGATAAACAACTTCTTAGCACTGCTGCACGTCCACATTCCTCAGGATTCCGTGTACACACGTCAATACAACGTTCCTCAGGGACCGGCGGCCGCCGCCGGCAGCCGTCGACGGCTCGCGGCCGGCGCCGGGCCCGCCCGACGCCGACGCCGACGGAGCGGGCGGCGCGGCGGCGGACCGGACCGGGGCCGTCGATTGACCGGCGATAATCACCGCCCACGTCAGACATCATCATAGCCGGCTCACGAGGCCTCACACGGGCCCGACGGCATCACAGAGGGCTGACCTTGCACGCACACTGGCGGATCTAGGGAGAGACCGTCAGGGGGCCATGGCGGCGCACTCCTTCCTTTGAAAACCAAGAGCGAACATGTCTTTGGGTGCCGTTTTCCGACGGAGATTACGTGGATTCTGGTTTTAAGATATATTGTTGTTTAGATTAATGCTAATTCAAAAAAAAAAGATAAAAACGACGAAAAAATGGCGGAAATCCGAGAGAAATTCGCATTTTGGAGGTAGGCTAGGCTACGGGGGAACATGGTTCCACCTTGACGCCTGGTCTGGATCGACCAGTAGGCACGCATGTGTTTCCAATCGCCGAACCAACGCTTAAAAACACTCGAAAAATCCCAAAAAGGGTGAAGGTTAAGCCGCGGTACCCACACCCCTGAGATTCCCGAAATGACACTGATGCCTCGAGAACGGCAAAACGAGACGCAAAGAGGCCCTCACCTCGGCGAACAGGGTGAACTCGATGAGGTTCTGAAATTCATAGTTTAGGCGCTCCTTGAGGACGATGTCGACGGCAGCTCCTCCTCTGATGAGCCGGGAGTTTCGCAACTCCAGCGCGTCTGTACCCTGCGCACACAGCAAACGTCTTACGATCATAGATTTCCTCTAGAGATGCAATATTTTCTGTGTTCCGCCCGGGAGTGGATAGGATCTTAGCAGGACGGGACAAATAATGAACATGGCACTTTCTTGGCACGTTTCAAATGACAGGCTGAATGTTTAGCGCTGTCACGAATAAAAAGAAAAAAAAACACGGAAAGCAAAGTTTGTCAAGCTATCCGCCTCGTGTGCGTTTGCATGATGTGCACAGGTGTGCGGGCCTTTTCAGCCTGGCTGCAAGCTTGAACGCCATGGAATGAAATGTGAAAATCGTGACGGCTCGTTGAAACAAATATATTCGTACAATTAGCAGACACGACCGCAAAGTACCTGGTGCACGCGAGTGAGACCATCGCGACATTACGCTGTATTTGCGTTATTTCCCACAATGTGATGCCTCATCGCCGTGTAGAGTAGTATTTATCTCATACATACCCTGATATCAAAGTTGATGTTCTGTTTGCCTTTCTTGGCAGAGACTGTCCTCAGCTTGGTCCCAATTTTTGTAGTCTGTTGGAAGAGATGCAGGATGAGCAACAATGACTACACAGCAGCGGTGGCAAAGTTTGCATCACATGGCAGCACCTTGCCACACTAAGTCGGCAGTTGGATCAATATAATCATGCCAGAACGCTGAGTGTTATCCACTTCTCATTTCAAAGTAGATTGCATTTCGTATTTAGTTCCAAAACCGGAGGACTTTTCCACATACCCAGTTTTAAACGGACTCACGAAGGGTAATGCCAGGGGTGTTTTACCCAGATTTGGAAGCATATTTTGGAAAATTGTTCCGCAGAATTATGCCGGTTTTCTTTACTTGCATCGAATGACCAAATATTGACCAAAAAAGGAAAACTGACCAAAGTGACCAAATATTCTAATGAAATCATTGGTTCCAAGCAGCTCACGCCTCAACTGATATACGCTGGATTTCCCATATCAAGATGGTTTTACGCTTGCAACATATCTTTTGCAAGGGTTTCGGTACAATGGATTCCAAATTCTGTCCGTTAAACGTCATATCAATCACACTACCATCGCACCCAAATCTGTGAATCACTAACGCAACAATGACAGATAGGTACCGGTTAACTTTTTTATCAACAGCCATCAGGTACGTTATTTTTTCACAAATGTAGCATTTTGCATAGGAAAAAGACTTTGTCACAAGAAGCTTCACTCAACGTCAGGAAGAATCTGTTTACTATCAGTGCCGCGAAAACTTTCCCCCCCAAGAGATCCGTGAACAGCACGATGTGTACGTCATTGTTTCTTAATTAGAGTGCAAAGTCTCAGTTGGGGTGCCATCTGGCGGAAACAGCACTACTTGATACCACGAGTTAACCAGGTTGCTAGTAAAGAGCGCTACGGTCACGTCGTGTTTGGCCGTTAAATCGGATTGTTCCGGCAATCTGAAGTGGAGTTCACACAGCCCACGGCCTCGAGCATAATAAATTTTGCACTGCCCGCATTCCACGATGTCAGCAAAGTCCACTACATGTCTGTGGACTTGAAGATTGCATTTCCATGATAAAAACATGGATAGAGTAAATTTTGGAATGAGAATTAACTTCTGGATAGTAACTTCTGGATAGGAGGTATTTGGAGGCGTAAAAGTATGTAATATCATGCAACAGTTTACGGTCACGACGCAATCACTATGCAGGACAAATTACGAGTTTTAAGTCTCAGAACAGGATGCGTCAGTCTCTAAAGGAATGCTTGTGCGAATGAAGGCCAGAAGAAGAACAACTAGGCAAGATACTAACAACTTTCCGAGTCGTTCAAAGCACAAGACTTCTATCCAAGCCCTGCTTCAAAGAAAAACTTCTCATGCAATCGACAATGCCAACCGTCAAAACAATCCAAGCTAATGCTGTTACGTTCGTACCACTAAAAAATATCACCGATCACCTAGAATGCACACAAAGTCCCCTTTCACTCGCTTACTCCCGCCGTTAGACAACAACCGTTCACCCTTTGAAGTCGTCCGTGCCAGAGACGAATGTCTGCGAACGTCAGGTAACGATCCTCGCGGCGAATCGACGTCAAGCAAACCACGTGCCGTGCCACGTCCAAGTGCCGCCATTTCGATGTTCATGGAAGACTGGAGGCGTGGGTGCTAGTGCCCACACGATGAATTTCCAAACGCTGCTTTATAGTTTCAAGAGCTGATACCAAGTAGTGCGATCGTTGTGTAGTTCTTACGATGTCCGTGACAAATAAGCTGACCAAGGCTTCCTTGACAAACTGGAAATAGTCGGGCTGGAATGCCCAATTAGTTCTCGGGAGCGTGTTTGATTTCAGACATTAATTACATCTAATATGAAAATTATCACTTCAAGAATTTATGAGTTCGAAGCGCCTCACTCTTCAGAGAGAGTCCCACCGGCCCCGGAAACAAGTCTTACCGATCCATCTCCACACAGTAGAGAGTCTAGAGGGCAGAAAACTAGACGTCTTCCCTGCCACCCTCCGACTGGAAATCGTTTCAGGCAGCCTCACGGCCAGCCATGAAGTTGCACCATTACGCCATGCAGTACGGCCGCCATTCCGCTGCCCTGAGCACGGCATGCAAGGCTACCCAGTCGTTCAAACAAACTACAGAACGTAACATTGTTTTTCTATGTTTCCAGGCAGGCAGAACGTGGCCAATGTCTCTGATGTCCAAGCATTCGCAGGTCCTGACTTTCAAGTGAACTTGTCACGCCGGCCGGATCGGGGGGGGGGGGGTGATGGATTGGACGGCAATGTAAAAGCCAGAGGGCCACCAGCGCTCCCTGGAAATAGGTCATCGACTTCTGCACCGACGCCACGCTTGTCATGAGGCAAGACCCCGACGAAGACCCTAAAGTCGGCCGTGCATGCACTCCTTGCAGGTTACTGCGCCGATTGACGTGTTAACACTGGGCAGAGGCGCACGCAGGGCGAACGCCGGGCGGGGCGACGGGGGGGGGCTAAAGCAGCCCAGCGTAACATTGGAACAGCGCCTTCGTTTGGCTTTCGTCTGACGTGGGTTCGAAGGGACGTGTTTCCTGGGGTCAGCGCCCTGGTTTCGCCAGATAAACCCTGGCAGTAGACAGCCAATAGGTGACCGCGGTAAAACTGTGTGCGTCACGACGACAATTCTGCGCTAAAACACGTTGCTCCGCCGCCTTCGATTGCCACTGTAGTAATCTATATGTCAAAGCCATTGCTGATATTCTGGTACTTATGCAATGATAATGCCATTCCCAGCAACGATGAGGTGCTTTGCTGCCATTCTATGTTCTCATATGCCTGTTACGTGAAACAAAGCAATAAAAAGTGAGAAAGCTATTCGCCAGCCCCAGCAACAAGGAGAATCAGACCACTGAACATACACTAATTTTGCATCGAAATGTACATACTAGTAGAAAAACGTGGGAATTTTTGCGCAGAATAGCTTACATATCTCATTAAGCAATCACTTTTGATGCATACCTCTCTCTCTCTCTCTCTCTCTCTCTCTCTCTCTCTCTCTCTCTCTCTCTCTCTCTCTCTCTCTCTCTCTCTCTCTCTCTCTCTCTCTCTCTCTCTTTCTCTCTCCCTCTCACACACACACACTCTTTCCCTCTCTCCGTCTCTGGGCGCCGAATGACCCTGCAGTCGGTGCGCCCCTAAGCCCCAATAACCAACCATCCAACCCTCTCTCCGTCTCGCTCACTGACACCTTCGGCACAAACACAGCTGACACTTGGAATCGATTCCGCAACCACCAGCTTCAGCGATCGAGGGCCGACGCCCCAGTCGTCCTACCTCAGGCACCCTCAGCGGCTTGGCCAGCTCCAGGAAGGTCTCCTCAGGGCTGCTGCGACCGCGCGTGGCCTTGACCTTGGCCACCACGGTGGTGACCTCGCCGGAGGTGTCGCGCACCCTCAGCCGGAACGTGGACGTGACGCCCGGCTCCAGCGGGCGCTTCAGCACCATGTCGGCCACGCAGAAGTCGTTGTAGACGGTGCAGTTGTACGAGCGGACCTCGCACAAATTCCGGCCGACAGTGTCTGGAAAACGGCAGAGGCGTCAAGGAAGAGACAGCAGTTGACTCGTGGCATTTGATGTTGCAAATTCGTGCATGCGTTACACCGCACAGGGCATGAAACCCGATCCCAGAGTCTACGGGGCGAAACGCTGTGACTACGACCCCTGCACGGACAGAGTAGTTTTAAAGAAATCGACGCCTCCTCCTCCTTTTCGAAACGCATCAGAGATCCCCTTGGTAAGATAACGAGACTAAAACGAGATCCCAGAGCCACGTTCACAAACATCGGACGACGAACGTGTTTTCCTACACTTCTCGTTGTACCAGCAGTTTCAGGAAGGAAACCCGATCTACAAAAAACCGTTTTTCCCCGTTTAAGGCTATCCGTTGGCCCACTGGCAGTGTGACGTCAAACACCAAACGCAAACCTTAAAAAAAGAACTGTCTAGGGCATAAATTTTGACGAAAGTCCTAAAACTGTGGGTAGCGACACCGTGCCGTATCCTGTTGCAGTTCGGACCCGTACCTTTCTTGCCCTTTAAAAAACCGCTGCTGAAGCGAGTGCTTTAAAGGGAATGTAATGTTTGCGTGCAAAATTTTTCCGTACATTTGTTTTCTTACCAATACACCGCCTGAGCGTTTTCAACCACAAATCGACCATCCGTAAACTTTTTTTCATCTGAGCATTAACATGTTGCATGCTTGTTGCCCACTGTTGCGTCAAGTGCCGTCTCTACAAATACAGCTCGCATCAGTGAACGTCACCCCGGACAACGTGCTCCGAGAGGACACGTGCACTCCACTGTCCCGATGGAGCCGACAAGTCAGTGCCCACGACAGTGCGTGAACTACCCCGCGCTATTCGCCGAAGTGGTGGCATCAGTCAATACCGCCACGCACGCAGGCTCGGGAAAACACCAGCCCCAGTCCCCCCCCCCACACACACACAGAAACCGCACCACGTCGCTCCGGATCACAGGGTGCAAACGGCTCCGGCAATCGGCGGCGAAGACGACTCAACCGACCGGCGGTGGGTTCGGGTCGCAGCGGACGACCAGGATTGCACTCAGCATCACGCACACCGTGCCGAGTGTTTGGGCGCACTAAGCAACTCGGATGGTAGCCGTGTCGCGAGTGTTTCGCGCATGCGCGTTTTTTTCGCGAGCTTCGCGAGTGTTTCACGTTTTTTCGAAGCCTGCCTTAGTGACAATCTTTCGGGGGCTGACCAGATCTATTGCCGTTTTGCGTGAAGTCATATTATGCTGGTTTTCGACGGTGCTCATTGCATCGGCAACATTTATCAGTAAACGTAACACCAAAGTGGATAAAACATCGAACAGTACCATTTATGACCTTCTGACGCAAACAATGACCAGTTCAGAAAACATTTAAGATCTTGCGTTCTGATACAGTAATGCCTTGCAAGAAAATGCAGGGGGTCCACGAACCAAGCCTCGATTGAAAACCAGGTTCTCAGTAAACGCTGCCAAAACTTTTTACATGCTCCGACCACCCCGACCACGAAGTTTTTGTTCTGTGACGTCGCGTGCCGTCTTCGGTGACCGGGACCGTTGTTAACGCACGTCACGTGTCAGTCCTCTTAGCCAATCAGATGCGCTGTTGTGGCTCCGCCAGTCAGAAGTATGAAAGCCGCTTATGACAGTTGTCTGATCAAATCCGGCTACCGGAACTGCGTTTATAAGCTTACCAGCATTACGTGCGAGGCTACCATGTGCTTCCTTAGTGCGGTTTGTAGCAAGGTTGCATTTCCGTTTATTTCTATTGAAAAATCGGCCTTGCCTCCCAGTGATGTTTTGACGCACTAAGGCAACTTCGTAAGTGACCAGGGTAATTTCCGAACGCGGCCCAGATGCAGGCACGTAGCCAGGATTGTCCTGGGGGGAGCAAAGGTCAAATTTTGCCATATGACGCTGGCAGATGACGAAATCTGTTGGAAAAAACAGCAGTGTTATGTAACTGACATCATATTTCACCCCAAGGAATACATGTGATATTTGCTTTTACAGCATATATATGATCACTTTCGTATTCGTGCGAAATCGCTTTATATCTGGTGCAGACCACTTGGTTCACGGGGAAGAGGTATGGCCCCCATGCCCCTTGGTTGCTTCCCTGCCCAGATGTGTCAGAGAACGCCAGGCAATCAAATGCGACCGGGAATGAACCGACCAACAATGGGAAGGAAACAGCGTCGTCCATGAGATGTTTGAGGATGTCAGCCAATCAGATTTGTAGGAAAACCAGCGCACATGTCACGGCAAGAATGGTTTCGCGTTTTCTGAAGGGACTCGGGACATTTTTCGAGAGGTCTTCTTCTAGCAGACCTAACGAGCTAAATCAGACCTGAAGCCAACGCACAGTGCTCATACAACGCATGACTCATAGTTAAAATATGTTGTAAAAACGAGTCCCTCTGCAGGTCGCCGCACGTCTCCGCCGCTCGCGGGCCACAGCAACGGGTCGAACCACTTCCTGTTTACCGCGCGGCAACGCTTCCCCACCCCGGAGCGGCCGCCCTCCGCCCACCGGCCTGGCCGCCCCGCCTGGGGTGCTTTGTAGGTCCCCTCCACCTCTTTACGCTAATCAATACCGAGCACCGGTAAGCGCCCCCTGGCGGGGCCGCCGTGTCGGTGGCGCCGAGGCCCGGACCGACGCGACGGAGTCGGCGGGGAGCTCTGCCGGCTGAACGACAGCACAGCGTCGTCCGTCCCACCGACCGGGGGGGGACGGAGCTTCACCGATGACCGGGCCTCGAATCCCCGCCGCCGTGGAGCCGAGGAAGGTGGCGACGAGGGAAGGGAGCGACGGGAAGGGAGACGACGAGGGAAGGGAGACGACGAGGGAAGGGAGACGACGAGGGAAGGGAGACGACGAGGGAAGGGAGGACGACGAGGGAAGGGAGACGACGAGGGAAGGGGGGAAGGGAGACGACGAGGGAGACGAGGAAGGGAGACGACGAGGGAAGGGAGACGACGAGGGAAGGGAGACGACGAGGGAAGGGAGACGACGAGGGAAGGGAGACGACGAGGGAAGGGAGACGACGAGGGAAGGGAGACGACGAGGGAAGGGAGACGACGAGGGAAGGGAGACGACGAGGGAAGGGAGACGACGAGGGAAGGGAGACGACGAGGGAAGGGAGACGACGAGGGAAGGGAGACGACGAGGGAAGGGAGACGACACTGGAGGAGGTGTCGGAGAGAGACAACTATGGCGTGAAGAGTGGCAAACGCGAGCATGTCGATCTAAGGGAACAAAACGCGCCTTCTTGTCCGGCTGCGTGCACTGATGATGACCGATGCGCTGGTCTTAAAATCACCATCAGAATCCGCCACCATCGACGATGAAACTGCGCACTAACACGGGAACAACAAGAATGGTCACGAAACGCAAAGAGATCACAAAACGGGGGGTTTAAACACATCTGTCAGCGATCCATGATGACTCGACGAGACATTGGCGAAAACACTGACAGGACGGCCAGGGCAGACGGGGTGACAGCCTGACGACGTACTTCAGGTGCTCCACGCGGTCAGAAGCGGAACCGAGGAACTCGCCGTGCCCGGGACGCACGTGCACGTGAGAAGACAGAAGAAGACAGGAGCATTCGGGTTCCGTTCCCGCCATCAGCTTCAGTCACGTGACTTGGCGACACAGTCGCGTCACAGACAGAGCAATACAAACGATGTTGATTTCTAAATTGAAAACCACAGGCGGCTCACAACATGTGTCGTCTGAATCACTAATTCACCACATATCACTATTCACACTGGCGTCTGAACCACCCCAATGGTATTGGATGACCGACAGAAATGATAACGCCCGGGCGATAAATCAATCCGAGTCTCAAAATGAGCATTGCACGTAAAATGCGCTCCCAAGTTCCCGACACTCGTCGCAGCATTGACTGGAATTAAGTCAGTGACGTCATACTAGGGCATTGCATGGTCCGAAAGCAATCCAGCTGTTCCATCAGACGGTGTAATGTGTAGAACCGTTTTCTTCCTTTTTTTTAGTAGAAGACCTGCGGTCCGAATTTCAAGATGCACGCAACTGAAAGAGCAAAATGCGACGCCTTTAGAGGAGAACACGCCAGCGAAGTTTATGTGTGGTAACCATGGCAACTGAACATTAACAAAATGACGTCTTCCACAAAATGGAAAGCAAATAAAACCTGCTATAATTCAATTTCTTCGAGATTATTTGCTGTTATCGTTTTCTTCCGACAACATGCCACGTATTCAGCGACTGCGCACTGATCTGTTTGCCTGCCGTCATACTCGCCATTGTTACGGCTTGAATTATGCAGTCATTAATCAGTCTTTTATTGATTCATACCGTCACCCCTGCTGGCTCCCTGCCTTTTGCCACCCGTACCTGGCTGTGCGTGATGCATAAGAAAACACATTAATCGCCGTTAAGCTTGACGTGAAAAACAACCAGGGGATTGACTCAGCTTTGCACTGAAATCAGAACTCCCTCCCGCAAACGGCGTCGAGTGGAAAAATCAAAATTCGGCTGAATCCACATATCAGAGGAGGAAAATTCATTCGATTAATACATCGCTCGACGGTGACAAAACCATTCGACGATGCAGAAGGCATCGATCGAAATCATAATTCAGCCCTGACGTCGTTGCTGCTCCGTGTTTCTCACAAAGCTATTTAAACTACCTCTTCCTTCCTTATGGAGAAGGAACATTCTTCTGCTCCTGCACCCTTTTCCACCGTCTGTTTTAACTGCCTCTTATTTTCTTTTCAGTCCGAAGCATTCTTTTCCTCCAGCCCGGCGTTTTTTTTTTGTCGCGTGCTGTCTATCTCCGTTCGACCCACTCGACCGGCCCAGCGCCTGGTGACCCACTCCCGTCTCTCTGCCCTGACCTCGCCGTCGTCACGCGCGTCCTCGTGTCTCCGCCGTCGACGGCCTGGTCTGGGTGCCGGACCGCCCGCCGGTGGTGGATGGGGGGGGGGGATCATCAGCCACCAGACAGAGACCAGGCCTGACGGCCCCGCCGGCGGTGGGGGGATCATCAGCCACCAGAGACCAGGCCTGACGGCCCCGCCGGCGGTGGGGGGATCATCAGCCATCAGACAGCGACCAGGCCTGACGGCCCCGCCGGCGGTGGGGGATCATCAGCCACCAGCGACCAGGCCTGACGGCCCCGCCGGCGGTGGGGGGATCATCAGCCACCAGCGACCAGGCCTGACGGCCCCTCCGGCAGTGGGGGGATCATCAGCCACCAGCGACCAGGCCTGACGGCCCCTCCGGCGGTGGGGGGGATCATCAGCCACCAGCGACCAGGCCTGACGGCCCCGCCGGCGGTGGGGGGATCATCAGCCACCAGCGACCAGGCCTGACGGCCCCGCCGGCGGTGGGGGATCATCAGCCACCAGCGACCAGGCCTGACGGCCCCTCCGGCGGTGGGGGGATCATCAGCCACCAGCGACCAGGCCTGACGGCCCCGCCGGCGGTGGGGGATCATCAGCCACCAGCGACCAGGCCTGACGGCCCCGCCGGTGGCGGGAAAACAGACACGGCGCGCCTCAGAGCCGGGAGACGTCCCGTCGCCGTGGTCATCGGCGACCAGTCGCGGCGTTGCTGCGCCGCGGAGTCGTGATCGCCTCGGGGCGAATCAGAGCCGCCCGCTCCGGCCGAGAGCGAGGCCAGGCGGGGCCCGGGCGCTGCACGGCGGCGGCTGCTGATGGCCAGTCGCTCCACAGCGAGCCGGGGCCACGAACGACCCGAGGTCACTGCTGCACTTGTCGGATCGCGCCTTGCATCATCACGCTTGCATGAGGCGCCGGATATTGGTGAACAGCGCTGATGCGACGGTTCGCGCTGGAAACGCGAGCGGCACCGGGCGATCGGGTAAGCTGCTGGAAGAGACTGGCAGCAAACAACTGGCTGATTCCAGGTAGTTCACAGTCACACCAACGAACGTTACCATGGGAACGGAAAGTAAATTGTCCTGGACTGTTAGACCGATTACAGCGGTGCGGCTTACGAAAAGTCTAGTAATGCCGCACCAAGCCTGAACCAGCGTCACGGACAGAAAACACTCGAAGAAAAACAGCAACGAGGAAAACCGGAAACTGTGAGGACTGTGGTTATTTCGTACTTTAAAATATCATGACATGGAAGCCTCCGTTATTTAATACAACTAATGCACACTGTACGAAGATACTCAAGTGCAGCAGCTGCGGTGGGAGAACTGGACGTGGCAAAAAAATATTCCCAGTGGCTGTGGACACTCATCAGTATAGGTCGCAATAGGTCGCAATAGAGCCTCTGGTCCCGAACAGAAAAAACGACCCCCAGCTGACCAATAAGGCAGCCTCCCGATTCCTCAAGAGCAGTTCCTTCCTGACCAACAGGGCATTCCCTGATCACCGCAGAAATGCTCCCTGCTGACCAGCAGGACACCCCGATCCCTGCAGGGCGGCCCCAGCTCCCTGCAGGGCGGCGCCGGCGACCGGCCGGCCGGACCTGCCGTGCGGCCGCGGTGGCGTGTCGTCGCCGCCTTCAGCGGCGTCATTAGCCCCGTCCAGAGTCAACAGACCGCTCGGCCGCCGCTCAGCGCCGCCGCGGCCAGTGTCGGCGCGTGAGCCGGCCCTCGGCGGGACTTTGTCTCGGATTCGACCCGCGGCCGCCGCCATTCAGCCGGCGCGCCGCTTTCGCCACGGCCGCCGCCGGAGACAAGACGGCGATTCGGCGGACGAAGGCTGCCGCCGCGCCGAATTCGCCGCGCCGCCGGGCGGAAACAAGGCGCGGAATTCGGCCGACAAAGGCGCGGCGGTCGCGAGTGCACAGCCGCCGCCGGCCGCGGGCCATCCATCGCTGGTGTCACGGCGCGTGGCGAGCGTGACACGGGTGACGTCATGCGTGACGCGGCGATCGACCGGACGCAGCTGGACGTCTCTGTCGGAGGAGCGAGCTGGCCCCTTGCGACAACAGCAAACCGCCCGGCGGACCGGACAGTCTGCTGACAGTGCCCAGCCCTCCAAAATAGCGCCATTCACTCTGAAAATTGGTCGCGGGTGTTAAGCCGCGTCCTGGCTCCGCTTCATATGCAAGAGAGTTTTCTGTTTCTTTCATTTGTTTTTTTTTTAAAGAATTTATGCGCCATGTCCATACTGAAATTTCAATGATATTTTCCGTAAGCTGGCGGGGTCACCCATTGCCACATTTCTGAGGAACTGATTCTCCGTTATTCATTACGCTCTACAGCTTCTTGAAGCACGGACGGATCCAAGATTTCTCCAAAGGGGGCAATGATCAGTGCGGCCCCCTTCCGGCGCCCCCTCTCCAACTTGTTTGTTCATACGAAAAAAGCGCGGATACGTGTGGGTCCAGGGGAAACATTTAATATAATTCTGCGTTTTTTGCTATATTTAGTCGCCAAAAGAAATAAAGCACGCCACCCCCGCGGCCCCTATTAGGCCGGGGGGGAGGACGAGGCGATCGCCCCAATTGCCTCCTTGGATTCGTCCCTGTCTGAAGCCCTCACAGACCCCACAGGCCCCACTCACGACACTCCTAGCTCCGCAACTGGCAGAGAACATAACGGAACACATCTGGACATGGCCAGGTGAATGGCGTCCGGAAGGATAAGTCTTGGCTGACTGCAAGACTGACTGACTGACTGACTGGATAAAAACTGCAAGCTGGCGCTTCCCGCAGACTTGTCCAAATTCGTGTTCATCTTCCATGGGGCTCATGCTTGTTGGTGATCTAAAAATCGACTAAACCAGCACGTGCGTGCTGAACAGAAATGCGGACGTGTCCCTGTATGTGGTCTGGCTCGCTCGCACGTGGTGGTGATCTGAAAATAAACTAAAAGAAGCAGGCTATTCTGGACGGTCTGCGCGCTAAGCATTTTAGCTCACGTGTCCGGATTATTTTGGAAATCGGACACCTCGCCAGCCTGTTTGGGAAAGCTGAAACGACTTGCCGCATGGCTGAGCAGATTCAACAAACGCAGGAACAAATGACACCAGTTGCATTTACGAAACCATTAGGAATTTCCATAATCAGAAGTACCATTTTGCCTGTTTTTTTTCCGACCAATGCCCAGCCCACATGACAACGAAACTCCTGTTCCATGTCGCAACGAAGTATAACCCTGATCTGAGAATGCTGTTATCGGTTTGACACCACTGTCACGCTACAGGCCGGGTTCCAATGAAAGTTTCAGCCCCGCAGTTTGCAGCGGCACGGGGGAGGGGGTCACAGCCCCCCCCTTGAGGGCCAATCGATGGGTGGACCGGGCCGGCCAATCGATAGGGTGCTGTGGCACCATCGGCCGCTGTCCGGCCCGCTGACGCTGCGGCCGTCACAGAGGCGTCACGTGACGGGTGTACATGGGTCCGGGACGGTGTGATACCTCCCAGCTACCGGGGCTGGCGAGGAGTCCAAACGAAATAGCACTTCGACATTGTTTTCGGTCGTCTGGAAACAGCTAACCCAGATGGCAAAGATAGGAGCATTGCACAGTTCAAAAGGCCGTGATATGGAGCACGGGGCCCGACACCTGTCGACGAAATTCGTCGGCGCAGAATTCCTACCGCAAGTGTATAGCTTTCCACGTGCAAATCCTCGCGAGCGGTCCAGTCTTCAGCACAGGTTCCAGCAAGTTTCTCCGCAACGTTAATGGCAAACTTCCTCGGTCACCGGGCAAGGTGAGCACGCGCAAACACGTGTACATCGTATAATGTCGAAACAAACGCATGAAACTCTTTCCTGGCCGATGAGCGGCTTGGTGTCCCTACCGTGCTCTGCCACTGCTGACCTCGGAATGCAGAGGGCTTGTCACAACGTGTCTTCAAACCTGTTCGCAGCAGGTGGAATACCGTTCCTAAATGCAACAAAGCCGATGCAGATATGAGGGATGTGGAACTGGGCTTCCTAAAATCCATGGCCTTTCTAGAAGGTTTCAAGTGCACAAGTTTTGGGGAGAATTAGTAGCTCGGAAAAGAAGGGAAACGTCCTAAACACACGGAAAAAACCTACGCAACTCAATCCACTCTCTCCCGACCTCCGTCCTAATCATCACACGGAAATATGACGTGTGTGGCGATGACGCATCATGCCGACTGCTCTTCCTTGGCGCGGACACGGCCAGTCGTCTCCTCACGCCTCGTGCGAACCAGGCGGACAGTGATGTCCGGATGCGGACAGTGATCACACGCCGACCCGCGGGAGAGAAAACAACAGCCCCACCGACGGGGACGCCTCACCTCACTTAACCGACGGGAGCAACGGGGACGCCTCACCTCACTTAACCGACGGGAACGACGGAGAGGCCTCACCTCACCCCACCGACGGGGATGAGCTCGGAAGGGTCGGAGCATGCGAGTCACGCACCTGGCACGCTGAACGTCAGCGGGTAGTTGGAGTCGCTGTCCGCCGCCTTCACGCGGTAGATGGTGGTGCCCGCCGGCGTGTCGGAAGGCACCAGCACCAGCGCCATGTTGGAGTCCACGAAGAAGTACGGCACGTTCGCCGCCGCCTGGGACGCCAGCAGCGACGACACGAGCAGGAGCGGCCACGGCGACGACGGGGCACGCATGGTGGGCGCTTAGTTCGCGTCCCTTGCGCGGATATCTCGTGGGTTTACTGCAGTGTCAACTGTGGGCCACGCGCTAGTGCCTCGGGAAATGCGGAATCGTGCGGGGAAGTTAATGATCACTGATCACCGAGGCAAATATCACGTCCTCGCACCGCTCCACCACGCGAAGACGACCAAGCACATGCTGAAGCACAGTGTCACCTCTCAGACAAACCACACGTTCACAGGACTCTTGGGTGGCTTCTTCACCGCCTGCCGGCTCCCGAAGCGGGCAACATTCTTCAGCGCCGCGGCACCCCGCGCCGGGCCGCCCCTCGCACCTCAGCCAACCAACTGAGCCTCCCCACTCGAGCGGCGCTGCCCCCATTGGCGCGCCGCCTCCGGGCAACCGGTCACAACACCGCCCCGGGCCGCAGTCACGTGACCCGTCCCCGGCGGCGGCGGCGGGCGACTGTGAGGGCTGTTTGCACGACGGCGCTGGCGGCGGCGGCGAAAAACGCAGCTGGTGTTTGGATGACGAGAACTGCGAACGGAAGGAAAAATGCGCGTGTAACTGAGGCATTCTGTTGGCTGGTCATGCCGTTCTCAGTCTTGCGCGTAATGCGAGGTGCCTTTCATATTTGTATGAACAGCGTGGGATTTTTGCGACAGCCTGGGCTTTGGGGAACGGTGATGCAGGGTTGGGCCCTTGGCGACCGAATGGTGCATCGAAAAGAATCCCCCACCCGGTCGGGTAAACATGCTTCGTCACCTGAGACCAAACACTGGGATTGCTGATGATTGCTGATGAGAGGGCTTAACGTACAATGACGTTGCTTGAAAGTCTAAACAAAATGTCGCCCTCGTTAATCCAGAACATACAGAATAAGCGTTATACACTGAGCATTGGGAACAACTTTTATTCCCAGTTTAGTTCCAAGCGTTTACAGCAGATGCCCGGAATTCTGATGAAAGCAGAACCCCGTCCCTCTCACAACAGAAGTTATATCATACGCAGCAAGATCCTTCCAGGGCTTCTCATCTTCAGAGACAGCCACACTCAAGTGGCGCGGGAGTCGAAAACGACCGTTTAGTCGGTCGAAGTCAGGACAGAGACTGTAGGGGTCTAACTGTGGATATCAGTTAAACAGTCGACCCTCCCGCACCCGTTCGAAAACTGCAGCGACACTAGAAACCGCAGTAAGTAATCCCAAACGCGGGAAGCAAATCGTGACAGTTCTCTTCTTTGCTACATGGTCCTCAGTTTCTGGACTGCAATGTGCAGAGGGAGCGTTTGAGCTAAATCTGCAGCAGTAGTTCCACCGAAAGCAATGGCGCGACCTGACGTTGACCACTCCCTCATGCGACCAGAGACAGAGGCGGACTTGGTTGTTGAACCGGGGCTACCGCCTGACCCGCTGGGTTGTTTGGCTCGCCGGCGGCTTGTTTGGTTCTCTCCTTCGCCGAGTGCCCTGGCAGTACGGTACGGTACAGTATGGATGGAATTCCTGACAGCCGACTGATGTTTGTGTTGTTCACTGATGTGACTCAACACGAGAACAGTGGCATATATCGCAGGACATCTGCGATAGACTACAAGGGTCTGGCCTGACGGGTTTTCATGATCGTCGTGTTCACTCATGCTAGAACAATTCAGTGCACATGATGTTACCTATGCGTGTCTAAGTCTTCGAATTTACACGTGCCTTATGTAGAGCGGTTGATACCCGAGAGACATTCAGAGCGAAAACCATCCACGAGTGTCATACTTGTTATGTATGTGCCCTTGGATTTAAAGCTTCAAGGCTCAACATACAGGTTTGAGCAAGCTTAGAAACTAAGAATCAGCGATGATCCTGGTCATATCTGATATCATATGTGCAAATCTCCTCTTCGAAAATGACTTTTGTTGAACATCTTCTTCAATGATGATGTGTAGAAAACGTTTCCGATACGATGTATCCGTTTGGTTTTAGTATGGCTTATTGTGCATTTCATTTTGACCAATAGGTACACGTCATGGCAGCTCAAGCGCATATGTTATATGCTGTTTCAAGCAGGACAAAGGCCTTAGTCAATGCACGAAACCACAGGTAACCGAGAAGATAATAATGGAATGAGAACAACTTTGTATGCACCCTTCCCTATAATTCATTTTGAATTACATTTATGGGCGCATGACGCTGAAGTCACGAATCCCCTCCAACAGCCCGCTAAGAAATGCACGTAAGATCCCTTACTTGTTCTAAAATAATCGGCAGTTAAGTGGCGAGAGTCATCAAACAATGTAAAGAACTGAACATCACTAGCGGAAACTCAGGAAGAAAAAATCGTACTTTACAGTCATATCAGTTCTTTACGTATCAAAGCATGCCTGGTTTAGGCTATAAGCGGTTCTCCTACGATCCGTTTTCGACGCTCGATTTGTTGCGTCAGTTTTTGGAGAACTCCGCGTCACAAAACGCTTAACGTCAACCGCAACTCACCTTATCAGGCGAGTTCTTCGCAATAACGCTTCAAGGATCCTGAGGTAATATGGTGGCTTTGTGAGAGGACGTCAGAGGAAATTCTGTTGTGCAGATCATTCGATGTATTTAACGATTGCAAATATGACTGCGATGTCTGCTGAATAGTGACGGCGAAAGTCGTTGAGACTGAGAAGCCAGGTCTGAGTGATGTCGTTCTCTAAAATATTATGCGAGCGTGGCGGGAAATTTCACATCGGGGATCGTTCGTATAGTTGTCACTGTACCAGAGATCCTTCATGGGCACTTATCCTTCATAGATGCTGCCACAGCTATGCGCTGTAGCATCAATATTTCCGTGGCAATGTTGTCACATCGATGCTACTTAAGGAACGTTTCTGGTGCTCCAGCAATCCTGGAAGATGAAAGCTTTCATAGCGTCGCTCTGTACCCAGCCATCGCCTCGCTGAAGACGGACAATTTCCCGGAGCAAAAGGGAAGCAGTCGTTAGACTGCAGTTCTGCGGCAGAACTGTGACAGTGAGTCAAGGCATTGCGAAGCCATTTTTGCAAGGTCCATCTGCACCCAGGCAAACACTGTCTCATCGGCGAACAGTGTCATGTTGATTCAAACAATAATTTACTTCCCCTATATTATCTTCTCATTACCATTTGCCTTACTACTTTCTCCCTTTGGCTCGAATGCACCATCAGACTGACTCCAGGGACACCATTCTGGTCACCAGTCTGCAGCCTGCAAGGCCAAGCAGAATACTGTGAGCAGAATTTCCAGCTCGAAGCGAACTTGTGTCCGTTGAATTCGTTCGTCCCACGGGCGGTGGCCAGCAATGTGAACATAACGCCGGCGCACCTTCGAGGCCATAGTGGTCTCAACCACAAGAGGCAAACAAGAATCAGCAGCAGAGCTTACAGGGAGCGTGATGCGTCCCTTCGCGACGCGCACCGCGGCCTTTTTGCTGGGCGTTTCATCTAAGCCGGCGAGAGGGCTCACGTGGGGGCGTCAAGGCGTTCCCTCCCAACGAGCGTTGTATCCTCGCTATTGAGTCTACTAAGCGTTACCGAACGTACCCTGCCGACTTTTCAGGGACCGAGAGATGGGTTGATGTCGCGTTGACCTCCGGAAAAAAAGGAGGCCAATACTCAATGACAGGGACGCTCTCCTGGTGTCACATGGGCGCGTTTCGAACGACAGGGTGTCAGTACCTCATCGCAGAGGCACCTTCTTAGTGTCACAGGGACGCCTTTTGAACGGCAGAGGTACATATACATATCAACATAAAGATGTCTTTTCAATGTCAACGTGATGGTTTTTCAAAAATATGTCACCATGACTAATCATTGCTGCCCCGCCGTTTGAAAGGAATACCATCAAAAAAGCACTCTTACAATGTTATGCCATGAAAAGGGCGCATCTGTGTCCTCCGTGTCTTGTTTCCGTCACACAACCCTGTATTTACCCGCCCCGACTGGGGGGGGGGCAGTTGACCGCCCCCGAGGTTTTTCTGGGATTGCGACAGAACAAACAAACACAGAGCCACAAAACATTGTGTACCTTTTGCTTCATCATCTTTACATATTCTGTCAAATTTTTGACCTCAGGGCAGGTCAGGTGCCTGAGCTAGGTCAGGTCAAACGGACCTATGTCCAAAAAAATTTATCGCCCTGTAACTTTTTCACAAAACAAGACATCTCAATAGTACTTTCAGGGATTAGTCATCGTGATAGATGCAACAAATTTGCTATCTCAGATCTTTCGGAATTTTCGAGGTCATTGACCTAAGGTGAAGTCCATTTTTAAGACATGTCGTCGTTTTTCGGAAATTGACAAAATAATTCATAACATTTTTAGTGTAGAGTGAAGCAGACATCTAGTTGCCGTCATTGGCCAAAGTATCAGTGACTTCCAGCCATTGACCTGAGATCAGGTCACGAACAACTGTCGGGAGCCAAAATGTATCACCGTCAAAATCAGCGATGAATTACTCAGAATGGGTAGAAAATGGCAGACCTAGCTTGCACAGACGTAAGTTAACCAGAAACTTGAAAAAATTAAAAAATAACATATTTTGGGAATAAACAGGCTCTCGGGAATAAAGCTCCGCCAGTTGTGTAGACTGATAACTAATTATTTTTTTCCAAAATTTAAACATGAAAAACCATCACAAGAACCACTAAGGTCAATAAAATTTACATGGATAGTATGTAAATTAAAATTTACATATTACCCATCATCAATTACACCAATAACGTTTACGTGGATTTTTTCGCGAAAATAAAGGAGCGCTAAATTTAGTTCCCGTCAGTTTGTTACTGCATACGGCAGCGGAGCACGCCTTTAGCTGGCGCGAGAATTGCCGTGTCTTCAGCTTAACGTTTCGGCGTATATATTGAACAAATCTGGGAAATTAGACGTGTATCGGCATCCGCGGACCTTTACTTGTGCGCTGGTGCCTTTACCTATACGTTATTAGTCACAGCCCTTCAGATTCAGGCCGTTTCTCGGTCTGATGCAGTCGGCTATGAGAAAACATATATGGGACGTTAATTGCTTACATATTATCTAAAACCAAAAATGAGACCAATTTCGAGCTCTACTCGTCACAAGCTCTCCAACGGTGTGCTTATTTTTATCATGCGACCAACCGTTCGTGAGGGGGGCGGCCAACTCCCCCCAAGTCGCGCATGATTGTAACCGACCGACGGTCGTGCGCGGGTTAACAACTTTGTTTTGCCCTAAGAACGGGACGCGCATGAGCTGAGTATGCCCTTATTCCTTGTGTCACAAGAGTTTATATAAGCGTGCCCAAGCGTTATCAAAAGGGTGCACGACGTCATGTGTGCGCTCTTTAACGATACAGTGCCTCTGTATCCACGGACAAGATCTGACCATATGCGGCTTTTATGCTGTTACCCGCCTTCGGTGGCTAGGGGTTTTGCGTTTGGTGCCCGTACTCGCCTTCGGCTAGTAAGAGCCGTAGCCCCTTCCCCCCCCCCCCGTGGGTCCTTGCCTGGCCCTGGCACGAACAAAAGAAGTCTGCAGTCGCCACACCCTGAGTCCAGGCAGCCTTACCTAGCGGCTTGCTGACTCGATAAGGGTCCGTGCAAAACTCGCCAATGTGTGTCGTACGGCTTCGCTGTCTGAACAGTGGTCATGCTATTTCACGACTAAAGAAGAAAGAAGGCGTATGAGACGTTGGTTTCTCTTCGTGGCGCAGATCTGCAACGGGCGCGCGGTGTTCCTTCTCAGTTTTGGAAGAAGTCAGCAGTCAGATGAGCGATGATCAAGCGGTGAGCTAGCGAAAGTGGCCTGTTCACATGTTTTTGCGGCTATGTTCAGGTAAACCTAGAGAGCATCGCCATGAGTCAGACTTATTTTGCCAGCCGCTGTTATTGCCATGCTCATCACAGCACCCGTTTTTCAGCTCTGTTATGCAACTGGATGACTCAGATAACCCAAAATAGAGTCTACGACGAGCAGATATCCAAATGTCTGTCCGTCTGTCATAATGCCATAACAGCATCTACCGTGTGGCACAGAAACTAACACTGTTTTTAAGCTCGCCAGGTGGCAGTGTGTAGGCATTGGCATGCAGATGAGGAAGAACGAATGAACGAATGAACGGCCAATGAAAACTTGTTGACGAAACAGGTGCAGAATTAGAAGAGTGAGGAAGAAGCCATGCTCCAATTTCCAACTTTCAGCAAATGAAACAATCCGCCAGATCGTGATCGTGGGACTCATTATCACAACCGGGTCTTGGATTATGTGTGCACATCCGATGAAAGTCAGTTTCCATGTTTCCACACAAGTCATGCGCCGAAATGTCCATCGGCGAAAGGGAAAACGGCCTGCCTAGTCTAAGCGCGTTAGAGCAGAGGCCTACCAACTAAACACCGCAGCTGCGGGCGTTTTTCTCCACCAGGCGCTCACTGCGAGGGAGGCAGGTTGTCAAATGGCTCTTGGTAATCTCAGAAGACGTAACCCCGAATATCGCACATTTTAAATCGAAATTACATTGGATTTAAGTTGCATCTTGTTTACCTGCAGGTCGAACATTGCCGACATCCTGAGACCAAAACGCATGGAAAGGAACGCATAGGATATCAATGCACGCCTGACGGATAAAGGGTGACCCAGGCCAGCCTTGTCCCGCGGATTGCGAGGTTCATTATATGCTAATTTTGTGCACGCTATTATGGCGCACAAAGACCGAGGAACATTTTGGAATCCATGAAATGCCTTTAAATAGTCCTGTTTGGATCAGAAATATTGACATTGTCGCCACAAATGATTTTACGGTGCACATTGACGATGCATTTGAAAACCGGCATTGCATGACCTTGGGTGAGGTAAAGGTAATAAAGCGTAGGTAAAGGTGAAGGTAGTGCACTAACATCTCACGACATTCAAGTAAATAATGTTCACTGTAGGTCATCTTGCACAACCAGCAGATTGATAAAAAGCATCCAAATTCGGAAAACGACGAAATCGTACATACCGCCTTTAGGACGACATAACAACATGACTGTGGACAACCCTGAGAAGCACGTGCTCTCCACAATATGCAAAACTGCTGTAACGAGGGGCACTAAAAATTAGGGCATCTGGCGTGGGGACACATGATCCCTTGACAGTGCCCTGCGGGCTTGGTATGCTACTGATGTTCCCGATAAAAGTTTTCTGATCTGAGGGAAATAAATAAGCTTTCGTCATGCATGTGTTGCTCCCCCTTCCATCCGTGTCCGTGCTGGTTACTTGTCTTTTTGCGTATTTTGGTCTCAGGAAATTTGTAATGTCCGATTTGGACGTAAAAATCAAACAGCCAGGCCGGGATAATTCTGATCTTTGACGCTGTCTGCGATCTAAAACATACTTTTGACGCAAAATATGCAGAATTCGGGGTCATATTATCTAAAGGAACTACACAAAACTGCCCTCACACCACGCGCAGCAAGAACCGAATGGCGAAATATCCATACATCTGCGATGTTTTGTTGGTAGGCCTCTGCTTTCCCGCGCTTAGACATGGCAGGCCATTTTCCCTTTTGCCAGTAAACATCGATGCACATGCTTAGTTGCGTGGAGACTTCGTTTGGATGTGGGTATTATCAGGGTTTTGATATTGAGCCTGACGATCAGGATCTGGCGGATTGCTTCGTTTGCCGAAAATTTGAAATTGGTGGGCGGCTTCTTGCTCACCCTTCTAATTCTACATCTATTTTGTGAACACGTTTTCGTTGGCCTGCCATCGTTCGTTCGAAAACAGTCATCCGTACAAGAATCCCTGCAAACACTGCCACCTGGCGGGCGTGACGAAAACGTTAGTTTCCACGCCACATGCTAGATGGAGACGGACAGACATACTAGATGTCTGCTCGTTGTAGAAACTCTATCTTGGGTCATCTGGGTGATCCGGTTGTTTAGCAGGGCTAACAAAAACTGGTGCTTGGATGAGCATTACAATAAAAGCAGCTAGAAAAATAAGTCCGACTAATGGCGGTGCTGTCCTGGCTTAGTTGCACGTAATCAGGTAGGAAAACGAACTTCACCAAACGTACGAACAGGCCATTTCTGGTAGGTTACTTGATCATCGCTCATCTGACTGTTTACTGCTTTCACACCTGAGCAGGGACATCGCACGCCGCTTCTGGATTTGTATCACGAAGTGAAGCCAATGTCTATCACGCCTTTTTTGTCCTGTAGTCCTGAAACAGCAAAAACACGAAACAGCGAAGCCGTATTACACAACTTGGCGAGTTGTGTCACACGAATAACTCTTATCGAGTCAGCAAGCCGCTAGGCAAGGCTGCCTGGACTCAGGGCGACTGCAGACATCTTTTGTTTGTGCCTGGGCCAGGCTCGGATCCATGGGAGGGTGACGAGGCGACCCCCTCCCCCTTGGCGTTTTGACGCCCTTACCCGTTTAAGGCGACTACAGGTGCCAAATGCGGATTCCTTGGCCACCTAAGGGAGGTAAGAACATGAAAGCCATTCACGTACAGATCTTTTCCTTGGATACAGAGGCACCCTATCATTAAAGAGCGAACATGTGACATCGTGCACACATCGCGCACTCGTGAGGTAGGACATGAGCGCCCCTGTATGAAAAAGAAGCTGCTGCAGCGTAGAGAAATAAAGCCATAATGCAGCCCATGCTCACTTCGTCCTTAATCCGGCCCTGGCTGAGGTGGGGGTGGGGTGTTGAGAGTCCCCCTGAAGTTTTCTAAATATTGCGAGAGAACGAATGAAACGCAGCGCCACGAAATTCTGTTTATCTCATACTTGATCCTGCTTACATCCCACGTCAAAGTTTTGATGTCAGGTTCAGTCAAATTTTTGACCCAGGGCAGGTCACATGAGCCGATGTCCAAAAAGTCTAGCTTTTCGCGACTTTGTAAAAAAACAAGATATTAACAAGCCCCCAACGGAGGGAGATGACCGTTCCCCCCCACTAAGGTTTTTCTGGGATTGCAAGAAGAGACACGAAACTTTGTGTACCTTTTCCTTCGTCCATTTTACACCTTGTGTCAAAGTTTTGACCTCAGGTCAGATAAGGTGCTTGATTTAGGTCGGGCCGAACAGACCTATGTCCAAAAAACTTAAGCGCCCTGTAACTTTTTTGGAAAACAAGATATCACAAAAATACTTTCAGGGATTAGTGATCTTGATAGATGCAACAAAGCTGCTGTCTCAGATTTTTTCGGAATTTTCTGGGTCATTGACCTAAGGTCAAGCCCATTTTTAAGACATGTCGTTTTTTCGGAAATTGAACGGAATATTTCATAGCATTTTTAGAGCGGAGTAAAACAGACATCTAGTTACCGTCATTGGGCAAAGTATCAATGACTTCCAGCCATTGACCTGAGGTCAGGTCACGAAGAACTGTAGTGAGCCAAAATGTACCACCGTCAAAATCAGCGATGAATTACTCAGAATGGGTAGAAAATGGCAAAACTGGCTTGCACAGACGTGAGTAATACCAGGAACCTCAAAAAGTTTGAAAAAATGGCATATTTTGGAAATAAACAGACTCTTGCGAATAAAGCTCCTTCAATTTTGTAGATTGGTAACAAATGAATCCTTGCAAAATCAAGCATGAAAAACCATCAGAAGAACCACTAAGATCAATAAAATTTACATGGATAGGTTTTTTCGCAAAAATAAAGGAACGCTAAAATTAGTTGCCGTTAATTTCTTACTGCGCACGACTGCGGCGGACGCCGACAGCGGACGCGAAAATTGCTCTGTCTTATCTTTATATATATATATATATATATATATATATATATATATATATAAGTTATCTGGAACCAAAAATTTAGACCAGTTTCGAGCTCTACTCGTCACAAGCTCTCCAACATTATGCTTATTTTTATCATGCAACCAACCGTTTGTGAGTCAGAGGGGGGTTGCCAACTGCCCCCCCAGTCGGGCATGATCGTAACCGACGGACGGTCGGGCGCGGGTTAAACCAAAACTTTTTAGTATTAGATATAAAGAGACGTAATAAAACTGTTATTTCATTTGTTTCAGAAATTTTCAGGCCATTGGCCAAAGGTCAAGCCCATTTTTAACACGGCACCATGGTGTTTTTTGTTCGTGATAGGGGTTCAGTCAGTCATCGTATCGAAAACTTTTGAATTTCATGTTTTTCGTGAATTTCAAAACATTTCGAAAATCATGTTTTATCGAAAACATGATTTTGTCCTCCGTGAGGAGGCATTTAGTAACAAAACATTAGGAAGTTTTTTTTAGTTTGCTGGGGTCGAAGAAAAACATGATCTCGCTTTTCATGCAGTTCCTTACATTGCGGCTAACTAGGGGAGACCGGGGTCAAATGTTACATTTTTTACCTTTTCGATCCTGGAACAAAAATATTTCGGGTTCGGGAACATTTTCCCGGGTTTTTGCAACCCCTGATATTTTGCCTTTGTAGCGGATATGGAAAGATCCCGAAATAACGACTTTAAGGTATCGGAATTACTGTTCCAAAAAGTCACTTCAGCTGTTACAATTAACCCCAGGTACGGGGTAAATTGTAACAGCACCTAGGGTCAAATGTAACATGTCAGCGAATGGTGTAGTGATGTAGTGAAAGCCACTTTTGTCGAAAACAGCCTTTATTGAACAACATTGTCTCTTACATCTTGAGCCTTTCCTGGAATAAAATCACAGCCCCAATACAAAAAAATACGATTTCGCAACGGCGTAAAACTCAAGTACTCTAGCAGCTTTTCCTGAATTAGATAACAGCTCTACCTTTCTCAGGCCAAGAACCAACGCGTCATCAAAAGCAGAAGACGTCTTCATTATCACTGCTGCTTTCCCTGCGTGCTGTCTTCCGAGCCCTCTTCCCACCGGCCTTCGTCTTCTTCTCTTCATGCTTGTCCTTGTCAAGATTGAGCTTCTTCGAAGCTTGTTTGCAATCCTTTCGGCTATCTTTTAGCTCTTTCGCTCTCTTTTCTAGAGTGTCAGTCAGAATTGCGGCCTTTCGCTTTCGACCCGCGCGGCCATTTTTTCTTGGACCTGCCATGGGTAGCGGCCGAATCGCTTCAGGGGTGAGCTGCTTCGAGGCGATCCCCGATAGACGAGACTGTTCGATCCCCGATGGGCCAGACTTGTCGATCCCCAATGTATCAGCTTCTGCAGAAATGATGCATGATATATATCATCCATGATGCATGGATATAATAATGTATTTTCAATGTAGCATTCAGAGAAAGACACATTAAACTATACACAATTGTCCCATACTTCCCCTGGAAATATCCAGATGAAGCCAAACTAGAATTATTTAATCAATAAAATAATCAATAAATAAAATAATAAAATGTCTTCATAAATCCGCTGTGAAGGTGAAACATCTGCGGTAAGACCACAGTGACTAGCCGCCAAGAATGCAACCACGTATTAAAATTAAAAATGACAAAACAGTACCTAAAAGATGAATCAGGTACTGGTGACAATAATACCATAAGTATGATTTTTGAATGATATTGATAATGAATTTGGGAACAAAATTGCATGTTGATTAATTGGACGGGGCATGTTTCCATAGCCTCCGCCCCAGTGGTTACATATATGCCAAGTGCATTGATATTTTACATAAATGTAGGTTTAATGGTCTGGCCATAGGGATCAATTGTAACACTGTTACATTTGATCCCAGCAAAAATGTTACAATTGTCCCCTTCACGCCACGCCATCTTTGAGACAAAAATAACGCAAAACAAGGTGGCGTGGGCGGCAACAGATGCCCTCATTTTTTGACCAGGTACCCCCACCCACCCCACACAAACTCTGAAAGCCGTGTCTAGTAAGATACGTGAATGAGCTGATCATATTAAAAAATAAACAAAGTTACAATACGCTCTAAAAAACACAATTGTGAACAGCACAATCGATTCACCCGCCGCGCCGGCCTGAAACCCCGTGAGGAAAAGGAACAGCTTACTGCGCATGTCCAGTAGTGCCTCCAGCGTCATCCACCTGTAAGCTTCGAAGTAAACGCTTCTGTTACAATTGCCCCGTGTTACATTTGACCCCGGTCTCCCCTATGACGTTTTTTAACCCGTCCCCAACTGGGGGTGGCAGTTGACTGCCCCCCCCCTGAGGTTTTTCTGGGATTGCGAGAGAACGAACAGAGTCACGAAACTTTGTGTACCTTTTGCGTCATTAATTTTACATCTCGTTTCAAAATTTTGACCTCAGGTCAGGTCAGGCGCCTGACCTAGGTCAGGTCAAACAGACCTATGTCCAACAAAGTTTAGCGCCCTGTAACATTTTCGCAAAACAAGATATCTCAATGATACTTTCAGGGATTAGTGATCGTGATAGGTGCAACAAATCTGACATTCAGATTTTTCGGAATTTACCGGGTCATCGACCTAAGCTCAAGACCATTTTTAAGACATGTCGTCGTTTTTTCGGAAATTGACGGAACATTTTTAGTGTGTAGTGAAGCAGACATCTAGTTACCGTCATTGGGCAAAGTATCAATGACTTTCAACCATTGACCTGAGGTCAGGGCACGAATAACTGTAGTGAGCCAAAATGTAGCACCGTCAAAATCGGCGATGTATTACTCAGAATGGGTAGAAAATGGCAGAACTAGCTTGCACAGACATCAGGAATACGAGAAACCTCAAAAAGTTTCAAAAATACCATATTTTGGAAATAAACAAACTCTCGCAAATAAAGCTACACCAGTTGTGAAGATTGGTAACTAATGAACTTTTCCCAAATTTAAGCATGAAAAACCGTCACAAGAACCACTAAGATCAATAAAATTGACACAGATAGGCTTTTTTCGCAAAAATAAAGGAACGCCGAAATAAGTTCCCGTCAATTTGTTAGTGCATATGGCAGCGGCGCACGCCTACAGCTGGCGCTAGAATTGGTGTGTCTTTAACTCAACGTTTCAGCGTATATATTGAACAAATCTGGGGAATTAGACGTGTATCGGCATCCGCGGACCTTTACTTGTGCGCTGGTGCCTTTACCTATGCCTCATTAGTCACAGCCTTGAGATTCAGGCCATTTCTCAGTCTCATGCAGTCGGCTATGAGAAAACATATATAGGGCGTACATTGCTTACATATAATCTAAAACTAAAAATGAGACCAGTTTCGAGTTCTGCTTGTCATAAGCTTTCCAACGGTATGCTTATTTTTTATCGTGCGACCAATCGTTCGTGAAGTTAAGGGGGGGTGGCCAACTGCCCCTCCCCAGTCGCGCATGTTCGAAAGCGACCGACGGTCGTGCGCGGGTTAATACATGGGGTCCGGAGCAAGGGAGGGAGAAAAGACATGTCCCCAACTTCTGATGAGGGGACAGTGCCTCCAACCTTTTGGTGATGCCTGCCAGCACGGCCAGCTCCGAGAGAATTTTCTGTGATCTGATGCACCTGAAAACCTGTTTGCGTAGCACCACTGGCCAGTACCACTGAACTCCCTGGCTGTGGTCCGTGGCGTAGCCAGTATTCGATATACGAGAGGAAGACTCAGATTTAACCCCATGCCCCTCAACTAACCCAAAATTATGAAAGTGTCACAAACTTTGTCCATTTTATTTTCATGGACCCCTACAAAATGTCCGAAAACTGTAACAAAAGACAGTTTGCATGCCGTTCCTCGTCAGGAACGAAAGTGTTTTTAGTCCGTTTGATACCCGGTATTGCTGCCGTTGTGCGAGGACCGCTGAGAAGTTCGTCAGGTGCAGTTATTCGCCTGAAAAGTGCGATCTCTATTAACTGCTATCAATGTAAATGGTTCGTCGTCATCGTTTGAATTACAGTCGGTCGAGATAAAAAGGACCGAGACGCCGCGCTCTCCCCAAGAATACTGAAACTGAATAATGGCACGGGCGTTAACCTAATATCATTGGCTGAAAATAGCTTCCGTCCTCCCCAAAAGCTCTGCACAGGAAAAAGTATTGTTCATGTCAGCTCGATTTGCGAAGGGCGGGTTCATGTTGACCGTTGAACAGAGTCCCGTACAGCCCCAATGTGGGCAGCTATCTAGGCCTCTTCTGGGCTGCCCACGCCGGACCCAACGACTTTTGCTGCAAGTTCTTCGCCTGGTTCACGAGGGGCTAGCCACATGGATCCCAGATGGGCCGATGGCTGGGCCCCGTATGGGTCCTATGCAGGTGAGTGAAATCGGGGGAGCACGGTGGGGTGAAAAACAGTTGTTTTTGTTGTCGTTACGACTGTTGTGTGTTCACACGTATGCGTGTTTTGTGAACTGACAAGACTGAGGTAATGAGGGAGGTTTTTAGATTGGTTATGCTTACATTTAGTCCTTGCTTGTTGTTGTCGTTCTCTGATGACGTCTGCCGTCTTGTTCCTCTGAGTCAGTCGCAGGACACCAGGTACAATTTTTGTTTGGTCCCATTTCCCCCTCAGTAAGTCCCAGCTCTCCGCCTGAAGCTCGACGTCTTCCGAATTTGTTTTTTTTTGGAAGGGGAGACAACCATTTCTATTTGGTGTAAAGGAGGGAAAAGTCGCTGCACGTCGTTCGTCGTCGCTCATCTTGCTGAGCGACCAAAAGGCCAGCAACTCACAAAAAGACGTTCGAAAACGGCGTAACTTTTCTACGTGTTGAATGTCAGCGGAGTGCGTATCATGCCAAAGGCGCTAGAGTGCCAACAGTGCTAAGTGCTATGACTGGTTTTTGTTGAAAGTCCATTACCCTCGCAGAAGAAGAAAATGCACTCCCATAGAATTAGAACTGGTCACTCGAACAAGTGGTACAGAGCTAACAAGCGGTGTGCAACGCTCCGATTTACAACTGTCACAGCGTTCAGGACAAAAATGAATTTGTGAACGCATATCAAATTCATGCGAAGCACAGGTGAAAGCTGTATGCTCCATGCAGAGCCGTAGCTTTGATGTTGGGTAACGTCATAAACTCGAACCAAAACGTCATACCTGAGCATGCAGTGCAAAGCCTTTGTCAGCTGTTGGCAAGTTGCTATCGCAGGTTCCTTTCTGTTCATGCCGTCAAGCAGAGATGATGCTATATGTTGCTTCGCCAGATCTCGCTCGCCAAGCCAAGAGTCAGGAGCTTCAGCATCCGCTTCGCTTCTGTCACACCTAAGGCTGATCCTGGCAGGGGTGTGTTTAGGATTTTGTCAACGATAGGGCAAGGATAAACCGCCTCAAAACCGGAAATTCTGTTAAATTCGGCAACTTTGTTTCGAGTTCCGCAGATGTGTGCCTCTTTTCATTTTTGATGCGCACAGACACGTCACACGTTCGGTTCAAAAGGGGAGTGTGACCGCGGTGTTCGGACAAGGCGGCAAAACGTACAAATGAATGACTTTTTGGGCGAAAGCCGGATGGCGAATGCTGAAGGGCGACACGTAAAAATGGCGCCACGTTAAAATGGCGACTGGCCAAATGGTTCGCCCTCGCGTTCTTCGCCATTTGTCCGTTAGTCGTTTTAGCATGTTGCCATTTCTACATGTCGCCATTTAGCATTCGCTATCTAGCATTCGCCATTTTTGCATTTCGCCATTTTACCCTAGCACCGTGACCACAACCCCCTTCCCTGCCCTTCTTCCGCCCCTAGCTCCAGGCCGCAGTAGTGCCTACGCACCCACGATGGCAACACAATAACACGATGGCAACACGTGAACGCCTGGGGCGCTGGACGACGCTCGCGTGCTGGAAGCCATCAGGGCCGTGTTGCGCCACCTTTGCACATGCGGGGGTAGAGCGGGTACAGGTCCCGTGCGTGCGAGCGGTTCGGAGCAGGCCTGGTCGCTGCTGGGAATAGGCAGCGCGAGCTGCGGCGGCGACGACCGCGGACCGTTCGGCCCGCTGGTGGCGGGTCCGCAGAGGTGATACTGGGAGACCCAAGAATGCTTTGCTTCCTGAGCTTGAGAAGGGAAACTAGCGCGCCAGCCGTGATCTTGATATCATAAGTGAGCTGCTTTAACCAGCATCACGGGCGCAGCCTTTTCAATATTATTCAACATAAAAACGAAACGTTGATCGCAATTCTTCTCATGCGTTGTCATAGGCTTCTGGTGCTAAATTTACCGTTCGCTCTTTGAATGTTGCAGTTTGGTGTATAACCGAACTGGGTCACATGGGCATCGCAGGGCACTCGTGACCGTCACTTCGGTTGGAAAGTACCAAGAAAATATGGAGATGCTCGTGCATTTCCGTTTACAATATGGCTTCCCATTTCCTAGAACGTCAGAAATGGATCTAAGCTCCTGATGAGACGTAAAGGCCCATTTGTTTGCTCAGATACTCGATGGTTTTGCAGCTTGCTACAGCTTCAGCAGCAAGAGTCATTCTTCATTAGCCTATTCCATTGACCATCTGACATCCCCACCCAAATGCCCAGCATGCCACCTGGCGTTGGCCCTTGGCGGACTTTCTGTAGACAGCGCAGACAAGAAAGGCAGGCACCCTCCGTATTCCAACATGCCAGCCTGGATTTTGTCCAGCTGGCCCAGTGTGTCGTGTGTCGCTGTCTGTTAACTCGCCGTCAAAGCTTCAGCGCATTGTCAGCCGGCCTCTACTAATGATTCCACGCCAACCGCTCCGTAATTGTCTCAGACCATTAACACGCTCACTGCGAAAGGACAGTGATGCTGCAGTTCATGCAACAATTTTTTTCCGAATGTTTTAATTGAGTGAAAAAATATATTTGTCAAGAGCTGACGGAAAAGGTATGATCCATTGCTCTCCTTAAAACATTGTGGATAACCAAATCTCAATTCACGCGTCCGCAACGGAAAAGGCTTCCAGGAATGTGCAAAGAAGATTCGTGCAATGTCCAGACCCGAGTGGGAATCAGCTGTTCCTACGGGAATGGTACTCCCCAACTGCTCGCCACACAGGCGCGCATGAAACGAAGGGTCTCAACAACTGGTGGTGCAATATCAGGTCGGGTCATATCAGGTTATGTCGGGGAAAATTTGCCAAGTCTAACTCGAGACAGGCGAATGATATCCGCATGCCACGCGACAAGGAAGGCACTTGGTGTATATCGAAGGAACCGAACAGCAAAGAAAGGTGTTTTCCACGTTTTTATTACACCAGTTTTCAGCCGGTTAACCTGAACTGACTGCAACGAACTGTTCTTAACCCTATTCCCGGAGGGCTAGACGGTATGGTCGATTCCCGGCAGGGGGGGCGGATTCGGCCCCCCCCCTGAGGTCTCGAGAACTACTTGTCCGATTTCATCGCAACAAACGGCAATCGATTTTCCGTGAGGTGAACTACATTTTTATAAAAAGAAATTTTCAAAATTTTGAAATTTGTGGATACAGGGGGGCAAAAATGTCAAAATGAGGGGTACTTTTGGACTTCTTATAACTCCGTTATTTATGGACCGATTTCAATGAAACTGGCATCAATCGAGAGATTATGGATAGGGCTTTTACCATGGGTGCACAAATCTGAAAATTTGAGAAAATCCATGGGCGTTCACAGGGTTTCAAAAATAGGAGGATTAGTTTTCTAACAACTGAATGAACAAAAAAGGCAAAAACACTTTTTTGACTTCTGCTAGTCATGTTATGCTAAAGAAGTAAAAATCGCATTACAATGTTTGTATAATGTTAGCATAGGCGGTGCCAGGGGCATGAAAAAGGGGGAACTGTCATGGTCACACGTTCTTCAAACCAACTGGTGACCTTTGACCTTAAATGACCTACAGTGACCTTGGGGTCACTTGGAATGATCTCGTGTGCATTTAAAATTATCTGTAAACGTCTTCAATTATTTGAATTCGCTCTATTTTAAAAATTTCATTTTATGGCTATTGCGATATAGGGTACGCGCACTGACATTTTAGGTCATAGCTCCGTGACCTGACATGATATCAAGCTGAAACTTGGTACACAAGTAGAGTACACTCTTCTACGTCACATGTATTCCGGGTTTGGCATTTGAAAAAACGGCGCCAAAATAATTAAAAAACAAACAAATTTTGACTTTTGACCTTGACCTGACCTTGTAAAGTGACCTCAGATAAACAGAATTTTGTATGCACATTGCCCAATTATTTAGCTATAAATCCATTTAAAGTTTTTAGTTCTATCTTAAAAACTCTGTTTTTGGCAGACATTTTCCTTTTACCCTCAACATGGCCAGAAATGGCCTGAGGTGCCTCCCAAAAACGTTGCGTGGCTCCGCTCCTGAGCACAGTAGAATTTTGAAATTTTATCACAGCGCGTAGAAAGAATAGCTAGGAAAAGTGACCAACTTTCCTGAAGCTGCGTTAAAAAGCCTGGAATTGGTAAACAAAAAACCCGAGGGGGGATTCAGCCCCCCTGCCGGGAATAGGGCTAAGCCACTAAACTTCGGCATAAGAGCCTTTCATGTTTAATTAAAGAAAAAGCGCAGTCTTTCTGCCTTGCCGACTCCGTGTGTTGGCGTTGCTCTGAGACTCGTGAGGTGCGCGAGCTAAGAAATAATTGGGCTTGCGATTGTTGTTCCTAGACCACATGTGGCATCGCCAACGCAATTCTGCAACAAAGCAGCAGCAGGGTTCGTGTCTGCTAAAAGTGCATGCGGCACAATGGAGGACCTGATACCGGTGGTTCTAGGAAATCGCGTGAAAACGATAAATGCTTGGGTGATTTGTCACACTGGCGAAGGCCACTCAAACGTTGGCGGTCGGGTCCCGACAGAGACCCTCGTTACATTTTTTTAGGCGTCGTTACATTGATCGTCTGGGTGGTGTCCGATATCCTAGCGGTCCCTGGTTGCGCCTGAGTTGAGCCGGCGTGACGCGGACCTGCAGACAGCTGCTGCTGTGACGCCGGACGTGGTCAGCGTGACGCCGACCTATTGACAGCCGCTGCTGTTGCTGCGGGCCTGCAGCTGGCCAGCGTGACGCGCAACCCTGTCATCTGGCTCGGTGCATCCCACCGAGCTTATCTGGATGTGTCGTTTCTGCGGAGTGGCGGCGTTCTCGTGCCCGACTGCCTGCGAGCATCGATCCTCAGGGCGAGTCTGCGTCAATCGCGGCGCACTGCTCCAGTCTCCCTAGTCAGACGACGGTATGGGAAGCACAGAAGACGGTATGAAAGACGCGAGGGACGGTACGGGAGGAGCAGAGAAGGTTACGGGAGGCAAGGAACACAGGTCCACTTGTGACGTTTCAACTCAAAAGACTTCAGGCGACTCCAAGGTGACAAAATCTGGCCTTGGGCTTATTTCGTGCGTTAAAAAACGGTTTCGATAACTGAAGTTGATTGTATTTTTCAATGTCATGTTGATGTCCGACGCGATATAGGTAGAAGCGGCTTTCATGCATGTGTTCTCGACTCGCTTTCGTCACGTGTTTTCGAGTGTGAAGTACTACCAGCGACGCAGCCCAGACGATGAGGTCTTGAAAGGGGACTCCTCTCCCCAAAAACAGTGTTCTTCAAGGAGCTGGACTACTTCATTTTACGATCTACGATCCTTACAATAAAAAAACTTGTCGCTTAGCAGGCCGAAATAACTGTAAAATTGGCAATAACCCAAATAAGCAATGACGCAAATTTTGGACTTTGCCTCTTCCTCCGAGCAACGGCCAAATTTGCATGATCCCATTTGTGAAAGCGGACTTTGTCACAATATATGCGAAGTTGGATTTCACCGACAAAGTGTCGTAAGATTCTGCTATACTATGCACTAGACTTTACAGTTCTCTCCAAATCGGGCTGATAATCGTTTCGCACCGGTCTGTTTTGTTCAAAGACTGAGCTTCAAAAATGCTTCCACACGCAAAAAGAATTCACGATTTCCTTGTCCTTCCAAAAATCTAAAGACCCATCTTTTGCTTCACCACAATATTTAAGCTCACAAATTACGATTGCTGTGGGGCACTGGGTATAGGCAGTACCCCACAATGGAATGACTGTGAGATTCTGGCACCCCACGGTGGCGTCGCCCATGGGTAAAGAATATGCGCGCAGACATTGTAGGTTATAGCTCCGTAACTTGACCTGATATCGGCCTGAAATCTTAAATACAAGTGGAGACCACTGTTCTAAGTCATACATGTATTTTGCGTTTGGGTTCGAAAACTAGTGCCAAAAACTGTACATAAAACTGAATTATGACTTTTGGCCTATGATTGCTTGAGTATGACGCGTTTTTTTTCAACCCGCGCACAACCGTCGGTCGGTTTCAAACACGCGCGACTGGGGGGGGCAGTTGGCCGCCCCCCTCTAACTCACGAACGGTTGGTCGCATGATAAAAAATAAGCATACCGTTAGAAAGCTTGTGACGAGTAGAGCTCGAAACTGGTCTCATTTTTAGTTTTAGATAATGTAAGCAATTTACGCCCTATATATGTTTTCTTATAGCCGACTGCATGAAACTGGAGAAATGGCCTGAATCTCAAGGGCTGTGACTAATAACGCATAGGCAGAGGCATCAGCGCACAAGTAAAGGTCTGCGGATGCTGATACACGTCTAATTTCCCAGATTTCTTCAATATATACGCCAAAACGTTGAGTTCAAGACACACCAATTCTCGCGCCAGCTGTAGGCGTGCGCCGCTGCCGTGTGCAGTAACAAATTGACGGGAACTAATTTAAGCCTTTCTTTATTTTCGCCAAAAAGACGTTCTATGTAAATTTTATTGATCTTAGTGGTTCTTGTGATGTTTTTTCATACTTAAATTTTGGAAAAATTCATTAGTTACCAATCTACACAATTGGCGGAGCATTATTCGCAAGAGCCTGTTTATTTCCAAAATGTTATTTTTCCAAACTTTTTGAGGTTTTATTTTATTACTGGTATTATTATATTATTATTATTATTATTATTATTTAATACTGGTATTACTTACGTCTGCGCAAGCTAGTTGTATCATTTTCTACCCATTCTGAGTAATTCATCGCTGATTTTGACGGTGGTACATTTTGGCTTACTACAGTTATTCGTGACCTGACCTCAGGTCAATGGCTGGAACTCATTGATACTTTGCCGAATGACGGTAAGTAGATGTCTGCTACACTCCACACTAAAAATGTTTTGAAATATTCCGTCAATTTGCTAAAAAAACGACGAAATGTGTTTAAAATCGGCTTGACCTTAGGTCAATGACCCGGGAAATTCCGAAAAATCTGAGATATCAAATTTGTTGCATCTACTACGGTCACTACCCCCTGAAAGTTTTATTGAGATATATTGTTTTGCGAAAAAGTTACAGGGCGCTAAGCGTTTTTGGACATAGGTCTGTTCGACTTGACCTAGGTCAGAAACCTGACCGGACCTGAGGTCAACATTTTGACACGAGGTGTAAAATTGACGCAGCAAGAGGTACACGAAGTTTCGTGACTCTGAGTTGCTTCGTTCTCTCGCAGTCCCAAAAAAACTCAGGGGGACGGGTTAATGCTCGCGACTGCAAAATTATGAACTACAAAGGACGCGATAGGAAACCGACAGAAGCCTGTAAAAAACATTATCGTAGCGCTGTTCTTTGGAAAGGATGTATCTGAATATGTCCGACACAGCAGCATCCCAGCCGCGTGATTATGGTTGCTGACGCCACGAAATAAGCCATCAACCGCATGCCGGCCAAGCAATCTCCGCCTTCCAACCAGTGGACGGGTGAAAAGGCATTTCACTGCTCTGCGCGAGACAGCGCAACATGTGCCGAGTTTTGAAGCCTTGTCACTAGGCGCACCGCCCAGGTGTTGCGTTGCCGGCACCTCCAGTTTCTACGCAACGTCAGTAAGCCGGACAATTACAGCGCCGGGAACGCCGCAGAACGACGCCCACGGCTCTCGACCGCGGGTCGTGCCTGGCCGCCGTCAGGCCGGCAGCAATAAATCCTCTACAGCTCCGATGACTGGGCAACAGGCAAGACGAACGAGCTGCCGTCAGCACGGATGGCAGCCACCAGGGCCGCAGCCGCGCGGCACGCGCTCATGTCACACCTCTGTGCCGAGCAACGATAGGTCGGGAACGCGGCATCGTTTGTGACGCGGCGGTTGCTCGTTTTGTTTGCACTTCGGCTGATTCCCGGACGTAACCACGGCTCTCAGGCGGGGGTTTTGAGAGCAGGGATCCCATCCAGACTGCAGTCAGCCCTCTGATGGGTTGCCTGCACTCGGTTTGCAGATAGGTTCTTCATCAGCCAGCCACATGTGTACGGTCTCCTTGATTCTACGTGTCTACCAATGAGGTTCACTAGCAGCTGTAGTAGCCTGTAGTATTATAGTGCCGCTCTGTAGTATTCGTCCCTAGCCGGGTTATGAAGTCCGGCTAATCAGACGTGTTCTGCTATCCTGGAGCTGTCGGCCTCACCTCTGATAGTCGCCCTTCTGTGGTCTTCCGTTCCCAACGAGTACCGACGTCCGTTCTCTCCCCCGCAGGATTTACCACCACTGCATAGTACGTCCTAGGCGCGCTTCGCGATTTGGTGATATGGTCTCCACGGTCGGACACTGGTCAACAACGTGCGCATGGTTGGCAGAAGATCGTTCTGGTTTCGTAGCGCATTCAGATCCGAGCGTTGACCCTGAGAAACCTTAAATTGTGAGGGGCTTCTAACAGCCTCTGAATTCGACAGTAACTCAAACACTGATCCGTCAGAGGGCCTCTCAAACCGGAAGCTCCCGACTTGGGAAGGCTCCGCGGGAGGACAGGTCCCTGGCACGTGCAGCCACCATACCTGCATCTTACTAGTTACAGTCATAATTTTTTTGGAGGCTGAGTACCTCTCAGGAACAGTATTAACCGCCGAGTTCCGAAACTATTCGTACATTCAACTAGCACAGGCTCTTTCCAAGGTCAAGGAGAAACAAACTGACCATCAGTTTACGGAAACCAATCAGACGGCAGATTTCCCGCTTTACTATGCACTAAGACTGAGGTCTTCACAACCAGGGGTTGTAATCTAGATCCAGACCACAGCCAGAGATGCATCGACTAGTTTTCGCATGATTTCTCACAAACATCTTCAACATCACCTTCCAGAAGGCTTCTTAACAATGTCGCGAGTGCCCAGTCTCCTGGAATCGCTGGTGGCGCTTGTTGTTATGGCTACATTACATACTGTTATGGTATGGAATGGTACAGCATGAGGTACGTCTAGGACTTGTTGCTTTCCTCTGAACACGCGCATTGGAAGGGGGTTTTGCGCTAGCGCGCACCGGAAGGGGAGTCAAAAAGCCCCCTCTGATCTCGGCAACAGAAACAGCTAGGGACATGAAATTTTGTGGACAGGGTAGGGCTATAACAATTTACATTATTGACGATTTTTATGGCCCTAGATCAATATTTTTAAGGCCAAATAGGGTGGAAATTCAACTTTGGACACTTTCTCGGCCTGTGCAGGCCATTTTGTACAACTTTTCAAACGAAACGGGAAAAGGGTGTTTGTTTGGCCGTTAAAACGTAGAATACGGCAACTTCCATCGATCTGACGTCTCCACTAAGGAATTCGGGTCGAGGTCATGTCAGGTCATTGACCCATGATGTCATTTTTTCGTCTTTGCAGATCAAATTTCGAGCAACATGGGAAGCCTGACTGTAAACAAGGGCGCAACACGTATGTTTCGCCGTATTTTCAGTGAGAGTAGCCAACATTGGTACATTTGGTCACTTCCAGCGTTTATATTTATAGATGTATAAGTATATATGTATATGCGTGTGAGTATCAATATGCCAGACGTCTTTTTAGTAGGGTCTTTGAATGCATATTTCATACAAATCGAGATACTGCAAAGCAAATCTGGACTAGATTACAGAATAGTTCCCTTGACCTTTGATGACGTTGACCTCAAATGGCCCTGATATATATGTAAGCGTATCCATGTGCACACACGTGTTTTTATTCGGGTCTTTGAATGCTTGAAAGATCCCCCTTCCACTGCGCTTGTTAATATGGTATGGCGCTATAGTATGGTATAGTATATATATGGCGTAGTATTGGCTAGGGCTATGGGAACGTTGCCTGCTTCTTGCTATGGTAAAGCATGGTCTGGATATATGATATCTTTTGCCAGAGCTCATCCGCCCTCTATGACCGATGTCTTAGTTTTCGCATTCCTTTACTTCCGCATCATCCCGCCCAATCCAGCAACATTTCGGTTAACGTCTCAACCATTCCAAGCCCTCTTCGTTACCATTCCTGTCAATAAAATAGACTTTTTGTTTTCGTTCCTCCATTCATGCATACTTCTAACGTCTCAGCATTTCACATTCCACGAGCAAAATGGGCCAGTCCATTTTTTTTGTTTCGAATCCCCTGCCACGCCAACCCATAGCTGTCTGAAGTTCTTTACCTTGCAGGCCTATTCCCACATCGGTCTGAATATCCAGTCCCCGTTCACACTCCCCACTTATCCCATCGCCACCGCCGTCTATCTCATCCATTTTTCCTCCACGAAATCCCATTTTCTTTTTTCTGCATGCCCGCGACGCCTTCCTGTCCAGTCCCTCTTCTCCCACGGCGCCCTACTGCTCCCCTGCCCTGCTTTTCATCGTCGGTCTATTCCTGTCCTTCGCTCAGAAACGTAGGCTATGGGAAGCTAGCACGCTTCATCCCTAGGCTTCGAGCATGAAGTTTACATGGTGGCCAATGGCCTCGAAGAGTCGCTCTGTGCGTTTCTGAAACTTGGTGCGCCTAAATATTTTGCGGGCCGTCAGGTAAAAGCTACAGAAGTCTTGCCTCTTGCTCTCCCGTTGCTGCGCGTCTGTAAAGAACCCAGCGGCCCACATCTCTGCCTGCTTCGCGCCTAAGCGCCTTCAGCCGCTGCCATCCGCTGGTGTCCGCGGATGTTTCGACGCGGCGGCGGCGGCGGCGTCAGCGGCTGCGACGGACCAATGGGGCCACGTCGTCAGGGGCCACGCTCAAACACGGCCGGCCCCAACCCCGGTACCGAAGGCCGCTTCCTTAGCTCGGCCGCCGGCGTCCGACCATGTCCGTCCGCCTGCTGCTGCTGGTCGTCCTGCCGGCCGTCCTGCTGGCGGCGACGGACGGCCGCCTGATGCGCGTGCGGTCGGCGCCGGGCGCCCAGGTGCTGCTCGGCACCACGACGGCCGGCAGCGCTCTCCAGTGCGCCGCACGCTGCCTGCACCGCGCCGGCTGCCGCGACGTCGTGCTCGACGGCGCCCAGTGCCGCCTGCTCGGCTGCGAGTCCGACTGGGTCGGCTTCGGCGACGCCTGCTTCCGCGTGGAGACGGCGAAGCGGGACTGGTGGCAGGCGGTGGCGCAGTGCCCGGAGCTCCGGGCCGGCGCCACGCTCGCCTCCATCCACTCGTCGGAGGAGAACGACTTCGTCGTGTCGCAGATGGCCGGCGCCGACAATCACGCCTACATCGGCCTCATGCACGAGGCCGGCCACGCGGACGGAGAGTTCCGCTGGCTCGACGGTACTCCGGTCACCTTCACGACGTGGGCCCCGGGTGAGCCGGACAATGACGCATCCAGGGAGCTGACGGTTTCCATGTTCGGCCCATACAAAGCCTGGTACGATAATTACACAGGTCAAGAGAAGGCTTTCGTTTGCAAATACGTGGACTGAACCCAGCGAGCAGTGCTCGCATTTACATACGCGCAGATATTAGCATATTTTACTCGAGTTGTCGTACGACGGTGTCCGTTGGAAGTGGATCACGGACAATGGACGCCTTATGCCAGGAAACTAAAGAGCTGCACACCACGCACCGGCCGGTCCTTGAGCGCTGCGGAGACGACGCTGGAGCGCGAACGTCACCGCGTCGACATCTTGCTCGACATGCGACGTGTCAGCGCGCCGGACGGGACGCTTTCGAACTCGACTCCTCAAAGCGTCCTCGCGGAGCGTTGTCACCTGAAAGAGCTCTGTCCCGCCAGTGAGCAATAAAGACCACAGACCTGTTGCTAGTTTGCATGATCCTGACATGTAGAGCTACGAGATCGGGGCGGGACAGCGGAGCCGGAGTCACGAATAGCAGCTCGACGCGAGTGCCGGGAGTTAGGCGAGTCATAGTCACGCTCGTGCTTAGACCGACGCGTGCCACTCGATAGCCCTCTTCTTTCCAAAGCCTCTCCGCGACGCAGAGTCGACCTGACGTTAAACTGCATTGCGTCACTCGTAACAATCTTGAGAATACATCGTGGTGATATCTGTCCAGTGCTTTAACAGGCCAGCAAGGCACCATGGGGATGCACGCTTTTGACGTAACTTCGACAGGCGACCAGGGGCTGAGGTGTTGGTGCATGGGAACGGATGGCCACGCATATCTGGGTGACGTATTTCAACTGTTGATCGCGGGCGGGCGGAGGGGCCAAACGTAGGACTGTTGAAGTAACATGGTCGGACAGCGAGGGTGGGGGTGGAGAAACGCAGTTTAGCCCGATGATAGGGATTTCACTTTTGACCGTGCCAGATTTCCCATTCGCCTGTTCTATACACTTCCCCATCGATTCGCCTAGACACGAGACGTGCAAACCAACGAGGGATTGATTCCGTATACAACAGGTTGATGGAATGTGAATCATGCTTCCCGTTCTGGGCTCCATGTTCGCGATCTATTCCCATTAAAGGTCTGGAAATTACATGCACTTCGGTGCTGCTCCGTGCTGACTTTGCAAAGTGCAGACAGAAGCATCACACTGAATATGTTGGAAAAACTGGACTGAACTTGCCTGATTATGCATAAACCTACAGTCCTTCAAGCTGATGATACGCCATCTACCTAGCAGCCAAACGTATCACTTGGAAATTCAGGAGATGAGGAAAATCATGTCAGTGGACGCGTCGCACACAGTTAACAGTAAGGCCTTTGAAAACATCAATAACCATGTCTTGCAGTTGAAAGACAATTTTTGATAGATTTTACAATTTTAATGATGGAACTTATGACGGAACCAAATCCGAGTGATGTAGAAGCGTCAAACAGAAAAGAATCTAAACTAGAGATGCAAACTGTCATCTCGCCCAAACCACGGATTTAACCGGTCTTGACCAAGGGGACATTCCTTGCTTCCATACACATGAAATATGAACTGTTTTTACAGTGAAAAAGCAGAGTTTGCCATCAGCAAACAAATTACAAGTATGTTTGCAGAGTAGTGGGCAAAAAAAACAGCAAAGTGGAATGGGCCATAGCTCCACCACTAACATCAGGGATGCGTTACTGCCTTAATCTTTCTTGCAGTTCTGGACTTCTCGCACAAATTCTGTTTCAGATGCAATTAAATGCTGTAAAAGAGAGACGACGGTACCGGTGCTAACATATTGCATCTTTACGCAAGGAAACAAGCGGAAACCTTCTGTCGCCAATGATTATTCCTCTTTCTTATTTTTATTTTGTTATTTTCTGGTTTGTTGGAGGAGGGAAGTGCGTTAGGCCACGTGAGGTCGAGAGGGCACGAGACCAACCTCGCTCAGGGCGATTTCCGGCAGCTCGGCGCTTAGCTGGCCAGAAGTCAGCTGTGGACCGTTGCTTCTCACCTCAAGATGCAGAGCCAATGAAGACCCGAGGTCACGACTGTATTGACCGCTGTACCAGACAGACGCATGCCTCTCCTGCCGCTTACGAACACACCAGGCTCTGGCGACCTCCAGTCTCCAGAGCCTGCTGAGGCCCTACAAAAGGAGAAACGGCCGCAGGTGCCACGGGTCGGGCAGTGAGGTGCGAATCCTTTCGTACTCGGCCCGGACTTCGGGGTCGGTCCAGTGACGCAGCGTCTCCCGGTGCCAGAGGGCTGCCATGCGCTGCGCTGTGTGCTTGTCGGCGATCTCCAGGCGCTGCAGGCGCGAGGCCAGGCCAGGCCGAGGGAAACCGGCCAGCGCCGCTCGCCAGGCCTCCTAGTACGTTTCCAGCGGACGACGCGCACTTCTTTTCTTCCAGGCCTCAGCTTTCCTCTGCAGCGTTTCGCGACAGTCGTGGACGCTCCTGCTGAGGACTTCAATGAGCAGCCGCGTGTCCGTCACTAGCTGGGCCAGGCCGCGAACGCTGAGCGGGTCGTCCGGAAGCGTGGCCGGTGGATCCTGCTGCCACCAGGCGCGCACCGCTTCCGGCTGGAAGAAGATCTGCTTCACGTCCTCGGCGGTGAGCAGCGCCACAGCGACGCCGCATCCAGCTGAAGGCGTGCTCACCGCGCCGCTCTAGCCGCGTCGTCCGGCGCCACGAGCATCGCCTGAAGCAGCCTCACGTGGAGGCGCGTGGAGTCCGTCGCCAGAGTATGAAACTGCGCCAGCTCGTCTGCCGCTGACGAGCGCAGCATCACCGGGTTCAGCCGGTCCATGCGCACAAAGTGCTGGTACGCTAGCCGTTGCCATATCGCATAAGCATATGCCATGCGTGCGCGCCAGGCGCACGCGCACCTGGCGCTCGGTCAGCAACTCATCCGAGCCGATGAGCAGCAGGTCCAACACAAATTCATCCTGTTCTTCGCGTGAGCGCATCATCAACCGCGTCAGATGACTTCGCATAAGGCTAATCGTACATTGCATCGTCTCCAGCTCCTGCGACGTCAGCGGCTGCAGCAGGTTGACGTCGGTCCAGAAAAAGCAGGGCAGCCGACGGGCGTCGATGGCCTTCTCCAGACGCTCGAAAACCCAACGGGATCCTTGCATAACGCTCCGCCAGTGTTCAGAGGGTTTCTCCCCGCATTTAGACTTAATACAACGTCTCTTGATTACCTGGGACTCACAGAGAGCCTTCCGTTACGCTAAAGGCAGTGAAGGCAAATATTAACGCAGCCGGATTATACATCCAGTTGTGAAATATATACTTGCGAAGAATAGGGGAACAAAATGCATCTGCAGTGTGTCTGTTGAGAGGAAAACCAGAGAAATGAAAAAATATCTGGGAACGTAAATGGGAAGGCTTTTTCTCGGACACTAATTGGAGCGAAGTATATTGCCATATGAATGACGCCACATCGTCCAGCAGATACAGATCTGTTAACTTTAAGGTGCTAGCTGGGATTCAGGTCACACAAGTTTCGCTGCATAAAACTGGAATAGAACAGACGGATGTATGTAAACATTGCAACATGGAAAGTGAAACTTTGATGCATAAATTCTTGAGTTGTCGCAATAGTAACGTTTTTGGGCAGACATCGAGAGGTATCTGAGGCAAATCAAAGTGTTGGAGGAAAACCAAAATATGAGCGCGAGAGACGTAATATTGGGCACAAATATAGGTCTCATGGTAAATCATGCACCTGCGGTGGCAAAATATATGATAAGTAAAGAATGGGGCTTAAATAAGGATGCTCTCGTTGACAAATTAAAGGCTGATCGTAAGGTGGAACACGTCTCGTCTGTAATGAAGAATACTGAGCACAAGTTTCACATGAAGTGGAGAAATGTTGTTCATCCAGAACAGTAAATACGGCAAAAGCGATGGGAAACTGAGTTTTTCTGTTTTGGTCGAATTTGGTTCATTTGGTAGTGATGTTTGGCAGATGACAGATGGCAGATGGTGTCTCGCATATGATGTAATTTATGCGATATAAATTAGCCGATAATAAATTAGCCCTTTAGTGGGAACAACTGAAAAAAGTTACATCAGGTTTGATTTACCGTGAACAGATTATCACTGCTGGTGCCTACACCGCACACATCGTGACACATGGGACACCAGGCTGGCAGACGGAGGGACTGCGATAGTACGTGTGGCCTCTTTGGACCGTAGTCGCTTTTTCCTATTTGACGTCTCTTTCGCAGAGAAGCTTGACCGCGACGGGTGTCCAAAGAACTCGCCCTTTAAAGCGTTTCTGTTTCCCGAGAACGCTTGTGACACTTAGATCTGAATGGTGACCGCGGCTGGATTTTGGCATTCCGGAGAAGTTACAACTCTTGGGTTCTGGAAGTGCAGGCTCTGAGGGAACCGTCCGATTCGTGATCACTGGCGAATCGGGGGGGGGGGGGGGATCTGGACCATGCTCCCCAATCGCAGTTGGGGGTGCAAGTAGGCATTTGTCTCCCCTCCAAAAAATGTCGCATTACTATGGAGCCAGAGTTTGAAGTTGCTCGACACTCCGAGCCCATGGTCAGCGTCTTCGCCCCCCCCCCCCCGTCCCCGGTCAGGTACCTCACCACAGCGAATTCTTGTTCGCCCCCCAAACGAAGCCTCTGGATCTGCCCTGGTCGTGATTTGTTCCATCTCTCGTACTGTAGTGACCAGCATGAACTGCGCATCTCTGGGCATATGGGCCACCGCACCAGATTCGGCCTGCTCGGCCAACGGTGTGAGCTTGTGTGTGATGGTGTACGGTAGGTCAGCAGTTCCCTTCGTTATGTCATCTGGACTGGACGCATGGTCCAGTCGTCATATTTCGACGCGTGGTTCGTGTCAGCCAGCTCTTTCGCCGTCGTGGCGACAGCGCCACCGAACGTGGAGGAGCTGCCGCCAGCGCTGCAAGTTACGCACTCCACTGGCATTCAGCAGGTAGAAGGGGTTACGCTGGTTTCGATGCGTTTCTTCTTCTGAAGTTCAGAGCTCTTGGCCTCTTGGTCGCGCAGCAAAATCAGCCAGAATGACGTGCAATTACATTTCCCTCATTCACACAAAATATAAACGTTTGTTCCCCCACCCCTCCAAAAAAAAACTAAACTCGGATTAAATTGGACTTTAGGATAAGAGCTGGAGCTTACTGAAGGAGAAATGGGACCAAACAAAAACTGTATCTGGCGGCAGGCACAATGTTCTCGAAAGTCGGGGAGTGCAGGCATAACACAGCTGTAAGACCTTGTCCCATTTATTTCTTCACCCTACGACAGATTTAAGGGAACAAGACGACAGACGCCAGGAATTAAATGCAGGCATCAACACTCTTAAAATATCCTTCAATAACCCGATCCTTTCAAGTCACAAAACACGCATACGTGTGAACACTTATTCACTCGCAATGACGACAAAAACAATAATGCTTCATCCCTCCCCATTTCAATGACCCGCATAGGACCCATACGGAGCCCAGCCATCGGCCCATCTGGGAGCCATGTGGTTAGCCCATCGTGAACCAGGCGAAGAACATGCAACAAAAGTTGCTGTTCTCTCAGTTAAACCATCAGCAGGGAGCTGCTCGTCACGGAGTAAGCTGGCACAAACACTAATTTCTTCTGTGCAGAGCTTTTGGGGAGGGCGAAAGCTATTTTCAGCCAGTGATATTCAGTCAACGTCCAGTGCCAATGTTCAGTTTCAGTACTCACGGGGGGGGGGGCACAGCGCTCCGGCGCTTCTTTTTGACCGCTGACCGTAATTCAAGCTACGACGAAAAACATTTTACGATGACAGCAGTTCATGGAGATCATAACCTTCAGGCTGACTGCACCTGATAATATGTATATAGTAATGTAACAATACCTGCACCTGACGAGCTTCTCGACGTTTCAAACGGGCCAGAAGCGTTTTCGTTCCTGATGAGTAACGAAATGCAGTGTCTTTTATCACAGCTTTTGGAATTTTTAGGGGCCCATGAAAATGAAATAGAGGAAGTTTAGGACATTTTTACAATTTTGCGTTGGCTGAGGGGGGCTACATCTGAGTTATTTCCCTCTTACATCAAATACTGGCTACCTAAGGACCGCAGCCAATGAGTTCAGTCGTATTTGCCAGTGGCGCTGTGTAAAGAGATTGTCAGGCGTCTCAGAGTATGGAAACTTCTCTCGGAGCTAGCCGTGCCGGCAGGCATTACCAAAAGGTTCGAGGAACCGTCTCCCCCATGCCATCGGAGTTGGGGACTTATCTTTTCTCACCCCCCTTCTCCGGACCCCATGTATTCAAGAACTTGATAGTTAGCCGGAACGTAACGAATTGCATGAAAAACGAGATCATGTTTTTCCTGGACCCAAACAAGCTGCCAATGTTCTTCCCAATGTTTTGTTACTTAAAGCTTCCTCACGGAGAACAGAGTCATGGAAGATTCAAAGTTTTCGGTACGGCACGGTGGCTGACTTAACCACGCTTCACAATCAACACCGTGGTGCCATGTTGAAAACGGGTTTGACCTTAGGTCAATGACCTGAAAATTTCTGAAACAATTGAAATGATTTTGTTGCGCCTGTTAATATCTAGTGCTCAAAGTTTGCTTTGATATCTCATTTTTTAAGTCGCGGAAGGTCAGACTGTTTGGACATCGACCCACCTGACCTGACCTCTTGATATCAAAACTCTGGCATAGGATGTAAACTAGATCAAGCAAAAGACAGAAAGAATTTCGTGGCGCTGCGTTTGTTCGGGGCTGTTAACAGCAACCCCCCTCACCTCAGTCGGGACCGGGTTAAGAACGAAGTGAGCGAGAACTATATTATGGCCTTATTTCTCTATGCTGCAGCAACTTCTCTTTTGTATAGGGGCGCTCATGTCCTTTCTGAAGGATGCACGATGTGTACACGATGTTATGTTCGCTCTTCATCGACAGGATGCTTCTGTATCCAAGGAAAAGATATGTCCAGGAATGGCTTTCATGTTCTCCCTCCGGTGGCTGAGGGATTTGCATTTGGCACCCGTACTCGCCTTTGGCGGAAAAGGCTCCAAAACGCCAAGGGGGAGAGCGGTCGCTTCTTCATCCCCCCCGTGGATTCGTGCCTGGCCCAGGCACAAACGAAAGATGTTTGTAGTCGTCCTGAGTCCAGGCAGCCTTGCCTAGCGGCTTGCTGACTCGATAAGGGTCAATCGTGTGACGCAACTCGCCAAGTTGTGTAATACGGCTTTGCGGTTTTTGCTATTTCAGGACTACAGGACAAAAAAGGCGCAATAAATATTGGCTTCATTTCGTGGTGGATATCCAGAAGCGGCGTGCAATGTCACTCCTCAGGTTTGGAAGAAGTAAACAGCCAGATGAGCGATTATCAAGTAATCTACCAGAAATGGCCTGTTCACATGTTTGGTGAAGTTTGTTGTCGCAACCGACTACGTTCAACTAAGCCAGAACAGCACCGGTATGAGTCAGACTTACTTTGCTAGCTGCTGTTATTGTCATGCTCACCCCAGCATCAGGTTTTTAGCTCTGATATACAGCTGAATGACCCAAATTAGGGTTTCTGCAACGAGCAGACATCCAGCATGTCTGCCCGTCTTTCATCTGGCGTGTAGCGTAGAAACTAACGCTTTCATCACGCCCGCCAGGCAGCAGTGTTTGCAGGGATTCTAGTACGGATGACGGTTTTCGAACGAGCAATGGCAGGCCAATGGAAACTTGTTGAAAAAAATAAAGATAGAATTAGTAGGGTGAGTAAGAAGCCGTCCTCCGATTTCCAGTTTTCAACAAACGGAGCCATCCGCCAAATCCTTATCTTCATACTCGTTATCAGAACCGAATCCTTGATAGTGTATACACATCCGATCGAAGTAAGCTTCCATCAAGGCCCTCAATAGCAGGTATGGTCACCAAGCGATTTGTTTACACTCTGCGCAAGACGCTGTGTGACGTCACTGGGAGTGACTGCGTCGGTGCCCGCCATGGGCATTGAATAAGCACTTCAGATCTCGGCCACCGGACGCTTGTGCTCTATCGTCAGCCCGATTTTCACGGACACAATATCATGCAGTATGTCATGTTTTCATGAAAGCAAAGTAATAATCCATGAGAAGGGTGCATGCATTACGTGACTGTCGTGTCAGTGATTCAGCTGGTTAAGCGTCTGTTACCGCTGCTCATCATGGCCAGGCGGGCTCGAATCGTCTCGGTCTTCACCTTTTCTCCCGGAGACCACTTAACCCTCCATGCGACCCATACAAGAAGACAGCGCGATCTGGTGCATGGCAGTCTGTACGAGCACTGCTCATCACGGGCTCCGGCTTTAAAGCACCCCAGCGGACCATTCGGGTCGTTTTTTGACTTAATAATGATAATAAATAAATGAGAGGTCCTGTGATTTATTTCAACATCTCTCAGTATCGCCATGACGTCTCTCCGAGTGCAGTGGCATGCCGGGACACCTCTCCGAGCACTGCGGCCAACCGAAACACCTCACAAAGCTCGGCTCTCTCTTGAGACTGTATTTAGTTCCTCCCGACAATCGCACGTGTCAGGTGAGGCGGTACAACCACCGCCCACGGTCAACCGGTCGGCCGCGAAGGCCCGCCGGGTCGTCAGCGGGCCCCGGGCGCCGGCGTCCGAGCCCAGCGCAGTCATGGCTACACAACACCTCCCCCTAAGGCGCGGAGGAGATCAACCCACATTTTCGACCATGCATATCACAGCAAATAGAACAAAGCAGCAGCCAGTAACAATGCAGCCATCCCCCCCTCCCGAAATCGATCATCTCTGCTTGGCCTGACTACTACTCTGCTGTCGCAGTCGCCATATCCAACGTCGTCAGGGCCGTCGTCGCGGCTGCCATCGCCATTAATACCGCCGTCGCCACCGCGGCGGCCGCCGGAGTCGAGGCAGCTGCCGTCGCCGTTGTCTCAGTCTCTGCCGCCACCTTGCGAGGCCGTCACGAACGGTCGCAGGGGCCGGAGATACCGGCTGTTGCGCCAGTATGTGTGCTCACTGAGCATACTTACCAGGTAATGTCGTCGCCAGTGAACGCCCATGACGGTCCCCGACCGTTCCCACAGACTCGCCTTGGGATCCTGCATGAAGACATGCTGTCCGGTACGGAGAGGCCGGAGCGGGCGGGCGCACATGTAATTACAAATGTAGTTACAAGCGTCCGAGACGAGATACATGTAGTTACATGTACAAAACTACACATTATTACTACGTGTTGCATTTGCAAATTTTCATGGCATTTTTTGCACAATAATGGTATGCAGCAATTAACTATCCATTGCCTTATGATACCCGTAATGCAGGCTGCAACCAGTTTCAAACTTTTTGCATTAAATTTGTCCGGCATGTCAATGCCAGCTGCACAATCCAGATGTCATTACACACAATGCAACCACACAAAGTAACATGAAAACAAGACAGGTGGCATGGAAGGAGGAAACACTCAGAAGTCACTTTATTCCACATCACATCAAATCACATGACTATCACACGTGACTATCATACAGTCTCATGCTTTATTGTTTTCATATGTAATTACAATTAATTCACTTCATTTTCCCCATTATTCGGAGTTAAGTCATCTGAGACTATCGACTGCCGATTGATAAGCTGCTCCCTCGCAGCAAGCGCCTGGTGGCGAAATATCCCCGCAGCTGCGGTGTTTGGCCGGTAGACTTCTGTTCTACCGCGCTTAGACTTGGCAGGCCATTTTTCCTTTTGCCAATGGAGATCTCGGTGCATAACTGATTATGTGGAAACCTGGAAACTAACTTCATCGGATGTGTACGTAACTACATACTATCCAGGATTCGGTCTTGATACGAAGTCTCACGATCAGGATTTGGTGGATTGTTTCGTTTGCTGAAAATCGGAAACTGGAAAACGGTTTCTTCCTCACCCTTCTAATCCTGCACCTATTTTGTCAACAAGTTTTCATTGGCCTTTTCATCGTTCTTTCAAAAACGTCATCCACATGCGAATCCTTGCACACGCTGCCACCTGGCGGGCTTGGTGGAAGCGTTAATCTCTGCGCCATACACTAGGCGAAAGGACAGACATAGTGGATGTCTGCTAGTTGTAAAAAGTCTGTTTTGGATTGTCTGGGTAGTGCAGTTGTACAGCTGAGCCAAAAAACTGGCGCTGGGACGAGCATGACAATAACAGCAGCTAGCGAAAGAAGTCTGGCTTATGGCGGTGCTGTCAAGGCTTAGCTGAACGTAGTTAGTTGCGGAGACGTAAATCGTTCATCTAACTGTTGACTACTTCCAAAACTGAGGAGAGGCATCCCACGCCCGGTCTGGATCTGCGTCACGAAGAGAAGCCAATGTCTGTCTGTTCTGACTTCTTCGTTCCGTAGCCACGAAATAGCACGAACACTAAACAGCGAAACCGTACTACACACATTAGCGACTTTTGTAAAACGAATCCTTATCGAATCAGAAAGCCATTAGGCGAGGCTGCCTGCACTCAGGGTGCGGCGACTGCAGACATCATGTGGATCCACGAGGGGGGGGGGGGGAGGCCCCCCCCCCCTCCCCCTCCCCCCCAAGAAAACCCAAAACCCCCCCAAAAAAAAAAAAAAAAAAAAAAACAAAAAAAAAAAAAAAAAAAAAAAAAAAAAAAAAAAAAACCAAAAAAAAAAAAAAAAAAAAAAAAAAAAAAAAAAAAATAAAAGAATTCACCTTTCTGCCTTTCAAAAAGCGTCCCTGTGACACCAAGGAGGTGCCTCTGCGATGAGGCACTGACATCCTATCGTTCGAAAGGCGGCCATATGACACCAGGAGTGCGTCCCTGTGATGGAGTATGGGCTCCCTGTCGTTCCGGAGGTCAACGCGACATCAGCCCATCTCTCGGTCCCCGAAAAGTCGGCAGGGTACGCTCGGTAACGCTCAGTAGACTCAATAGCAAGGACACAATGCGCGTCGGGAGGGAACGCCTTGACGCCCCCACGTGACTCTCGCCTCTCTCGACGGTTTGGATGAAACGTCCAGCAAAAAGGCCGGGGTGCGCGTCGCAAAGGCACGCATCACGCTCCCTGTAAGCTCTGCTGCCGATTCTTGTTTGCCTCTTATGATTGAGACCACTATGGCCTTGAAGGTGCGCCGGCGTTATGTTCAGATTTCTGGGCACCGTCCGTGGGACGAGCGAATTCAACGGACGCGATTAAAAAGTTCGATTCCAGCTGGAAATACTGCTCACAGTATTGTGCTTGGCCTTGCATGCTGCAGACTGGTGACGAGAATGGTGTCCCTGGAGTCAGTCTGATGGTGCATTTGAGCTAAAGGGAGCGTGACGGAACGAAGCGCTCACAGCCTCGTCCGGGCGGCCACCGGAAGAGCGGCGCCCCATTGGAAATTGGGCCGAAAATAGGACTAAATGACCTGGACAGTGAAACTACTCAGATACTGGCCGATCTTCACGCAGTTTCGCCTGCGGTGAAGCATCTTATAGCAATTGGCTATAAGATGCGCTATGGCTTATGCTTCTGACAAAAGTACTTAGCCGGCCCAATTGCGCTAAAGATGCACATGCAGCGTCATTTTAGCACTGTAACGCGAGTATCGGCTGCGCTTTCAATACAATCGAAGATACGGGGAAGTATGATCGTGTTTCCCCTGATCTTCACGCTGATCAATACAAAAAAATGTCAGAGGAACCCGAAAATGACACTCGAATTGGTGCAGTCGTGCAACTTAACCGGCCCGATTGCATTGCACTTGCATCAGATTGGTGACACGAAGAATACCATTGCTAGTGACGCAATAAATGATGTAGGTGACCAGTCCAACCAATAGGAATCGTCGGAGATGGTGAAAACATGCGAGACAATTGCCTCATCTCGGGCAGATGCCTTCATGTAGCATGCAACATGTGCCGATTGAGGCGTTTTTAATACGTCTCAGGAATCGCAAGGATGCCACATTTACTGCGATCTTTATGTGGATCTGCATTTAGAAACGTTCCTGTAAACCGAAAATGACACAGAAAATTCGTTATGTTAGAACTCGACTGGCCCAAATCCATAACATTTGCATCGAATTGATGGAGAGCAGAATGCGAAGACTAGCGGTGCAGTTAATGCTGTAAACAACCAGTTCAACCGCTGGGTATTATCCGGGATGGCGAAAAGACGTCAGTTGCCATATTTACGGTCGGGCGCAGTCATGTTGCATGCAGTGTGCGCAGGGTATGGACTTCAATTTCAAGGTGGATTTCAAACCGCCGGCACGACAAATATGTATTCTCATTAATCGCATCGTGGATTAGGGCGCAGAAGTGTCTGTGGGATCTGGAAATTAGGGCTAAAATAATTCAGTGTTCCAATATCATTGGGTCCACCTGCGTTGCAGACACAATGTAGGTGGTCGCTTTAACTGCGATTTTGAGAGGGACAGGATGATGGAGAGCTGTCATACATTGTAGGTGATTACATCATGCTGGCTGCAAGAGGTGTGCACTATGAGTATACTATAGATGCAACAGTGAGTCCAAAGGTCCGGCGCCGGGACGAAAAAGATGGGCTTGGTGCCGGGAAAAGTTCAGAGCGCTTGCAACTTACGGCGCGCCAGGATCATTAACTACATGAAAACCATCGGTAAAAGTTATTTTCTTTCCATGACCGACTGGGTTGGCTGCTTGCACCGGATATTTGGCGATGTGTACGCCTATGAACTAAGCAGCAGTGATTTATTGTGGGAGGGCTCCGGAGAGCCGTAAACTAAAAACCGTAACTATCGACAACCAGTTGAAGGGGAACAGACATGCACGGCCATGACGGTGTATTACATACGAAGTTTCTAACCAAACAAAACGGGTTCAGCGGGTTCGGCAGTGTAAGTACATACAGTACAGGGTTGCGTCTCCACACAGACAATGATTGCATCGCAGACATGGTTTGATAGTTCTTCTTGTGCAACTTTCTTTTTAATTCGGCGATCATTGCGGATAACTCACATACACTGTAGGACCTTCAACAACGTACTGATCAACACTCTGTGATTCCTTGCAATATATCGCAAAATGAAGTCACAAAAGTTGCACACAAAAAACGATCTTAATGCATAATCTTTCGTCTCTGCCGCTGCAGAGCTTGGCGGGCAAATTTAGAGGAAAAGAGAGACAGCAGAGAGTGAAACGTCGGCTGGCACTGAAGTTTTCGTTCGCTGAGCTCCGTAAAACGGCGAGCATCCATCTGGAATAAAAAAGAAACATTCTTTAACTTCAAGTAGTGTGCAAAGGAGACAACTGAGTACAGACTATTAAACATCTATATGACCTAAGCTGCGTCTCCGTCAGAGGCGGATCCATGATTTTCATCAGGGATTTGCGACTTGCCGGAGGAGCGCCATTTGTACTGGGTGACTGGGGCACCATGGTCCGGACAGGCGCCAAAATGAGCATTTTCAGGTTTCAAAGACGTCTTTTCGGGTTTCTGACAACTTTCTTACCCCTGTGGCGCCTCTGCGCCTTCGGCTTAGGGGCGCAAATTTCCATCATGGAGGGGCGGCCGTCTCCGCCGTCCCTTCCCTGCATCCGCTTCTGGTCCGTGTGAAGATGAATGCTTCTGTCATCAAGACCAACTTGTTCCAAACGACATCAAATCGATCTGCATGGGCTAATGTAGCATAATTTTATGTTTATCAGGAGCAAACCTGCGATCATTCCAATGAATTACTGGGAATTACAAAAACCACATGACTTGGGCAAGCCTTTACCATACAAAATATTTCCGGTTATGAGATAAACCCTCTGTTGAAGTATGCATGACACCACTTGTAGGTATTTGCTTGCAATTTGCAGCCAAGATTTTCCCAAGGGAGTGGCACGCTAATGTGGTAGCATTAGGGAGGGGAAACTGCAGTGTTCAGCAGTTTCAATGGGAAAATTAAAACATTGGTCCCAATGGATGGGAAAAATTGCTTCTTTGACAGGCAAAGAACCAGGGGTGGTGCATCAACAGTCACAGCCTTGGGTGCAGAAACAAATTTAAAAACTGCACTCTTATAAGAGGAAGGGCCAGGTGTCCAAAAATAACATAGCCATATGGGTTTTCATTCCACAAAAGCGTCTCTGACCAAATCACCATCGAAGGGCAGCAAAATTATTTTACAAAGGGCATGTCTCAGTGCACAAAGCCTTAGACATGGCTGTTGGTTGCTTAAAATCACAGCGAAGGCCACGTCATTACTCTGAGTTTTTCTGGAAGGGCATTGCTGTCTAAATGACTTTGCACCAGCCGAATTCTTTGGACAAAGAGCATTTCCATTTTACACAGATACAGGCTACCTTGGAACCTGATACCACAATTTTGCTCAGGAAGAGTTCTTCTTCCCAGAGGCAGTTACTGTAAAATGACTAGCAAGTTAACATTTTGTCTGAGGTGTCCACTGTGCACAGCAGTTGGTTGTCAAACAGGTTTACAAACAATGAATTTTGTGCAAAGAGTTTTCACCTGACATAGTTCTACTGTTCATTACATATCAGTGCTTGAAAAATTTATATTTCTCATATGATTCACATTTGTGCATGTGCATTGGCTATACATGTGCATGGGTATACAACCTGGAGTGTGGACATATTTCATGTCTTTTGTTGTCATTTTTGGCAGGGATTTTGTTTGGTTTCTACCTATCGCGCCTTCTGGAAATCGCGCACTTCCACAGGGCCATGTACTGTTTTTATGTCCTTTAAAATGCCTCGGAGAGTGCAAGTGATCGAAATGTTTTTGACCTGCACATTTCGGAGTATTTTCAAAAAATGGTGTTTAACAGTGGATCCGGGGCATGTTAAGGGTTGTTCGTGGAATAAACAAGTGGTATGTAACTGGCACATATTTCTCAATTTTTGGTGCATGATAATGCTGATGACGCAATTTTATCTTGCTGGTTGCAGGTTTTGCTCGCTTGATACCTGCGGAAAACTAGGAAGGAACCCATACTTGGCGCACACAAGTTGAAAATTATATATAACCTTGGTTCTGTTCTCATTGTCTCGTTTTGTTTTGATCAGCCTGATCCAGTCTGAGATTGGCATGCAGTTCACGGAATTGCGGACCAGTTCGATTTCCATTCTCAGCGCAGAGTGATTCCGATTCCAAGTCACATTGGGAAACAGAAAATTGATTTGATTCTGATGCAGAGGCAGTTTGGTCTGTTCAGTTTGACTTATGATTCACAGTTTCATTCAGGATTCAACTATGCTCAAAATGGCATATATCATGCTTGTTTTCTGCTGCCAAAAGAGTGCAATAGTCAAGTTTTTGGTCTTGTGTTATCCCAAAGCCCGATATAGATCATACGATAATATAAGGGAACAGTAATAGGGTTAATCATACAATGCATGAAATTGGTATGCAGGAGCATAGACTACCGTGTCCAAATTTAGTTTGCACTGAATATAAGGATTTAAGAATGCCAGTTTGTAAATACATTAGTGACAGTGCCCGAAATTAGTATGCTCACGTCGATCGTGAACAAAGCGAAAGATACAAATATGTTTCGAGGAGCTCCATATACTTATTTCCGGGCGTGTTATGTCAAGCTTACTTTTATCGCATTAATGCCAGTTTAAGGCAAGTTACGTTTCTCAGTGTTTCCTGATCATATCTTGTCTATGTGAGCTGTGATTATATTACAATGAATGGTCATGTTATGTTTTGTCATTGGTGACGTCACACTTCATGACCAATTTCTTTTCCACGCCAGAAGCAACGTCATTGTTGGAAACGACATTGTCCCATACGTAATCAGAGAAGTGTACTCGTATTGCGATGATTAGTTACCGTCTCCACATTCTCTTAATTTGGTGGGTTGTTTAACCTTCGACTTTCTGGGGGGGAGGGAAGGGGCGTTAAACGCCTTCGATTTTTCTCTACGCTTAGCTCCGACACCGCGCGCCGCAGCCCCACCATATGTATGTACCTATCAGTACATCTTTTGTGTATATCTTGGTTAAATTACATTTTCCAAGTTCATCCATTCCTCGGATCGATTACTCGGATCGCATCAAATTGCTGACTGTTGAAATATGCTCATGTAACTTCTTCAGATAAATTGTTCAAAATTAAACGCCCGACATTGAACATAAGAAGCGGCGCTTATGATACGAAACGGACCTTGATCATGTTGCGTGATGTCATCAATGACAACAGGTTATGAACTATAATAAGCAAACCAGCTCACCTGCATCTGAAAAAAATTCAAAGAAGTCATATGTAGTTTATTGTAGAATGGAATGCAATCGTAATACGCGCTTTTACAGCGTTAAATGTGCAACAACATAAAAGCACTACAAATGACCCACTCTAATATCCATTGTAGATTTTTTTAATGCGCATTATTGTAAAGAAACAAAACCACTTATAATCCGTATATACAGATTGGCATATGTGTTTGCTCTAGGACTTCGTGGCAGCAAAACTGCACATTTAGTTCAAGAACAGGAGGAAAAGATCGTAAGTCCGGCGGTGCAGGCAATACGGAAGCGGCATGCCGCGTCGCTTGGGGTTCCTGTGATTTGCATAGGTCAGAACTGGCCCAGTTATCTTCCAAGTACACAGGAAACTACTTTGCAGATTGGGAAAGTTGCAGTGAATGCATAAACACGACATTCAAGTAGGCCATAACGCAGCGGTCTATTTAGGGATCATTGATTTTCCCTCAGGTCATCCTCCATTGCGCTGGATGAGGCAAACCTCGGAGCTCATGGGGTGGTGGTGAAGGATTAATTTTGAGGTGTGAAATTTTCCGTGCACTATTTTGAGACCGCAACAGCAGCAAAATACCAGAGTAGCTGACCTAGCGAAGATTTCTTAGATCGTTTTTTCTTATTTATACCAGTTTGATCTAACATGGTGAAACAGTTTCGGAGGGAGCAGGACGTCAATGCGCACAAACAAAGAGAGAATCTCAGCGAGATCGACAGCATCATGAACACCACCCTCGGGATGAGGGGACATGAAATCGTAAAGGATAGAATGACACTGAAAAAACAAACGAAAACACCCAAAAGTCTTCACTGCAGAACGGATAGGCTTTTTCATCTCTGCTTATAGGCATGTCTATGTATGTCTGTCTCTGTATCTTTGTCTGTCTGTCTGTCTGCCTATGCCTGTCTTTGATTGTCTGTACGTCTATGCCTGTCTCTGTCTGGCAGGCATAGTGTCTAGGCACAGTCTCTGTCTGACGGACAGACAGATGTGTCTGTCTCCTTATCTGTCGGTGTGTCTATCTCTTTTTGTTTTTCTGTCTGTCTGTGTCAGTCCCTGTCTGTTCGTGTCCTTGCCTGTCTGTACGTCTATGCCTGTCTCTGTCTGTACATCTGTCTGTTTGTCCGTGTGTCTGTCTCCTTATCTGTCGGTAAATGTCTATCTCCTTTTGTTTGCCTGTGTGTCTGTGTCGGTCCCTGCCTGTTCGTGTCCTTACTTGTCTGTCCGTGTCATTATCTGTCTGTCCCTGTTCGTGTCTGTTTGATCATGTTCATGTCTCCATTTGTCTCGTCTCGCTCTCTGTCTCCATCTGTCTCGTCTCTCTCTCTCTCTCTCTCGCTCTCTCTCCGCGTGTTTATTTGTTCTCTCTTTGCTATTTTCCGTCTCTGTCTCTATGTCTCTGAAAACACCGAACAGCCGAACTGATATGTACAACGTTATTATGGATGACGGCGAAGCAATTAGGGATGGCCTAGATTCTGCCAAGAACCGTACTCCAAAACCCAGGAAACTGATGTGTAGGTTTAGGTCGTGAGCAGGACTACAGAAGCTTATTGGGTGTCAATGCCCGCGAAGTGTTCGAATAATGGACGTAACTACTGAGATCTGCCTCGGTTAGTGTATCCGGATTCAGCAGTCTTCCTCTGAATGTTGCTTGTATGCTGTTAAAATGCTGAATGTTCAATGAAGCACTGAACTTGTCTACAACTTCCTCTTCTGGATTGTACATGGTTATGCTGGGCGGCGATTCGGGGAGAAACTTAACTAACCATGTTCTCAGCATTTCATAGTACCGTCCACTCGTTCTGTTCTTAAGCTTTGTGTGCTACTGCTGGGTTGTAGTATGTTATGGCTGTAACGTTTCAAAACTTCTAGAAACGAGAATATATTGCCCTGAAATGTAGATGAAGAAGACAGAGAGATGAAGACAGACAACCAAAAGGCTCAAGCAGCGTGAAGTCGGGAACAGCTGAAACTGAACCAGCGGTGTCGGACATTGTCGCGCACATGCATCCTCTCCGACATGCAATGGCCGACTGACTCCTGTCGTGGGCCAGTGGCGGGACTCCGCTGCCAGGGATAGTCACTCCCGAGCTTCAGCATGGGCAGAAATGTGTCAGCGTCAAAGACTGTGGACCGTGACTGGTCTACAGCCGAGTTTGATTGGGTTTTACACAACGCCTCGGCTACTGCGACCATTTCGCGTCTGTAGTCGAGTGACGAAAAAGAGGGACAAAAAAGTTCCGCCCACTTCCCTAACCGGCTAAGTGTACTGCAGTTCTTTCGATCAGGTAAAAGAATCGTCGCGTTCCCGGTGTGGTGATCCACCTGTTAAACTTGCCCAATGCTGACATTTCTTTTAGGTCGTGTCGTTGTGTGTGTAAGACGTTGAACAAGTCCAAAATCATGTCATCCAAGGGCAGCATGTATGTTGAATGAAAAATAACAAATGGGTACAAATGTAACAGTTTCCTAATACATAACGTATTAGTGACGAGTTTATTGCCGTAACTCAGCTTAAAATGAAACAAATGCATTTTTTAAGCGCGTCATGTAATTTCCGGGCGTCCACGCTGCATATCAGATAAGTAGCCGTGTATTACGCTATTGCGCATATAGTTATTTTTAAGTGCTCCTCGAACATAACAAATCATGCCGCACTCAATGACTATAAACACGCAGCTTGTCTCAGTGTCGCGACCAACTTCCGTGCTACGAATACAATTATTGATCTGAACAGATGTGTGTGATAGTCATCGTAAACTAATTTTGTGCTGTTGAAATCTTATTTCAATCCTCATCTCCTGGTCTATGCTGACTGTCGATCGAGATACTTCAACAGCAGGGTGCCGTCGGCACTAAAACATTTTGGCGTCCAGGGAACACAGTGGGATTTTGTGAAAAATGTCACATCGCCGACGTAGGACGGCAGTCAGATTTAATACGCTTAGGAAAATGGCCCATGGACGAAGAAAACACAGGCGGTGACAGATCACATACTTCAGGTACGCCGGATGTCTGATGTTCGGTGGGATGGTTATTCGTTAGTGGCAACCCTTTCATAACACAAGTATTTTTCTGCTGGTTCTGGCAATTCACCTCGGACCCGGGCCCGAGGTGCGCCTGCACGATCGAGACCAAGGTGTCGCTGCTCCGGTTCGGCACCAGTTGGACATGGGCGAGGCCTTGCTGGTCAACCAGCCCATAGGCTCATTGTTGTTTATCTGGACGGGCTATGCTGTTTCTTGCCGTCTTCGCCCTGAACAACAATGTCTCATCGCTTTTGCACGACATGCCCAGACCTCCCCCTCCCCCCCCACCCAACATCCATGGATGTCTTAGCAAATGCGTACTCATGGACTTAAATAAGCAATGGTCATCAAATAACTTGCTCGAATCAACGAACATCAACAACAGATGTATAAGAGATAATCTAGGCGGAGTTCGACACTTGTTCGTATCCTTCCACAAAATAACGAAGCTTAAAGAGACCTCTACGTTTGCGATTATTCTCATTGGTGTTGTAGGCAGCTTTTTTCACAGATGACTGCTCCCTCTGTGTGAAGACCACCGATGCGTATGGGTTGAAAACACGCCCCCCCCCCCCCCCTGTTTTTTTTAATTTTTATTTTGCAATGGTGTACCATGAGACAGTGTATGACAGATGAGGCTTTCAGTGTATATCAGCCGACCACTCTGAATCACTGGGATGACAATATACTACCTTTTCATCTCGCATTTTTATTATAGTGTTGTAGCAATAAGCAACAAAACCGTACCATGACGACGGGCAGTTTACGTTCGAGGACTATGCCTAGTACGCGGCATGCCTTCAGTGTTAACCTATGACCGTACATAGGAAGAGACACGGTAAAAATCACCTTCTCTCCATAGCCACAGAGGTTTCTTTGCTCCTCCCGGCCGGACTGTCACGTGCCGGGCTCGGGGTCACGTGACACAGGGCCTCAGGCTCAGCGTGGTCGGTGCAGGTGCACCCGGCGGTGACTGGCCCCGCCCTGGCGGCGCCCGATTGGCTGTCCGACCCTGGCACTGGGCCAGGGGGCCACCCGCGATTGGCTTGACTTGTCTGGCAAATGCTGTCATTCTTCGTTAGGATTTCGTCGCTCCTGGTTGTTCTCGTGCTCGACTCCGTGCCAACGAATTCGCTTATACTACCTTGTTGTTTTCTCTTTCGCGTACTTTACAGAGACTATCGCCACTGCGATGGTTTCTTACACGACACAACTCACTTATTAGGTTTATTTTGCAGTGTTCGTTTAGGTTTATTTAAGTTTCATCACTAACACTTACATCCTCCTTATTTGTTTTTGCTCTCTCCCCGGCGATGGGGAAGATGGGACAGAGAAAGAAGTATGTCGACTCTGATTGAGATCCAGAACTGACTGCGGCCACTGATTTGGATAACTCCTCACATGACGTTACGATAACGCCTACTGCTGCTGACCAACGCTGAGACACTGTCGCTAGAGAATGCTATAGCACATCTGCACTCCTTGCCAACGCGCGACACTCAGGAATCTGACCCCAGCTGACCCCATACGTAAGGTGAAAGCAAACACTGGATTGTCTTTCTCTGAAACACGGAAAATTTTTTTGGCCTCTACTAGTTCCGCACCTGACATGACCTATGCTCAAGCAGCACAGATCAGAACGGTCTCAACAAGCACACAGACTGATGATTTATCCGAATTCGCTCGACTGAAAGTTTCGTCACGCACTACATCTGCTAAAATCTGTCAAACACAGCATTTCTCTCAACCTCAGCCGGCGGCTCCATCATAATGCTTCTGACCTGACGGCCCGACGGTCGTCACTCGACCGAGGGCGGGATCAGTTGGCCGACCTCCGGCCGACCGGTGACCCAGCCCCCGGGCGGGCCGTGGGTCCCAGCCGGGGCGACCACCCGGCACCGGCCCGGGTATAGCACGGCCGAGGGCCGGGCAGTCCCAGCGAGCAAAGGTACGGACCAGGCCTGATCAATGGATGGTCGGAGCCCGGGCGCGCTCACACGGCCGACAGCCAGCACCGGCAGGCGCCGGTATCTTTGAAATCAGTATGGGTTTGATTTTGCAACGGAATTGCACAGGTCTTTTATCCAACTTTGCTGAGACCAAAGCCGTTTTCTTATCTCTTGCTCCCACTGTGATAGCCATTCAGGAAACTTGTTTTTCCACTTTCACGCCAACAATTTTTCGTTCTCAGACTTTCCACTTTGCCGCCACGACAGCGTCACAGACGCACGGAGATGTGGTGGTGTAGCATTGTACATTAATAATGACATCAAACCTAAATAAAACTGGACACAAGGGTTCAGGAGATTGCTTGTGCGGTGCGTTGACGCGGACAAAAGACTGATGTTGGCTCGCTTTATTTACGGCCGGGCACTGACAACGTGGAGCTTTTTACTGACCTGCGTAACTAGCAGCTCAACTCAAAAACGCTTTTATTATCCTGGGAGATTTTCATGCTTATAATGCCATCTGGAATAATAAAATGTTGTTCATAATGTTATGTTATGTGTAACATGAATGTTTCAGCGTTACTGTTCCGATTAATGGCTAACGGCGTGCAAACGAATGAAACACACGGTGTAGATTGTATTCCTAGACCTCACAGTGGCGGTCCTGCAGCTCGACGCAGTTTTTCTTTGTCCTTAGTGGTTCCAGACTGGTGAACACATCGTTGCTATTGTCTGCGCTTAATGACCTGCATGTTTTATCGGGCCTCTGACAGTTTATGCCTCACTCACAAGTATTTGTGTTAAATCGAATGTTGATCGTCACGCAGTAGTACACCGGAAAATTAATTTAGACCCGATTCTTTGTGGTAAGCAGTTAGTTCACACCCCCTGGCTGTCTGGATTACCCAGTCAATCACATCTACCTCACGCATTTGGTGTGTTCCGCAGCCAGGGATTCGTGCTTGGTATGTACTCAACATTCGATCCGACGACACAGCCAACACAAAAAATGAAATGACATCAGATGAAGTTAACGGTTATTTCTTTCCAATTTAGGCCGCTCTCCGTTCAGAAGTAATATTTTGCCCTTAAACAGTTGAGTATCTCGAACAAAATGGTTCCAGGTTTCATTAAATCTGAGGGGAAATTGTTCCGGGGACTTTGTCGCCATAGAACAGTCGAAATACACACGATGTATGCGAGTTTAGACCCCCTTTGCAGTAGGGAAATGACACATATGCACATCGGTCCATAATGGTAATGGTAATTCTATTCCGTTCAGTCATTTACCAGACATCCACACCAGTACCGACACTATACGGAGACCCTTCCACTATGCGTCCAAAATCACAAGATACTTCTCAAAGAGCTGTGCGCTGTTTATACTCCCTGCAAAATGAATTGATTCGGGCTAGGAGGTACAAAAGTGGCGTGACGTCAACCAATGAGAAACGGTAACGTAATCAAACGAGGGGCGTTAACCGGCGGCGAGAGGAGTTGTAGACCTATCAGAGTTCGCGGTAATGTACAGTGGTTCCAAGAAACACCGAACGCGAATCGTTATTGTTTGTTACTTGCGTTGACTTTCACGGGAAGTATCTAGTCACATTACAGATCAAGATTGCCATATAGCATAACACTTCATTGTTGAAAGTGAGACCACCCTGGACATCCCAGGCGTCTTTGAGTACGTCGAACTCTACCTTGAATGGCTGAAAGATGGGACCTTTCTATAGATGGAGACATGTATAGAGAATGTTAGAATTTCACTTCAAGCTACTTTAGAACCGAGGAATTTCCGGGTTAGGAAAATAACTTTGTTGCAAATATTTGTATTCCGCAAAGAATGCTGGATCATGTCCATCAGCCACTTGCATAGCAAGAGATTTTCGAAAATCGGTGGTGGCGGGTCCGCATAGGATTTCAGGCCGTTTCCTTCCCGTCATTGCCACAGGCCTAATGTTAAAGTCCCCGAGTACTGGGGCGGGGGTCTGAACCATCCCCATCCCCTGGGATCGCCAGCCAGGGCCACATATGTCAGAAATGACGTTGTTTTAAAATGCTGCTGATAATTTCTCAACTCGCGTTTTTTCTCTCCCTTTCTTTCAGTTACACTTTGCACGTCGCATAGGCCATTTCTGGCATGGTCCGAGCAAAGCCTATTGCTTTTTTCGGCAGTTAACTGCGAACGTGGGCCTCCAACGCCCCGCTGGGGGCTGTACAAGGAAAAGTACGGCAGAAAGGCATCCCGCTAGTGTAAAATCACGCTCAACATAGTGTTTGCAAATATGAGAAATGACTGGGCACAGCAAAATCCGCGCCCACGCCAATCATTTTCCGGCCGGCATGGGTCGCAAACGACATTGTCCAGATCAATGCAACAATGTTGTGGCAACGTGGACAAAACAGCTAGAACGCGAAACGAAGCAGAAACGTGGAACTTCCAGTGGCTGATGTGTCACGTCTGTCCTGTTTTCATCTTATCGCAACACTGGGTAGAACAAATAAAACAGCTTGTCATCGTCTGTTGCGGCATTGTGCATGTCAAGCCTGTTCCGCATTTGAAGAAGACATGTCACAAATATTGAAGCTTGTACCAAAGGTTGTCCAAGCAATGTTTTGGTAAGCGTGTAGTGTTGCGAAGATCAATAACTCATTAATGGGTCACACTGAGGCCACGTCTTTCTCATTGTTTCCAAAATTGCATCTTATAGGGAACTTATATACTGATAGGGAACTAAAGCTGATCAAAGAAGGGAATGCAACTGTTTCTCATGCTTGCTGAAGGACTGAACGGACCCTCATGCTAAGGCTAAGCGATATTAGTCTTCGGGTATGTGTAGTGAAATGCGATTAAAATGTTAAAAGTGAAATCCTGTTCACTGTACGGTATAACGAGTACATGCCTTCGTTTAGTCTGGTGTAAATGTCTAACTGATATGACCTTTATACCTTATCATGACGTGACAATGAAGGGTTGCAGATCGCTTGTCATATGCAAACATTGCATAAAATAAAGACAGCCAGCTGTTGGTGTAGAAGGGTTTTCACACCTGGTGGGACCAGAACTATTTGTATACAGTTCCCATGAAATATATGTACATGTTTAAATATGTATGTCCGTCTGTATGCAATTTCCTTGAAATATATATATATATATATATATATATATATATATATATGTATATGTATGTCTGTCTGTCTGCCTGTCTGTGTGCGTGCGTGCGTGTGTGCTTTTTTAACATCGAGTGCGAGAATTCAGTAGGGATGCACCGGATATCCCGTCCGGCCGGATATCCGGCCGGATATTAGAGATTATCTGGTATCCGGTATCCGGCCGGATATTTTTGTGATCCGGCCGGATACTGCCGGATATTTAACCTCCCGGTGTACAATCAAGACGTTGCTCTACTGTCTGCGCCCAAAACCGTTTCAGGGGAAACGTGGCTTGTTGTGTTAGATTGTCGATGTAACTGGCAGTTCCAAGTCGGTCTGGAGACCATGAAACCAATTATTTTCTGTATTGGTCTGGGAGGGTTCGGACATATCTTGCAAGAATGGGACTCAGGTTCAAAACTGTGAAACAATAGCCAGCATGCGGTCAGCAGCCCATCTTATGATTTGCTTTTTTCAAAATATTTCTTGTCTTTCTGAAATTCTCACACAAATGCATTAAGGAAAAGTACAAATTGTGGGCACTGGAAAATGAGACAGCATTTAAAGTCATACCGTAAGCACATTTATTACTGTATGAACATTGAACTTTGCAGAAATGTAGTCATAACCGTTGCGGTCAGTTCTTGCCTAATGGGTCATCTCCATCGCCTCTCATCTGTCGGCAAAACGCACGCGCCTGGGTACGCGCACCAGCATTTAACGCGGTATCTCTTGGTCCAGAGCAGCGACCACCTGGCTCATCCAGCGCTTTAGGGCGACTTTGGATGTTACGTACCAGTCTCCCTGATACATCCTCTGCTTAATGATGCCCAGATGTCCTCAGTAGGACACACCTGGTGCACACAGGGGGACTGCTGTCACGCACTACATACGGCACTCTGGCCTCTTCCAGCAACTTGAACATTTTCTTCGCATAATGAGCGCTGGCCAAGTCTGGCCAGATCAACATGTCCCCCCGAAACAGTACTCATCCAAATATGGGATGAGCACATCTCCTACGCACTTCTCACGGTACATGTTACCATCAACATTACCCATACCCGGCATGATAGCCGGCTTTGTCACACCCCTGAGAGAGATGGCGGGCCACACGAAAAGATTGCCGGGAAACTTGCTCTCTGGCCTCAGTTGTACTTTTGCTGGACTTCTGCTGGACGTGCTCCAACAGAGTACCCAAGGTTTCCTGACATATACCTCTCGTGGTAGGTGAAGTAGCTTTCGTCGTCCATGGCAATGCCCCGTTCTTTCCGATTTCATGGGATCCGCGGCACAGTTTCCGGATGCGGGTCTTTTGGGCGACCTCTTGTTTTTGGGTGACCTGGGGTGACCTCTTGCTCTTTCGGTACCGAACCTTGTTTGCCACCAATATTTTTTTGTCACGTACATTCTGGAGATTCCAAACCTTCCAGCCGGAACGCGTTATGACACCCGTTGTTTTTACAGCTCGAATCAGCTGTAGCTGTCTTTTAACAAGCGCACTGGAATGGAGGTCTTTTTGTGCCCCCCACCTGCTCTTCTTGAATATCTCGAGAACGCATCTGAGCTGGTTGCTGTTACTTTGTGACATTTATGGCAATTGAATAACTCGTCGAATGGCGTAGAAAAATTGGAAATCGGCTGGAAATTTTGAAGTTTCAAGCATTTGAAGTCAGGCAAACACCACGAAAACGACGGTTGTCGCCGACAAATGGGAACTTTGTGAAAGAACTGGCGTTCTTCTTAAGACTGCTGTTTGAACACAGTCAGGCGATGTCATTCGGGCATTAGCGATGGACGTACCAAGGCCACAGCCAAGGTCAATAAGGGTTAAGGGCATCAAAGGTCAAGGTTTGTGACCTGATCCAGATTTGCTTTGCAAGATGTCAGTTTGTATGAAATATGCATTCGAAGGCCCCAATAAAAACACGTGTGCGCACACTGATACGCTTACATATTCCAAGGTCAGTGACGGTCAAGGTCGTTAAAGGCCAAGGTCAAAGATCTTGTAACCTTGCTCAGATTTGTTCTGCGACATATCGATTTGTATGAAATATGCATTCAAAGACCCTAATAAAGACACGTGTGCGCACATGCAGACGCATATGTATATGCCAGAGTCATTTCAGGCCAAGGTCATCAAAGGTCAAGGGCAGGTTTTTGTGACCTGGTCCAGATTTGCTTTGCAATACATCGATTTGTGTGAAATACGCATTCAAAGATCCTTCTAAAACACGTTTGGCATATTGATACTGACATTGATATACATACATAGCTGTACATACGAAATATAAACGCTGGAAATGACCAGATGTACCGATGTTGGCTATCTTCACTGAAAATACGCCAAAAGATACATGTCGCGCCCTCATTTACGCTCAAACTGTCCCGTGTTGTTCGAAGTCTGATCTGTAAAAGATTATAAAAATGACGTCACAGGTCATTGACCTGACATGACTTCGACCCAAAATTCCAAGTCTAGACGCCAAATGAATGGAAGTTATCGTATTCCACGTTTTAACGGCCCAACAAACACCCCGTTTCGTTCGAAAAGTTATGCGGAATGGCATGTACAGGCCGATAAAGTGTCCAAAGTTGACCTTTTCCACCCCATTTGGCCTTGAAGATATCAACTCACAAGCTGTGGGCATTTTTTACCAATTTTGTTCAGTTTCCCATGTTTTTCTTTGCTATTCAGTCTTTTCGGTCTCATTATTTCAATAAAAATGGTAAATAAAAACATGTAAACATAATATCCGGTATCCGGCAGGATATCCGGCCGGATATCCGGCACCCCGATCCGGCATATCCGGTATCCGGCCGGATCACAAAAATCCCGATCCGGTGCATCCCTAGAATTCAGTTTAGGTTTTCTGAAGATGAAGTATCTCTGAAACGTCAAATATAAGAATACATGTATGAGCAACATCGATAATGTGACTGGTGATCTTCGTTTGCATATCAAAACGAACATCAGACGGATCTAAAAAAAAAACGAAAAAGTTACCGAAGCAAGCAACGCACTGGCATTTAACAAAACGTGTATTAATGAGCATATTCTGGGAAAGTATGCCAACAAACGATTGTTTTCAAATATGGAGACATTTTGTTGTCGTGGCGACACGGCAGACTGTAAATGGTATTCGGAACAATTGTATCGTGTCATCGAACTGCGCATGACACTCTTTGCTCATATACATGAGTATATATATATATATATATATATATATATATATATATATATATATATAGGTTCAGTGGGGCATGCAAGTTTAAAGGTTGTTTTACACGATCCAAATAACCGATACGGGAACACGATCCATTTTGATCATTTGCGCCAAGTGACACCAGACTGCGCAAACTTAGGGTCACGAGCAGAGCTCAAGTAGACTTCTGTTGCACCTGCCAGTTCATGACTGGGCGTTCGAAATTCCACAAGTGCTGCTCTCGCAGTCTCGCATACCATGTCAGTGCGGAGCGCCGGTCAGTGTGTAAATCATCACCCTGAAACGCCCTTCATCATGCACCGGCGGCGGAAAAAGTTGGTTGGTTGGTTATTGGGGCTTAGGGGCGCACCGACTGCAGGGTCATTCGGCGCCCATAACTTCTTCAAATAGCTCCATTAAAAAGAGTCACGACGATTAATAAAATCCGACGGCGTAATATAACGCAATTATGTCAAGACAAAAAAGTTACCTACAACAGCATACACAAAATAAAACACATGTGACTAGTAACGTGAAAAAACCGCAGAAAAACCGACATCCAATAAAAACCGGAACAACTGTCCCGTCTCTATAAAACGAGACTCGTCACTCAGCAAATCCTGCAAAGTGCGAGGAGTCGTACTGTGGCCAAAGTGCCGCAAACGCTCTGAAGTCAAACCATTGCATATGATCAGCACATGGTGCACAGTGAGGGGCTCACTGCAGCGGGGGCACATCCCTCTCTCTTCGCCCTTTAACAGATGGTGATGCGTTACGTATGTGTGGCCTAGGCGCAAACGGCAGAGAATAACCTCCTCTCGCCGGTTTTCGCGTGAACTTGAGGCCCAAGTTCCTAGGCGGGGTTTAATACTTTTGAGCTTATTTGGACCGAGCGCATCCCACTCACGTTGCCACAAGTCATACATATATGACGAAAACACACGATAAAAGTCCTTGGCAGGCAATGACATTCGTCGCGTCACACACATGCGTGACGCACGCTTCGCGGCTGCATCGGCTCGTTCGTTGCCAGATATCCCCACGTGGCTGGGGATCCAACAGAACGTCACTCTCTTTCCATGTCGGTCTAACGCTGTCAATCGTCTTAAAATATCCTGTATAAGGGGATGACGCGGATGGAAACACTTCAGCGCTAAAAGGCTACTCAGCGAGTCTGTAAAAAGTACGTAAAAACCATCGTCGCTTGCCTCAATGAAACACAGCGCCTTGTCGATAGCCACGAGTTCCGACGTATAAACCGATGCATGAGGTGGCAAAGTAAATGACCGAGTGTCAGGGCCACACACGAAAGCACAGCCCACACCAGCCTCCGTCCTCGATCCATCGGTGAAAGCAGTCATATGGCCATCGTAGGATGCCATGTGCTCCAGTGCTCTGCACCGTAACTCCTCCGGGGCCACGTCGCGCTTCCGGTTCTCAGCCAAAGACACGTCCACCACAGGGGACACCAGTTCCCAGGGAGGTATGTCTAGATCGTAAGAACGTGCCACGGACCTCAGTCGCACACCGCTCTCAATTAACAGGTCATGGACTCTCACACAGAAAGGAGTGGCTTTCAGAGATCGTCCGGTGCGAAAAAGGGCTATTGTGCTGGAAGAAAACACCGCCTCATATGTCGGGTGGTCGGGGAACTGAGCTAACTTGCATGCATACCGCAGCCCGAGCACCTTCCGTCGCAAAGCCAGGGGTGGCTCATTAGCTTCCACCAAGATACTAGCGGTGGGAGACGTTCTGAAGGCACCCGTAGCAATGCGCAAGGCAGAGTTGTGCACTGTGTCCAACGTACGCTTGCTGGAATCGCATGCAGAGTCATACACAAAACAAGCATAGTCCAACTTAGAGCGAATCAGGGATCTGTATAGACGGAGCAACGTCACTCTGTCCGCACCGTACGATGTACCTGCGACACACTTCAAAACGTTCAGTGATTTAAAACACTTCTCACGCAGCGATTTAAAATGGTCCCTGTACGTCAATCGTTTGTCAAATTGCAGTCCAAGAAACCGCACTACTGGCTCCGACGGAATCAGTTTCCCGTACAGTTGCACAGATAAAGCGGGACAGCCACGGCGAGAGCGGCAAAAGTGGCACGCAACTGTTTTTGACGTCGAGAAACGGAAGCCATTTGCCAGGCTCCACTTCTCCAAGCGGCCGACGGCCAGCTGCAACTGCCTCTCCATCGAGATAGCACTGGACGCCTTACACCATATTGCCAGATCGTCGACGAACAGTGACCTTCCTACAGAGCGAGGCAGTCTGTCTACCACATCGTTAATCATAATGGCAAAGAGTGTCACACTTAACACACCACCCTGAGGCACGCCGTTCACCTGCAGAAACCGGTCAGAAAAGTGCTTTCCTACACGAACACGGAAAAAACGGTCATCCAAGTAGTTCTGTAAAAAGACGCCCATACGACCACGAATACCTTGCCCAAAGGCCTTCAAGAGAATGCCGTGTCGCCACGTCGTGTCGTATGCACCCTCGATGTCAAAAAACACACCTCCCACATGACGTCGTTCCCGAAAAGCAACACGCACTGCTGTGTCTAGGGCTAAAAGGTGGTCCACAGTACTACGGTTTTTCCGGAGACCGCACTGAGCATTGTCAAACACGTTATTCTTCTCTAAAAACCAGGTCAGGCGGAGGTTAACCATCTTCTCCAAAAGTTTACACAAGGAAGATGTCAGAGATATGGGACGATAATCAAGAGGGTTTAAACCACTCTTGCCGGGCTTGCACAGTGGGATGACGATGGCCTCTCGCCAGGCCAACGGGAACTCGCCACGGGTCCAAATCGCATTGAACATAGTCAACAGTGTCTCAACCGCGCAATGTGGAAGGTGTCGAAGCATATCGTTATGCACTTCGTCTGGGCCCTCCGACACACTGCGCAGGGACGATATTGCTGACCTGAGTTCAGCCATTGTGAACACTTCGTTATACGAGTGCTGCTCAGAGGTATAAAAGTTCACAGGCGACCGCTCACAGCGAGTTTTGTGACGCACAAACTCAGGATCGGCGCCGCCACCCCGGCAGCGCTCTGCGAGGGCGCGGCCGATCTCGTTGGCAACGTCAGCAGGGTGAAACACGTCATGGCCGTGCACGCGCAGCACGGGCAGCGGCTTAGAGCAATGTCGGCCCCCTATCCTCTTGATGCGGTCCCAGACCTCCGAAGTGCGGGTGGAGCGGTTCAGGCCACCCACATACTCTCGCCATGACCGCCGTTTCGCCTCCAAGATAACACGGCGTGCCGAGGCCCTCGCTTGTCGAAAAGCGATCAAATTATCAAGTGTACTGCAACGATCGAATGCCCTGTAAGCTCGCCTGCGTGTACGAATGGCGTCTCTACACGCTTTCGTCCACCATGGCACTGGTGGGCGGCGGGGAGCACCAGATGTTTTGGGGATGCTTTGTCCGGCTGACTGCACGATCATCTCGGTAAATTCGTCCACCGACATCGGACGCTCCTCCGGCTGACGCCAACGCACGGCCAATTCAACCTCTTCCTCAAATTGGCCCCAGTCAGCACGCCGAAGCAACCACCGTGGTGGCCTTGAGCCGAGCACGGCACCGTCCTTATAGTGCAGCCATACTGGCAAGTGATCGCTTCCGCATGGGTCGTCATCCACCGACCACGTCAAGTACTGCATCATCTGTGGGCTACAAATGCTCAGGTCTAGAGCCGATGTTTGTCCGGAAGGCAAAGTAAAATGTGTTTTGGCTCCAGTATTTAAAAGACATAGTGATTCGTCGTTCAACAAGCTTTCTAAAAGTCGACCACGTGTGTCGGTGTTGTCGCAACCCCAATTAGTATGGTGAGCATTAAAATCACCTAAAAGCAGGAAAGGTGCAGGCAGCTCTGCAACCAGACGCCGGAGCTCCAACGTGGGAAAAACACAACCAGGCGCCAAATACACTGAGCACAGTGTTACCTGACGGCGTCCCAAGTGCGACCTCACTGCCACAGCCTGCACATCAGCGCGCACGTCGAGCCGCTGGGTGGGAACACCATGGTGAACGGCTAGTAGGACCCCACCGTGCGCAACGGTGTCGACTGGCTCGTCGCGACGAAATATGCTGTAACCTTTGAGACTAAAACAAGTGTTTGGTGCCAGTTTTGTCTCCTGGAGGCCAACAGCAAATGGGCAACGCCGTCTCAGAAGAGCTCGACCTAACACCTCTACAGTTCCACTGTAAAATGACCTGTATAAGGTCGGGTTAAAAGGGTCTTAAAACACAGCGTCCCGGGATATAAAAGAAGCATCAGCACCTGCAGGAACACTAAAACAGTCACTGCAAGTGCAAGGTTAAAGTGTTCAAAAGAAGTGGTCAGCCCTTTTGCAAGGTCATAACCCTCCCGTGACTGGACGACCTTCTGCAGAACTGCCGCGCACCTTGGCCCTGCCCCGTCCGTCGGGGACACAGGCCAAGGCGGCGGGCGTTTTGTTGTCCGGCCCGCGGCCGGGGAGGACGACGCCGACCCACCCCGCGCCGGAGCAGGGGGAGGGCCCATGGCCGCGCCATCGCCAGACGGCGACGGATGGGCCCGGGCCGGCGCAACCGTCGGCCCCACGCCCCGGGCCGCGCGACCCGCAGCCCCCAGATCTGGAGCACCCGGGCGCACGGTGACACCCGTACTCCGCGGCGCCCCAGGACGGGAAGCCCCGCCCGAGAGCTGCGCCCCCGACGGAGCGGTCACCGGGGAACGTCTCGAGGCCGCGGCACGAGGCGGCGTGGGCGGCGCGGACGCGGGGGACGCAACAGGTCCCGGTGGAGAGCCGCTCCGCGCCGGAGAAGAGCGGGGTCCCCGACCCCACCGGACCACGGTCCACCCACTGCCCCCGGCCGACGGAACGTCCGGGGCCGTGGACACCACCGAGGTGGCGGGCGCAGGAGGCGTCGGGGACCCCAAGGACGTGGCCGGTGCAGAGGGCGCAGGTACGACGGCAAGGCCGTAATGCTTTAAAATGTTTACTAGTTGAGGCAACGTCATCACTTCAGACTGCGTCGCCGGCACAGCAGTCTTCACCTTCGCAGCGTAAGACGACTTTGGATGTGTCGCACTGTATAATTCTCTTGCCTCTCGGAAGGAGACTTTGCGAGAGCATTTTATGGTCAGGATTTCTTTTTTCTTATATAAACAGGACATGTCCTGTCGAAGGACGCATGTGGCGACTGCGTTGGTCCACAGTTGGCACAGCGCGGGGCATGACCCTCGCAAGCATCAGCAAGGTGCTCTGTTGACGCACAAACTCCACAGACAGGAGGGTTTTTACAATACGGTTTTGTGTGGCCGAAGCGCTGGCACTGGTAACAACGCATGGGGTTTGGGATGAACGGTCGCACCTTGACCCTCAGGTATCCAACGGCTACATCAGCAGGTAGGTCAGGCCGGTTAAACGTAAGTACAATGTTATTTGTGGGACAGAGACGTCCCTCCCGTCTCACCATCATGCGACGGGCGTCCGTCACACCGAACTCGGACAGTCCATCAACAATCTCCTCGTCGGCAACGTCTCTCAGATCGTAACAGTTTATAATCCCTTTCGACAAGTTCTTCATTTTGTGGGGCTCCACAGTCATATTTACCACCACATCTCGTGTCTCCGTACCGTTGCACACACTGTATGCGAACGTTGTCGCTGTCAAGGCTTTTTCAGCTTCTTCACTTTTCACAAATTCGACCTCTAGGGAGCCGTCTCTCAGTTTGTCACATCTGATAATTTGTCCCAAACGGTCGCAGCCGTTACGGCGATGAAAAGGCGACAACGAAGCGAGGGCCTTATCTTTTCCTCGGAAAATCAATACTCGAGCCCCACGGATTTCCGTTCCTCGGCAGGAGGCAGGGGGACGACTGGTCCGCCCTCGCAGGGGTGGGAGATGTTGAGCGTAGAGTTTGGTTAGAGTTTGCCATAAGTGAGATTTGTAATTTCGGCACCAGGGCTCCCCACCCGCCTCGGAGCCCAACTGGGGGACGCCCGGCCCTACAAAAAAAGGGACGCGGGACGCCAGGGCTACCCCGGTGCTATACGGGACAGGCGGCGCCTTCTGCCCGGCCAGGTGCAACCGGCGAGACCCCTCCCCGTCCTGACCGGGTTCCAGCGCCGCCCACCCTTGACCCCGGCCGGCCGGGCCGAACGAACCCGAACAAAGCCGGGCTCGACGGCCCGAGGCGACCAGCCACTTGGTCCGCATGGGGCCATACGGACCCGCCCGCCCCTCCCGGATATTAGGACCAAAGAGGCGTGTTGGCCCCCCGCCACAACTAGCACCGTGCGGCGAGGGGCCTCAACCTCCAGGACTCCGTCAACCCCGGGGGACGGGCCGAGGGAGCGCGGCTACTCCGATAAAACCGAGAGCTGGCGGACTGGCAGGGTTGCTAGACCTGAGCAGTCAGGGGAAGCTGAGCTGCTTGCTACCAGAGGTGAGGTGAACAAATGGCCCGGATATGGGACAACCAGGGTCGGCGTGGGCAGGGGATGCTAGGATCGATACAGGTCAGAGGAATTTCTTGGCTGGGACCCGGGGGGTCGCCATACCCCACACCAACAGTGGTGTTCCTGCGGGAGAAGCTGGGGGCCGAGGGGGCGCTGCTCCCCTACACTGACCGGAGCCAGTGCCCTTCGGTGAGGCACTCTTCGTCTGGCTCCTCCCCTTTGGCCGGAAGGGGAGCTCCACGAGCAACCCCGACCGCCCGCCGGATCACTGGAGCACACAATCCCCCCCACCACGGAAAGGTGGTGCCCCATCGGGGGGGGGGGGGCGGAAAAAGTGTCGTGCGCAGTTGGATGTTACGATACCATTTCTCCCAGTCTCACTCACCCTCTGCCGTGTTGTCCACAACAGAATGACTCCATATCTGAAAACACTCGAGTAACAGGGCAGAGTTTGTGTAACTGACCCAGCTGCGTAACAGGAGCGTCCGAGCGGTACCTGCTTCTGCATGCTAGGGATAAATTCCTTGTGAAATGTTACAGATCACTGCTCCATTTGACACACCTGTCCGGTACACTAAGTCCTCTTTACTTATTTACTTGGCCGGCCCCCACGTACGTGGATGTTGTGCAACAGGGCCGGCCAAAGTTTTGAGTTGGGCCGCGCGCGCGCGCGAAGGTGAGCCGGGCAGAGTTTGTAGCTGATGAGTAAAGAGGACGGATAACACTGTATAGTTTTCAGCAGATGAGGTGATGAACGTGAGTGGCGAGGCTTTTTTTCTGCAGATGAAGAAGAGGAAGCACCTCACCTCATCAGCAAGAAAATAGCTCCGGCGATCAGCTTCTTCACTCATCAGAAGAAGAGGCGTGTTGTGTATATCCGTTTATTGAACAGGCGAGAATATATGATATACAAAATATCCATCAGCCGTCTTATTCGCACTTTTCAAAGGATGCAACGTTTTTGTCCAATGATTATGGTTATCAACACTTTTCATACCAAGATTAATAAGTACTTTTAGTTTGAAGGTTAAGTAACACGATACGACATTTTCCGATTGATCTAATTGTTTTGGACGAAAATATATGGCAGTCAAACTATGGTCACGTGTGATTTCTGTAACGGCCATTTTATCAACAGGGTCAGACCAACAATAATATGGAGCGTGAAAAGGCATTAATCTTTGTGTAGTCATATCCCATTGGTACCAACGGTGTGTATTGGAAGTCACAGTCCAGGATTTCATATCTTTACCTTGCATTACAGTGCGATTATTAAAGAGTTGTATAGGAGTATTATCTGGATCCCATTTTATATCTAAATTATTACATGTCCTATCGGAATCAGGTATAGTAGCGATAGGAAGACGATGATCTGTGGTATGAAATTTTTCATCGTCAGTTAGAGGATATGAAGTATTACTAATAGTGCCTCTTGTATCCGTGTAAACTTCCAGCTCCGGTTGAAGATTGTTGATGGTCTTTGTTGTGGCTGTTGATGCTGCAGAAGACTGTGAAGTTGTTGTTCCACGTAATTCACGTAGAATGACTGTTCCTGATATGATTTTACAGCCATAATCGTTGGTAAAGCGTTGCCAGTCTTGTACTTGTTGAGATATAAGATTATTGTGATTGGATGTGTTGTCTTGTCCGCAGCGTGTATACCACCATAGATGAGTAAGTGGTAGTATATAGAATTTCCAATCGTCACACTTTTCAAAACGTATAAAGTGTGTGTTTTCAAATTCCAGCATAAATGTAGGTAAATTACCGGAATGTAATGACATAATATCATAGTTGCCAATAGTGCCTGTCGCCTTGGTGCTTGTATCGTCGGCAGCGTCAACTGTATCGTGATTTCCATGGTGTTGTAGATGTATCCGTTTAGCAACGGGTGCTCCGTCTCCATCGTCATATTCCGTATCACTCATGTTTCTTTTTTCTGTGGTGATAGTATCAACCAAACGATGGCCTCCAGGTAATGTTCGATCTATATTAGTTACTTGGCGTCCTGATGAGTCACGACCGGCGGCGCGGGCAATGCGGTGAACGACCGTAGTCCGAGGACGGGGCGGCCGTGGCGTCGATGCTGGAGGCCGTCGGCCTCGGCTAACGGTTCGGGAGGTGGCGCTACGAGGTTGATAGCGCTGTAGGACGTAGTCCCGGTTGGAGATGCCGGCAGGGATGTCGCCTCGTTCACGATGACGACGTCCGAGGACTTCGGCGTACTGTGGATTACTTTGGATACGGTTCCAAAGTTGTTGATGGCGTCGGGCATGAGCTTGTTGTCGCCGACGTTGGTCAGATGCCGAAGTCGTCGTCGTCGAGTTCTCGTCTGGCATGCGTTGGACATCCTGGAACAGATGAGTGAGGGTGGTGAGTGGCCAGACTATTTTTGTGCAGATGTGGTGAGGAGCTGATTGCCGAGCCTACTTTTCTGCAGATGAGGAGAGGAAATACATCGGCATGCTTCATCAGCAAAAAAGTAGGGAGCGCACTCACTCATCTACTTCACTCACCTAGGTCCAGTGTTGCATAGACGAGAACACACACACGACTAACCTGTTATGTCTTCCATGTGACTATTTATAGCCTCGACGTTCCTGTTGTAGGCTTCCCACCAAACGCCTGCATCGATGTGCGTCGGTGGCTTGGGCAGAGTCCCCACGGTGTGTTGTCGATCACCGGTGGAACGAATCTCTCTCGTAAAGACGAACGTTTTAGTTCGACTTTGCAGGGCCTGTCGGTCAGCTTCGTGAAGGAACGAACCCAAGACAGTATTCGTAGTGGCGAACACTGGGGTCCGTTGCAGTAACTCATCGTTGGTTTCGTATTTTACATTGACATGCATTACCTCCCCACCAAGAGGCTTTTTCATGTCGTCCTTGTTTATTTCGCTCACAGTGAGCTCTTCCATCAGGGCGAGTGGAGCTTGCAGCAACTGGCTGAGGTAGAAGGGACTGTTGTTACTGATGGAACTCATCCTGGTTGGCTGGTGGAGGTCGAGAAGAGAGGTGGTTACCAGTGTTTTTCCGGTTGTTGTGGGACCGTAGATCAACAATGTGTTGGTCTTTGTGAGACGTTTGTCGGCAATCGTTTCAGCCCATGCGAGGAACAGAGAGATGTCAATGCTATTCACTTCAAAGAGATTTTTGAGCCACTTGTAGCTTTCGCTATGGGATTTGTCCAAGTCAAAGTCACCGTAAAAGTCGTCGTAGATGGACCAAAAGGGTTTTGTCTTGAGTCGCTTTACCTCTTGGGCATGCTCGAACTGGATGACGGTCCTGACTCTATCCTTAAAATTCGGTGTAAACTGATACACCTGGTTAAACTCTTCTTCGGTGATGGAGGACATGAAGGATCCGGTAGTTTTACATTTGTACTTTCTGACTAGATTTGTGATGAAGTCAACTTCGGCGTCGACGTGCTGTCTCTTGGTATTGGCTCGCTCTTCAGCGTTGGCACGTCGTTTGTTACGAGATGTTTCCGCCGCAGAGGTTGTTGAGTCGTCCTCGTTCGGGATGCAGGTACCGCCGTCAAAGAGCGGTTGCTCAGGTCCATCCACGTTGTCACGGCTATGAAGAATAGGTAGTAGAAGATCCTGCAACTTCTGGATAACATTTCTGATCCATTTTACAGTGGCGTGGCCGAGACCACAAAAAGAGGTGTTGTGGATGCCGTAACGGCATAAATAAATAATCCATCGGGCAGCAGACTTGACAACTTGGTAAGTAAGTGTTGCCTGTAGAGTCTCTGTCTCTGTGAGTCCGAGAGCGGCGATAAGGGTCTGGATGAGTCTCCGCTTGTTTCCGCCGGGGTGTGGGAAGGTGAAGTGGGTGTGGCCCCTTCCATCTCCAGCCGTTCCAGTATTTCGTCCAATTCCTGATGGTCCTGCTCGGTCAGCGCTTGCTGAGCGAAAATGTGTTCGAAACTGTCTTGCGTCAGGGTGCCAAGTGGTGATTCCTGCCCACTTGGTTTTGGCGTTTCGGAGAGTCTCTCGGAAATCGCCTGGGAGGACGAATGTGGCGAGGGCTGGCTCACTGCCTGAGAGGCGGTGCTGGGTGTCGTTATAGAGTGCGAGGAGGTCCTCTGCCGTTTCGATGCCGGTAATGGTTCGTCCGCGGTCCTGGAAAGGTTGAGCGGCTGGGATGGACTCGGCGGACGGGATGGGGCTACCGGCGATGGAGGGTCGAGAGGTGGAAGTGGGATCTCGACCTCTAAGAGAGCCCGCTGATGAAGAGCGTCGTCGACGGATGATGATGGGGGGCTATCCGGAGTTTCCTCCGGCTGGTGAAGTTGCCCAGGAGCATGATCTGGATATCTTGGGCTTTCGTCGGGATGTAAGTCTCGGTGTTCAGTACTTCCCCGTACCACACGATCCCCATCTGGAGAGTCGTGGAGTTCGGGAGACTGTTGAGTAGAGTCGCGAATGATTTCCTCCATGCAAAGTTGCTCACGTTGTTCAGTGCAAGTACGTATCCAATGTTTCTCGTACTCGCGGTCACCTTGCGCATCAGTAATGAGGGATTCTTCTGATGTAGTATTTCCTGTGTCATGTCCTGGGTGGTCTGTGTCCAAGCCTTTACCTGGCTGAACAAGTTCTCCGTTGTCCGTTGTGTCACTCGAAATACATATGACCTCTGGTGTAGCTGGTGGCCTCCGGTTGGGTGATGCACCGGTGATGTTGGGCGAACCGGGTATCTCGTTAGGATGTTCATTCTGTAAGTGATATAGAATTATATTAGAAATTGACATTATGTACTTGAGAAAGCAATAATAATAATATACAATATATAAAAAGTAACATATAATAATCGTTGCTTGTATACTTTAAAGACACGGGTGTTACCGCAGTCCGCGGTGATGAGTTTCTTTTTGTCTGGTTGATGATTTAACTGCGCCGTTTGCGGCGACCTTGTCGAACGTTTGATTGGCTGAACCGTACATCGTACTGATCCTTAAATTAGTCAAAAAGCCGGTACAGTAGAAACATTTCCTCAGATGGTGTAGCCTAGAAATTAGTTGAAGTATTGATTGATGTAGTGAAAGATGTCCAGTGCATTGTGCAGCCTGATGATGTGGGTAATCATTTCCTTTTGTACCTCCTTGTCCTGTTCCCTGCTTGTGACTTCATTGAACCACATTAGATGTTGATTGTACTTAGTGATATTTTTGATTTTTCAAACACTAACATTTGAGCAGAACTGGATTTACTCCACTCATTTTGCATTTCACATGCTTGGGTACTTCGCGTCAGTTGCTCGGTTTCTTTGGTTGCTGCAATTGATTTAAGAAAAGGTTCTCCAAGATGGATGTAGATGATCATGAAAATGCAGGAGCCCATTCTAGTAGAGGCAGAGCATATCATGCCACTGAAAAGGGCAAGCAGTACCAATTAGACTTGAAGTTAAAAAACTACAGGCACTTGCTGAATGTTCTTCAGAGAAAGGGTAGTATCTGGTGTACACATACGCTTCAAGAAGATGCTTTGGAGGTTGTGAAGGGCAAGTTTCAAGAACGGAAGGAGATTTTTAAGGAGTTTACCCAGATGAACAAGGAGGTGAATGATCTGTTGCCAGAATCAGATCTGAAGGAGCACAAAACCAAACATTCAGCTCACATGCAAAGCCTGAATGAAATTGAGATGACTGTTGAGAAGTATGTTGATCTACTGAGTGAATCAGATGAAGCATCAAATGTTGAACCATTTGAAAGTGTCTCAAACTGTGACATTGTTTCGAGAGTGAGTGAGGGGTCAAGCTCAGTGGAAACCAAGGTTGGCATGTTGAGGCTTGATGAAGTCCAGAGACAAGTAGAACTGACAGCAAAAGCTGAAGCATTGAATGAGAGACATCAAAACAAAGACTGGGATTGCAGATGGAGGAGAACCAACTTGCACTGGATTTTTGTTCACATGTCTCTGAAGTGAAGGAAGATATTGGTCATGCTGAAAAGCATTCAAACATGTCACAGAAAGAGCTGAAGGCTGAACTGCAGAAGAGAAGGCATCAGCTGGATATAAAGAAGCTTGAGCTCAAGTTTGAAGAAGAACACTATGGGTTAAAGACAGCAATGGCCATAAGTAATGCAAAAACAAGAGCACTCCATCAGTTTGAAAAGCAAACAGCAAACCGAAATGCAGAGAAACAGAAAGAGAAAGAAGAAAAGGATTGTTCTCAAAGCTGCATGCAACAAAATAGCGCAAGACCACGTGCTCAAGGAGGATCTGAAATTGAAGTCCTGGAGGGCCTCACAGTTCTGATCAGTGATGAGATGAAACGTGCCCATCTGCTTACACTCGAACCAGAAATATTCGGAGGAGAAGTGGGGAGATTTTCTCTATGTATGAAGTCATTTGAGACGTATATAGAAAGACAAACATCATCTCCAGTTGAGCGTCTTCATTTCTTGAACAAGTATAGAGGAGGAAAAGCTAGAGATGCCATAGTAGGCTTCCTTCACCTGAGGACAGATGATGCCTATAACAAGGCAAAAGAAAAGCTGCTGGAAAGGTATGGAAACGAGTTTATCATGAGCAGCTCATACCAGCAGCGAATCAGGGATTGGCCTGTCATCAGATCAGGAGATGGAAAAGCATTGAGGAACTTTTCAGACTTTCTCGAGCAGTGTCTCGTAACATCGAGTGCTGTGTGCCATCTGAAAGTTCTGGACGATCCTCATGAAAATGCCATGATGCTGAAAAAGCTGCCAAGGCACCTTGTGGATCGTTGGAAACGTGCTGTCGATGAGTGGCTTTATGAGTGTCAAAGTGGACCCGACTCACCAAACAGATATCCACCATTCTCTGCATTTGTGAAGTTCCTTAGCAAAGAAGCTCGCATCGCGTGCGGTCCAGTGAATATTCAAGAAGCTGAGGTGACCACTGTGAAGGACGTGTCTAGCGGAGGAAGAACATTTACCGGTAAAGCTAGAACATTCACATCAGCAACAGAAGTGAAAGCAGAAGGCCCAAGATCATCCAAACGAAGTAATACATAGCATTCAATGCAAGCCTCTCGACATGGATGTTTCCTTTGTTCTGGCAGTCACTTCATCGACAAGTGCGGGGCATAGCTCAGGATGATGCTATCCGAAAGGCAAGCCGTCGTCAAGAAGCACGGCCTTTGTCGTGGATGCTTGAAAAGAGGACACATCTGGAGGATGTGTCAGAGCAAGCAAGAATGCGGTAAGAGTGGGCGCTTCATCCAACTTCCCTTCATGATGATGCTTTCTTGCATAGTGCTTTCCTGAGAAGTCCGGAACCAGTCCTTGGTCCCGACATTGCCAGCAAGGACTCCAGCCTTCTTCCGGCTACGTCCTTGCATGTGACCTCTGATGACAATGCAAACCCAACCTCGTCATGTTCCCATTCCATGACAGTTCCTGTGAGGCTGCATGTGAGGAACCGTCGAGAGCGTAAGATGCTGGTGTACGCCGTCCTGGACCCTCAGTCCGATGCATGTTTCTTTTCTGAGTCCGTCCGTAAGACCCTGAAGGCGGATGGAAGATCAGTGTTACTGGAACTGAAGACCATCACGGGGCGTTCGCCAGTGAAGAGCGCAGTGATCGATGGTCTGGTAGTACAGGCGGTCAGCAGCGAGGAAGAAATCCAGCTCCATGCATGTTATATCCGAGATGAGATCCCAGCGGACAGATGTTCCATCCCGTGAAAGCATGCTGCCCAGCAGTGGACTCACCTGGTAGTCTTAGCGGACCATCTCCCACGGTACTTTCCGTCGGCAGAAATTGGACTGTTGATCGGCACAAACTGTGCAAGAGCAATCAAGCCCCGGGAGGTGATTCCGGAACGTGAAGACGACCCGTGGGCGGTGAAAACTGCCCTAGGATGGGGTATTGTAGGGCCTGTGGGAGGCTCTGAAGCAGGTACAGGTCCCTGTCGGTTCGTTGATATCGGCCAGAGCCAGCGCAAGTTGTGTCACTTTGCGTTTAAATGACATGCTTTTTGCAAGTGCATGTCACTCCCATGCAGATATCGCGCTTGCTGGAGGCTGACTTTACAGACACGGCTCCAGTAAAGGCGCTTTCCGTCGAGGACCAAACCTTCTTGATGAAGATGAAAGAGGGAATCCACCGTCGACCAGATGGGCATTATGAGATGCCACTCCCAGGACCATGGCGTTGAAACGTTTGCAAGGGTTGAAGTCGAAGCTTGTCCATAACGGTGTCTACAGATGTCACTACCTGTCAGCCACGAAAGCCACTCTGGATAAAGGGTACGCAGAGCCTGTGCATTCGGAAGAGTCAAAGAAAGTTCGAGTGTGGTACATTCCTCACCACGGAGTATACCATCCCCAGAAACCTGACAAGCTGAGAGTCGTGTTCGACTGCAGCGCCGAGTACCGTGGCCACGTGCTGAACTCTGACCTACTCCAAGTTCCGGACATGACGAAGTCTGACCGGCATACTGTGCCGTTTCCGAAAAAACTCTGTAGCATTCACCTGCGATATAGAACGGATGTTTAACCAAGTTGGTGTGAACATCGAAGACCGGAACTACCTTCGGTTCCTGTGGTGGAAAGATGGGTGCTTGGAGCAGGGGCCAAGTGAATACCGCATGACAACGCATCTCTTCGGCGCGACTTCCTCACCTGCCTGTGCCATGTTCGCGCTGAGAACGGCAACGGACGATCACGAAGACACCTTTGGGAAGGAAGCAGCTGATGTCGTGAGAAACGACTTTTACACAGATGATGGGCTCACGTCGGTCAGCGATCCAAAGATGGCCGTTCGGTTGATCGACAATGTTCGGAAGATGTGCGAACACGGTGGATTCAAGCTCCAGAAGTTCGTTTCCAACAGTCGTGATGTAGCGAAATCCATCCCTTTTGACCTTCGCTGTGCAGGGCTGCAAAATTTGGATGTAGGCTGCAACGACTTACTTGTTCAGTGGACCCTGGGCGTTGAACGGGACACAGGCTGATATGTTCCAATTCAGCGTGACTCGTAAGGACAAGAGGGTCAGTAGACGTGGCATTCTCTCAACTGTTAGTTACGTCTTTGACCCGTTAGGGTTTATCTCGCTCTTCATTCTGACAGGGAAGTGCATCTTGAAAGAACTCCGTCAGCAGGGTTATGGCTGGGATGAGAACGTGCCGGAGACAGTAGCAGATCGGTGGAACGAGTGGTTCTCCGATCTTCCTCTGCTCGCGAAGATTAAGATACCAAGATGCTTCATACCGGAGGGCTTCGGCTCCATCATGTCCGCCGAGCTGCATCACTTCTCAGACGCCTGTCTCGTGGGGTACGGTCAGTGCAGCTATCTGCGTCTCATCGACGATGGTGGACAAGCCGTCTCAAGACTCGTTATGAGTAAGGCTAGGGTCACTCCGTCAGTCAGTGACAGTTCCCAGACTTGAACTCACGGCAGCACTGCTCTCTGTGCAGGTGAGCTGCTTCCTACGCAGAGAACTGAAGATCGAGAACCTTGAAGAGTACTTCTGGACTGACAGCAGAGTTGTGCTGGGATATATCTCGAACGAGGCGCGCAAATTTCACATCTTTGTTGCCAATAGGATGCAGCAGATTAAGAGACCAGACCATGCCAAGTCAGTGGAGGTATATCGACACGAGCTCCAATCCGGCGGATGCTGCATCACGAGGCCTGACGGCGACCCAGCTCGTCAGCAACGACCTCTGGTGGAAAGGCCCACCAATCCTCTCAGATGCTGCTCCTGTCCCTGAACAGGAGAACAGGAGCTGCAGACATCGATCGACCCTGGAGACCCTGAAATCAGAAGATCAGGAGAAATGAAGATAACATCGGTCTTCACTACAGCAGCGACGCAGAAAGCGAAATTCGCCAGTCTGCTGGAGAGAATACAGTACTTTTCTGACTGGCATCGTGCAAAAAGAGCTATAGCGATATGTCGCAGGTACGTGGAGATCCTGAGGCGGCATGTGTCGTCTGACAAAGCTTTTTCCCACGACAGTGATCCTATCTCTGTAGAAGAGATTCGCAAAGCTGAGGTTGTTATCCTTACTGCTGATCAGCGTGAGGCGTTCGCAGAGGAATTCAAAACTCTCAGGACAGAAACGGCTGCTGAAGCATGCCGCAAGCGGATGAACCGACGACAGACCAGAGCGTTGACAAAGGAGAGTCCTCTGTTTAGGCTAGACCCCTGTCTGAGGAAAGATGGCATCCCGTGCGTGCGCGCAAGACTGTCCAGAGCCAATATGCCTGCGGACCTGCTGCATCCAGTCATTCTGCCTCGCAAGAGCCATATTACTGGACTGATCATCGATCAGAGCCACCGAAAAACCCACCATTCTGGGCGAGGTATGACACTCAGTGAACTTCGGACTTCTGGATACTGGGTCATCGCTGGAAGAAGCGCAGTGGGAAGTCACATTCTAAAATGTGTCCTTTACAAGAAGATCCGAGGACATCCCGTTGTCCAGAAGATGTCTGATTTACCCAGTGATAGACTAGAAGAGGCACCACCGTTCATCTACAGTGCTGTGGATTACTTCGGACCCTTTCTCGTGAAAGAACGGAGAAGTCTTGTGAAGCGATGGGGAGTGCTGTTCACGTGTATGTCATCGCGAGCGGTGCATAGTGAGACTGCAAATACTCTTACCACAGACGCGTTCCTCAACGCGTATCGCCGATTCGTGGCACGGAGAGGACCATTTCGGCAGCTCCGATCGGACCAAGGGACCAACTCTATTGGTGGCAAACGAGCCCTGGAGGCCGCACTAGAAGAAATGGGCGATGGTGGAATTCGACAAGAACTGCTCAAAGAAAACTGCGACCTCGTAGAGTTTTGCATGAACCCACCTAGTGGAAGCCACATGGGTGGTGTATGAGAGAGGATGATTCGAACAGCCAAGTCGGTCCTGTCTGTTTTGTTGGCGGCGCATCAGGATCAGCTAGATGACGAGCTGCTGCGCACATTTTTGGCAGAAGTCGAGGCTGTGATCAATGGTCGACCATTGACGACCTGCGGGGTGAATGCTATAGATAATCTAGAACCACTGACCCCTAACCAACTACTAATCCAAAAGTCGCGTGTAGTGCTTCCTCCCCCAGGCAAGTTTCAGAGCCCGGACCTGTACAGCCGTCGGCGTTGGCGGCGTGTTCAGCATCTGGCGGACATCTTCTGGAGCCGTTGGAGAGCGGAGTTTTTGCCTACACTTCAGCAGCGGCGCAAGTGGACGCGGCGTCTGCCGGACCTGCAGGATGGCGACGTCGTCCTTGTGATGGATCCTGACGTTCCACGCGGCAGCTGGAAGATGGGGCGCGTCGTCTCGACCGCCCCGAGTGCGGACGGCCTGATCCGCACGGTAACTGTGCAGGTTGGCGAGTCGAGGCTTGTCCGGCCCGTGCACAAGCTGATCGTTCTCCTGGAAGCTCGCAATGCTCCTCATGGGGAGCCACGTGGGCGCGTGGTTGCGGACTGATGCTCAGTGTGGTAGACGCGACGTGTACCGTGATGTTCCGTGCCCGCCGTGGCGGCACTCTGTGTAGTGATCGGTGACCGCCGCGGAGGATGCGGCTGGTGCGTTCTGTGGACATGATGACCATGTTCAGGCAGGCCGCCTGGCGCCCAGGAGAACCGCTTGGGACCTGGCTGTAGGGGCAATGGAGTGTGCGTTCACGTGGAGCCACATGGGGCTTCGTTGTAAGACGGTGCCACGAGCGGTGGCATATCGTGCACGTGCCGTATCCGACTCGTTCTGAAATGTAAATTCGTGTTACTGAATTTAGAGGAGGCATGTTACCGCAGTCCGCGGTGATGATTTTCTTTTTGTTTTGTTGATGATTTAACTGCGCCGTTTGCGGCGACCTTGTCGAACGTTTGTCTTTAGAGTGTCACTTTGTTCCTGACTGGGAAGCTGGCACCACTCCGGAAAATGCAACTATTTAATTTTCTTTTGTGACTAAAATCTAACTGCTACAGCTGTTTTCTCTTTGGTATTTAAAACATATATATTGTGTGGAGATAGGTTTCATAAACAGTAGGCCGTTTTCATCCATTGCCCATGCTGTTTACAGGTTTCTACGTCAATACAAAGACTGGCTGAACCGTACACCGTACTGATCCTTAGATTAGCCAAAAAGCCGGTACAACGGGTTTTATGTCGTTCAGCACACTGGCTTCGCCCGTTGAGGCAGGCTCCAGCGTCAATTTTCTTGCGGTGAACATGAGTGGCGAAGTCATCATTCGTTGCATCAATGATGATGTCAGTGCCGTGCGTTCAATACTTCCTTCAGCCGAGAACTCCAAGCCGTAAACCTCTGCAGGTTTTGCTTTCATCTGGCTGACTGTGGTTTGGCTGTCAGAATTTGCAAGGATATACAGTATCGAAGGAACTGCCAGAAAGATCGAAATGCTAGCCGAAAACTCACGATCTTAGATATTTAACGAACAATACATATTTGATAACCTGGCTTCAAACTTTATGTTATATAAAGCTCGGCCTCGCCAGAAATGCGCAATTTTGGAGCAATACGGAAGTCACACTGCATCTTTATCGAAACATAAGCACATTTTATCAAAGAAATATTGCAAAAGAATGGCTTGGAAAGAATTACCTGGAAAAATACAAATCCGATGAGTTTTGGCGGCAAATTTCAGCTTGCTAGATGGCTCCTGGGGCCACCTTTGCTATATCTTCCATCCCAAATGACGTGGCAGATCGCCTGAAGGGTGGCCAAACTTGACTGATGTCTCAATCCGTAGCTGACACAGCGCGTTTCTTTTTTGTTGCTTATATTGCTGTATGTCTAGACGTGCGAGGAAATTTTCATTGTGCATGCACACTGAATAGATAATGTATACGCCGGCACTGATCCTGTTCTTTTTTTTCCATTCACAGAGGGGTTTTAATGGATTATTGATCGACAAACTACAAAGTTTCAATGATAAATTAATCCTACTCTCTTCTGGCTGCTAGGAATGGACGCGCGGCAGCGGTCATTTAACCTGTATCGTGTCACTTTATCGAGGTGTAGTTGTTGCCTGACTGCTCGACTAAATGAAAGGGATCAAGTGCGCCACTCCATGTTGGGTATGATAGCATTTTCTTCAACGCCTAAAAGTCTAAGGAAAACTCTTTCTTTCGTGCTTAGCAAGTGCAAAGTTCCCGGGAACCCCAACAAACCTCACAGGAATGCCGTGGTTGAAACCGTCACGGCCAAATGAGCCGAAAATCGTGAAAGTGGGGTAATTTCGAAACTTTGGAGCGACTCGTGTTCTCAGTGCGACTTGCCCAGAGTCCTTGTCTCAGTGGCACGGTCATCCGCATCATGGTGACCTCTTTCCGACCATCACTAGGACTGCATCGGCCACGGTACAGTTTTTTCTAGGGCCAGGCCGGTCATAGCTGATGTCAAGACCCGTCGGATATGAGTCAGGGTCTGTCAGACCTGAGGTCGGAATCGATTAGAACCAGGGTCATGGGCATTCAGAGCTGAGGTCAGGGTCAATCAGAGCTGAGGTCGAGGCCGGTTGAGGCAGGTCCGGGTCGTCTCAGTGTGCGGCAGTCAGAAAGCTCGCACGACGTGGCGGCGCTCCAGCCTAGTAGCGGTTTCCGAAGACGGCGAGCCGCTGCCAGCCGGGCAGCTGTCCGGGCCGCTGTCCCACGTGCAGGTAGCGGCCGGCCAGCGGCTGCGGGCAGCTGAAGAGACGGCTGAAGTTGGCCGCCGCCGGCAGACCCGTCTGGCGGCCGCAGAGGGTCGACTCCAGGTCGGAAGAGTTGGTCCGATGTCGGCCCACCCTGATCTCGGTGACCTGCGGTTTGACGTTGCCCGATGCCTCGGCCACGTACAGGACCCGGGTGACCTGGAGCATGACACCCAGGTCGGCCGTCCACCAGGTCAGCTGGCGCCGAAAGTGAGAACGTGCCGCTGGCCCGGCCAGCAGGTCTTCGCCAAAGTACTCGCAGAGGTGGGACAAGCGTGCCGTGCAGGGGACGTCGTCCAGGGTAGGCGAGCCGCGAAACTGAATGCAGTCCTCGCCTGAGCCGCTATCGCTGGGCTGGTTAGGAGACCAGCGAGGGTCGCCAGCAGTCAGAACGGCGCCGTCCGGAATTTCGAAACGCCCCTCCTGTAACAAGTCAGTCCCGCCCACTCCCACGTGGGCAGGACACGCCCACTCCTTTTCGTTGATTGTCAAGCGATTCATGCCGTCGTAGATCTGCTGCATGAGTTTCGGCTCGTCCGGCGAGTACTGAACGGCGTCGAGCTTCCAGCAGGCGTCCACCGCACCGGAAAACACCACCGACGGGGTCAGCAGGAAGAGCCGGTCGGCCACCTTGACGGCGGCGGCCGGCGCGGCGCCGTCCGGCCGCGGGAACTGCCAGACGTAGCCGACGGAGGTCTGGTTGTCGGGCTCGGCAGCGGCGGCCGCCTGCACGCCGGCGGCGAACTGACGGCAGCGGGACGTGCTCTCGGCGTAGTCGAGCGCCCAGCAGCCGGGCGTGCGGTGGCAGGCGCCCTGGCAGGCCGTCAGCGAGGCCTCAGACGTGACGCCGATCGGCACGGAGGCAGCCAGCGTGCCGCTGGTAACCTGCACGTGTCGTCCGCCGGGGCGGCACAGCTCGTCGCTGCGCGAGCTCCAGCCGGCGCGGCAAGCGCACCTGCAGTCAGGGCCGCACACGGCGCCGGTCACCAGCAGGCTGCAGTCTCCATCGGCCCGGCACGGTTGCTGCAGCCAGCTGACGCCGCGGCGCCGGCCCGCGCTCCAGCCGCCGGCCGTCTCCTCCGTGACGTTCGCCGGCAGCACGACGTCCGTCAGGCCGCAGGAGCCGCCGGCCGTCTCCTCCGTGACGTTGGCCGGCAGCAGGACGTCCGTCAGGCCGCAGAAGCCGTCGGCTGCCTCGTGCTCGTAGCCCATGCAGCGGACATCGGCCAGACAGAGTAGCCGGCACTGACAGGCCGACTTCGCCGTCAGGTTGCGGTAGCGGACCGTTTCCGGATACCGCTGCGCTCCGATGGCGATTCTGTCGAAGCTGAAGGCGGCCGGCGGAAGGCGGGGCCGTCCGGACTGGAGCCGCTCCAGCAGGGCGGTCGGCAGTGGCGTCCCGACACCGGACCTGGCCGCCGGCGACGTGGCAGAGGTCGCTGCCAAACTGGAGACGGCCAGCAGCGGAAACATCAGCGGCGCCAACAGCAGCAGCGGCGGCGGCGGCAGGGGCCGGGGGGAACCTCTCGGACGTCGGCCCATGGTGGCTGCTGGGGAGACACTGCCGGCCGGGCCGGGCCGCCTCATCGACCGGACCTGGTCACCACGGTCACCACGGTCACCAGGCGGGCACTAATAACCGGCCGGGCTGGTAGTCGCTGGTGCCTGCCGGCGACGCTGGTGTTAACCCTATTCCCGGAGGGCTAGACGGTATGGTCGATTCCCGGCAGGGGGGGGCGGATTCGGCCCTCCCCTGAGATCTCGAGAACTACTTGTCCGATTTCATCGCAACAAACGGCAATCAATTTGCCGTGACGCGAAGTACATTTTTATAAAAAGAAATTTTCAAAATTTTGAAATTTGTAGATACAGGGGGAAAAATGTCAAAATGAGGGGTACTTTTGGATTTCTTATAACTCCGTTGTTTATAGACGGATTTCGATGAAACTGGTATGAATCGAGAGATTATGGATAGAGCTTTTACCATGGGTCCGCAAATCTGAATTTTTTGCAAAATTCATGAGCGTTCACAGGGTTTCAAAAATAGAAGGATTAGTTTTCTAACAGCTGAATGAACAAAAGAGGCAAACACTCTTTTTTGGCTTTTGCTAGTCATGTTATACTAAAGAAGTAAAAATCGCATTACAATGTTGGTATAATGTTAGCATAGGCGGTGGCAAGGACATGAAAAAGGGGAAACTGTCACGGTCACACGTTTCTCAGATCAACTTGTGAGCTTTGACCTTAAATAACCTCCAGTGACCTTGGGGTCACTTGGAATGATCTCGTGTGCATTTAATATTATCTGTAAACGTTTTCAATCATTTCAATTCACTCTATTTCAAAAATGTAATTTTATGGCTACTGCGATATAGGGTACGCGCACTGACATTTTAGGCTATAGCTCCGTAACCCGACCTGATATCAAGCTGGAACTTGGTACACAAGTAGAGGGCACCCTTCTACGTCTCATATATTCCGGGTTTGGCATTTAAAAAAATGCCGCCGAAATTATTGCGAAAAAACAAATTTTGAATTTTGACTTTGACCTGACCTTGTAAAATGATCTCAGATAAACAAAATTATATCTGCACATTGCCCAGCTATTTAGCTATACATCCATATAAAGTTTTAAGTTCTAGCTTTAAAACTCTGTTTTTGGCAGACATTTTCATTTTACCCTCAACATGGCCAAAAATGGCATGAGGTGCCTCCAAAAACGTTGCCTGGCTCCGCCCCTGAGCAAAAAAGAATTTTGAAATTTTGTCACAGCACGTAGAAAGAATAGCTAGGAAAAGTGACCAAGTTTCGTGAAGCTGCGTTAAAAAGCCTGGAATTGGCAAGCAAAAAACCCGAGAGGGGGCCGATTCCGCCCCCCTGCCGGGAATAGGGTTAATCCTTAGTTCTTCTGGTGGGTTTGTCATCCCTGTTTTTCAGTAGGTCATTGAAGAAATGTGTGAACGTATGGTGCATTAGATCAGAATTGGGTGAGAATAGACACTGCAGGTATCAAAGTAGTGCTATCGGAGGTTCTGTGGTAGTAGGCACGCTATTCAAGTTTAAATAGTATACGAAAAAAATTGGTCGGAATAATATCCAGAGCTTATTTGTACTCGGTGGAGGTACCGGGAGCAGGCGTACTACTTGCTGCACTTGTGAGAAGGAAATCCAATTGTATGTGCATAGACGTGCATCGTATACTTTCGGTGGTTTTATCCCTCAAAAAGTAAATAAACACATCGTATTAATGCGGGCTGTGTTACTCTAGATTTTTCTGAAGTCGAACAGGGTCCTGACTGCAAATTATGACAATATCCCTGCCAGGTAGCAGCACAGTAACGGGCTGTGCTGCCATTTTCTGGCTGCACTCTATTCACCAAGCAGTTCAACTCATTCATTCAACCTGGAGGATCGGAAGTGCATGTCTTTCATGGCATTTCATGAATTTGTTGTGTCGTCTGGTCCCCGGAGATCTCTGTTGGGCGTCGTCGCGCGAACCCCCCCGGGGCCCGGCGTCGCAGCCCGTCCAGAAGTCCCCGGCGGTGACGCACCGATCCGTGGTCGATCCTGCTCCTGCCGGCCGGGCGGGCGGGTTTGGGCGTGTTTTTGGTACCAGTGATTAGTGTACCATTTCCGACAGATTGCCCCGAGTGGCGCAAATGCGAAAATTATTTGCGAATAAAAAACGCGAACAAATGCGCAAACGGGGAATGTACTTCAGGCCTCAAGCGAAGCCTTGCGAAGAGCTCATGACTAGGCAATAGCGATTTGAAAACCTGGCGAAAGACTTGTCGTCGCTTTGTCCTGGTACGAAGCATGATGTTACGAATGCAGTTTTCTTATCGAAGTTGCGACACAGACCAAACGGTTCACCGCAAGGTGCCTACAGTTGGCCCAAAAGTGCCTAAAGCATTCACGTCTGACGGTAATACAATTAACGACAAGTGGAAAGCTGCCAGAATGCTGACGTTCAGATTCACCATGTCACGCTTTGCTGAGAACATCTCAAAAACATTGATAGACCAGGTATGTGGCTGTAACGGAGCGCGCTACAACCAAACTCCGTCAAAACCGTTCGAACTAGTCATTTAGTGCAAGACAGAGATATAGAAAGGGAGATCAGCAGTTGCTGTTGGCAGGTATTAGCCAGTGCGGTATGAGTGCCACCATCTTTATGGTTCGCATGTGGGGTGGTCAGTCATTATGGCGTATGGGAAAAATTTTTTGCAAGGCGACAATCCGGTAACTACAAGAGGAAACTCTCCTAAGACTGCTTCTTCACGTGTATGCCAGCTGCCATTGAAACAATGTGGTGGCACTGATGATGCCTTCCTAGAAATATGGTGTTGCTCTAAAATCAAGTGGTGGTTGAAACCAATTGAAAACAGGAAGATGCCAATGTTGGAAAACGGGTCCCACAGTTCGATTTATCTCTTAGCAAAGGTTAATTTATTGCTCATTAAATGTCTTCATACGCAACCATAGCCTCTATTTGTTGAAGCAAACATGACAAACGGAATCTACATGGACCCAAGGTCGCAGACCTTCCCAAACATTGGCAAACGTTTGGGTTCTCGATCACACGTCGATGTCGAACGGATAGCGACGCGTGTGTAGGCATCTCGGGAGCTCACAGTCTACGGCAGTCTGTACTAGCGAAGCCGATGCAAACCCTCCTTCATGGCACTCAGCGCGCGAGATAGTTCCGGCGACGTAGCCGGCTTCAGCTGGAGAACCGAGCTAACAACACAATACGGCGGCCACCGCTGCGCTGCACTGTCGCTCACCGCCGCTCTGGCGCTAGTGTCGGGTAGTTCCGGATCTGGCCGCATGGTGGCGGTCACACGACTGGCGGTGGTGGCGAAGTGTTGATTCAGCTCGTCAGCGAAGGCGACCTCCTCCAAGCTCGATGGCCTGCACTGGAATGATTTCGATGGGGCTTTCTTCCGCAGAAGATATTTTCTAACATCGGGCCACATGTTTTTTAGTCCGCCAGGAGGGAGCTGAAATAGGTGCTCCTGGCGTTTGCCATGAGCTGGATGGCTCTGCGCCGCAGGTCGTGGTACGTTGCCCAGTTTTCTGGTGATCCGGACCGGTCGGCTCTGCTGTGAGCCCGGTCCAGGTTGAGTACCGCCGCGCGAAGCTCCGAGTTGTCGTGTGGTCATGGAGTTGGCGTACATTTGACTGCTTCGGTGACAGTGGTACAGTGGGACATAAGGACGCCGTGTTATTACATGACGTCACGTATTCGCCGTAACCTCCAACGTGCTTAGGATTATCATTTAAACCGAGGGCGGTGGTGAACCAGAGGCGAACCAGAACTAAGCGCAGCGCTCTGGACGTGTCGTCCGCCAAGACAGAACTGGCTAAACGCCCCTGCAGTATGGGGCAACTATGGTGTGGAATGGTCTATCCGAACAGATAACAGACGTGCCACCGAAAAGAGCTTTTAAATCCAAATTGTCGTTTTAGCCCCAAGTTTTCTGCATGCGCATGTACTTTGCTGACTTTCTGGTTGTTTCTGCGCGTCTACCTGAGTACGTGACGATGCCATGGCGTAGTGTTATCTTGTGGTGGTCGCATGGCTCTTAGCGTGCTGTTTCGCACCCATATTTTGCGTGTTTTTTTATTTTTGAGACGTTTGCCCAGAACAGATTTTTGGATATAGTACTCAACATCGCACCACATCACCATCAGTGCCTGAGGGTTCAAGTCCTGAACCATCAAAATAAAAAAGTGCTACGCGGTTCTTGTTTCATCGTTCTTGATCAGAAAAGAAACGGGATAGGGATAACCCTCCCCCCGTCTGAGGGCTTGGGCGGATATCCTAATCAAGCGCAAACAAACATGCACACACCTTAAGTTCAATGGCATACCACACAAAAAGTGTGTCACAGAAAACAAGCTGGAACCTTGGCGATGAAAATTAAGTACTAGAAGGAGGATGGACATAAGTTATCGGCAATTAAGCAGGCCCAATATTCTCCATTGGTTAAAGATTTTCCTAAAAGTACTTTAAAACGTGGATGCTTCAAATATGCCGATGACAAAATACTTTAAAATGTGGAGGCTGCAAATATTCCGATGACGTAAGCTATCTGTGAAGTTCAACAATACATTAAAAAATGAGACATGACTACGTCGAAGTGAGTGATCTCCAGAACGCGCTATATTCCTCGAACGTGACTCCCAAAAACGTATTCTGGAACCGTCTCAGGAGAGATAAGTTTTACAAATATTGTAGCGAGATACCAAAAACATTTAGTTTCTGCACTTGTCTTCGTTTTCATTCCCCGTCAAGTTTGATTTACGGCAAGATAATAGACAAATAAAGCAGCATTCCCATACACATGATTTAAAAATACATCATACCTTCGCACCATATTTCTTTCAAATGTTTCCACGCGTCTATGTCCAGGTGCCCATGTTTTAAACACTGATGTTACTACCCTTGATTGGGATATTGCGTTCATTTCCTATCCGTGCCAATCCATTTCAATAACTGATGTGGCTAGCTCCAGTTGGGATGGTGCGTTCAATCCCTATCCGTGCCGATGCATTCCAACACGAAAATGAAATGGCACGCAACAGATCACGCTGACTCAAGCCATTAACCCGTCCACGACTGGGGGGGCAGTTGACTGCCCCCCTGAGGTTTTCTGAGACTGCGAGAGAACGAACAAACACAGAGTCACGAAACTTTTTGCACCTTTTGCTTTATCAATTTTACATCTCATGCCAGAATTTTGACCTCAGGTCAGGTCAGGTGCCTGACCTAGGTCAGGTCAAACAGACTTATGTCCAAAAAAGTTTAGCGCCCTCTAACTTTTTCGCAAAACAAGATATCTCAATAATACTTTCAGGGACTAGTGAACGTGATAGATGCAACAAATCTGTTATCTCAGATTTTTCGGAATTTTCCGGTCATTGACCTAAGGTCAAGATCATTTTTAAGACATGTCGTTTTTTCGGAAATTGACAGAATATTTCGTAACATTTTTAGTGTGGAGTGAAGCAGACATCTAGTTACCGTCATTGGGCAAAGTATCAATGACTTCCAGCCATTGACCTGAGGGCAGATCACGAATAACTGTAGTGACCCAAAATGTACCACCGTCAAAATCGGCGATGAATTATTCAGAATGGGTAGAAAACGGCAGAACTAGCTTGCACAGACGAAAGTAATACCACGAACTTCAAAAGGTTGGAAAAAGTAGCAAATTTTGCAAATAAACAGGCTCTCGCGAATAAAGCTCCGCCAATTTTGTAGACTGGTAACTAAGGAATTTTTCCAAAATGATGAGCATGAAAAACCATCACAAGAACCACTAAGATCGATAAAATATACATAGATCGTCTTTTTCGCGAAAATCAAGGAACACTAAAATTAGTTCCCGTCAATTTGTGACCGCATACGGCAGCAGCGCACGCCTGCAGCTGCCACGAGAAATGCCATGTCTTCAACTCAACGTTTCGGCGTATATATTGAACAAATCCGGGAAATTAGACGTGTATCGGCATCCGCGGACCTCTACTGTGCGCTGGTGCCTTTACCTATGCATTTTTAGTCACAGCCCCTGAGATTCAGGCCATTTCTCGGGCTCATGCAGTTGGCTATGAAAAAAACATATATAGGGCGTAAATTGGCTTACATATTATCTAAAACTAACAATGAGACCAGTTTCGAGCTGTACTCGTCACAAGCTTTCCAACGGTGTGCTTATTTGTATCGTGCGACCAACCGTTTGTGAGTTAGAGGGGAGGGGCGGCCTACTGCCCCCCCCCAGTCGCCATGTTCGAAACAGACCGACGGTCGTGCGCGGGTTAAGTGGGACAGTTTGAGATCAATATTGGCAACTCATGATGCTGTGAGTGAACGATGTACAGTCCCCAAAAAAAGAATCAGAGAACCAACTAGCCCGCTAGAAAACGTGGGTGGTGAGAAGAGAATGGAAGTCCTGATGCCGTCGGACCCGGTCTCCCCTTTCCCAGGTGAACTGTCACGGTCGTGAGAACGGCGCAGCGGGACGAGGCAGACCGTTGTCCTAGGCAACTGGTCGTCAAAGAGCACGGGCATAGTCATGATTTTACCCCGGAGGGGTCGGAATCGGATCAGGGTGCTCTTGGAACCAATGGCGACCCACACAACCAACGGGAACCCATGTTGTCAAAATCATATCATGGAGTAAAACGACGTGTTACCAAGAAACAACAAAGATGAAGGGCACCGTCAGGTCGATAAAGACAGCCTGATGAGGGGCACCGTCAGGCCGCCTTTAAAGGCGCCCAGCAGGGCTCCTTTTCATTCCAGCGGGGCCCCTTTACAAGCCGGGGGAGAGTCTCTGTACTGGCTAGCAGGGGCGTCTTTACAGACCGAAAGGAGGTCCTCCTGAGGCCAACCGAGGCCCTCCATCGGCCGTAATGGGACCCACTCCAGACAAGTAGTGAGCCCTCTGCAAGCTAGCAGGTGTCCCTAAACGCTCATTCAGACAACGGGCCTAGCAGTAGCAATAGCTCTCACGAGCTAGAATGGCTAAAACAAGGTCCAGTGTGCCTTAAAGAAACATGAGGTGACCAAAAATATGGATTGCAATTGTTCCATTCTGCTTCTCCATGTCTAGAACATGTATTTGTTTATCGCAAAATTCGCTCACTTCATCGAACTGTTTGATTTCTTTTTTTTGGTTCTTTTTGTCTTTTTCCTTTTTTCCCATTTCTTTTCGGCCTGTGGAGACTGTGCCGATAGTGCTGACCGCACAAGCACGTAATACAAGCTAGTAAGTGCAACATTTCCTTGCCCGCCACAATAAAATATCCGGGAAACTTTTCCGTATTCGCTCCTCAGGGCGCCAGCAATAAATGTCGCAAACAGCTGGTGGACGGCTTGCAAACTTTCTCTTCTTCCCCCCTTTCATCTCCCCTCTCTTCCCCCTTTCCCTGCCCTGCCCCGCGAACTGGACTAACGTGCCCAAGCCCAATCCGGTCCTGCCGCGTGATAATTCACCGCTCTACCACTGACCTGTCGCATCGCACGATACTTTGCAGGCAGCACCGCGCCAACATGGCAACTAACCGGGTGCGGCGACATCTAGCGGTGACCTTGACACACGCGGCAGAGGCATATGCAAGGTAGCCGCCGACCGAGACGGCGGGGCCGAGAAATAGCGAATGCGATATTTCATGATGAAAACAAACACAGGAAACGAAATAAGCCTTTTCCAGGCTACACACATCTGTCGTGTCCGGGACCATCTCTGAGAAAATCCTGGCCGCGCCCCTGCGCTGCACGAACGGGGTCTGGTCACGTGACGAGCACGTGATGGACCATATCGTTGAGTTTGATTCAGTCCTGGGCAACAGCCAGGAGTCCGCCGACTGGCAGCCGGACGCGCCGCCTACGAAGGTGGCGAAAAAGCTGAAGATGAGGAAGAGTAAGAGGAAATGCGCATCGGAGCCGGAGTCGGGTGGTGCACCCGATGATGGTGCCGCCCTGCTGGACGACTCGGCGCTGCCGGCGAAACGCAAGGCGGCGAAGACAAACAAGAAGCAGAACGCCGAGTCACAGACGGAGCCGGGCTACCTGTTGGAGACTACCAGCGCCCAGGATCCCGTACTCCATCGTCGCGATCCTGATGCGGCGATGACTCGGCGTAGCCGGCGGAAGGCGGGCCGCCGCCGCCACCGCCGAAGGAGAAAAAGAAGACAAGAAAGGGTCTCAGTCCTTCGACGCTCACGTTTGAAGATGTGGTGAGTTATGTGCAACGCTGCTTCATGTTTCATTGATTTACCTGCGCCTGTTTTGCACTGGGTATGGTGAGGCTAGGCAGACCCCACGGCATGATGCGTCTGCACGCACTTAATGATGTTTGCTACTATGAGCGATTTTATTCCTTTCGCAGAATTTATTCATCAAAACAAAACGATTCGAAATCTGAAATCCACCCAATAGCGGCAAACGGCACGGATGTACGGTAGTGTCACCTTCAGGCGGAAATACCAACTACTGATTGCTGGACGTGGCGCGACGTGACCGCGGCCGGCTGATCGATTCCATATAATGTGTTCCTGCGATTCAGTGCTTCATTTCGGTTTCTAATTGCCAACAGAGGAACCGGACGAGACGAGATGTGACGAGCCTTGTGCCTTGTCGTCGCCGTCGCCCAGCCGCCAGGCGCCGTCGGCGGAATACGACAAATCTCCGACGGAGGACGGAGACAATGCCAACGGAGTGAGTGCGTCCAGTGCGTTTAATCTTTTCCAGTCTCTCATGGGCGTTTTCAAGACATCAAGCACGATAGCTGTGGAGCTGTATTTTAAGCAGATGTACATGCACTACGATCGTCATTACTTACGCACATTATGTCATCATAATCACTGTGTTATAACGTTGCCGTTGTTTCATCATTGGTTACAGACACTTCCCACATGGAGGCTAGTCACAACGCTATTTGGAAATCATCTTTTTACGCACGTACTTCCGAAAGAAATACGTAAACGTGTCGTGCACATTTAGAATCTCATCAAGACATGCATGTAAAATCGATGTCAGCTCATCCATATATCAAACGTGTCAATAGCTGTTTGGTTTCGCCTCCGTACAAACTGTGCATGGTCAAAATGTGCATAGTCATTGAGAAAAAACTATACGCAAGCAGCAAGCGGTCATATCGTGTCGCAAGTTTCTAATCCGTTTTCGCTCTGGGCATGTCTGGCGATTCCTTTCGTTGGCTTTTAAATACAGCCAGCCTGGCTGTGTTTGCCAACAGGTGGCGACCTGTGACTTGTGGTGGCGGCGGCTGCAGCGCCGCAGCGGAACGCCGACGACGATCCCGACTGGCTGCCGCCGGTCGGAGGACCACGACGGTGCTGCGACGGCCGACTTGCAGGAGGCGTTGCCCCAGGGGGCGACGGCGGCGGCGACGGCGGCGACTGAGTCGGCCACGGCGTCGCCGGCAGCACCTGCCGGGGTGTCCGTCACCAGCAGGCCAGGTAATAGTGTGACCACAGCGTAACAGTTCACTGTGCCCGACTGCCGACGTCGTGTCAAAGTATCTGTCAGAGTTTGGAAGTGGGCACGCTCACTTGCGCCGAACAAATCCTTTGTTGAGCGCGGCGCGGCCACCAGACTACGGCGGGCCGTAAGCGGCACGCCTGCCGCCTGCCGCCCTGTGACGGGCTCACATACGCAAACCTGCAGCGCCACATCAAGACGGTGCATCCCGAGATAGGCATCGGTTTTCCATTATGCGTGCCGCCGTTGCATGTCCTGCCCTGTTCGTGTCGTGACGTCCACCTGCCGCCCGCCCGCGAGTACGTCACGCATGTGCGGAGCTGTCGATTGGCGGTACTTCAGCTCGCCCAACGCGCCGGCGCGGAGGCCCATCGCTCACGGTAGGCCGAAGTCGACGCTCCGGAGCCCCCGCCGCCAAGCGGGTGCGACCGCGCTGGCGCTGCCCGTTCGGAGACGACGATCCGGACGGACAGTGCCAGGCGGTCGTCATCAACCTCGGCAGGCACCTGCAGACACACCTGCCGGTGGACAGCGCGGAGGTACGTACGAGTGCAGCAATGGCGTAATTCTCCACCCTTGCATATGCACCGTGTGTTTTGACGCCGTGCGTTGTCTCTCCTTTCAACGTCGGTTGCGCGAGGCATCACTGGCCGTCTGCCCACAGTACCGCCACGCATACTGGCGTGCCCAGCGCGCCGAGGCGACCGCCCCGCCGTCGGCGCCGGCGAGAGCCCCGCAGCAGCTGGTGGGCCTCGACTCGATGCTCGAGGCCTTCTCCACGTTCCTGCGGGGAGCTCTCGGCGGCTGCTGCGACGCTGTCAAGGTCGCACGCCACACGCGGTCGGTAAGCGCCACTTGCGTGGCGTCTGGCCGCTTGCACTTTACTGCTGTCACATAGTGTCACTGTCACTTTTCGTCGTCTGTGTCCGCCTCGTCGGTGGACGGTCCCCGCGTCGTCGCTCACCTTGTACTCGTTATTTGTCGGTCGGCTTTCTGCTGATGCGTCATCCGGCGTCTGTTCTCACAGCTCGAGCTGCTGCTGCCGCACATCGTGCCAGACAGGTCCGCCGACCAGCTCCGACCCCATCACGTTCTGGGCGCGTTGAGCGGGCCGGAGCTGGCTATCGAGCGGGCCGATGGATGGCTGGCGCAGCAGCAGCGGTCGCGCCAGCGTACGTCCGGCACCATCAAGAGCTCCATTTGGTGCCTGAAAAAGTTTGTCAGCTTTTTAGCCATCGATTCCGACTGCCTGGGCCTCCGGCCTTGGCTGCCGCGCGTGCCGGTGAGCACCCACAACGGCTGCTGACCGCCGTGTTTCAGCAGCACCTTGTCTTGCGCCGCTCGTGCGCGTTCTGTCGCGCCGCCATTGTCGCCGTCGCCGCCGCCGCCGCCACCGCCGCCGCCGCCGCCGCCGCCGGTTAATGACGCATGATTCACAGTTCGTCCAGGAGCGCCCGGCAGCGTGGACGGCCATGTTGCAGGCCTCAAACTGGGAGCGGCAGCGCCATCGTGAGGCCCAGGCAGCCCGAGTCATAGACATGGAGCTCCAGCAGCGCTTCCTCACCGTGAGCTGTTCACCGGCGCCGTGTGTTGTCGGTCGTGTGTTCTTGTCTCGTATGCTTGCGTCCGCTTCACGAGATGCCTTTCGGTGCCGTTCGTGTGCCGCTTGTGCCACGCCCTGCCACCCTTTCCAGCGCGTTTGCCATCGATCTGGATGCACATTGTACTGGCTTGGGCGTGGCTGGCGGACAATTCTCGTGTCTGTTTTGCACTCCATCACATGATTCTTTGCCGACAGTCTGCGTAGGTCACCGACATGATACAGCGACCTCCCAGCACGGAGGCGGCGACGCTGTCGGCCGTGGCCAGAGGCGCTCGAAACGCTTTAATGACCATTCTCATGGTCCTGTGCGCCGGCCGGCCCAGCCATGTCACCGGCATCCAGGTGGCCGCCGTCCGTCGCGCAAGGGTGAGCAGCACCGCACTGGCTACTGTGCTGTGTGCGTTGCTCGACTGTTGCCGTTTCTGTGCACCGTTTATTGCGTCGACTGCCAACGATGTGATCGTTTCAACTCTACTCCACACGTGGGCCCACAGCTGGCAGTCGTCGGCGGCAATGAGCGGCGACTGATCAGAAACTACGAATTTCAGACGTCCGCCACCTCCGACCTAGAGGTGGCCGTCCACCCCGACCTCTGGGAGCGCTTCCTCCACTTTATCGACAGGGAGCGTCCATCGCTGCTGCCGCCCGGGTCGGTCGACAGCGGTCGGGTATGTACAAGGCCGGCCGGCGGACACGCACCGTTCGAGTGCCGTCAGTGTCATCAACTTGTGCTGCCCACCGGATGTCAGATGTGTTTGGAATCGGTAATTGTGTTTCGTTTCACAGCTTTTCATCGGAACGGGCGGCAGCGCGATGGACGGCTCCAACGCCGGCAAAATTTTCAAGCACATCTGGCGGCGAGCACTGCCCCATGACGACACCGCACCGGACCTAACCGCAAGCGGGGTCTGATAAGGGACCGTCATGGCGACGGCGTCGCAAGAACAGGAGTCTCAGGGGTAAGCTGGCACACCTCCCGGCCAGCAAGCCAGCCACGGTCGATTCCAGCTAACGGCGCTGTGCTGAGTCGTGCACTTGTCCTTGTCTAGTGATTTTTCATTTGGCACAATTTTCTTTGTGTTCTGGCGGGTGTTTCTTTGCAGTCTACCTCGGTGTTGTGTCGCCCCAATTTACCCTGTTCGTCAACGTTGCCGTGGTTGATGAGCTCATGTGCCTGTTCCAGGGCTCTGGCCGCGGCCATGGCCCGCTCCGAGAAAACCGCACGAAGGACGTTCGACGTCTTCGACGTCACTGGCACGTCGTCCCAGTCGGCATATATATTGCAAGTTTATCCCCAGACGTCCCAGCCGTCCCAGACGGCTATATATATAGCCGTCATCCCACGGCAATGACGGCATCGCGGCGCTGCAGCGGCAAAGGGAACGTGCTCTGGTAGACACTGACGCCTGCTCCAGCGCCACCCGGGCTAGCGAGAGGCGGGGAGCTGCCAACTGACTCCGGCGACCAGCGACGACGAGCTGGTGCCACCATCGGAGACAGCCCTGCCGCCGGAGTGACGCACGAAGGTCGCCGGTTTGCCGCCGGCGCGGGTGTCTGTCGGCCAGGAGCCCGGCACTTCCGGCCTGACCGCCCCCGACCGCCAGCCCGCCGCCGGCGGCAGCCACCCGCCCGCCACCGTAGGCCCGGTCAGGGCGCCGGCTGGCCGCCGCCTCATCTGGACGCCCGAAGAGACGGCCGTCCCCCGACGGGCGGCGGCCGACTTCATTGTCGGACGGACATCGGCCTATCACGGCTATCGTATACTCGACCAGCCTGGCGTGGCCGAGGCGTTCAGGCGCTTCAATAGGTCGCGGATTTACGAAAAATGTAAATACCTTAAAAAAACAATATCGCAAAAAAGTGTCCCGGATGTAAATACGATCTTCATCGTACGTCCGCAGTGTTTACGTATATAGGACGCATGTTTGCAAATAGTATGTTGTTTTTTGCGTAAGTAGTTTGTATGTATATTGCATGTACGCGTTTACGGCATCTTCGGTGTATAAAGCTTGCATGTATGTATGTTTCCATGTATAAAATAGTGATGTCTATAAAAAGTATCGTTTGTATTCCAATTAGTGTATGTGAATTGTTACTTCATGCTGATAGGGGTTGAGTTTTTGCGTTCTTGTTCTCTTTAACTACTACTATTGTTTCGCAATAACTTGCCATATATGTTCGCCGTTTTTGTACTTCATCTTTTTTCAAATACTCGAGAGAACAGATATGACTGCGAAGGAATGGGAGAGGACGTTATACCAATTTAATAGTTCAACCACGTATAATGACGCGTACCCCGGTGAGTTAGTGAGATAGCATGTAATAACGCGCTATCCATTGTCCATCGTTTGTTGAAAACCGCTTTTCAGTGACTTAAACAGTTTAGGAGCTAATAACGATTACTTGGACCCTGTTTTCCCCGTTCCTTTAACATTAGCCAATGCTGAAAAGTCCGCGTAAAACCATTTTTTTAAACTCACACAACTCCGTGGCTGTATATGTTAGGAAAAAAATCAGAGAAATGAATTATAGTCCGGTCTCTTTGCTATAAAACGATTTAAGCGGCTTACAAAAAGCTTGTACCGGCTAGGAGAAAAAAGCTCTTAAGTGGATCCTGTTTCTCCCATTGCTTTAACTTTACGCACTTGGAAAAATTAAGGCCGTCCGAGTCACTCACAGGCTACCCGGGAGTTCTTCTCTGGCTCGATCAACACCCTGCAGGAGGCGCACTGGGAGCGGCAGCGCCACCACGAGGCCCAGGCAGCCCGCGTCGTCGACATCTTGACGCATCAGCGCTTGCTGTTCGTGCGTGACTGACCGGTCATCGGCGATGTTTTGTCGATCGCGTGTCGTTACACGGTCCTGCAGGCGTCGTTCCCATGAGATCCGTCTCGGCACTGTCCGTCGTGTCCCTGCTGCTGTCGCCATTGTCCTGCGTGCGTTCCGCGTGGTGTGGGCGGCGTGGCTGGACGTCTCTCGTGCCAGTCTTGTAATTGAGCAGATGCCTTTTCGCCGACAGAGGTCGTACGCCTCGGCGCTGACGTATTGCCCGACGCCTACCGGCATCGCCACCCTGCCGACCATGGCCCGGGCCCGAGACGGCCTGGTCACCAGCATCATGGTGCCGTGCGCCGGCCGCCCGAGTCACGTGACCAGGATTACGGTCGCCACTGTCTCTCTAAACTATACTTTTTTAGGGGCTCCATTGGGCATTTCTTGATCAAATGACTGGAATCATTGAAATTTTCTCCCGCTTCGCTAACTCAAACAAACCTAGAATTCTACCGGATGGTGGTAATTTAAGTCATCACGATGGAGCTGACGTTGCCATGTTGAGAACAACTGCCACTTCCCAGCTTTCTGGGAAGACATGTCAGCCGTAAGTCATTGAAAGTGTTCAGCAAAATTTGTTATGTAGTGGGTAAATGCCGGAAAAAGAATAATATAACCCAACGGGACCAGTCAAGATCTTCCCAGCTGACGCAATGGTTTCTACCAGCTCAGCCTCAGTAAGCAGTGCATTGTAAACTTCAGTGATATCAGAGTTCAAGGCATTATTTGGTAAAACAAAGGAAAAATTACGGTCCAATAAAATCATCTTTGTAGCGCGGTGCACAGCTTCCATGGGCTATGCTGTTCCCTTAAGCATTGGTAACTGTCTTTGGCTCTGTGATTTGAACATTACGAATGTGCAGGGCAGGAGGAAGGAAGCTGATACATTCATACCTTTAACTCTTGTGTTCAGACTGATGTATCATGGTTCAGTATGAATAATGTCAATGATGTATAATGCTACACCACCACCATCTCCGTGTGCGTGTGACATTGTCGTGGTGGTAAAGTGAATAGTTTGGAGCGAAAAACTGCGGGCATCAGTGAGTAAAACCAAGTTTCCTGAAAGGCCATCACAATGGCAGTGAGAAACACGAAAACGGCTTTGGTCTAAGCCCTGTTAGACAAAAGTCCTCCGCAATTCCACCGTAAAATCATACCTGTGCTAACATAAACGACACCGGTGCTTGCCGATGATGGCTGTCGGCCGTGTGAGCACGCCCGAGCCCCCACCACCCACTGATCAGGTCTGGTCCGTGGCCTACGTTCGCCGGGACTGTCCGGCCCTCGACCGTCCTGTACCCGGGCCGGTGCCGGGTGGTCGCCCCGGCTGGGACCGCCCGTGTGAACTGTTCCGCCCGGGGGCTGGGTGACCGGCCTGCCGGAGGTCGGCCAACTGATCCCGCCCTCGGGCGGGTGACGGCCTTCGGGCCGCCAGGCCAGAAGCCCTTCGATGGGGCCGCCG